>CM062816.1:1918551861-1919751861 GCA_031772625.1 Pinus tabuliformis
GATATATCGGTAACCGCCCCGTTGATATCATTGTGGTAGTCAAAATCGTTGACATATATGTCCATTAGGTCCTTCATATTATAAGGAGTTTGCAAGCCATTATACCCTCTTGGACATTTTGTGATCAGGGTGAAGTGATTGCTATTCTCCACATGGAATGAAGCCTAAATCTTGGGTTTATTACTATACCTTATCTACTGGTTCAGATATCTAAAAATTTTGACAATTGTCGTTCACTTATGTGACTTCAGGACGGTGATAATTTTCACTGCTAAAGGTTCCAATATATAGTGACCAAACGCTAGCGAGATTGCAGCATCCTAATTTATTTAAGACAGTCCCATAAATACTAGCATATACAATATCATGTTATTCTAGATTCAGCAATATATCTTATCCATAATAACCGCAATGAAGACACTGTCTTACCGAACCAGATATAGATGGATCATGCTCTAAAATCCAATTTACTAAAGTATTTATTAAATGCATATATAGAAAGATTTTTTCCCTCATATTCAACTAGTGTCCAAAACTAATCAAAATTTGGCTATGTAAAGGTACCAGAGAGGGTGTTTTCAAAGCCTATGAATACTAGTAGGATTCATTATGAATATATATGATTGAACCTTGTGAAAAGCTTTCAGCGTACCTTCCTTTCTTGTTTGTGTAAGTGGATTTGAATTTGGCATGATAACTTCAAATCTTTATAGGGGGTAGAATTGTCGTTCAGTATAATGGAACTTAAGTTTGGGAAGATTTCTTGCGAAGTATAGTGGTTATCATGTTTATCCTTGTTAGATATTTACTGAACTTTGTTCTCGAATATTCAATCAATTCTCCTTCTTTTTTTTGTAAATATCGTTAAGGTGTACCCAGTATTTAGGTCATCCATTGTTGGGTCCCTATAATACTAGTGATTACCCCATTACTATTGTAGTTGTACCCCTTATTAATATTGTTGTGCCCATATTATCCCCATATTGTTATTATTGTGTCCCATAGAATCCCTCTATTTTTATTTTTGTGGCTTTATATTATTATTGTTAGGTCGGCTGAGTTATATTGTAACTCCTTAGACTCCTATATATAGAAAGGATGTTTTTTCATTTGAATCATCCAAGAATTCTCATTTATGTAATGTAAAGGAGGTTTCCCCCTCGAAGAGGCTGAATTCTAAGGCGTTGATCTATCTTTTCTTGAGTTGGTTTCATAACATTTGGTATCAGAGCTTTGGATTCTAGGGTTTCGCTGCTCCAAACAAGTCATCGTGGCATTTTCACTATAAAAATTTTTTCTGAGATGTTTCAGAAGTTAAAAAAAAAACCCACTTGAGAATAAATCACACTGAACCTCGGGTCTGAATTTCAGAGCTATTCGCACTATATTTGTGGAGATATGATATGAGGAAGTTGGTATTTTTGCAGACTCCTGAATTACATTCCAAACAGGTGACCTGGGGAAAAGTGTCATAACTTTCTCTCTGGGGATCGGATTGAAATTTAATAAGAAGGTACAGAAAGAAGACAGACTGTGGTTTCTTGTATGCATTTTTCAGATCCAAAGGTCAAAACAGTGACTCGTGGCACGTCGTACAAGTTCGCTCTACTAAACTAGTCTATAATCAAGTCACTGTGGGAGATTTCACATAACTCTTCCTTGGAGAATCCAATTTGGGTCAGACTTGCGGCATTGGAAGCAAAAAGAGAAAAATGGCTTTGTTACAGTTGTGATAGCAAATACACTAAAGGTCATAAGTGCGCTGAGAAGAAATTATTCTACATAGATTGTGAAGAGGAAGAAGAAAAGGAGCAAGAAAGGTCAAAAGAAGAGAATATGCTCCAGGAACAAAGCCTAGATAAAGAAGAAATGAATCTGACCATATCTTGTAATGCATTGGCGGGAATTACCACTCCTCAAACCATTCAAGATAGAAGGACAAATGAAGAAGAAAAAGGTAATAGTGTTGATTGATTCAGGAAGTACCCACAATTTTATTCATTGTAAGGTAGCAAGAGAATTGAATTGCTTCTTATATCCAGCACCAGAGTTTCAAGTGATGGTTGCAAATGGAGGAATAATAAATTGCTCAGGAAAGTGCCATAATATCAAGCTATCCATGGGAGAATATGTATTGACAAGCCTAATGCTTTCCATTCCAATGGGAGGTGATGATGTTGTACTAGGAGTCCAATGGCTACAATCCTTGGGTACAATAGCTTTTAATTTTCAAGAACTTTTCATGAAATTTTTTGTGGAAGGAAAGGAAGTTTAATTAAGGGGTATTGCAGGGAAACCGCGAAAGATAATCAGCTCTAACGGTATGACAAAGCTTCTAAAAAAGGAACAAAGAGGTGTAATTGCACAATTATGTTCGCTAGATGTGTCCACAGTGGAATCATCTATTTCTCCAGATCTACAAAAAGTCTTGGACAATCATTCCAAGGTATTTGAGACTCCAAAAGGTCTCCCACCTATTCGTGATCATGATCATGCTATTCATCTGATTCCAGAAAGTGTTCCTCCAAACATCAGGCCGTACAGATATCCCTATGCCCAAAAGAGTGAAATTGAACGTATGGTTGCAGAAATGCTAGAGGCTGGTATAATTCAACCAAGTCAAAGTTCTTTTTCTGCTCCAATCATATTGGTGCACAAGAAGGATGGATCATGGTGCATGTGTCCAGATTATAGGGAGCTCAACAAGCTCACTATTAAAGATAAGTTTCCCATTCCTGTCATTGATGAATTACTGGATGAATTGCATGGATCAATTTACTTCACCAAGTTGGATCTTCGTTCAGGATATCATCAAATCAGAATGAAGATTGAAGACATTCCGAAAACAGCATTTAGAACTCATGAGGGTCATTATGAATTTTTGGTCATGCCTTTTGGCCTTACCAATGCACCTTCAACATTTCAAGGTTTGATGAATTCAATTTTCAAACCATTCCTTAGAAAATTTGTGTTAGTATTTTTTGATGATATACTAATCTACACCAAGTCTTGGAAGGATCATGTTGAACATGTTGACAGGGTGCTACACCTATTGGAGTAGAAACAATTATATGCAAAAAGATCCAAATGTTTCTTTGGAGTACAAGAGGTGGAATATCTGGGTCATATTGTATCTCATGAAGGAGTTAAGGTAGACCCTAGCAAAATTAAATACATTAAGGAATGAAAAATTCCCACATCCATAAAGCATCTGCGAGGATTTCTCGGGTTGACAGGGTATTATCGCAATTTTGTTAAGAATTATGGGAGAATAGCAGCACCTCTAACAACATTATTGAAGAAAGATGCATTTTCATGGACTCTAGAAGCAACAAAGGAATTCGAACATCTTAAAGAGGAAATGTGCCAAGCACCGGTCTTAGCTACACCGGACTTCACAAAAACCTTTATTATGGAATGTGATGCTTTAGGAAATGGAATTGGTGTTTTTTTAATGCAAGATGAAAGACCCATTGCTTTTGAAAGTCGTCCAATCAAGGGAAAGTTTTTACACAAAGCTATTTATGAGAAGGAAATGTTGGCAATACTCCATGAACTTAATAAATGGCGACCCTACCTAATGGGAAGACACTTCAAGGTAAAAACGGATCATGATAGCCTTAAATACTTTTTAGAACAAAGATTATCCTCTGAATAGCAACAAAAGTGGGTCACAAAGATGTTGGGTTATGACTTTGAAATCATCTACAAAAAAGGGAAGCAAAATGTGGTGGCAGATGCACTCTCCAGAAAGGATGAGGATGTAGAAGCATTGTCATGCGCCATTTCTATTATCCAACCAGATTGGATAAACAAAGCAAGGGAGGAATGGAAGAATGACGAAGAAGTATGGGCACTTATTCGAAATTTACAACAAGATTCCAGTATTTCTGATACATTTAGCTGGAAAAATTATTCGTTATGGTACAAAGATCGCTTATACCTCTATAAGGATTCCCAGCTAAAACAAAAGATTCTTATGGAATTACACACTTCTCCCTTAGGAGGGCACTCAGGATTTTTAAAAACTTACCACAGGGTTAAGAAGAAATTTTTTTTGGATGGCCTTAAATCAGATATTCAAAATTTTGTGGCGGAATGTTTGGTTTGCCAACAAAATAAAGTTGAAACAATTAAGACACCTGGTCTATTACAACCTTTATCCATTCCAAGCCAACATTGGGAGGAGGTTTCAATGGATTTTATCACAGGTTTACCCAAGTCTAAGGGAAAGAGTGTCATCATGGTGGTAATTGACAGACTTACCAAGTATGCACACTTTTGTGCATTATCACATCCATCTAAATCCAGTACAGTTTCTACTACATTTATGGAAACAATTCAAAAGCTACATGGAAACCCAAAGATTATTGTAAGTGATAGAGATCCCATTTTCACTGGAAATTTTTGGACAGAATTATTTTCTTGTCTTGGTACTCAGTTAGCTCATAGTTCATCTTATCATCTTCAGTATGATGGGCAAACTGCGATAGTAAACAAATGTTTGGAAGGATATCTTCATTGCTTTGTATCTGATAAACAGACACAATGGGTCAAATGGTTGCCTTTGGCTGAATGGTGGTATAATACTTCCTTCCATACAGCAACAAAAATGACCCCATTTATGGCACTTTATGGGTATCAGCCACCATCCATCACATCATATTTAAGAGAAAATTCTAAGGTTCAAGCAGTGGAACATCACATTGAACATCAACAACAAATCCTCCAACTCTTAAAGGATAACCTCGTGTTGGCATAGAATAGAATGAAACAACAGGCAGATCAACATCGTAGTGAAAGAAGTTTTGATGTAGGTGATTGGGTATTCCTACGACTACAACCATATAAGCAAATGTCCCTCAAGAAAGCTAAGAAGGATAATAAATTATCACCAAAGTATTATGGTCCATACAAGGTGTTGCAAAAGATTGGTACTATGGCATACAAATTGGAGCTTCCTGTAGCTTCTCGATTGCACCCAGTTTTCCAGTTTCATGTTTAAAGAAGGTTATAGGTGACAAGCTCCCAGTTCAAACAATATTGCCAGAACTTGATGAGGAAGGAAAAATTATATTGGAACCGGAAGCAGTCACAGAAACAAGAACTCGACAGCTACGAAATCGATCAATTTCGGAGTATCTTATCAAGTGGAATAACTTATCTGCTAAAGATTCCACATGGGAGGATGAGAATTTTATACAGAAGCATCCAGAACTTCTCAAGCGTTGAGGACAACACTTTTTTGAAGGAGAGGGGCATATTGGGTCCCTATAATACTAGTGATTACCCCATTACTATTGTAGTTGTACCCCTTATTAATATTGTTGTGCCCCTATTATCCCCATATTGTTATTAATGTGCCCCATAGAATCCCTCTATTGTTATTTTTGTGGCTTTATATTATCATTGTTAGGTCGACTGGGTTATATTGTGACTCCTTATACTCCTATATATAGAAAGGAGGTTTTGTCATTTGAATCATCCAAGAATTGTTCATTTATGTAATGTAAAGGAGGTTGCCCCCTTGAGGAGGCTGAATTCTAAGGTGTTGATCTATCTTTTCTTGAGCTGGTTTCATAACATCCATGATAGATCATAAAGGCCAACCTTGGTGGAAAAACATTCTTAACATGTCATTTGAAGCTGACTCAATTCCTTGGAGTCTTGGTTGGCATGACTGACCAATGAGACCCAATGGTGACTAGAAGATTGTGTACCCCAAACCATGCAGTCAAACCTAGATCCAAGAACTGTAGACTACCAGCCCATTGTGCCTGAAATAAGGTTGATAAAATGTTTAGATCACCTTGATGCTTAAATACACATAATGTGTTGTCAGAATTGAGTGTAAGATATTTTGATGTAAAGATGCAATGAGATATAACATTTGTGCCAATCTGCCCCATTGCATATAAGGGGATCGCGGATTTTTTCCAATAATGAATCACTGGTCCATGTATGCATGGATATGCAAGGATTACACTATTTCTGTTGTGCTCATCGAACTATTTTGAATCCTTATATGACCTAGTTGATATTAGAACATGTCTATATTGCATTAAAAAAGCAGTACCTATTACAGACTATTAGAATATCTATTGATTTCTTACAAACCAGAGCTACAAATAGTTTCCCAATTCGTAGGCTTTATAAGTCATTGCTTCTAAGTTTATATGATATAGTGCAGCTAATAGTCCTTGCATTAAGATCTATCCCTTTTTTAGGGATCCAACACTTATAGAACAGATGTTTACTTACAGAATTCCAATTTGTATTGACTGGAGATGTTAATATTTTCCATTCTTAGGGGATACAAAATTTCATGCATGTTAAAAAGCCTTTTTTCTTGTTTTTTTTTCAGTTATTTAGATATAATTTTTCCCAGCAAGAAGAATTTGTAGGAACTACAATTCAAGAATGAAGTATTTTGCATCTGAACACAGACTGAAATAAAAATTAGTCTATCTTGATGCAATTGTTAGGCTTTGTCCATATAATGGGAAGGTTCATTTTCTTCTGTTTACAGCATTTATGCCCAAATAGCAGTTATAATGCATAGATTTCCCTGTCTCAAAGACCATATTTATGTCAAGTATGACTATCCCAAAAATCTGTGGGTTTTTGTAGTTTTTTCTAAAGGATACACATAAATTTTTTAGCATAAGAGGAAGTTTATAAAGCATTGTCCCTCTTTTATCCAAAACTTGGAACATCCATGCAGACCTGTATAGCTTTTTATGTTGCCATGAAGAATCCGCACCATCCACATTGCTCATAGCCTATTAGCAAGGTAGAAGGTTGATGAAAAACAAATAGTGATATTCTTTGGCCATTGGATTTAAATACGCATCTGGGACTGGATGAATATCCAAATATCCCGGCACAGTTATATCAGAATGTCTGATAGACTAATTGGTCTTAGGGCAGAGTAAATCATTCATGTGTTCATTTATTCTGCTAGTTGTTGATTTAACTACCTGAATACTATCTGGCCCTCTATTGAGAAGAAAGTGAATAACCTTTGAAACCGAGGGACCAATTGGTCTGAGGGTAGACTATAATCCGTGCATTCATTTATTCTGCTAGTTGTTGTTTTGGCTGCTTGAACACTGACTGGCCCTCAATTGAGAAGAAAGGAAATGCCTTCTGAAAGTTGACCCTCTGTTGACAGGAAAGTGAATAAACTCTGATAGTCAGTTTCGTTTCTTCATTTGAGTTCCCATTTTTTTTATGTAATATTGAAATTCTGGAGCTTAGGTTGTTTCATATGCAGTGCAAGTTCAATATCTAGAAAAATAGTGTTAGACTCATCGAGATTCTATTCATAAAAATATAAAGCATATGAATAGAAATCTTGGAGAAAAATGACAAATCTCAATGACCTTGATAGCCCATTAATGCGACATATCTTAATGGACGACCCTAGGTGTAAGTCCTGGGTGAATCCAGTGGCATATATTAATTTCCCTCGTTTTCTCTTGGGCACAACAGATACCAAACATATCCTTAACATCTCTGAGATGACAATAACTTTCCAAGGGAGAAGAGTGTTATAGACATTTTTGTGCCTTACAGCATTTGAGCATGAAATGTCCATAATCTAATGGATCCAAAGTCCCTAAACATGTTGTTCCTACCCCTAGAGGAACAAGGCTAACAAACCATAGCAATTCATAGAAGTTCTCCACCTGAAAACTGCTCAAAAACAAGTCAATTCAGGATCATTTTAGTGGCTACACTAGCTGTTTGCGCTGAATGTCAAAGCCAACACTGGCTACCTGCGTTGAATGTCAACTGGAACAAAGGCTACCTGCGCTGAACGAGAGTAGACAAGTGGCAGGCTCATTTCTCAAGGTGTCAAAACCCAGGAAGCTTCCAAAATGACACTTGCCTCAGGGAATTCGACTGGTGATGAGTAAGAGGTTCCAAATCTCCAAGTGGAAGCAAGAACCTCCAAGTGGACTCAAGAACTAACAGAGGGAGAGGACACTAGTCAGATCTCAAGCTGACTCATCCTCTCTCCAAACATCTATATATGGATCTCTCCTCCATGAGATCTAGAGGCTGGAATTTTGTTATTGCAAAGAATTGTTGTTGGTTTGAGACTGAAATCATCAAGTGCTTAATGCTTTGAAGGGGGAAAAGAGAGGAATTCCATTTGCTGGGAAGGAGATGCTGGATTGGAGCCCTCTGGGTTGTATCTCTTCCTGAACCTTGTTATTCATCAATAAAGCTATCTTGGTTTCTCCTATATGCTGATGTATTTTGATGGATGAATGTATTAGTGTATTTGGTTTATTTCTAATCCTAAACTAGTTATGAATGTGGATATCTGTCTTTGTGTAGTGTTCTTCTCTTGTCGCAAGTAGCTGTTCTCTTGTGATCTTGCAGGAAGTTGAAGCTGGATAAGCAAGAAGGCAAGTAGCTGTGAACACCCAAAGAGAAGAGAGACCGGATCGAGGGACAAACGGAAGAAACCGGTAAGTCTATTGATCTCTCTTCTTTCATATTTCATAAAGGAAGAAACCAGTATAGCTGTACTCGTTTGTTGCTAAGGCACTGTCACACCTTAGGTGGATAGGATCATCCTGCATAGGCATTTTTCCCCACAACAAATTGGCGACTCCGCTGAGGAAGATTTGTTTAGTCATTTTATTTGTGTTTCTATCATTGTTTGCATCATAGAATTGACAGTAACAATCGAACTGCATCTTTCCCGGATGCAAAGTAGAAATTTGCTGCTTTGATCCAACTGCTGGACTTGTCTATGATCTGAACAATGGATTCACAAATGATTTGATGATCCTTGTGATAGATCTTAGTAGCCCTTCAAAGCATCCCTTTGCTTACACCTTGCTTGTTGCTTTTATTTGGCCTAAAACAGTTGATTAAATAGCAATCTGTGACCCAGAACCTGAGGGAAACGAGAGTTTCTCCTTCAGCGCAGACCCAGTGAAGGGATTCTGCATTTCAACGCAGGTCCCGTGAAGGCTACCTGCGCTGAATGTCAAAACCCCTGTGTTGAGGTTGCGGTGAACCAGTTTTGCCTTGTGCAGCTGGGGTTCTCTGCTCTGTTTTGCCTTGTTTTGATCTCTGATTTTTGCAGCCTGTAACCAGCATAGGTACCAGTCTAATAACCCCTTTTCTCTGCTTACATTCCGCCTCCTTTTGTACAAAAATACTGTGAGTGTTTTTATGTGTTTGTGGTGTCATTTACAGTTTTCCTTTGCATGAGTGAAATAGTCATCCTGTAGCCTTTGATTCAGATCTGATTGTGATCTTAGAAGAGAGTTCATTGGCTGTTTGCAGATTGATTATATATTTACTTTTGCTTATTGGTTTGAATTTGTTTCTTTTAAGTGTCGAAACAAGTCTTTATTTCGGAAATCGTTAAGTGTCGTAATCTCTTCTATCTTCTCTGATTTCGAAAGAGTAAACTTGTTTGTATTGCTCATTTAAAAGCAAATTCAAAGTTGTACAAAAAGCTTTCTTTGTAGGCATCAATACTAAGAAAGCGGAAAACAAACACCTGCATTGTGCATTTGCATTTGATAGTTTGCATGTTGGATTTAGGAAAAGTGCATTAGAGTGTGTTGATTGCTCTTTGAGAAAAGATGGTGTCTTTCTTTTCCCTTAGTAGCTAGGATTTTCAAAGTTGAAAAGATATAAAGCTTGCTTATCATCTTTAGACTGCATTTAGGAATTTGTATCATACATCTCGTGGTGAACCTTGAAAGGCAAACTTTAAAAAGATCAACCTAAAATAAATTGAATGAACTTAACAACGCTTTGTAACATAACGCACAACATAGAGGTCTAGGCTAGAGACGTGTTCCGGCGTCGTTAAGCCTGGTGACTGTCGATCTCGTGGAAGATGGGTGATTCCTCCTGAGGGGCGATAGCGCCAGTACGGATTGTGCTCCCACGTACCGTCGCGTATATATTGGGAGACACCTATAGGCATAAAACCTTTATCCTTAGGAAGCCGTGTCGGCCGCCCTACTGATCGCAATGCACTAAACACAGCATTGAGGAAGATCGACCGCCCGTACCCTAAAATGTATTCTGCGGTTTTGTGAAAAGTTTGGCACACCCTCTGCCTAGAACTCCAGAGCAGTTCCTTTTGGCCTTTTTCAGACTCTATAACAGAAAAAGTCCATCCGAGCATTTGTCACTTCGGGCTCGTTAAAACATCGAAGGAGACTAGAGTCATCTTTAGCTTTTTCTCGACTCTTTAAAACTGAAAAAGCAAGTTGTGTCTAAAGCGTCGTTAAAATTTATTTTAAACGGAACAATCACCCTTTAATTCCTGCGTTGATCTTTAGGTTGAAAAAATGGAGCACACCAACCAAGGAATTCCCCTTGGTGGAAATCCTAGTCCCTTCTCCTCTTGGGGAGATGTTGGTGCGCCCCACATGGCCACATTGTCGCTTCCAAGACTGACAATTGGCCTGCCAGTTTGTCTCTTTTCAACCAATGTCATTCAGAACACCACCATTCCTGAACCAAGGATAATTTTAGGGGCGAATGTTCGCCCTTTGGCGAAATTAAGGGGTTTTAAATTTTTAGTGGGCGAATATTTTGTATCATAGTACATTTTTACAAATCACCTCAAATAGCCCACCTTATTTTAAGGGAGAGGGTAAAAAAGGTAAATTTAGCCCTTGAAATTAGGACTTACAACCTTCCATTCGCCCATTTTCAAGAATAGGTTTTATTTAAGTGAATCCATTCGCCCATTTTCAAGAATAGGTTTTATTTAAGTGAATCCTATGGGCCAAATACCATATTTATAAAAGAGGTATGGTAAATTAATAAAAATATAAATAAATGAGAGGTATGGTAAATAAATAAAACATTTTTTATATTTACTCCATAAGTCACCTTAATACATGTAAGGGTGTAAACAAATAAAAATATAAGTAAAGTGGAGGTATGGTAAATAAATAAAACGTCTTTTTATACTTACTCAAAAGGTATGGTAAATAAATAAAAATATAAATAAACTAGACGTATCGTAAATAAATAAAACCTCTTTTTATATTTAGTCCATAACCCTCATTCTATTTATGAAGGCAAGGTTTTATTTAAGTGAATCCTATGGGCCAAATACCATATTTGTAAAAGAGGTATGGTAAATTAATAAAAATATAAATAAACGAGAGGTATGGTAAACAAATAAAACATTTTTTTATATTTACTCCATAAGTCACCTTATATTTAGGAACACTGAAAAAATGGGTTATATTTAGGTGAAACCTATGGCCAAAATACTATGGGACAAATACCATGGACTAGATTGTTATTAATACCATGCAAAAAACCATTATTAACCCTAATATTAGAATTAATAAAAATAAAAATGGCACATGGTATTGACCCATGGTATTCACCAAAATGGCACATGGTATTGACCCATGGTATTCACCTGGAATGTAGCCTATTTAAATGGGGGAATTAAACCAGCATGTAACCTATGCTAAGATTCACTACGACTTTACAAAGTTTTATTATTTAGTGAAAGACTCGCCAATATCTTACAAGATTTTATAATTGAGTAAAATATTCGCCATGCCTGGTGAGAGATTCGCCAAAAAATTATATATACATTATTGATAAAATCGCCTTCCATTTTTCCTATATACCATGGAGATTCGCCCATTTATTATATTTATAAATTTAGGGGGGGTTCTTAAAATTTTCCCTGTCCTGAACAGTCGAGTCAACAGTTAGACCAGACCAGAGTTGCCCACCAGCCTTCTACTTCATCTTCCTCTCCTCCTTCCTCTTCGCTTGACGGAACTGGTAAAACCAAAAACCGAGTTCCTAAGGAGAAGAAGGAAAAGAATAAGAAAGAGAAGAAGAAGAAGGAGCCAAAGGCGACTGGGGGAAAACAAGTGTCGTCTGACAAAAATCCACACACAGCACTGACAAGGCCTAAATCGCCATGTGTCATATGCAAGGGAGACCATTTCCACAGAGATTGTCCCTGTATCCCTCGAATACTTAGGGACTAGTCTCCCCGTTTGCACAATTCGGTAACATCAACCTCAGCCATGTTGACTGCTCACCATCGACTAGTGAAAGTGAAGTCACAGGACAGAGAGGGAAAGCTAGATTTCCCTATAAACTGTGTGAAGGCGATCACGCCATCCACCGTTGTCCCTTCTTAGACGAGGCTAAAAGAGTTCTGGAAGATCGCCCGATTTTACGAGCGCAACTTCCTCCTGGATATCAAAAACTCCTGCCAAGTCCTTCACTAGTTGAGAACCTGGCTGGCCCGCCTGGGTGGTCAGCCGAAGCACCTATCATTGAAGGTGAACCGTCTGGATCCATGCCTGACGAAAGTCAAAAGGTTGATACGGCAGTTGACCCGGTTTTGCCTTCAGAGGCTCTATCTTCGAATGATACCATCACAGAGGAAAATAAAGACGACACCATCCAAATTCTCTTCATCAACACTGACTCTGATGAACAAGGGGGCAATGCCTCCATTCCTTTATCGCAGGAAGGAAGTTCGTCGGAGCGATATCCAGCCGTTTATTCGGTCCCACCACCAAGCAACCTGGTTGTGTCCTTTGATTGGAACCAACTAGGCAGACCCCGGTTGCCAGCAAGTATACCATTCAGAATTATCGTTCAAATACACAGAATGGTGATGGCTGGCACTATCATTGATGAGGGGGCATCTGTGAGTATCCTTTCCTCTATTGCTTGGAAAGCGCTTGGTTCGCCAGCGCTTTTGCCTAAAATGAGAAATCTATCAGGCTTTGATAAAGGAACCAGTCGACATTTAGGGATCCTCCCCAATGTGCCTATAACATTGAAAGGTAAGACCATTCAAATGAACGTGATGGTCGTTCAAGGACCCTTGGATTATAACCTACTCCTTGGACGAGACTATATATATTGCATGGGAGCTATAGTCTCCTCACTCTTTAGAGTAATGTGTTTTCCGCATGAAGGAAGAGTGGTCAAGCTCGTGGACCAACTTTCATTTCCCGGATCACGCATCGCAAATAGTCACATACCATCCCTAAATGGTCTATTCACGCAAGAAGTGTCTCAACCCACGGTCCGTCCTCCTGATGAGCGCGAGTAATCCAGGAGGATATGACTGGAACCCAGGGGGCATGCGTCCTGGTCTGCTTCGGCAAGGAAACCTTAGGTATAGAGTAGGTTTCCGCGGGAGAATATGACTAGTCTGTACCCGGTCCGTAGAGGAAGAGGGGTTATTCTAGAATAAGATTCTTTTGTCAAAGTTATGTAAGTTGACAAGAATAGTCACTCACCTTTGTCTATTTCGGTAGACATTGCCGAGGAAGTGTTTTGTTTAAAAGATTAACGAGACAATCTTTGGGTAACCTGAAAGAGGTAAAGTCTCTCTCTTTAAAACAATCGTTTTGAAGGAAGAGAAGTAGAGGTAACCTTGAAATCGTACTTTATACCTGGGGGCATGCAAACCTTTTGGAGTGTAAGCAAAGAGCGGTTATTTATCTGTTTTTTGGGTTAGCCGTTTCCTAACTTGCATAAAGAAAGGATGCGGAGCAAAGCTTAGTGAGATGAAGCTCCATAAAAAATAGAATCTTGATGAGACACTCTTACCATATGACTAGGTAATCGAGCAGTTTTAGCACAAAGTTCATGCTCGTTAAAAAATAAACGCAAGATCCGAGCAGTTTTAGCACATAGTTCATGCTCGTTAAAAAATAAACATAAGTTCGAGCAAATGTTTCCACCCGCGTTTAAGCTCGTTAAAAAATGAACTATCCCGGTAAATAACCACTGTGAATGTAATATCATCAGCCATTAAAGCCTTGGTCGTGTTTGCACCGTCACCTCCACTTTTCATTTGGCCGATCGTTCACCTCCATATGATTGTTTACCCATTTTGAGGAACAGCTGCGAAGAGTGATTTCACCTAGCCATCCTTGTGACACTGCCGTGATTGGAAAATTCCAACCTGTACCTGGAATCTGCTGCGAACCCTGTTTATCACTCGTTCCTCAAAAGACGAGTCTTCTTTAAGCTCTTTTCAATTGACTCGTAAAATATGAAAAGATTGTCGAGTCCTTGGCCTTCCAGCTTGTTAAAGGACAGGAAGAGCTATCCCTCCTCTAGATTTTAATCTTTTTGGACCTGAGGGATTATTGCACAAAAAGATCGAGCGCTTGTTTTATTCGGCTCGTTAAAACTATCGAAAACTCATCCCTTCTGTATTGTTTTATACTTTTTCGGACTTAAGGGATTAGATGACGAAAAAGGAATTTTGGAGTTAACTTTATGTACCTTTTCAGACTCTCTAAAAATGAAAAGGACCGAGTTATCCTTGTCATTAGACTCGTTAAAATCATTAAATAGCGACAAACTTGTCTTTAGATGAGAACGAGTTTCACTATCGCTAGGCTCGTTAAAACTTAGCGATGGGCTTGCCCGAAGGGCAGGTTATAGAACAAGCATATGTTATCCTCCTCAAGCTTGACAAAAATAAAGAGGTACTGGTCAGCAATGACTGGGGAAAAATTGGGAGAAACTAAAGAGAACTTTGATGGTAGCAAGTCGCTCTTGAACATGACACTTTTCCTCCGTACCACAATCAGGTTGGGTTGTTTCATTCACCGGTCACATCACCATGGTCTCGCCATACCATCCATATTTGGGGCAATGCTACCGATCCATCGTATCAGTGTCGCCATATGTTCAAGAGAAGTCGTTCAAAAAAAGTCAACCGTGTCCCATCCACTGCCATACATTATCCTTCATCCTTTCATGACCGCCACCCTGAATCATATGTCACAGATCGTTTTCACCTCCATTAAAATCATTAGCTCCGTTCCGTGTCACTGATGTGGGATTCATTAAGGCCCTCCTTTGACGGATCGCTTCTTGTCGATAGCAGCTCATTATCCAAGAAGTTGACCTAGGAACAACCCCTTCAGTACTTTGAAGCTTGCATGCCACAATGGCAAGTTTCTCACTTCCGGCGACAGGTATACATCAATGACCTTCGACCGAAAGATTTTGCGTGGTGTTCGACGCCAAGTCCTTTATTCACACCACGTGAATTGTACTGCAGTACCTTGAGGGTCATTATCATTATCGGTGATTCCTCTCGCGCTTGTTAACGGTTTACATCATCGACCGGTAATCAAGCGATGTCTTTCCATGTTCGACTTCAGAACATTTCTCACATGGATCGACTTGTACTTAGAGTGAAGATCGAACGAGTTTGAAGACCTCGGATCTAGTTTCATCCATCCGGGCTGCGATATATATTCAGGAAAAGATAAATACATTGACATGTACATCATTGCATCACATAATCATCCTACTCAAAGGATGATAATTTCATCGAAATTATCAGTCTACAATCAGACGATTGTCTGTTCTATGTACAGAAAAATGAATTTATAAAGCTGAGCATGGGAATGCCCGCCTCAGCTAGATCATGAAGGAAGTATGAAAAATAATGTATTGTATTGTATTGTATTACAGGTCTCCTCCCAGCATTGGATGAACTTCGGATCCCCCTGATAAAGCATTTCGCCCGATAAACAGCCTCATACTTTAGGGGGAAACTGTTATAGACATTTTTGTGCCTTACAGCATTTGAGCATGAAATGTCCATAATCTAAGGGATCCAAAGTCCCTAAACATGTTGTTCCTACCCCTAGAGGAACAAGGCTAACAAACCACAGCAATTCACAGAAGTTCTCCACCTGAAAACTGCTCAAAAACAAGTCAATTCAGGATCATTTCAGTGGCTACACTAGCTGTTTGCGCTGAATGTCAGAGCCAACACTGGCTACCTGCGTTGAATGTCAACTGGAACAAAGGCTACCTGCGCTGAACGAGAGTAGACAAGTGGCAGGCTCATTTCTCAAGGTGTCAAAACCCAGGAAGCTTCCAAAATGACACTTGCCTCAGGGAATTCGACTGGTGATGAGTAAGAGGTTCCAAATCTCCAAGTGGAAGCAAGAACCTCCAAGTGGACTCAAGAACTGACAGAGGGAGAGGACACTAGTCATATCTCAAGCTGACTCATCCTCTCTCCAAACATCTATATATGGATCTCTCCTCCATGAGATCTAGAGGCTGGAATTTTGTTATTGCAAAGAATTGATGTTGGTTTGAGACTGAAATCATTGGGTGCTTAATGCTTTGAAGGGGGAAAAGAGAGGAATTCCATTTGCTGGGAAGGAGATGCTGGATTGGAGCACTCTGGGTTGTATCTCTACCTGAACCTTGTTATTCATCAATAAAGCTATCTTGGTTTCTCCTATATGCTGATGTATTTTGATGTATGAATGTATTAGTGTATTTGGTTTATTTCTAATCCTAAACTAGTTATGAATGTGGATATTTGTCTTTGTGTAGTGTTCTTATCTTGTCGCAAGTAGTTGTTCTCTTGTGATCTTGCAGGAAGTTGAAGCTGGATAAGCAAGAAGGCAAGTAGATGTGAACACCCAAAGAGAAGAGAGACCGGATCGAGGGACAAATGGAAGACACCGGTAAGTCTATTGATCTCTCTTCTTTCATATTTCATAAAGGAAGAAACCAGTATAGCTGTACTCGTTTGTTGCTAAGGCATTGTCACACCTTAGGTGGATAGGATTGTCCTGCATAGGCATTTTTCCCCACAACAAAGAGTAAACTCCAATACCAACTGGAACTGATGTTGCATGCACCTCATCAATAATATCATGTGCCACATCTAGCCAACTCCTTGAATTTTCTATTGAGACAAGACCTTCCTCTCTATGCACCTTGACCAGGCTCTGCTAATTCACATTACTCAAATTATTCAAGCTCACATCAAATTTTGGGAGCTTCTGAATTCTCCTAAGTTTTCCAGGAAACTCTCCAACAGCTTGTTTCTGCTTAGATCCAATATAACCAAATCCTGAAGCTTACCCACATTACTGGGATTTGAACCACTGTCCAAAGTTCCTGTTAGAAGTTCCTGATGATGTTGATTCAAAGCAACATCACCAAAAGTATATATTAATGTTAGAATAAATAAAAAACAAACAAAGGAGAATAACTTTCTACTTTTCAAATGAACTTGTATATGAATAGGTGATGGAATAAATCTGAAAAGAACTTGTATTAATGAGATGAGATCAAAGATATTGAGTTAATCTCAGGTGCTTATATACTATCACAGTCAGAGTGCCGAGAAAATAGGGTTGAAAGCAACATGAAGAACACCAGAAGCTTGCTTGTAAGCTAATTGCTTTGAAATGATGATCATCTGGGAGAAGTCGGTGTTCAGGAAATTTGTCCTCCAACTACTGTTCAAACACAAGCTATGTTCATGAGTATTTCATTAGCATCTCTCTATCTGTATACATGTGTGCACTAACGTCATAAAAAATAAAGGAAGAGTAATGCATCTTATTCTCAGCTCAAGTAACCAAATAATTAGCCCTGTTACTAAAATCCTGAAGTTAAATTGTTGTGACAAACCAACAATATGGCAAGTGAATCTGAAACAATTATATCTCCATCCACCAATGTTGGAACAAATTGAAGGGTGTTGAATTTGGTAAACTCTTCATTGAAAAGTCAACATTGTATAATTTTTAGACTAGTACCATTGAAACAAGCAACAGGTGGATTGTTATAGTTACTTGCCCTACAGATAAGGTTAATGTTCCTTAACCGCACAGCCATTATGCTCATTGAAGGATATTTCCATGACTATTGACCTCAAATAGTGGGTAATCCCACCTTCACTATATCAGAATGTCCCTCCTCTTTCAAAGGCTTCAGGATATGCCTCTTATCTTCTTAATGCACTTATAAGTGTTTTCTTTTCCATCACAGATGATATTGCTATCTTATTGCATACCGAATAACAAGTGATAGCATTCTTAGGCACTGCATAAGACACTTCAACTTCAACTTATCTTAATATAGCCCTATATAACACTTGAGAGGCAATCCTCTAGGTGGCATCGACAGTTTCTCATCATATACCCTTAACTACATTTGGATTTTTCATAGTGACTTCATAGTCCCTTAAGGCATTGGTCCATCAAACATCTTCAACCAAAAATCCCCCAAAAATTCTTCGCCTTTGCTTTTCGTTTGTTTTTACAGCCTAGGGTTTCTTGTTAAATTTTTGTCTAAGTTGATCAAATCCAAGGGTGTTTCATTTCTCATATCTTTTAAATGCTTGGATCTCACATGTTGAACAATAGTTTCATGGTTTATATTTAGCATTGCCAGGATTAAGGATTAACCTATGTTTATCATTAATTGTCACATCTAAATATCTATCCAAATATTTAAAGTCTCATCTTTCTGATTGGGTTGCTTATACTAAGGATTTAGGGTAAGTGTTGCACCATTTCTTGATCTACACATTACAGAAGCGTCAACCCTAAATCAAGGTGAATGACTTGCTTGCCAAGTTGAATAAATTATGCCCTAAATTGCTTGACATTCAGGGCTACAAATCTAATTCTTTTCAGATCTGAATCTGTTTATGAGAAATAAAGCACACTAATAGCATAATAATCATTTATTGCTCATCATAACATTCAAATGCATGAGATTCACGCCTTCCAATTCACTTTCATGATGGAACAATTGACTGCATAAACAGTTTAATTTTCAGTCTGTTTCCATTGCTTTCTTGCAATCATTCTGATAAATCTAGCAGCAGAAAACATCTCCAAGGACAAAGTCGTGCCAAAACAAGATGAACAATCTGACTAATATAATTGGAATGATCTGTGTTCTTGAAGTTCAATGTCTGGAGTTTGAGATCACATTATTCTGATCGACAAGTATTCATGATGGGTTTGCTAATTTATAGCTTGATGCATCTCCTAAAGACTCACATTAACGCGTGAACAAGCCTATCTCTTAGCCCTTTGGAATTTACGAACAAGGTTTGCTAATCTGCAATCAGATCACACTCTGCTCTGTCAAAACGCTTCCTTTTTGACAATTTTTGCATCACTGATATCTCAGGCATATCCAAAACTAAATCAGTGTTGATAACATCCCAAACATCTACTCAATAATACTAGCATCACACTGGTTCTATATTTTGTTTCTAGGGGTTCAAGTACTAGATTTTACTGCAGAATTCCCGAGTTCATGCTAACGTCCTGAATGATCAAACTTTGGGGTGTATTTGCATCATTGTTATGTCAACTTTCTTGTTCTCGAGCTAGTATATATCTTTTTCTTATTGTGGATGCATTGTTTTACATACATAGTCTTGTGCTTTGGTGCTGGTGTCTTTTGTCATATCTGAACATCATTAATGTGTTTATTTGGCACTAGTTTGACCATTGTATGCTGGAATCTAAACTTTGATTTCATTTACAGCACTGCTCTCTTTAATTTTGGAAAATTTTGACATTGTTTCAAATTTTATTCATATTTGAAATAACACTTGAATGCTCATTAATTGGTATACATCTGGAAGCACTAAGGGAGTATTTCTCCGTTGTTTCATCATTTACATAGTAACATATGTATGACATTCATTGTTTTTTTTTTCCTTGCAATCACTTCACTGGATATGCTATACTTGGGTTCTTCATAATGACAATCTAAAGGTTCTGCATTGGATGTTCTCTTTATACTAGTTAAAATAGGTATAGATTCATCATTTTGACCTAGCTAATCCCTGTCCACGACTTTGCATATCAAAACTCTGCAACTTTTCATGAATTTGCCCAAAAAGCTCTGGCCCTTCTTCAACATATGGGTGCAAGACCACTTCAGTTATGCGACTGCGTCCACATTTAGTTACAACAGGCACACTTACTAAAATTAACTTACAATGACCCTCGTTTTGAAGTCTCTGTAAAGCACGAGTCAAGCAACCTGTATAGCTCAACCTTTAAAATAAACTTCTCCACCTGCAATCTCTCCAATAGTCGCTGCTCCCTTTGAGCACTAGCAGCTGTTATCGTAAGACAAGGATACCTTTGACCAGCTCGAAGTATTGGAGGTGTAGAATTAATGGGATGAGGCATATGAACCTTTTCATGAAATTTTATTTGATGTGTTCTTGTATCATTTGGAAAAACAATCTCTGCTCCACCATCTATATGGTCATCAGGATCTAACTGTTTTATAGTGGTATCAGCGTAGACCAAGGCTCGATTGTTCCCGGCGAGGTTACAATCTTCCTTGTCCAATTTTGGTTTCATCTGTTTTATTTTAATTTTCAACCGGCCACGTTGAGGAGCTACTCGTTTATTCTGACTTCTCTTCATAGAGGTGAGAAAGGCTTTTGAACTGGCATTGCATGAATCACCCACTAATATAAGATCCTTGCCACCATGCAAACCAGGTTCAGATGTACCCACTTCTCTTTATGCATGTTGTTGATTGTTGCCTGGACCATTGTTACTATAAGAATTAAGATTACTTTATGTCCAGACATGGTAAAGCATTGATCTCTTGTGACTTTCTGCCTGTAAGTGCAAACCAAACCTTGAGACCATATTAGTGAGTCGATAATAATTCCTCTTATTGTTAAGTCCAAGTTGTTTCTATATCTCTGTAACAGTCAATCCTTTGGACCGTTCACTGTTAATCATGTCATAAATTTGATGATCTATTGGAATTTCAGCAAGTTGTTCAGTGGCTTGTCCCCGTTTTGTTCCCTTTACAGTTTTCAATTCAAAAATCATCCCTCCCACTGTTGGAAGCCTTTGCTTGAAAATACCTTGGATCAAAACTTTTCAACAGATGGATAATGACAATTTTGAGGTGAACATTCTTTTAAGCACTGGAAATATCTCCTCAATACATTTTGAATCGCTAATTATAAAGCATACCCTTTAATCCATATGTTGTTGTTTCAAAACTCATCTAATGGTCATACTCAATGTTGATGTTGGCATACCTTTTATGGTGATGACTGCTTAGCCTAAAGGCTAATACACAGAAGGGAATAACATCGAATATTGGGAAATATGGTCACTGTCCATGTGCCATAACTGTCATATTCCACTTGGAAATTTGCAATTTCCATCATATACAACTGGCATATTAAGTGCACATTGTTTACATGACATATAATTGGGATATATAATTTGTACAAACCAGTGGTGGATGTTCCTTGAATGCTGGTGAATTTCCTTGATCCCTTAAAGTAATATTGATACATGGATTTCTCACTGTTTACTAAATATGAAGTTTATTGTCTAGAATACCATCACACATATTTGGATTATTTTCCATGGATACGCAACAGCTAGTGGAATTTTCTAGTGACAACATAGATTGAATACCATGGACTTGTGTAAGGCTACTATGATAGTTGTTTTAATGATCTTAAATTAAATGAGAAGATCAAATCATAGAGAATTTGGGATTTTAGAATGGAAGCATATTTAGTCAATAAAAGACCAATGGAAATATAAGAATACACTCTTACCCTTATTCTAGTGTTGAATAAAAATATCATGAAAAATAATGTGTCTCTAGTTTTGGATAAAGTACCCTCAACTTTCTTCGCAACTTATGCGGTCACTGGCCACTTGTGAAAGGAGTAGGCATCCTTAGAAATGCAGTGCCATTTAGGAGGGAAATACTAATAGCAACAGGGCAAAGGCAGTTATTCCATTTGTTTAATTAATTCTCATTTGACGTGTCATATTGTGAGCTACATTATATATCATGAAATTGTCTTAGTACTAGTAAACAATGATTAAATATATAATAAATTTGAACCTTTGACATTTACAGGACATTTCTCTCAAATTACAAAAAAAAAATATAAAGTATGAAAATCATGTTGGAAACAATTTCTGAAGTTTTGAGTCTTTTATTTTCAAGATTAACTAATTGGTTTGGAAGATGGAAAAACCAACAAATTAGAAGAGTGGGACTTTTATATTCACTAAGGTTTTAAAGAAATTATATGCATAAAACTTATACTAGCACCTTCTAGTAGAATTGATAGTGCACTAATCCGTTGCTTGCCATTATTTTGGCTTTGGTACTACCTTATAGCATATTCAGGTTCAAATGCTATTTTCCATGACGAACAATTGAATCTGTTTCAACTCTAATTGTTATTAAGGGGTTCCACAAGGATGTCACATGCGCGTTTATGATGCCCATTTTAACGTAGATAGCCACCTATGTCAAGGTTCTATTTTGCAATTCCATGTTGTTATTTATAAACATTATATACATTTGGTTGGACACATGAAAATCAATTGATGGATTTGGTATTGATGATGGAAATGTTAGATGTATGACCAAATGTATGACTTAATTGGTTAAAATTTATCTAGTGCATGACTTGTCAGAGTTATTGTTGCATCGTATAGGCTTATATAGATATGATTTATCTAATCAATGACTTAGTGAAATTATGATTTATTTGATGTAAGATTTATTTCCAGTATGAACAACAAAAATTGACACGTGGAAACTGGGCTTAATAAACATGATGTTTAAGATCATGTATCTATATCTATTTTGTGGTTATATATATGCATGGACGAGAACTAAACTACAGATTGGAGAGAACCGTATGATAACCAAGATCTACTATTCCATTTGGGAAGGTTGAGACGACCAATAAGGAAAGGTACGATGTACATTGTTCTATTACATTTGGTATCTACTTGATATGCACTCTTATGACACAAGTAAAATGAAAATGATAGATGGCAAGACGACCTGACTGGATTATTCGATGACAAGTCCAACTAGCTCTCTAGTGTGGTCCGTATTAGGGTATTGACCCTAGC
This sequence comes from Pinus tabuliformis, assembly GCA_031772625.1. Classification (NCBI taxonomy): domain Eukaryota; kingdom Viridiplantae; phylum Streptophyta; class Pinopsida; order Pinales; family Pinaceae; genus Pinus; species Pinus tabuliformis. The sequence goes on from CM062816.1 coordinate 1,918,574,607, forward strand.
TCTGCAGGAGGGGTGGAGGCATTTCCCACTGTGTATCCTCTGAAACTTGGAATCGTGGGAAGGCAGTGGTGTACGCGCTCCCCTAGACGTGTGATGACAATTGCCAGTTGCCTGCTGGGGAAGTTAGGTCGATGTATTCGACGCTTCCACCATGTCGGTTTTATCAGTGGTTAGTATGGTCATTGCCATTGATAAACCAGAAGAGGACGGATAGGGTGAGAATGGAAGTGGGTTAGGATGGATAGGAGGATATAGATCAGTTGGATACTCTTGATGGGAAGTAATGTCATTGCCTGACTTATCAAATTTTATTGCTATAACTCTCTCTATTTTGTTATGATTTCGAACTCCTTGTATCTTTTCATTCTAACTTCGGGACGAAGTTTTCTGAAGGAGGGGTGTATGTAATGCCCCACTTAAATCTTATCCTACAAATTTTGTTAATGTTTACATTATCTGAAAATATTGAGAAATATTAGTCTAATATAAAATTCATGATTTCCATTATTCAAATTACCCACTTACCTTCTCAAATTGAATATTAGGTAACATATGGTCTCCTTCCATTATTTCAAATAATATATGTATTCATCTCACATTCCCCAATGTACCCTCACATTTACTAAGGAGAAGACATGGTCCTCTCCATGTAATTACATCTCACATTCCCCAATGTACCCTCACATTTACTTGGGAGAAGGCATGGTCCTCTCCAACTCATTAACAATATATATATTCATTTCACATTCCCCAATGTACCCTCACATTTACTAGGGAGAAGACATGGTCCTCTCCATGTAATTACATCTCACATTTCCCACTGTACCCTCACATTTACTTGGGAGAAGACATAGTCCTCTCCATTTAATTATCAATATATATATTCATCTCACATTCCCAAATGTACTTTTCAGATTTACTTGGGAGAAGACATGGTCCTTTCCCATTAAATTCCCAATTTTATATTCATGTCACATTTCCAAATGTACTCCCACCTTTACTTGGGATAAGAGAAGTCAACTGTAAGGATGGATTAGAAGTTAATGACATTAATGAGAGGTGGTTGAGATGGAGAAGGGAAGGAGGGTATAAAAAGGGAAGGGGGAAGGGAGAAAGGGAGATGTGGGATCTTGCTTATGATTGTGGGGGTTGGTTGTGATTTTTTGGACTTGTTGTGTTTTTGGAGACCTTAGGAACCTGTGGAGGTTTCTTGGGTTGTTGAGAGGAGGGAAGTATTGTTATTTTGGCCTAGATCATTCATCTTGGACACACACACTACATCTGATTGGACTTGGGCTCGGAGAGCTAGGGAACCTGTGGAGGTTTCCTGGGCTAGGGATTATTTCCTAGTTGGCTGGGAGGTAAATCCATTTGGGTCCGTCAAGAGGAGCGTTCAACAGGAGCAGCAGGACAAAGGTATCTCCATCAGCCACCGGTACAGGTATTCCTCCATAGACTACTCTTGTAAATTTTATCAGAATAAAATATTCACCTTAGTTTATGTTGATTAGAATGGAATGATAAAATTGTATTTTTTTAAAAGCCGTGTAAGTAAGTAAGTTATCGCATTTAATTTCAGAATAAAAGTAGATCTGCTAGAAGACCCTAGGGTAGGTCTCTTACATAGTCTCAATCTTCCTCTAGGGAAACCAAATATGTTGACCACCTTCCTAAAACAAGTCATACCAGTACAAAATTAACTAAATTTCAAACATCCTAGCAACTAAATACTGAAAAGGAACATATTTATGAAAACCAACAAAACTCAATGAATCTGAAGAGGTCACATGGGAAAGATATTTCTTGCTAGAACTAGGAGGAATTGGGGGCTTAATCTCACATTGGAGGTGGCTCTCAAGGTGAGCTAGCTGAGTGTCCAGACTTTCTAGACATGCACGTTGAAACCTTTGAGCATGCTTTATATCATTCAGAGTAACATATATATCGTATTTTTCCTCCTTCTTTTCCTTTAATATTCTACCAAGAAGAGTTTTGAGTTTCCAGTGGAGTGTAATTGAATTTATTTACTGCTTCTGTCTTCTCCTAGTGTGTCCAGGGTTAGGAAACTAGTGGGAAACATCCTCTATAATTTATAAATCATAAAAAACCAAGTGAAAAACAACAGGATGGGTCTCTATATGCCTAATTTTTTGTGAGACCTCAAGAAGGATTACAGAGAAGTAAATTTCTGTAGTTTCATGCAATTGGGTTTGAGCTTGACTTTTATTCAAAGGACCACGTCCACCCTCACTCTCACAACCACCCCACCCACCACTGTGGTTGCACATGCACTATTGAGGTTGGGTGCTCATATTAAACAAGCATCATAGGAACAATACTAAATTAGATGGACTAGTGTAGGAAAAGCATATAGTAGGGTAAAGTGGGCACTTATATAGGAAGAAAATAGGAGCATGTTTGAGAATATAAGAAGGGATATCAATGGATGATCCATGTGGATATTGGCGGCCACCTACCTATTCCACTTAGACCTCCATTCGGTTTCATCTATTTCCTTGATTATAGTAGCATTTAGTATTTTTAGCAATTTTTCGGGTCCTGAACTTTCGGAGTTGTTTTAACCCCCTAAACAATATCTTTTTTAGGTCTGCAACAAGCATGTAGCCATGGTCAAGGGCCTGCCAAACATATTGTAATACTCAAAGAGATATTTCCAACAAGGTATTGCACACGCCAAACAAATATCATATGACCAAGTTACAACCCCAAGAAGTTCACTTCCCAACTAACCCCAACGGGGCCCACAAACTCTTGGTGTTCCATCTCTTGGGGTTAGGGTTTTGGTTGTTTAGGGTTTTCTCTTTTTGTTCAATAATAAAAAGGCCCTTGAGCCTCATTGGAACACAGTTCAGAGGCATGTAGTCGCCACATCTCTTCTCAGAGATAAGCTACCATCACTTGAGCTAGTTTATTTCCATTTTGTATGTAAGCTTATGTCAATTCTTTGATATTGATGAAATGAAGTTTTATTTCTGTTGCATCTTTGTGTTTATGTTTGTATATGTATTATGTTGTATTCTTGTATAAGTCTATATGAATGGAAGAAGAAAGAAGAAAAAAAAAAAAATATATATATATATATATATATATATATATATAGGCAAGGATTCAATATACGTAATTCAAGCATCCCTTCTTGCCCTTTGGGAATAACACATATAGACTAGCCACTCAAGAAAAAACCAGCAATTAATTTATCAAGAATAAGGGGAATTGTGGCAAAGAGCATAGATAATACCTCTAGAAACCTTATGTCGCTTGGCCCAGGGGATGAACTGAGGCAAACTTTCGGTGTTGTCATTGCCAAAGCAAAGGGAACAACCACCCTCCTAGCTGACCCATTAGCAAGCCTAGTTTCATTCCCACACTTGAGGTTCTTCCTCCAATCGCTTCATGAGGATTTCGCTTCAAAAAGAACACACCCACAAATTTTTCAAGAGCATACCAATGTAACCACAATGCCCCAAATGTCTTTTAATTGAGTTGAAACCAACTAAAAGCTAAGAAAATGTATTGTCACTACAAGGGTAAGGCTTCTGTGCAAGAATTATGCAGTGAAAGCCCTCATTTTCCAACCCGCCTACTCTAAAGAGGGGACTGAAACACTTCTATTAAACCTTTTTTTTCTCCTTGTAATGTCAAGGGTCAGGCCGAGTATAGAAATAACCCTCTTCGCCTTAAGTAATTGCAATCGCATGCACATGCATGTGGGGTAGGCTACGCCACACCCTCTTAAATGCACCTTGAGGTGATGGGTTGGTGGGCTCGCGCCCAACACCTTGCTCGCTCGTGCTCCCCACCCTATCAATGAACAATCATATATGTCACAGTTATTACATTGATAATCATTTATTCTACAAAATAATTTAAAAAACAAATTGAAAAACTTATTTGATATAGAAAAACAATATAATTTTCTAAAAAATGCATTATTGCTCTTTATATATATATATATATATATATATATATATATAATCATGTTAATAGAAAGTGTAGCACATATAACACTTAAAATTATATATTAGTATTAATCATAAATATAATATTTAATATTTTATTTAAATAAAATATTTTATTATTATTATTATTATTATATATATATATATATATAGTTTATGTGTTCCATTTAAGATATATATATATATATATCTTAAATGGAACACATAAACTATATATATATATATATATATATATATATATATATAGATATATATTAATATTAATATTAATATTAATATTGGCTCTGTACGAAAAGACGGCTCTGCGAGGCTCTGCAACTCGGCATTAGGGTTTCAGAAATCACCTGCTACGGCAGGTCCTCCGGACAGAGTTCACCAGGGACAGAACGCGGCAGTGTAGCAGGCCACAACCCATAGGTTTTGGCCGGCGGGAACAATGAACCCCCCTCAGGGGGAAGGAGGGGCGCCTCCTCCAACAAACGACAACCAGCCAGGGAATATCGAGGGCTCAGACAGGGGAAAGGAGTACAATGATGAAAGCACAGACAAAAGTCAGCAGACGCAAACTGAACAAGCACAGAAGGACAAGCCGAAAGTCAGCTCTTCCACATGCAAGCCAGTAGCCACGCATAGGCCAAAAGTAGAGCTACCAAGCCATCGCATCAATGCCAGAATTCAGTATATGAGAGATCATGCCCTCATAGGCAAATTCATTGGAATATGGCCAAACGAGAAAGCGTTGAGAGCCTGGATAAATGTTAAATGGCATCCAAAAGGACACATAACCTTGCATCTAGGGCCTAAGGGGTTTTTCACTGCAGTCTTCAACTGTTTGGAAGACAGAAACAGAGTTTTAGATGGAGGGCCTTATTTCTTTAACTCTGTCGGGCTATTTCTCAAAGAATGGATCGAAAGATTTAACCCTGATAAGGAAGACCTAAGTTGCGCACCGGTGTGGATCAGGCTGTATTCTTTGCCATTGGAATACTGGGAAGAGGAGTCTCTCAAAGCGATCGGCAATATTCTGGGCGACTTCGTCAGGATAGCAGAAGAAACAAAGACGCATAGATACACCTCATATGCACGGATTTGCGTCTACATGGACCTAAAACAAGCTTTTCCTGATACGGTAAGTCTTTTTCATGAAGATGTGGAATGGATACAGTTAATTGATTATGAGCATGTACCCTTTAGATGCAGAAAATGTCATGACCTAGGACACCTCTACAGAGACTGCCCATTAAATAGCAAACCTTCGGTTCAAACTGACCAGGAAAACCCAACGCCGAATGGCTTCACTAAGGTGCTAAATCACCGAAGAGGAAATAAAAAATCAGTAATCTCTACAAAGACTCCTCCAGTAGATCAATCAAAACCCTCTACTAGTAATAGCTTTGAAGCCCTAGCCAATGAAGACATGCAGGATCCAAACAATACGCCCTTCAATCAAAAAGGATCTAGTCAGGAAAAGATTGAAGGATCCAAATCGAAAACAGGGGAAAAGAGTGTAGAACAAGGGGGCAATAAGCTCAAGACTGCATCAAACACCTGGAACTTCCCTGAAATGAATATAGATGGTACAGATCCCAATACAAAAAACGAGAAGGAAAGCGGTGGAAACTATCAAGAACCTCAAATCATGGAGGAAGACACGGAATCAATAGATATTGGCGAGCTAGATATCTTGGGCTTAGAACAAAAATGTAAAACAGGAAACTTCGACAAAATACCTGATCGACAAGTGGACAACCTAGTGGCAGTCCTCAATAAAGCCCAAAAAAAATAATCATTAGGGGTTCAAATCGGTAGCCAATGGGATGGGAAATTCATCACCAAAGATAGTAAAAAACGAGGAAGGAAAACTACTCTGGAGAGAACCATCAAGATTGGAGAAGTATTAGTAGAATCAGGCAGATATGCTAAGCTAACCAAGTATTTCAATACCAACCCCAAGCCTTCCCAATGAAGTTGATCTCATGGAATATTAGAGGGCTCAATAGCCCAAGGAAAGGAAGACTATTAAAAAACATGTTAATGGAGGAAAAACCCACAATTCTCTTTTTGCAAGAAACAAAGTGTAATTCGACAGTCTTGGAAAAAATAGCAGCAAAGGCCTGGCCAGGAGGGTTAGTAACAGTTGTTGATGCTCAGGGAGCGTCAGGAGGACTTGCAGTGCTCTGGGATGCAAGAATAATTCAACTAGTTAACATACATGCAAATAAAAACTTCATTCAAGCCATCTTTCATATAATTGGAACCAATATCTATGGTCATATAACAAATGTGTATTTTCCTCAAGAAACCCAGCACAAAATTGAAATTCTGGATGCTTTGAAGCAGCTCAATACAGAGAGGAAATACCCGTTATGGATATCTGGAGGAGACTACAATATGATCGCAAAAACGGAGGAAAAAAAGGGAGGGCGTTGCAGAATAAACAGGGATGGCTCTATATTAAAAGACTTCATTCAGAATAATTGGCTGATAGATCTTCCTTCAAATAACGGCCTCTACACTTGGAACAACAAAAGGGCAGAACCAATGCAAATAGCTTCGCGTCTTGATCGATTTCTGATCTCTGATAATGCAGTTCATCTAGGGGGAGAATTTACAGCATCTATCCTTCCTTTTTCAGGCTCTGATCACTGGCCAATCGCCCTCCACTGGAATCATCCTAGTAGCAATACAAGGCGACCCTTCCAGTTTGAGGCTTTTTGGCTAACTCATCCGGACTTCTATGAATTTTTCAAAGCATCTTGGCTAAAATTCAATCCAACGGATGGAACAAAAATGTCCATATTCCAAAGGAAGCTGAAATACCTCTCAAGGGGGAAATTAAATGCTGGAATCAATCTATCTTTGGCAACATTTTCAAAGCTAAGGAAACCCTCAATCAAGAAATGAAAGTTATTCAGCAAAGAATGATCTCTGAAGGATGCTCTGAAGAGCTTGCCAAGAAAGAGCAGTCCATAGAAAATCAAATCCTTGAGAGAGATTTACAGGAGGAAACTCTCTGGAGGCAAAAATCGAGAGTTAGATGGCTGAAGGAGGGTGAAAAGAATACGAAATTCTTTCACAAAACCACAGTACAAAGAAGAATGATCAATCAAATCTCTCACGTCAACAATGAGCAAGGAAGCAAAATTGAAACCCACGAAGGAATCGAACAGGAGTTCCTCAATTACTTCAAGAAGATGAATCAAGAACCTAACATAAACAGAACAGAGGCTATTGATAAAATCATCAGACATATACCTAGATTAATTACTGAAGATCACAATATTCTCCTTCTCAAGCCCATAAGTCTTTAGGAGGTTGAGACTGTTGTGCATCAGCTAAAATCAGGGAAAGCGCCAGGACCAGACGGATTTACTTCAAACTTTTTTCAGCATTTCTGGGATCTGGTTAAATGGGAAGTCTGGCAGGTCGTGGAAGAATCGCGCACTCTAAGATGGATGTATCCAGATCTGAACGCAACATTCATTGCATTAATCCCCAAAGCAGAGGAATCCAATACTCTGGATAAATACATACCAATTGCTTTGTGCAACATTATATACAAGATTGTCTCCAAGGTTATAGCTTCCAGACTGAAGCCCATGCTTCCCCTTATCATTTCTCCGGAACAATCTGGTTATGTAGAAGGAAGGCAGATCATGGATGGGATAATTTTAACCCATGAAATAATCCACTCTCTCAAGCATTCAAAAAAACTAGGTATGATGCTCAAAATTGATTTATCTAAGGCTTTTGATAGTATTAGTTGGGAATATATGCAAAAAATCCTCAAAGCCTTTGGTTTCGCCCCCTCCTGGATCAGATGGATCAGTAATCTTCTATCCTCCTCGTTCTTTTCTATTCTCATTAATGGAATCCCGTCGCCCACGTTCTGTCCTTCTAGGGGGATTAGACAAGGGGATCCTCTCTCGCCCTTTCTGTTTGTCATCTTAGCTGAAGGGTTAGGCCGTAGCATTAAATCGGCTATCCTTTCTCATAACCTCAAAGGTCTAGCTTTCCACCAGGCCCCTGCCTTTTCGCACCAGCAATTCGTAGATGATAACATGTTATTTGGTCATCCTTCTGTTCAAGAAGCTTGATCTTTTAAATCAATTCTTGAAAACTTCTCAGATGCCTCAGGAGCTCTCATTAACAAAGTTAAATCTCGGATATTCTTCTTCAATACGCCTCCCACCACCCAAAGAGCTGTAGCCCGTATCCTAGGCTTCACCATCGCTTCCCTTCCTTCTAAATATTTGGGTGCTCCTTTAATTGCCTCGGCTCTCAAGCATTCCTCTTGGAATAGCCTTTTAGAAAAACTGGAAGCCATATTCTTCCTTTGGACTCATAGAGCTCTTAATATGGCTAGTAGGCTAGTGCTAATTAAAGTTGTTCTACAATACATGCCTCTTTCCCTTTTTTCCATATTGGCGGCACCTAAGTGGGTGCTCAAAGCTATCAAACAGCTTCAGCGTAATTTCTTATGGGGAAATTCGGGGCCAAATCGAAAGTGGGCACTTGTCAAATGGGAGAAAGCTTGTCTACCTAAAAAAGCAGGAGGCATTGGGCTTAGAGACCCAGAACATAGCAACATGGTAATGGGGGCCAAAATCTGGTGGAAATGGCTCTCAAATCCCAGCACACCTTGGGCCTCCTTATGGACAGCGAAATATGCAAGAAACACGCCCTTAGTGGAGAGAATTAGAATGTCAGAAGTCAGTAAAGGATCAGTTATTTGGAACTCAGCCATTCAACATCGAGATATAATTCAAAAGCACATTTTTTGGGATGTGAAGGATGGCCACACAGCAAGGTTTTGGGAAGACTCATGGCAGCAGCTTCCAAACCTCAGATACATTATTCAGGGAATTTCAGACCAAGATATAAATCAGTATGATAAGGTGAGCCACTTTTGGAACTCACACACTGCCCAAGAACATAGAAAGTGGAAAGAGGCTAGTCATATACTACCTCACAGCCCGGAGCAAACTCAACTTTCCCTTTCCTCAGAACTTCAAAAACAAAAACTTCTAACGTCGGCAGGCATGGATATTCTCAGATGGGGATACGAGGAAAAGGGTACCTTCACAACCAAAGAAGCCTACAAAATCATAATCAAAGACAGAGTAATCAGAGACAATTTATGGGATAAGATATGGAACTCCTCCATATGGCCGAAGGTTTCTACTTTTCTGTGGCTTCTATCTCATAACAGGATTCTCACATGGGACAACCCTCAAGAAAAGGAACTTCTCTGGGCCATCCATTTGTCCCAACTGCAAACAGGAAGAGGAATCAGCATTACATCTTATGCAAACTTGTCCGCTTGGAAGGAAATTGTGGGAAAAGGTTACATTCCGCTGTCAGAAGGATGGCAGAGTGATTGGGGACATTAAAGGCACCCTTCACACCTGGAGCCAAGAGCCATATCAAAGCAAACTTTTAAACACACTATGGCAACTCATACCGGGATTACTAATGTGGAATATTTGGAAGGAGAGAAATAGAAGGATTTTTAAAGATCAATCACAGACGATTGAGCAGATATGGACCGGGTTGCACCATAACATCAAAGAAACTTTGTCTATCAAAGGCTGGTCCAAAGAGGATTTCCCATCACTCCCGCAGGAACAAGCTATATGGGACAACTGGCAGATTCAATTACAGAATCCGATTTCTTCTAATGACAACTCCTCAAAGTATCAAGAGTCTCTAGCAAGATGGTCTCCACTGCCAATCAATGTGTTTCAACTTAACTTTGATGGTGCTTCGAAAGGGAATCCTGGGAAAACGGGATTTGGTGGAGCCATCAGAAACTACCAGGGTACTCCCCTTATCACTTTTTTTGGCTCAATTGGCTAGAATTCTAACAATGCAGCGGAACTGGAAGGATTATGGAGAGGGCTTAATCTGGCGCAAGAACGAGGGTTCCTTCCTCTTATAGTGGAAGGGGACTCCCAGATTATCATTAACATGGCCTCAAAACTTCTGCAGGGATCCCCGGTTCATAAGGTCAGTAGCAGCTGGAGAATGGCTACTCGACTTGAGCTACTTCAACAATGGCTTATTCATCATCAAGCTATTTCCTTTAAACATATCAAAAGGGAAGGGAACAAACTGGCAGACTTTCTTGCTAATTTAGGAGTGGACAGTGGAAGGGAATTCTTTGAAGGCTCAATATCTAGCATAGCTTCTGAGAACCAACTCTCTACCTTCCACACCATAGTAACAAGTGATATGCAGTCGAAGGAAGACTCACACCCGGATGCAGGTGTCTTTAATAGGTGTTAATGTCGGGGCATGCGGAGCCGGCAACTGGCAAGCTATTAAGCAGGCTAAGGCGGTTCGAGGCAGGTAATTAATCAGCATTAATGAATAACCAAGCTCGAGGTACGCAGGTGAAAGATATCAGGATGGCGCGCACTCTCCATGGCTCATTTTCTCCGGTCTCTTCAGGCATTGACGCAGTCGCTCCGGGTTCTTCAGGCGGTGGTCTCCTCTGGTGGTCATGGCCTCATAGCCTCAGAGCAACCCAGATAATTTGGAAGCCACCATGGCTTCATAACTGCTCCCATTTGGCCAGCTTCAGGTATATGGTTCTGTCTCTTTCCGAAGGCGTTTGGTGCATTAACTTAGTTTTCTCCATATGCGTTTGGTGTATTAATTCAATCTTCTTGCCCATCTCTGTAAGGGATTTGGATTTTGTCCTTGTTGAAGGTGGCTGGGTCGGGTATTGGGCTTATTTAGTCGTTGTTGGGTTTTTTCTTGTGGTCGATTCTATCTTCTGTGTGTTCGGCTTTTGGGTCTTACATTCAGAGGTCTGGTATTCAATCTGGTTACACTTAGTTTGCGAGTTGCGTCTCCCTCACCTTCAGTCCATCAGCACCTTCAATCCGTTGTTATATACTGTTATGGCCTGTCGTCGTGGCATTCCCAGGCGTGGTAGCAACTCGGGGTCCCGTGGAGGTTCTCAGGGTCGTGGTGGCTCTGTGCCTCGACGTATAACTCCGTTAGCATCTGCTTCGCCATCCTCACCGCCCTGAGACTATTCTGGACCCTCCCTAAACAGCTCTTTTCACACATCCCGGTTCAAGTTCAACAGCAGGCTTAACAAACCGCTTATCTCAGCTATAATTACTGTTATCTTCTCGGAGGAAGAAGATGAGCTCACAAGCTCAGATGATATTTCCAAGGAACAGTCACATTCTCAGAATTCCAGTGATTCTCAGAGCAGCTTGGCTGGTGTTGTCCTCAATGCTTCCGCTGCGGTGCACGAAGAGGGCCAACAGGAAGACTCTCGCCCTCAGCCAGTCTCTCCTCAAAAGCAAATTATAGCCTGTGAGCCGGCGCGCCTCTCTGGCAGTGTTCTGCACCTTGTTGTTGCAGGGAAAAATGCCTATGCAGGACGATCCTATCCACCTAAGGTGTGACAGTGCCTTAGCAACAAACGGAGACAGCTATTCTAGTGTTCTTCCTTTATGAATTAAGAATGAAGAGAGATGGATGGACTAACCGGTGTCTTCCGTTTGTCCCTCGATCTGGTTTCTCTTCTCTTTGAGGGTTCCCAGCTACTTGACTTCTCGGTCACCCAGCTTCAACAGGTTTCTGCAAGATCACAAGAAGAGAACACTACACAAAGACATAGATTCATATTCATAACTAGTTCAGGATTAGAAATGAACTAAACATACTAATGCAAACATACATCAAAGATACATCAGTATATAGGAGAAACCAAGATAGCTTTATTGATGAATAACAAGGTTCAAGAAGAGATACAACCCAGAGGGCTCCAATCCAGCATCTCCTTCCCAGCAAATGAAATTCCTATGTTCACCTCCCTTCAAAGCATTAAGCACCCAATGATTCCAATCTCAAACCAACAGCAATTCTTTGCAATAACAAAATTCCAGCCTCCAGATCTCATGGAGGAGAGATCCATATATAGATGTTTGGAGAGAGGATGAGTCAGCTTGAGATCTGACTAGTGTCCTCTCCCTCTGTCAGTTCTTGCTTCCACTTGGAGACTAAGAGCCTCTTACTCATCACTAGTCGAATTCCTTGAGGCAAGTGTCATTGGAGAAGATTCTGGAAGCTTCCAGGGTCTTTCCACCTCGTTGAACGATCTTGCCATTTGTCACTTCCCGCTCAGCGCACCCTGGCAGTGCTTCTACTTGCGTTGCAGTGCACCTAGCCAGTGCAATCTCTGCATTTCAGCGCAGACAGCTAGTGGAGCCTCTGAATTGATCTTGAATTGACTTGTTTTTGAGCAGTTTCTGGTGGAGAACTTCTGTGAATTGTTGTGGTTTGTTAGCCTTGTTCCTCTAGGGTTAGAAACAACATGTTTAGGGACTTTGGATCCCTTGGATTATGGACATTTCATGCTCAATGCTGTAAGGCACAAAAATGTCTATAACAGTTGCCCCCTAAAGTATGAGGCCGTTTATCGGGTGAAATGCTTTATTAGGAGGGTCCGAAGTTCTTTCAATGCTGGGAGGAGACCTGTAATAAGATACAATACAATACATTATTTTTCATACTGCTTTCATGATCTAGCTGAGGCGAGCATTCCCATGTTCAGCTTTATAAATTCATTTTTCTGTACATAGAACAGACAATCCTCTGATGGTAGATTGATAATTTTGATGAAATTATCATCCTTTGGGTAGGATGATTATCTGCTGCAATGATGTACATGTCAATGTCTTTATCTTTCCTGAATATATATCGCAGCCCGGATGGATGAAACTAGATCCGGGGTCTTCAAACTCGTTCGATCTTCACTCTAAGTACAAGTCGATCCATGTGAGAAATGTTCTGAAGTCGAACATGGAAAGACATCGCTTGATTACCGGTCAATGAGGTAAACCGTTAACAAGCGCGAGAGGAATCACCGATAATGATAATGACCCTCAAGGTACTGTAGTACAATTCACGTGGTGTGAATAAAGGACTTGGCGTCGAACACCACGCAAAATCTTTCGGTCGAAGGTCATTGATGTATACCCGTCGCCGGAAGTGAGAAACTTGCCATTGAGGCATGCAAGCTTCAAAGTACTGAAGGGGTTGTTCCTAGATCAACTTCTTGGATAATGAGCTGATGTCGACAAGAAGTGATCCGTCAAAGGAGGGCCTTAATGTATTCCACATCAGTGACACGGAACGGAGTAAATGATTTTGATGGAGGTGAAAACGATCTGATGACATATGATTCAGGGTGGCGGTCATGAAAGGATGAAGGATAATGTATGGAAGTGGATGGGACATGGTTGACTCCTCTGAACGACTTCTCTTGAACATATGGCGACACTTATGAGATGGATCGGTAGCATTACCCCAAATATGGATGGTATGGCGAGACCATGGTGATGTGACCGGTGAATGAAACAACCCAACCCGACTGTGGTACGGAGGAAAAGTGTCATGTTCAAGAGCGACTTGCTACCATCAAAGTTTTCTTGAGTTTCTCCCAATATTTCCCCAGTCATTGCTGACCAGTACCTCTTTATTTTTGTCAAGCTTGAGGAGGATAACATATGCTTGTTCTATAACTTGCCCTTCGGGCAAGCCCATCGCTATGTTTTAACGAGCCTAGCGATAGTGAAACTCGTTCTCGTTAAAGACAATTTTGTCGCTATTTAATGTTTTTAACGAGTCTAACGACAAAGATAACTCGGTCCTTTTCATTTTTAGAGAGTCTGAAAAGGTAAGTAAAGTCAACTCCGAAAGTCCTTTTTCGTCATCTAATCCCTTAAGTCCGAAAAAGTATAAAACAATACAGAAGGGATGAGTTTTCGATAGTTTTAACGAGCCGAACAAAACAAGCGCTCGATCTTTTTGTGCAGTAATCCCTCAGGTCCAAAAAGATTAAAATCTAGAGGAGGGATAGCACTTCCGGTCGCTTTAACGAGCTGGAAGGCCAAAACTCGGCAATCTTTTCATATTTTACGAGTGAGATGAAAAGAGCTTAAAGAAGACTCGTTTTTTGAGGAACGAGTGATAAAATGGGTTAGCAGCTGATTCCAGGTACGGGTTGGAATTTTCCAATCACGGCAGTGTCACAAGGATGGCTAGTGAAATCACTCTTCGCAGCTGTTCCTCAAAATGGGTAAACAATCATATGGAGGTGAACGATCGGCCAATTGAAAAGTGGAGGTGACGGTGCAAACACGACCAAGGCTTTAATGGCTGATAATGTTACATTCACGGCGGTTATTTACCGGGAGGATAGTTCATTTTTTAACGGGCTTAAACGCGGAAAAACATTGCTCAATCTTATGTTTATTTTTTAACGAGCATGAACTATGTGCTAAAACTGCTCGGATCTTGCGTTTATTTTTTAACGAGCATGAACTGTGTGCTAAAACTGCTCGATTAATCCAGTCATATGATAAGAATGTCTCATTGAAGATGCTATTTTTTATGGAGCTTAGATCTTACAAAGCTTTGCTCCAGATCCTTTCGTTATGCAAGTTCGGAAACGACTAATCCTACGAGTTTAAAGGGTTAGACCTACAGGTTTAAAGGGAGGACCTAAAAATTTAAAAAATAAATAGTCGCCCCTTGCTTGCACTCCAAAAGGTTTGCATGCCCCCAGGCATAAAGTACGATTTCAAGGTTACCCCTTCTTAGTCCAATAAAACATTTGTTTTACCGGGAGAGGCCTACCTCTTTCAGGTTACCCAAAGATTGTCTCGTTAATCTTTCAAACAAAACACTTCTTCGGCGATATCTACCGAAATAGACAAAGGTGAGAGACTCCGTCTGTCAACTCACATAACTTTGACAAAAGAATCTTATTCCAGAACAACCCCACTTCCAACCACGGACGGGGTACGGACTAGTCATATTCTCCCGCGGAAACCTACCTTATACCCAAAGTTTTCCTGCCGAAGCAGACCAGGATGCATGCCCCCTGGGTTCCAGTCATATCCTTCCGGATTACTCGCGCTCATCGGGAGGACGGACCGTGGGTTGAGACATTTCTTGCGTGAAGAGACCATTTAGGGATGGTATATGACTATTTGCGATGCGTGATCCGGGAAATGAAAGCTGGTCCACGAGCTTGACCACTCTTCCTTCATGCGGAAAACACATTACTCTAAAGAGTGAGGAGACAATGGCTCCCATGCAATATATATAGTCTCGTCCAAGGAGTAGGTTATAATCCAAGGGTCCTTGAACGACCATCACGTTCATTTGAACGATCTTCCCTTTCAATATTATAGGCACATTGGGGAGGATCCCTAAAGGTCGACTGGTTCCTTCATCAAAGCCTGTCAGATTTCTCATTTCAGGCAAAAGCGCTGGCGAACCAAGCGCTTTCCAAGCAATAGAGGAAAGGATACTCACAGATGCCCCCTCATCAATGATGGTGCCAGCCATTACCATTTTGTATATTTGAACGATAATTTTGAATGGTATGCTTGCTGGCAAACGGGGTCTGCCTAGTTGGTTCCAGTCGAACGAGACAACTAGGTTGCTTGGTGGTGGGACCGAATAGACGGCCGGATATGACTCTGACGAAGTTCCTTCCTGCGATAAAGGAATGGGCAAATTGCCCCCTCGTTCGTCGGAGTCTGTGTTGATGAAGAGAATTTGGACGGTGTCGTCTTTATTCTCCTCTGTGATGGTATCATTCGAAGATAGAGCCTCTGAAGGCAAAACCGAGTCAACTGCCGCCTCAACCTTTTGACTTTCGTCAGGTATGGATTCAGACGGTTCATCCTTAATGATAGGTGCTTCGGCTGACCACCTGAGTGGGCCAGCCGGGTTCTCAACTGGTGAAGGACTTGGCAGGAGTTTTTGATATCCAGGAGGAAGTTGCACTGGCAAAACCGGGCGATCTTCCAAAACTCTTTTAGCCTCGTCTAAGAAGGGACAACGGTGGATGGCATGGTCGCCTTCACACAATTTGCAGGGAAATCTAGCTTTCCCTCTCTGTCCTGTGACTTCACTTTCACTAGTTGACGGTGTGCTATCAACATGGCTATCAGAGGTTGACGCCACCGAATTTTGCAAACGGGGAGACCAATCCCTTAGTATCCAAGGGATGCAGGGACAATCTCTGTGGAAGTGGTCTCCCTTGCATATGACACATGGCGATTTAGGCCTAGTCAGTGCTGTGTGTGGATTTTTGTCAGACGACACTTGTTTGCCCCCAGTCGCTTTTGGCTCCTTCTTCTTCTTCTCTTTCTTCTTCTTTTCCTTCTTCTCCTTAGGAACTTGGTTTTTTGTTTTACCAGTTCCGTCAAGCGAAGAGGAAGGAGGAGAGGAAGAATTAGATGAAGTAGAAGGCTGGTGGGTAACTCTGGTCTGGTCTAACTGTTGATTCAACTGTTCAGGAATAGTGGTGTTCTGAACGACATTGGTTGAAAAGAGCCAGACCGGCAAGCCAATTGTCAATCCTGGAAGCGACAATGTGGCCATATGGGGCGCACCAACATCTCCCCAAGAGGAGAAGGGACTAGGATTTCCACCAAGGGGGATTCCTTGGTTGGTATGCTCCATTTTCTCAACCTAAAGATCAACGCAGGAAGAAGGGGTGATTGTTCCGTTTAAAATAAATTTTAACGACGCTTTAGACACAACTTGCTTTTTCAATTTTAAAGAGTCGAGAAAAAGCTAAAGATGACTCTAGTCTCCTTCGATGTTTTAACGAGCCCGAAGTGACAAATGCTCGGATGGACTTTTTCTGTTATAGAGTCTGAAAAAGGCCAAAAGGAACTGCTCTGGAGTTCTAGGTAGAGGGTGTGCCAAACTTTTCACAAAACCGCAGAATACTTTTTAAGGTACGGGCGGTCAATCTTCCTGAATGCTGTGTTCAGTGCATTGCGATCAGTAGGGCGGCCGACACGGCTTCCTAAGGATAAAGGTTTTATGCCTATAGGGGTCTCCCAATATATACTCGACGGTACGTGGGAGCACAATCCGTACTGGTGCTATCGTCCCTCAAGAGGAATCACCCACCATCAGCGAGATCGACAGTCACCAGGCTTTACGACGCCGGAACACGTCTCTAGCCTAGACCTCTATGTTGTGCGTTAAGTTACAAAGCGTTGATAAGTTCATTCAATTTATTTTAGGTTGATCTTTTTAGAAGTTTGCCTTTTGAGGTTCACCACGAGATGTATGATACAATTCCTAAATGCAGTCTAAAGATGATAAGCAAGCTTTTATATCTTTTCAACAATGAAAATCCTAGCTACAAAGGGAAAAGAAAGACACCATCTTTTCTCAAAGAGAAATCAGCACACTCTAATGCACTTTTCCTAAATCAAGCATGCAAACTATCAAGATGCAAATGCACAATGCAGGTGTTTGTTTTCTGCTCTCTTAATATTGATGCCTAAAAAGAAAGCTTTTTGTACAACTTTGAATTTGCTTTTAAATGACAAATAAAAACAAGTTTACTTTTTCGAAATCAGAAAGGGTAGAAGAGAATACAACACTTAACGATTTTCGAAATGAATACTTGTTTTGACACTCAAAAGAGACAAACTCAAACCAAAAGCAAAAGTAAATGTATAATCAACTGTAAACAGCCAATGAACTCTCTTCTAAGATCACAATCAACAGATCTGAATCAAGGGCTACAGGATGACTATTTCACTCTTGCAAAGGAAAACTGTAAATGACGCCACAAACACATAAAAACACTCACAGTCTTTTTGTACAAAAGGAGGCGGAATTTAAGCAGAGAAAAGGAGTTATCAGATAGGTACCTATGCTGGTTACAGGCTGCAAAAATCAGAGATCAAAACAAGGCAAAACAGAGCAGAGAACCCCAACTGCACAAGGCCTAACTGGATCAACGCACCCTCAACACAGAGGTTTTGACATTCAGCGCAGGTAGCCTTCACGGGACCTGCGTTGAAATGCAGAACCTCTTCACAGAGTCTGCGCTGAAGGAGAAACGAGAGTTCCTCACTGGGTTCTGGGTCACAGTTTGCTGATTAATCTATGGTTTCAGGCCAAATCAAAGCAACAAGCAAGGTACAATCAAAGGGATGCTTTGAGGGAGGGCTAAGATCTATCACAAAGGATCATCAAATCATTTGTGAGTCCATTGTTCAGATCATAGACAAATCCAGTGATTGGATCAAAGCAGCAGTTGTCTACTTTGCATCTGAGAATAGCAGATGCAGTTCGATTGTTGTTGTTGAGTCTATGAAACAAACAATGATAGAGACACAAATAAAATGACTAAACAGATCTCCCCAGCGGAGTCGCCAATTTGTTGTGGGGAAAAATGCCTATGCAGGACGATCCTATCCACCTAAGGTGTGACAGTGCCTTAGCAACAAACAGAGACAGCTATTCTAATGTTCTTCCTTTATGAATTAAGAATGAAGAGAGATGGATGGACTAACCGGTGTCTTCCGTTTGTCCCTCGATCCGGTTTCTCTTCTCTTTGAGGGTTCCCAGCTACTTGCCTTCTCGCTCACCCAGCGTCAACAGGTTTCTGCAAGATCACAAGAAGAGAACACTACACAAAGACATAGATTCATATTCATAACTAGTTCAGGATTAGAAATGAACTAAACATACTAATGCAAACATACATCAAAGATACATCAGTATATAGGAGAAACCAAGATAGCTTTATTGATGAATAACAAGGTTCAGGAAGAGATACAACCCAGAGGGCTCCAATCCAGCATCTCCTTCCCAGCAAATGAAATTCCTATCTTCACCTCCCTTCAAAGCATTAAGCACCCAATGATTCCAATCTCAAACCAACAGCAATTCTTTGCAATAACAAAATTCCAACCTCCAGATCTCATGGAGGAGAGATCCATATATAGATGTTTGGAGAGAGGATGAGTCAGCTTGAGATCTGACTAGTGTCCTCTCCCTCTGTCAGTTCTTGCTTCCACTTGGAGACTAAGAGCCTCTTACTCATCACTAGTCGAATTCCTTGAGGCAAGTGTCATTGGAGAAGATTCTGGAAGCTTCCAGGGTCTTTCCACCTCGTTGAATGATCTTGCCATTTGTCACTTCCCGCTCAGCGCACCCTGGCAGTGCTTCTACCTGAGTTGCAGTGCACCTAGCCAGTGCAATCTCTGCATTTCAGCGCAGACAGCTAGTGGAGCCTCTGAATTGATCCTGAATTGACTTGTTTTTGAGCAGTTTCTGGTGGAGAACTTCTGTGAATTGTTGTGGTTTGTTAGCCTTGTTCCTCTAGGGGTAGGAACAACATGTTTAGGGACTTTGGATCCCTTGGATTATGGACATTTCATGCTCAATGTTGTAAGGCACAAAAATGTCTATAACACTTGTGCCTCCTCCAGAATGCAACACGATGGAAGCTGAAGATGAGGTGATGGTAACCTGGGTAAGCTCCCCCAACCAGGCTAATGAGAACGCTGCAGATTCGCCACCGCAGGTTTAATTATCTTGGGCTTCAGCAACAGGACAGCAAGTCATCTTATGTTTTCTGGATTTCCTGTGTAATTTTCAGTGTGCATGGCTTCTGTTATTATCAGCATGAAATTGTTCATTCTCCAGGATACAATTTTGGCTTTCCTTTTTTGTAATAGTGGTAAAGGACATCATTTTGTAATAGGGCAGCTCACTCTGAAGCGTTTAGCTCTGTTTAGTCTTGGGTCTATATAGCTCTGTTTAGTTTTGAGGCTATGATTTTCATTTTTGTAAACAGAAGGCAATGCGCTACTTGCAACGGTTCTTTTGACAGAGGGCAGGCTACATGCCCCTCAGAGGTTCAAACCTCTTTGTAAATATTTTTTCTCTTTTAATCTTAATAGAATAGTCTTTATACAGAAAAAAAAAATATATATATATATATATATATTAATATTAATATTAATATTCATATTAATATTGATATTAATAGGATTAAATGTTGGTGAATGAAAACTTTTTTAAAATTGAAAAAAAATGAAAAATATTTGCACATATAAATTTAATTCTCATGAATCCTTAATAAATCTAAAATTCAAATAGAGTATATATGGCTATTTATAAACTTTAATTTCAAAATCATCAATTTTTTTTATTTTTATTTTCTAAGTTTTACCTATAAACTAAAATTATCCACCATTCTCTTTTAATGTAAATACTATGTATGTAACAAATAACTTTCATTCAATATAACTAATAATTGACTTTTTTAAAGCAAAGGCACATCATTTCAATATATCTAGATAAAAATATACACTACGACTTATTTGCCACCAGGGAAACCATTCTTCATCCAAAAAACTAAATTTATGGAATGTTTGACGCAAAAAACTATTGTTATGTGATCTTATGCGAACCATAACAACTATAGATTTAAAATTAGAAAACCAAATAGACGTAGTAGCCAAAATAGAGAATATTGAGTCCATTGTCCAACCTTGGGAGAGTTTGACTCTTCAACCACGATCTATTATTTTCTACACCATGATGAGCAACCTAGATCTGGGGGAATGCCCAAGTGGCCATGTACACACTCCATTCATTGATCCAATCCTCGAGTAATGAGTTGCAGCTTGTCCAATATGAGTAGCATCTCCTCCCTTGTTACATTTATGTCCACCAGAACTCATCCCATGAGCATCTTAATATGCCAATAAATGATAATTGCATGTATGTAGTGGTTAAACCCCCCCTGATATGTCCCACATCCAAAATCCAATCAACAAATTCACCGACAACCTCTATGTCTAGCATACAACCTCTCTCACCAACAATATCTCTCTCATTTTGTGCAAACTCCCACTTGAATCAGCATTGGTGTATTTTCCCTATTCCTACTTGTCAAAGTTTCAGTGCTTTGTTGGGTGCGAGTATGTCTCATTTCTCTATATTACGATGCTTTGTGTCTTACGCTGGCCTATTGTTTGGGTATTTTGTTGCTAAAGTTATAACCAATGGAGCAAGGGTAGCAGAATCAGAAGAGAGGAGGCAATGTAAAAGGCCCGAATGTGTTTCCTAGACACTACCTTGAAACCACACTTCTCTAGAACCTGTGAGAGGGGGTTCTTGAGAGCTCGATAGGACACCAGACGAATTTTGGAGTTTAAGGGTAGAAGGAGTAGAGAGGGAACAAGAGGTAAATAGCAAAGGAATTGTTAAGGGAGGGCGAAAATAAAATGCAAAGAAAAAACACAAGAGAACTAAGAACTTGAGATGCCCAAAATGGCAATAGTTAAACCTGGTGTGCGCCTACAACGAGGTTTGAGCTTTAATAGGAAAGTACCCCTCTCAAACCATGAAAACTGCAAGGGGAAACCAAAGGCCATGAGTGCCCATCTACATCATTTGATGCAAGGCTTGCGCATCCAAATGCTTACCGGTTCGGCTAATGTCTTACTTGTGCATATATTCTTCATTTCTTTGTGTATGGTGTAGTTTCCTCATGCAATAAACCCAATCGATCTTGTGGCGCGATGCCTCACAACTCTTCTCATCTCCTTTGAGGTCATGGGCAACTGACTACATATCAAACACCAATTCAATCTATAAATCTCCCCACACATAAAGACAAGTGTCCTTATGATGGGCATGGTAAGTGGTATTAATTAAGGGAAAGGGGTGGTGTGCCATGCCTGCTAGCTGCAATACCTAGTTGGGCGATGGCTACGCACCCCCACCTAATTGTCCCTTTGCTATCACCCCATCCATGGGAGAAGAATCCTTTGTTGCAAGGTCCAAGCATTGATGTTTTAGGTCCATCAAAAGTAAAGCTTCCCAAGTGCTATTTATTTGACTAGATTAATTTGCTCACCCTTTATTGACCAATAAATTTGCAATTTTATTGCCTGGTCTAATGGCATGTGATGTGAGAATTACATGAAAAACAATAATTTTACTATTTTTCTAAAATGCTTTCCCATCTCTAGCTGTTAAAGACTTTATTGATAAAAGAGCTATGGAGAGTTTTAGATATAATATTAATGATGAGTTGAAAGTCCCCTTGGATTATATGCTTTGTGAAGTTTGAGAGTGAACCCGATCCAATCTCAACTCGAGAACTTTTAGTTTGACAATATTATTACTAATAAAAAATAACAAACGTTAATAGAGAAAAATAAATGTAATAAATTAAGTTTAAATAAACTGTCTTGATTCTTTCAACAGTGTGAGGTAAGCATATCACATTGTCTAAATTAACTTTAAATAAAAAGGCTTGATTTTTTTTTAACATGGTAATGCAAGTACATCCAATGTCACTATCACAATAAATAAAGTGGCTTGATTTTTTGAAACATTGTATTGCAAGTACTTCAAAGGTCACTATCACAATAAATGAGGACACTTGGTAAGATCCAAGAGAATTTGAAATTAAATTATCTTCTTTTAAATTAACTTTAAATAAACTATCTTGGTTCTTTTCAACATTTCAATGTAAGTACCTTTATGGTCAAAAATACTTGAAAAATATGGATATTTTTTTTATATATATAAAAAATATGTGAAGTCATTTTAAATTTTAAATTTTTTAATTTGTTTTTATATCAATAATAACATGTAATAAAATAAAATAAAATAAAATAAAAAATTGAAATAGTTGATCTCGAATCAATTTAAATGAATAAAACTTAATCTCATTTAAGTTTTTTTTGTTTCGAAGTTTAAAAAATAATAAAATTAATTGAAAATATAAATTTACATGTTTAAAATAATAAAATATCAAAATTACATTTTAAATAACAAAGAATCACTATATCACTAAAAATTATCCCATTAAATTTTATTTTAAAAAATAAAATCAATTAAACCAAATCAGACTTAACCTCGCATCCTAAAACATGCAAATCACTTGCCTAACGTCCCCCTCCAAACATGCAGGGCCGTAAGCGCTCCTAAGGGCTACCGCAAATTGCACGTCACATTATTGTGTACTAGACTTGTGTTCGCTCTTCAAATTTTGGATTTCCAAGAAAAGGTTTTGAAAGAAATTTTAAATTTTATGTATTTTTAAATTTCTATTAATTTAGGGATATAATTATAATTTTTAGTATGTTATTTGCAAAAAAATTGTGGGGTTTTAAAAACGATGAAAGTATCATTTTATTGAGAATCAAATATAAATCAATAATGCAAAATTTTAATTATATAATTTAATTATTTTAATTAAAAAATATCAAATTAATTTTTAAATAAAAAAATATATTAGTTATATTATATTATTAATACTATTATTGTTTAAATTTGTTAATTGGATTTTGGGTAGTTGAGAGAATTACTTGCTAATTTTTTTCTTGTTAATTGGGGTTATTTAGGGTTGGTGGGAGAAAGTAATGGAATGTTCCCCACCCAAGTTAATTTCTTGCAAGTGATATGACTAATGTTGATAGTATTGACAGTGTTTGACAATATACATCGTAGCTATGAAGAAAAACTGTTATTTATCACCCAAATTTCTCTTTTTGTAAGTTGGGTAGTAATATTTATATTAGAAAAAAACTAAGTTCACATAGATGATAAAGTTGTTCCGGAAACTTGTGTGGGAACTTACAAGCTAATAGATTGTCCATAACTTGTTCCCAGTAGTCCACATCTAGCTAAAAGGAAGTACAAAGTAGCATATAACTAGATAGCCCTTCAAAAATTCCATGCAATGGATGTGGTGGGCTTGACAACAGGAAAAACCATAAGCATCTATAGTCTAATATACCATAAAAGTTGTCAACACTGCATAGTAGAGAGAAACAAAACATAGACCAGAATAGACCAAGCGCATAATTACTAATCTAGAACAATAACTGGAGAGATTGCATTAGAGTTTCCTTGAGGTATGTCTTCTACTGGTGCGTTAATGACAGTTGGAGTACGAGGCTGCAAACTGGAGCCAAAATCTGAGTCAGAAACCACGTAACGTTCCACCCGGGTCATCCTGGAAACTAAGTCATCCAAGTTGTATCTTATGTCCCAGAGAATCCTTTTGATCTCCTCATGTCCTGCAAATAGTTGATAGTGATTGAATTGCTTATCACGTATGACCATATGCAGCAAGGCCTCCAATTACCTGTGTAGAGCCACTGAATGTAGAAAGTGAAGTCCCCTTTTCCAGAATTTGTCCAGATCCGGAGTCCATTTGAGTGTTGAACCATTGATTTCTGAGTCAAAATGATAAGCCCAGTCCCCAAATTCTTTAGCTTCAAGTTGAAGAATTTAATTTCTAACCTTGGGAGGAACTCCCTCAAAATGGTAAGCCACATAATGTCAACCAAAAAGATGTCGACGTCGAGAGCAAGAACCACCTGCCACACCTCCTCGACAACTAGGTTGATGGAGTCATGGCACCATAATTATAGTTGATGGACGCAGACTTCACAGGGGTTGACAACACATAATACGAGCAGTCTAATGAACAATCATGGGTTGCGTAACCCCCCAAACCCAATTGTGACAGTATGAGGGAGGCAACACTTGAACGATGTATACAAGGACGTGGTTGTCGAAAGAGAGCTACAAAGAGACGTCGTCGAGATAATAATGAAACACCCGAGCCCAATTGCAACAGTATGAGAGAGGAAGCACTTGAAAGGTGTAAACAAGGACACAATGGTTGAAAGGGAATTGCAGAGAGACGTTGTGGAGGTAATAGTGAGCCAAGAACTGAATATATCTGAAATCGACCAAATCTAGACCAACCACCCCAATTTGACCATATATACACTGGACACAACCAGTTTGAGGACTTGAGGTTGGCCTATGGGCCTAAACTTCTGACCAGTAATCAAAACCACAAGGAAAATGTTATTGAATACCACATCTCATAAACAAGAATTGGGATGCTGAATGAAATGTCTACAGAGTCAGGGATTTGAGAGGAAGCAAAGGACAATATAGCGACAAGTTTGAAGGAAAGACTTATCATTGTATTGTGGACAAATAAACTGAAAAACATGGACACCTATAGCAAACAAACTCCATGCTAGACCCTAGTAAAACTGGATGAGAAGTAATATGACTCGTGAAAGGAGACCATGATGGATATGAATAGGTTAACAGACCTTGCTGGAGTTCGCAAAGCAACAATGAACCACTGTTGTAATCAGGTGTGATGGGCACTGGGTGTGCATCCACGAACACGAAGTAGAGAATCCACCACCCTATAGTAATACTCCCACACTTACAAAGTAAACTCTCTACTGATGAGTATAACAGGCGAGAAGCAATGTTTGAAGGAGAAGTGAGACAGGAGAGACAAGTGGGTGTTGGGGCACACATATTCATGCCCGCATTTAACACTCCAAACATGTGCGCATTGCGTTGAGGTATCACCATAAGCAAACTCGACTGCTGGAAAGCATAAACCAGGGGAATGTCGGACTAAACCTCAATACCCTCCACTTGCCTTGTTTTAAATTGATGAGACAAGAACCACCATGTTGTATCATATAAATGGTGTGGCAGCCACATGTACACCTCCATCGAACGATTAGTAACATATTTTCGACCTTCGTAGTTCACTTTCCAATCGCCCACTCGTTGTTCACCAATAGAAAAAATATGAATTATCATCCTGCCCTTTATTAAATACACCCATCAGATATTCTCACCCATATTTCATTCAAATAAAATAATACGCTTTATTATAATAACTTAAAACTTGAATTATTTTTCAATAACTAAAAGACATATATTTATATTTTTAAAATGATAATTGTTATTTTCCTTATCCATATTTCGTTCAAATAAAATAATAAACTTTATTATAACAACTTAAACCCAAAATTATTTTTTAACGGTATTTGAAGTTATCTACGACCAAATCAAATATTATAACTAGAATATATTTATATCAAACTAAAATATATCCAAAAAATAATCAAAAACACGTCCTCCAAGATTGGAGATTTAGGATAATTCAAAAATATATATATATATATATACATATATATAAAATGAATATCAACCTTAAAAATAAAACTAGTCAGCTGACTCAGGAATAGACGTTCTATGAATAAGTCAGATATATGCAGGGGAATTTGGAAGCTGGAAGCCGCTCTCTTTATAGCGGAGGGCTCTCTGAAATCTCTCAGGCATTTGTGTTTGAGCACTATGGACATTTGTTTAGGGATACTCTATTACAGCTAAGTAGAATTTCATATATTTTTGTTGGTCAAACAATTATTAATAATACTCGGAAGCTGTTTATTTTTTTTCGGGAAATGTAAAAATAGTTATTTATATTTTCTTTTTATGAAAAATGTTTTTTAATATGATGATGTTAAAAACAAATACATCTCATTCAATATATTGAAATAAATAAAAATATATATAGTTTAGTTAATTTAATTTAATATATTAATTTTGTAAAAAATATATATAAGTTAGGTGAGTAATATTTAACAAAATTTTATGATTCATAAAATTTTACAGCAAGTCATTTTTTCATTACTTAAAATTCTTCTCACCTGTATAGATTTATTATTTGAAAATATTTAAGAAGTTATAAGTTTATTAATTGGCAAAATGTGCAATCTTAAATCCAAAGTGAAAGGATGGCAAATGCAGAAAAAACAATCAAACTGTATAGAACTGAGAAAGATTGAAAAAGAACTATCTGAAATTGCCGATGGTATGACTTCCCATTCCATCCCATGGAGCACTCGGGCACGGATTTGGGAACTTGAAAAAAGGAAACAGAAATTATTAAAGATTGAAGAAATCTCCTGGCGGCTCAAAAGTCGAGCAACTTGGCTGAAGGAGGGTGATAAAAACACCAAGTTCTTTCACCGTTTTGCCAGCAAAAGACGAGCTTCAAATACTATTTGGCAAATCAAGAATGAAGATGGAGAACATCTGTACTCCCAAGAAGACATTTCCATAGAGGCTGTCAATCATTTTAAAAAAGCATACAAACGAGAGCCTAACAGAGAGATAAATGATATCTTATGGGGCATAGAACCTTTTCCAAATATGCTTGACGAACAAGAAAATGAAAGAATATTTGCTGATGTATCAGAGGATGAATTATTATCTTTTATGAAATCATTTAAAAAGGACAAATGCCCCGGCCCAGATGGCTGGACCGTAGACATTTTCATCCACTTCTTTGATATAATGAAAGGAGACATCTTGAGGATGGTGGAAGAAACAAGATTACATGGGAGAATTCATCAAAATATTTCATCCACCTACATAGCTCTCATTCCAAAGAGAAAGGACTCCATCTCTTTTGTTGATTACAGGCCGATTTCTTTATGCAATGTCATCTATAAAATCACTTCAAAAATTATTACAGAACGAATCCGCGGCAATTTATCAATTCATATCTCAAAAGAGCAGCATGGGTTTTAAGTGGCAGAAACATTTTAGAAGTCGTGGCCATTGCTCAAGAAGCTTTGCATTCAATGCAAACAAGAAATGTTGGTGCTGCCATTCTTAAAATTGATCTTAAAAGAGCCTTCGATTGCCTTGACTAGAGCTACCTGAGATGTCTACTTGTCAAAATCGGGCTAAATAACCTGTGCACAAAATGGATCATGGCTTGTGTAGAAGGGGTAAATTACGCAATTCTCATAAATGGATACCCCACTACTTTTTTCTGGGCTGAAAGAGGCCTCCACCAGGGGTGCTCGCTGTCTCCTATTTTATTTATCTTGGTCATGGATACCCTTAGCCTACACATCAAAAATGCAGTTACAACGGGGAATATTGACCCTCTTCCCATCTCCAGAGGTAACTTTCTAACCCACAATCTCTTTGTGGATGACGTTCTCCTCTTCGCTATGCTTTGCAGATTTACTTGGCAAAAAATGCTTGAGATAATAAAGTTATTTCAAAGGGCCACAGGCTTGTATGTCAACGAAGGCAAATCCACATTTCAATATGGTATGGTTGATACAGTAGAGATGGAACATATCTCTCGGCTATTTAACATACAGGCTATTTCCTTTAAAGAGGGGTTTAAATACCTAGGGTATCATATAAAACCCTCGGGTTACAATACTTTTGATTGGTCATGGATCATAAACAGATTTTACAAGAGAATATCGGGATGGGAATTTAAAAGCTTATTAGTAGCTGGCAGAGTGATATTAACACAGTCTGTTCTTGCTCAAATATGTGTATATTGGGCGCATCTGTATTACCTCCCAGCAGCTATAATAAAGAAGTTAAACAGTTTAATGGTAACCTTCATCTGGGGAGGATGCAAGGATAAGAGAAAATTTCATCTTACTAAATTGGAAAACATCTCCCTTCCAAAAAAAAGGGAGGCTGGGGCATCATGAACCTGCGTCTTTTTGGAATGGCTTTATTTTGCAAATCTTTGTGGTGAGCGGTCTTTGGGAATGGCTTATGGAGTCAAACAATCAAAAAGAAATACCTTGGAAATGAAGACATTTGCTATTGGTACAGGCACAGTTTTAAATGGGCTCCTCAAGGATCAGAAATTTGGAGAAGTCTACAAAAAAAGCTCCCTTTTTTCTACAGAAACCTTATTTGGAATCTACAAACTGGAAACAACATCCTTATTGGTGTTGATGCCATCAAGGGCGTAGAAATGCAACCTCCTATCGATTCACAGCTGCTCTCGCTCCTCCACCAAAAAGGACTGTTCTTCTGGGCACAGGTTATTGAAGGATGGAAGGATGCCTCTCCACTATGGAAATCGGACAGAAGACTGGGCCTAGAAGGGGAAATGGTTGCCCAATGGAATAGAATTGTTTGGAATATGAAATTAGCAAGATTTTATAAAACAGAGGACAAAGATCGCATTGAATGGCAGGTAAAGAAAGACAGGTCCATTGTATTAGTAAGAGACATATATCTCTCCTTGATTGAATTAAGAAGAGAGGTCCCCCGCAAAACCTTTCCTCACTCTCTATGGAAGGTAAGTTGCCCGCAAAAAATCATTATGTTTTCGTGGCTTGTATACCATAACAAAAATCTTACTTGGACAAATTTACAGAAAAGGAGCTGGCAGGGGCCAGCCATTTGCATAATCTGCCTTGCCAACACTGAAGACAACCTGCACATTTTTATAAACTACCCACATTCCCAGGACTTGTGGATGCAACTGGCATCTTATCTTGGCTTTCCTGCTATCTCTCACACATCCATTACAGAAGCATATGAATGGTGGGATAATCAAAAAGCCATCTGGAAACCCATTCCATTAATTGTTTTCTGGTTCATATGGAAGTGGCGGAACAAAAGAATCTTTCAAAACAGCAAGGAGAATTTTGGGTGTGTTATGGACAAGATTATTCCTTATTATTTCTCTATTCTCCAAAACTTTCCCCAACAGAAAAATCAGCAGATGACAACCTCCGACTCTCAGCAACTGTCCTTCCCAAGGGCCCACTTTGACGGTGCAGCAAAGGATGGCATCTGCGCTTGTGGTGTTTACATTGGTATAACTAGTAATCTCCAATACCACATGTTTTGGAATGGTGGCCACGGGACTAATAACAAAGCAGAGGCCATGGCGCTGCATGGACTGCTTCTTTTCTGCAACTTCATGGGCATAGGTCCTATCAATATCTATGAAGACTCTAAATTAATCATAGATCATGTGAATGGCAAACAGGGCATTAGAAATGACTGCCTTACAGGATGGCTGGGCATAATTGCATCTCTTTGGAATCCTGATATGTTCCCTATCTCACATATAAGGCGTAAACAAAATGAAAAGGCGGACGAACTTTCAAAGAAATGAATGCAATCTCCTTTCGGCAAGTGGCACTTGAGCATCTCTATGGATTCCTGTACATTTGCCATTCAGCCCTTCTCAATGCCCGACATATAAGGTCGACAATTTTCTGGTATGCTTCATAACACCTTTTTTTGGATAATTACACAGACCTATAGGTATCTACAAAGTTTGAAAATTTTCTAATAGTCTATGATGAATTGTAGTCCAAAATTTTGTATATGTATCTATGAAAAATGAACAAATGCAAATACTCTCAGAATAGATGTCATTTCCGGGAATAATGCCCACCATATTTCTGTATATACAGACTTTTTTGAATATAATACAAATACCATGCTGCTTTTTCTTCTAAGAAAAAAAAAAAGTTGTTGGTTTATATATATTTATTGTTAGATAATATATTTTTTTAAATTTAATGATAAAACATATACAACTCAACCGCATTAATAAATTTATAGACTAAAAAATAAAAGTCACCCATAAATTAACTTATACAATAAGATCTTAATTTCCATAAATTAAAAAAATATATACAAATTAGATGCAATTAATTTAAACAAATAATTTTATAATTTAAAAGTCCTAATCTCAAAATGACATTTTGAAAAAAAGTATTTTGAGTTCTGTGGAACGTCGAATTCCAGGACTGAAGTTAATTAAAAGGCAGTGACTATATCCAAATTTGACTTTATAATGATCTGCGGTACAAGTGAGATACGGGTATAATATTTTTTCCTTGCAGAAACAAATTTCATGTGTTTTATAATATGAGATCCATTTCTCCATCATATCTGCCAACCACCACCAGAGTAACCATATCAAGTTTCATGTGATTTATGATGTGAGAACTATTTCTCCATCATATCTGCCAACTACCACCAGAGTATCCATATTAATATATATTGTCTGAAAGTCTGGTCACTCGTACTTGTTAGACCAGGGCTTTTGCTGTGTCATGCAGAACTTTATCCGAATGTGACAATGGGGATGGTTTTATACTTTTATGACATGGGATTGATTCTCTCATGTATCATAAATGTAATAATTGGAAAAGTTTTATATTGGGCTATACTATTAAGTATATGGCATTGGCATTGTTTTTAATGTATATATAAATAAATTAGAAACTTAAACTAAAAACATCATAATATTTTACATAATATTTTGTGAATTAAATTAATTTTAATATTAATTATTTGAAATATAATTATTTCTATATTTGTTTTAATTTTAGATTTATTATGCTTTGGGAGGGATCAAATTTTTTTTTATTTTAAAAGAGGTTTGCGTGGGATCAAATCCTTTTACTTTAAAAGAGGTTTATGCTTGGTAGATCTTGAGATTTTGATCCTTCTCTGCCCTTAGTAGATCCTGAGTTAAGATTTTGATCCCTCTTAGATCTTGAGTTGAGATTTTGATCACTCTCAAAGCTTGGTAGATCTTGAGTTAAGATTTCTTGAGTTAAGATTTTGATCCCTCTCTGCACTTAGTAGATCATGAATTAAGATTTTGATTCCTCTCGACACTTGGTAGACCTCGAGTTAAGATGGATCTAAGCCAGTGTTATTATTATTTTATTTTATTTTAAGCTAGTTTTATTATTATTTTATTTTATTTTATTTTTAGTTTTATGTAATTTGACCTAATCAAAAGATTTAAAAGACATTACAACATGGACCTTTTTACTTTTACATTTAATTTTAAAATGTTATAAAATAAAACAAAAAAAAATATAAATATATTTTATTTTGAAACGAGTTATGGCTTTTGGGCAAGTGATATTAATAAAATGGTATTGGCCCATGGTATCGTCACAAAACCTATTTACAAGTTAATAATATTCATAATAAAATGGGGTGAATATCCAAGAATCTCCTTATATTGTAAATTCATTTTAAGTGCTAAATTTTCATGTGCTTATTAATTAAATTTAAAGATGGTTACAAAAGCGTTATTTTATACCACTACATCTCCCCAAACATCTTTTTTGTTTTTAGATTTAATTTTAAAATTGTTATCAAAATTTAGTCAAAATAAATTACTTAAAAATTATTTTGATTTTAAAATGAGTTATGGTTGTTGGGTATGTGGTATTGATAAATCTTGGTATTGGCCTATGGTATTGTAACAAAGCTTGTTTATAAGTTAATAATATCAATGATAAAATGGAGGTGAAGATCCATGATTATGAATCTTGTTATATTTTTATTTTTTTTTCTCGGCAAATGACTAATTCTATTAACTGAAAAGTAAAGTAATATCACAAGGAGTTGAGGCTTCGGATAACATCCCCCGAGAACACTCAACACAGGGAAACTGCCCCAGTATAGGGAGAGCCTGGGAGAACCAGTTATAGAAGGCTGGAGAACAGATGTAGAAACCAGAGATAGACTAGCATAACATAAGAAAAGACCCGAAAGCAAGACAGAAACTTTTCCTAGCTGCCCAGAAGATCTTTATATTGCTGCTGCTCGAGAGGAATAACAAAACCATCTGGCTGTAGATGTTGAACCAGAACTGCAAACAAAACTGCCTGAAGTTGACCATATGAAACATCAGCAAAACCAAAAAAAGTTTGGGCAGGCCCAGGTGGCTTTATACCTCCACGTCCTCATTCGGAGGCATCTCCACCACCGGACACGCAATGCCAATCCACATTTCTTCATTTTCTGCCTTCTCACCTTCTGGGTTTGTCGTGGGGTGATGAGTGGCAATGGAATTTCCTTCCCCATCCACCGGGATGATGGCTTCAGGAGGCATAATACCGCTGGGAGCGTCGCCCCTGTCGAGCATCTTTCCCTTTCGATTCTCCGGACTTCCCTCTGTCGTAAACTGCTCACTGCTCTGAGAATGCTCAGACACCACGTGCACCATAGGATGAAGCTGGCTTTCTTCTTCAGAAAGGATAATAGTGATATGAGCGGTGATCATTGGCCTATTGAGATTGCTCTGAAACTTGAAGTGAGTGGTCTGAAACACGCTGTTCAGAGTCGGCCTGAGAGCAGGGCTAGGAGGAAGCGAATCCACCGGAGAGGAGGGGATAGTAACAGGAAGCAGGGCAAGATCCACGGAACAGCTAGCCTTCGAACGCCTTCGGCTACCTCGGCGTCCCCCGGAGCGACTCCTCATATGCTGGCGCACCATGTTGAGGTGGTGAGGGGAAAGCACAGTGAGACCAGGGGCAATGACGGGAGGGCAATAGAACAACACAAGGAACCACTTCGTTCGCACAAGACGGGCCTGAGAGTGCGGCACAATTCGAACCTCAGGGGCAATTGAAAGCTTGCCGCAGATTGCAGAGGCTAGCCTGCCATCACGACCCTTAGCGTAACAAGACCACAGACCCGCCGCAGGCCAGAACCTGGAGCATGAAGGCTGAGCACTAATTTTGTAAAGGATAAACCAGAGCACCATGATTATAACAGCTAAAGCATCACCTTGGACGGAGCAAGCCATTAATGCAGAAATCCTTCCAAATCTACCTCTCTTAAGGTTATCCAACTTGCGCCGGATGAAATCCTGGGTTGCCACGCTGAGCTGCAGCTGGCAGTACCCTGCCTGTCCATCAGTCATTAGGAGCATTAGATTTCATTAATTTCACCCGCATCCGAGTTGAATCTTGTTATATTACAAATTCATTGTAAGTTTTAAATTTTTATATGTTTATTAATTAAATTTAAATATGGTTATGGAATCATTATTTTATACCACCATATCTCCACCATATTTTAAATTTAATTTTAAATAATGTTATGAAATTAAATTAAATTAAAATATTTAAAAAATATTAACATACAATTTTTCTTACGTTATATCTAATACTTTTAAATCTCTTTCGTAATAAATCAGAACAATCACCCACCACTAGTAATGGTACATTCAACTATTTAAATCTCTTTCGTAATAAATTATTATAGGACATCTCTCAGAACAATCACCCACCACTAGTAATGGTACATTCAACTATTTACTTTCTATATATATTTAAAAATATATACAATGAATAAGAAAAGAACAGTGCAAATCACCCCTTTGTTCAATAGTATTCCAAGAGTACAGCCAGTCCTTATGTCAAATAAGCCTTATAAAATAGCTCCGTCTTTCGATTCATGAGAATCCTGAAAGGTAGGGCTTATATGATGATGATGCATGCATCCGGGAAAAACACAACTTTAAAAGAAACCTTAAAAAACAACCAGGCCTATGTGATGCTGATGTTGCCTGGGTTGTCCAAGGAAAAAATTTCGTTTATAGATAGGTGATGTGATTGTAAAGAAACAAATTGTGATTTTAAAATAGAAATGTGTAATTTATCATAATAATATGAATATTAGTAAACACCTAATTATAAGCGAGTATAAATGGTAAATATTAAATATCATATAGTAAGTAAATAATTGGTTTATTATTTTTTAATTTTGTTTATGGATAAAAATAATGTGATATTCAATAGACAAAATAAAAAGACTGTAAACAGATAATTAACTTACTCTATAATGCTTAATATTTATCACAAATAAATATCTTTCACCACAAAAGATGCTGCATAAAAATTATCTTACAGCAATATTTCCTCTAAATACATGAGTGATACTGCTCCAGATACACCATGTGTAGAATAACATGGCACTGTAAATATTTTCTCCTTTCTTAATTATGAATACATAATAAACATGGAATTAATTTTATTTGGCAAAAAGTTTTCCTAGTAAAAAACAAAACCCAATATATTAGCAAGACACATTAGATGGTGCTATGTGCTGAATAATGTGCGCTCTTTAAATTACAAAAGCAAAATCAGTGAAATAGGACAACAACAAAAATATATATATATAATCATGCATAAACAAAATCTGATGATTTAATAATAAACAAAATCTGATGATTTAATAATAAACAAAGCATTAATAAATTTATAGACTAAGAAATAAGTGTGACCTATAAATTAACTTATACACTAGGATCTTAATTTCCATAAATTAAAAAATTATATATATATATAAATTAGATACAATTAATTTAGACAAATAATTTTATAATTTAAAAGTCCTAATCTCAAAATGACATTTTGAAAAAAATATTTTGAGTTCCGTGGAACGTCGAATTCCAGGACTGAAGTTAATTAAAAGGCAGTGACTATATCCAAATTTGACTTTATAATGATCCGCGGTACAAGTGAGATACGGGTATGAACAAATTTCCTTGCATGAACAAATTTCATGTGTTTTATAATCTGAGATCCATTTCTCCATCATATCTGCCAACCACCACCACCAGAGTAACCATATCAAGTTTCATGTGATTTATAATGTGAGAACTATTTCTCCATCATATCTGCCAACAACCACCAGAGTATCCATATCCATATTAATATATATTGTCTGAAAGTCTGGTCACTCGTACTTGTTAGACCAGGGCTTTTGCTGTGTCATGCAGAACCTTTTTCGAATGTGACAATGGGGATGGTTTTATACTTTTATGACATGGGTTCGATTCTTTCATGTATCACAAATGTAATAATTGGAATAGTTTTATATTGGGCTATCCTATAAGTATATGGCATTGTTTTTAATGCAGATACAAATAAATTTAAAAAAAATAAACTAAAAACATCATCATATTTTACATAATACGGTAAAAACATCATAATATTTTATATAATATTGTAATATATTTTATAAAGTAAATTAATCTCAATATTAATTATTTTTTTAATTGAAATATAATCATTTTAGATTTATTTTAATTTTGTATCTATCATGTTGTGAGAGGGATCAAATTTTTTTTACTCTAAAAGAGGTTTGCGCTTGGTAGATCTTGAGTTGAGATTTTGATCGCTCTCAGTGCTTGATAGATCTTGAGATAAGATTTTGATCTCTCTCTGCCCTTAGTAGATCCTGAGTTAAGATTTTGATCCCTCTCGACGCTTGGTAGACCCATGGACCCCGAGTTAACCCCTAGTTAACACGGATCACGCTTGGTAGACCCCGAGTTAACCCCGAGTTAAGATGGATCATGCTTTGTAGACCCCTAGTTAACCCAAAGTTAAGATGAATCACCCTTTGTAGACCCCGAGTTGACCCCGAGTTAAGATGGACCCCCGCTAGCTTTATTATTATTTTACCTTATTTTATTTTTAGTTTTATGTAATTTGACCAAATCAAAAGATTTAAGAGACATTACAACATCTACCTTTCTACTTTTAGATTTAATTTTAAAATGTTATAAAATAAAACAAAAAAATTATAAATATTTTTTTATTTTGAAATGAGTTATGGTTTTTGGACATGTGATATTAATAAGATGGTATTGGCTCATGGTATCATCACAAAACGTATTTACAAGTTAATAATATTCATAATAAAATGGGGTGAATATCCAGGAATCTCCTTACATTGTAAGTTTATTGTAAGTATTAAATTTTCATGTGCTTATTAATTAAATTTAAAGATGGTTACAAAAGCATTACTTTATACCACTACATCTTCCCCAAACATTTTTTTGTTTTTAGATTTAATTTTTAAAATGTTATAAAATTTAGTCAAAATAAAATACTTAAAAATTATTTTGATTTTAAAATGAGTTATGGTTGTTGAGCATGTGGTATTGATAAGTCTTAGTATTGGCCTATGATATTGTAACAAAGCTTGTTTATAAATTAATAATATCCATGGTAAAATGAAGGTGAATATCCATGGTTATGAATCTTGTTATATTGTAAGTTCATTGTAAGTTTTAAATTTTTATGTGCCTATTAATTAAATTTAAATATAGTTATAGAATCATTATATTATACCACTATATCTCCACCATATTTAATTTAAAAAATATTATGAAATTAAATTGAAATAAAATATTTAAAAAAGTTGAAATTCAAACTTTCTTACGATATATCCAATACCTTTACATCTCTTCCCAAGTAAACAGTAAAGCAGCGTCTCTCGGCGGCGCAATCATCCAAAGCCTATGTGATGGTGCGTTGGTTGGCAAAGGAAAAAAAATCCGGTTATACATAAGGTGATGCGATTGTAAACAAACAAATTGTGATAGAATAGAAATGTGCAATTTATCATTATTAGTAAACATGTAATTATAAGTGAAGATAAATGGTAAATACTAATTATTATGTAGTAAGTAAATGATTGGCTTACCGTTTTTTAATTTTGTAATCTGATATTCAATAGACAGAATGAAAAGACCATAAATCAACGATAGGCTTATTGCATATTGCTTAATATTTATCAAAAATCCTCACAGAAAACACTACATAAAAATTAATTTCGTCTGAGTACACAGGAGACACTGCTCCAAATAACATGGCACTGTAAATATTTTCTCATTTCTTATTAATTATGAAGACATAATAAACATGGAATTAATTATGTTTGGCAAAAAGTTTTCCAACTAAAAATCAAAACCCAATATATTAGCATGAGACATTAGATAGTGTTAGGTGCTGAATAATGTGCGCTCTTTAAATACAAAAGCAAAACCAGTGGAATAGAACCATATATATATATATATATACACCATGCAATAACCATTCTGTGGCTAGCATGAGATTCTAACAAATTCTTCTGTGGTGGCAGAATTGGGAGCATTACTTGAATGACCCAATCATTTTCAAAAGGCCGTATGAGGTTGAGTAATCAGAAATCTAGTAAATGTCCATAGCGACAGGCAATTCATTTGCTCTTGCACATTGTTTTCATGTAGTCACGTGTATTCTGTTTCAACATGAGGCTAAACTAAATGAAAATCTGTAATACAAAAGCCCATTCTTGTACGGCATTCTAACAATAATTGATAAATAATCCATGCCACTGCATAAATAATTAATTGATAAATAATCCAGGCCACTGCATAAATAATTAAAGGTTAAAAGCCGGAAATAATAGTTACCTCATGTTCAAATTTTATTAGTAAAGGTTAAAAGCGGGAGACAATAGTGAGGTTACACTATCAAGCTTAATCAAATATTACACAATCTTATTGATTTATTACACAGCATCCATCCCACTATTAAACATATCCTTTCCTTTTTCCACACAACATTAGAGCTAACCAAGACTATATACAAAACCTAGAACCTAGAGTTAAAAAATTAAAAAGTAAATCACTAATGTGTTTTGATGAATATTTGAATTATCTGTGCATTTTGGCTGTAAAATGTGTATTTGACATTTAAACATATTTGTAGGGCCTGCGCCTCAATCATATTTAGAGCTACTGGTGCATTCGGATCTCTGCAATTACGCAAATTCTGAGTCTTCAAATGCAGTCATCCTTGCCACGGAAAGACTCATACAAGTCCAATGCCATTCACCGGGTATATCTCAGGCTAAGTGATAAAGGGTCCCTATAAGACAATGATAAGGTCCGAAAAAACTTCCCACCTGAAAATTTAGGCCACTGGCATTTTTTAACATCCATGAAAAAAATGAAGCAATCTTTCTTTGGGCCACAGTGGGGTCAATCTCCCGGGAGGTATCACACGGGATTCTCAAGTGGATAAGAGCATATGAAAACACCTGACCAATTAAAGTTAACTCCCACCAGTTTACCATCAAGCCACAGCCCAACCAACAAAAGAAATGTTGATAGGCACTTTTTGAGATCAGACTAACTGCAGAAGGGGACAGCGTCAGGCTGCTGCTCAATTTCATCTCCAAAGAATGCTTTGGAGATACCACACATTTCTCATGTGCCAACATGATAAATAATATCCTTTAACCTTTCACCGTCATATCACTTTCATCTTGTTGCCTTGAAAGCTTGGTCTGTTTCTTCAACTTGTACTGACGATGAACCACACTGGTTGGTTCGAAACACGTCGACAAATGTTATTCCATGTAATTTTCGTCAAAAAAGTCTTTCTCTAAAGTAAACCAGTAGTCAAGCATAATGCGAACAAGACTTTCACATCACATTCCTCTGGCTGCACAACAAATAATTTTTTTGACTTTTACACCATTTCGCCTTCGAACAAAAATTTCGTGTAGTACATAATCGATAACCTAAATTTCGTGTAGTACATAATCGATAACCTTTACTTTTTCCTTGACATAGATGCCTTTCTCATTGTAAAGTCAAAAGCTGAAACGGGAGGTCCAGCTGGATCCAAACGAAACTTTTTATACTTATGGAATAAATATGGAAAATTCCTCTCGGCGCAGCAGAAAGTCAGAAAGTCTACTTTTTCCACCGGCATCATGGCTTTCGAAACAGTGTATCAATTTAAAATGCTATCTAAAGTCTGCAGCTAGGGTTTTTTTGTTTTCAAATAGCTAAAAACTTTTCAACTGTAAAGAGTTATAACGCTTGACTCCAAACTAAACTTTTCATGCTTTTTTCGAAACCACTCGCCTCCGAGTTAAACTTTTCATACATTTATCGAATTGGTTTGGAAGATTTTTCTAAACACAGAGGAAAGTCTCATTCATCTCATTTATTATTAGGGTCTCACTCTAACCCTCTCTTATTTATGTAATAAGATATAAAGAGTCAATAAAACCCATATTAATAATTGTAAGTGGTTAACCCGCATTTAATGAAGGGACCACAGTTAGTTGCAAATGGGTCATGTTATTAGATAGATAGTATTAATAAGAACCATGGTATCGCATGTATGAATTTTATATAAAAGATAGAGACTTCCCTCGAGAAGCATCGTCTCTTATTTTGTAATCGAGCTCTGCTCTATTAGAGGTTGCCCCCTCGAAGAAACAAGTGAACATTGTTTTCTGAATAATAAAATACTTGTTGTTATTTCTCATTGTTCTATGTTCTGGGTATATTTCTTCGCATATTTGGTATTCTGGTATCGTCTTACAGGTTAAGAGCATAACAAGTGGTATCAGAGCCAGGTCCCAGGGCCGGTGAAATCTCCAATTTTTAGCAATTTGTTTTTGGCTAGAGAAGTATTTCGTCGTCTTTAAACCATGGGATCTGTTGTTGAGCGCATAAACCTACGGATTTGGGGAGGCATGCACGCAAGAAATACAAGAGGTGGTCACGCTTGTTGGACTCTTTTGTAACCCCTATGGGTACCCCTTCGAGTAGTAGCGCATTAGACAGAACCGCGCACGCATTGTCTTCCAAGTACTGTCTGGGTATATCGGAAGCCCCCTAGCTCCCTTGAAACCTTGCCATAGATAAACCGTCAGCGATCTTGCTACTACAGTACACTGAGAACAGCGCTCGAAGAGATTACTTGCGCGTATGATAGAGTAGTCGAGTTGTACGGTTGATCCTCCTTGGTTAGTGCCTTGAAAAATTGGGCTGAGTACTACTGTCAGACCCTTCTGTATATTGCAATCTGTAGCACCTGACACTCCTGGAGACCATAGTTCCCTTCTTTATCTCTGGATCACGCCAGATCAGATCTCGCAAGTGGGGTTTGGTCGCAGCAACAGCAATCAGTTCTACCATCCAAATTTGAGGAGTTGTGTGGGTTCCTATAGCTAGGCATGATTTTCGCAAGACTTTTGGCAGCATTGACATTTCTGGGATTCGACCAACGTAGTATTCCTAAGCAAGGAGTAAAACTTCGTTCAAAGTAATAACAACGAAAAAAAAAAAACTCTATGATTCCCCGGGGCACTTACTAAAGACTTAGCCCATTAGAGTCAGGACGACAGGCTGAGCAAGGTGGTAACATTCAATTGTTAGAGCCAAAAAATTCCGACGGTCCCAAAATTTCGGTACATTGGATCAGTGCGTGGTAGAAACTAGAGCTCAAGCTATGGCGAATGAGAAAATCGACAAACTTGAAACAACATTGAACGAGCTCATGTCGTTGATGCAGAACTTAAATACAACACTCTCTAAGGGCAAGGTGGAGGCACGCAAGGACGCATATATTGGCAATGAAAACAGTGAGGGTGACTCTAGCCAGTCGCTTCACCTCTGGGGCACCCGCCAACAATCCCATCCGCGACCACCCAAGCTGAACATGTACAAATTTGATGGCTCTCACCCGGCCGCATGGATAGCACAAATGGAGCAATATTTCAATCTAAATTACATCCTCGATAATGCGACTCAGCTTAGTGTGGGTATCATGTACTTGGACAATAAAAGATGGCAATGGTGGCAATGGCATCAACGTTGCTATGGAAGGCTCTTGACGTGAGAGACATTGAAAAAAGCTCTTATGGATCGCTTTGACCAGGTCCCTGACTTTTTGGGTCGTCTCACTCAACGCCGACAGACAGGAACAGTGAATGAATATATTGCAGCGTTTGAAGCCTTAGCTTTCCGCACTGGAGATCTACACGATGAGTTTTACGTTGAATGTTTTGTTAGTAGTCTCAAAGAAGCCATACAAGCCCACGTTCCACTGCACCACCCTAGCTCATGGTTGGATGCTTGCAGGATAACTCGTGAAATCGAACGTGCGTTAGTGGCCCAGTCCAATCACCCAAATTTCATCACCAAGGGTTGCCCCCCACAGTCTCAAAGCACTAACCAAACACTCAAGGTTCAAAAGGTGTCACCAGCGGAAATGGCAGAAAGAAGAAAGCAAGGCTTATGTTACTATTGTGATGAGAAATACTCCCCTAGGCATAAATGCAAGGAGCCCAAATTCTTTCAAATTGATGCTACTGATCACAGTCCATCGAAGGAAGCCCCACCACTTGAGGAACCAAAGGAGGAAGAAGAAGACAACCAACAGAACAATGTCCCTGAAGAACCAGTTATCTCGCTGCATGCTTTGGCAGGGATTTCTTCCCCTCAAACTCTCAAAATCAAAGGTGTTATTAAACATCGCCCAATAGTAGTCTTGATTGATAGTAGAAGTACACATAATTTTATCCATCAAAGAGTCGCGGAAGCAGTGCATTGTTTTGTCCGAGCAGTTTCTAAATTCCAGGTCCAAATTTCTGATGGGGGAACAATGAAATGTGAAAGCCCCTGTGAAAATGCCAAACTTAAAATGGGGGATTATCAGTTAAAGACCCACGTGTTTGCCATACACATGGGAGGGTGCGATATTGTCCTCGGCGTTGAATGGCTTCACACACTTGGCCCAATCACAATGGATTTCCAGGAGTTATATATGAGCTTTAAGCAGAACAACCACACACATACCTTCTGCGGACTCCAAGCGGGAGGTCCCTCTATCATCAGCTCACATCAGATGGAAAAATTGTTAAAAATGGGCCACCATGGAGTTATAGCTCAATTTAATGCCATCCAAGCCTTCGAAACCAATTATCTTCATATTCATTTTGAGATGCAACAGATCTTAAACAACCATCTGCCAGTATTTGACAAACCTCATGAGCTTCCACCCTGGAGAGGGGAACATGATCATAGCATTACTTTGGTCCCAGACGCTGAACCACCAAATGTGCGCCCATATAGATATCCATTTGCCCAAAAAAATGAAATAGAAAAAATAATCAAGAAACTCTTGGAGGCAGGGGTCATTCGTCCCAGCGTTAGTCCTTATTCATCGCCGGTGGCCATGGTGCTCAAGAAAGATGGGGAATGGCGTATGTGTCTAGAGTTCAGAGCCCTTAATAAGTTGACAGTGAAAGATAAATTTCCCATCCCGGTTGTCGATGATTTGCTGGATGAACTAAATGGGGCTCAATTCTTTACTAAGCTCGACCTTCGCTCAAGCTACCACCAAATTCGCATGAAAGAAGTAGACATTCCAAACACTGCTTTTCGAACTCATGAAGGCCATTATGAGTTCCTGGTCATACCATTCGATCTTTGTAATGCCCCATCCACTTTTCAGAGCCTTATGAACCACCTGCTCAAACCATATCTCAAAAAATTTGTCCTGGTTTTCTTTGATGACATCCTCATTTACAGTCGCACCTAGGCTGCACATCTTCAGCATGTAGATCTGCTCTTGCAACTGCTCCACAAGCATAAATTATTTGTCAAGATGTCCAAACGTTCTTTTGGCATGGAAGAAGTTGAGTATTTGGGCCACATTGTGGGGCGTGAAGGTGTCAGGGTGGACCCCAAAAAGATCCAGGCAATGCAAGAGTGGCCTCAACCTAAGACCTTGAAGAGCCTGAAAGGATTTTTGGGTCTCACAGGCTAATATCGCAAATTTGTCCACAATTATGGTCGCATTGCTAAGCCCCTCACTCAACTCCTCAAGAAAAATTCATTCCTCTGGAATGATGAAGCACAACAGGGCTTTACAGCTCTCAAACATGCCATGTGTTCCACTCCAGTCTTAGCACTACCCGACTTCACCAAATCTTTTGTGATAGAATGTGATGCTTCGGGTATGGGTATTGGGGCAGTCTTAATGCAGGAAGGTCGACCCTTGGCTTTCACGAGCCAACAACTAAGTGGGAAGAATCTGGGACAATCTACCTATGAGAAGGAAATGATGGCCATCTTACATGTAGTAAATACCTAGCGACCATACTGTTGACACCTAATCCGAAACGGATGAGGTGAAGCCGGACAGTCATCTAGAAGATGAACTGATCCGTTTCTTGTGTATATAAATAATAGTTATCTAATGTGAAATAATCAGTTCAGTATTGCACTCATAAATTGCTGGAGTTACCCTGGCCTGACATGGTATCAGAGCCCAGGTCCCAGTCCCTAAAATAGTGTAACTCCTCTGCTGCCTCATGAAACCTCTGCTCCCTGGCGCACCAGCCTGACATCCCTTCTGACATCGCTGCATACGCTGCGTTGAGGACCGTTCAAAGAAGAGAAGGTGATGATGTTGTGACCTGCGTTTTTTGCAAGGTATTGAGACCTGCGTTTCATGTATTGAGGCCTGAATAGATGACTGCGTTTATGAATTAATGACTGCCGTTGTTAATGAAATCTGCGTATTGAAGACCTGGCCTGAAACATTGCATTCGCTGCCTTTAATGTTATGCCTTTAACGTTTTGAAGTCTGCGTTTATGGTTGAGTGTGTTTATGGTAGAAATCGTGTTTCAAATGGGGGTACCCTTTCCCAAGTGCTATGCCGAGGGTCGTTTTCATACATTCGTTGAACACAAAACTGTTTGAATGTTTTAAGGAGGATATGACAAGCGATATTGAAATTTATATTCTACGCCATTTTAACGCTGCCATCTCATTCAAATACACCATCAAATATCCATTGAAACGCATTGCCTCTCAACATTGAAGGCCGCCATCTCATCTGGTGCGCATCTAGGAAAGTGTGTTGTGTTATGAATTATGCGTTGAATGGGTCGTGCCCTGGTGCATTTAAACTGTTTGTGTTCGAATGGTATGGTGACTGCGTTTTTTTCGCTGCATGACATATGGTGACTGCCTTTTTGATAACTGAGGTATTCGCTGCATTCTGTTTGACTGCTCCACATATTTTTACCACAGTGCAAGGGTTCTCAAACCGTTGTGCAGTTCTGGCGCCCACGGGTTCTCAAAATTACGCTGGTGGCTGCGTATTGTTTGTAAAAAGAATGTTATTGATAGAGGTTGCGTATTGTTTGTAAAAAGAATGCTATTGATAGAGGCTGCTTATTGTTTGTTCAAAGCGGTGATATATATGTGCGCCCTTTCAAAACAGTGATATACATATATATAGCGCTCCTTTTTTAAAACAGTGATATACATTGATATATGTGAGAAGTGATTTGTATATGAGCCCCATTTTTATTGAACAGTGATATATGAACAGTTGTAAGCAGTGAGCGCCCTTTTTTCTGTTCAGCAGTCATATATGTAAGCAGTCATATATATGTGAGCGCTATTTTTTTGTTGAAGATATTGATATATGTAAGCAGTGACCACCCTAGTTTTGTTGAACAATAATATATATATGAGCAGTGATATATATATATGGAGAATGCATAAGGCTATCATATAAGGATTTTTTTTCTCTCTCAACAGAAGTGTTTTTTGGCAGAGATATTTTTTTTACAGAATGCATTCAATCATTTCTATGGTCGGAATAGTTCTCACTGGCAAAGAGAACTATTCTGAATGGTCCCGGATGGTAAAACACACCCTTATCTACAATGCGCTGTGGAAAGGTGTGTGTGTCGGAGAAGAAGACAGAGACCTTGTGCAGCCCACATCAGACAAAGAACTAGCCATTTGGGAAAACAAGAACAGCAAAGCCTTTGCATTGATCGCAGCATCTGTCAATGAGGAAGTAAGTCGTCATATTTCCTGCTATTC
This sequence comes from Pinus tabuliformis, assembly GCA_031772625.1. NCBI lineage: Eukaryota > Viridiplantae > Streptophyta > Pinopsida > Pinales > Pinaceae > Pinus > Pinus tabuliformis. The sequence continues at coordinate 1,918,619,353 of CM062816.1, forward strand.
CACTGCCTTTGAAGCTTTACAAAAGCTGAAAGAACTCTATGATACACATTCTGCACTTGAAGTTGTTCAGCTCATGATTAAACTCTTCACTCTTGAACTGAAAAATAATGATCCTCTTGCTCTTGCATCTGAAATAAAGTCTATAATGCATGATATAAAATCTACTAAAGTTGAGCTGGATATCTCTCTTATTGCCTTTCTCAAAGCACTCTATCCTACTTACTCCAATTATCTTGAGTCTTTACAAGCAAATGGAAACCTTAAAGATATAACCTTTGACTCTCTTGTGAAAAAGTTTGCTGAAAGAGAGAAAGCCTTTGGAAAGAAAACAGTCCCTGAATCTTCTGAAGAGACTGTTTGCCTTGCTCACAAAGAAAAGCATCCTGCTCAAGATTCTGCAAGAGGAAGAGGTGGACGAAGAGGAAGAGGAAGATACTTCAGAGGCAGGGGGGGCAGACATTCTCAAGCAGAAAAGGCAGATCTGCATTGCATTCGCTGCAAACGAAATGGATCACATGATGCTTCTACATGCAAGCTACCATGGGACAAGGTTGAGCAGAGAAGAAACCAGCAGAAAGGTAAAACTGATGACACAGACAAAGGTAAAGCACCTGAATCCGCTCACTATATTGAGGCACAATGTAATATTGGAGTAAATGAAGATTTGTTTAATGCTTCACTTGCTTCTTCGAAAAATGACTGGTTGCTTGATTCAGGAGCAACCTGTCATATGACTCATAGGAGAGATTTCTTTGAAGATTTCACTAACAATGTTGATGGAGCAGTATACTTTGCAGATCAGTCAAAAATCAAGCCATCAGGGCTTGGCACAATCAGGCTTAAACTGCCTGGTCTTCCAGACTTTCTTCTGGATCATGTTCTATATCTCCCACAGCTGAAGAGAAACTTGCTGTCCCTGGTCCACATCCGCCAGCAAGGTCACTCCATTCACATGTTTGATGGCAAGCTTGAGGTAAGAAAGGCATCTGACCACTCACTTGTCATGAGGGGTATAGAAGAAGAAAGACTCCTTAAACTGCAAGGAACCTCTGCTCATGCACAACATTTCTCATATATTTCTCATCATGAAGAAGGTGCACTTCCATCAAGTTTATTATGGCATGCTAGATTTGGACATTTAAACTATGATAGTCTCCGCTTGTTGAAGAAAAATGGTGTTGCTGGTTTGCCTACAATTCCTAGAAAACATAAACAATGTGATGCTTGCATTCTAGGAAAGCATAGCAAACAGTGTTTTCATGATTCACATTCAAGAGCACATAGGAAGCTTGAACTTATTCATTCAGATTTATGTGGTCCAATGCCTGTTCCTTCTGCAAATGGAAATAAATATATCATGACATTTATTGATGATTACACCAGAATGTGTTGGGTTTACTTATTGAAGAACAAATCTGATGCTTTTCAAACATTTAAGAATTTTCATAAGTGGATTGAAAATGATGCACAATCTCATATTGGGTCTATTCGCACTGATAATGGAAAAGAATATACATCAAATGAATTTGAACACTATCTTCGCCAACATGGGATTAAACATCAAACAACTGTGCCTTATAATCCTCAACAGAATGGTGTAGCTGAAAGAATGAACAGAACAATTTTGAATATGGTACGATCCATGCTTTTCTTCAAAAATGTAAAGACAATGTTTTGGGCTGATGCTGTTCTATGTGCTGCACATATAAAGAATAGATGTCCATCTAGTACTATAAGAAACAAGACTCCTTATGAATTGTGGTATGGACATGTTCCTTCGGTAAAACATCTCAGGATATTTGGTTCCACCTGTTATGCTTTAATACCAAAGGTACATAGAAACAAACTTGGTGCAAGAAGTCGTAAGTGTATCTTCCTGGGGTATTCAAACACATCTAAAGCATACCGCCTTTATGATGAAGTAAATAAAAAGTTTGTTTTATCTAGAGATGTCATTTTTCTTGAATCATCCAAATCTGACAGTGTTGTTGAGCGGCAACTTGATCGCTTGGATAGATTCACAAAACCAAAATCATTCCAAGAGTTTGATAATCAGATTCCACATCTTGAAGGGGGGATTCCTATACTAGATCAACATGTGGAATCTTCTTCTGAAGAACAATCTCCCCTGCATGACACTCCAACAACGGATGATGCTTTAAGTGATGTAATTGATAGAATTGGGAGACTCAATCTTGATTCAGACCCAACTCAATCAACAGAACAGCGTGGACCATCTCAGAAAGGTCCCCCAAAGTGGCTGACAAAGACACTTGAAAGTGTTCATCCTGATGAAATTGGAAAAACAGGAACCCGAAATTCAAATCGACAAGATGGAGGTGATGTAGATAACTCTAATTCACCTGTTGATATGGATGTTACTTATGATTGTGAATTGAACTTGTCTACAGATTTTGAACCAACTTCCTTCAAAGAAGCTGCTTCTTATGATGAATGGAAAGAAGCGATGCAGAAGGAGTATGATGCCCTCATAAAGAATGGCACTTGGAAGCTGGTTGATCCTCCATTTGGAACCAAACCAATTGGCTGCAAGTGGGTCTACAAGAACAAGTACAAAGTTGATGGCTCACTTGACAAGCACAAAGCTAGGCTTGTGGCAAAAGGTTTTGCACAAAAAGAAGGGGTCGATTACGAGGAAACTTTTGCTCCCACAGCAAAATGGGCCACCATCCAGACACTCTTTGCACTAGCTGCTCAGAACGGTTGGAAAGTCCATCAAATGGATGTAAAAACTGCATTCTTGAATGGAGATCTAAAAGAGAATGTTTTTATGTCCCAGCCTGAAGGATTTGCTGTGAAAGGACATGAACACAAAGTATGCAAACTTGTGAAGTCCTTGTATGGCCTCAAACAAGCACCACGAGCCTGGTATGAAAAACTAACTGAGCATCTTCTGAAACTCAACTTCAAACATTTTGATCTTGATGATGCAACTTTATTTGTCAAGAAAGTTGGCAAAACAGTTGTATATCTTGTGGTATATGTAGATGATCTTTTAATGACAGGGAACAATGAAAGTTATATTGCATCCATAAAGAAAGAATTAGGAAAATTTTTTGAAATGACTGATTTGGGATAACCCAACATCCAAAGTCCATATTTCTTTCTCAAAAGAAATACATTGGAGATTTGTTATACAGATTTGGCATGACAGAGTGCAATCCCCTTTCTACTCCAATGGAACAAAACTTGAAGCTCACATCTACTGAAGGAAAGGAATTTGAGGATGCAACAAGGTATAGACAGCGTGTAGGAAGTCTCATCTACCTCACTACTACCAGACCAGACATTTCATTTGTTGTTGGAATCCTCTCCAGGTTTATGCAAAAGCCTTGTGAGAGACATTGGTCCGCTGCAAAAAGAGTTCTAAGGTACTTGAAGGGAACTCAAAACCTTGGAATCAAGTATTCACAGGTGGACGACTTCAACTTGATTGGATACTCTGATTCAGACTTCGATGGAGACAAAGAAACTGGGGTATCTACTTCAGGATATGCTATGAGTCTTGGATCGGGAGCTGTCTCCTAGAGATCACGCAAACAATCAGTACCAGCAGATTCCACAACAGAAGCAGAATACGTGGCAGCAGCTGAAGCAACGAAAGAAATTGTGTGGCTCAGGAAAATTCTTGAAGATTTGCAAGTAAAACAAATACAATCTACTCCACTCATGATTGATAACACATCTGCAATAAAGTTGGCCAAGAATCCAAAGTTCCATGATCGTACTAAGCACATCAATACTAAATATCATCTGATCAGACATCATGTTGAGGCCAAAACAATCCATCTCCGTCATTGTTCCACAAACGAACAAATTGCAGACATCTTCACCAAAGCGCTTGGAAGAGAAAAGCTTGAAAGATTCAGAACGATGCTTGGACTCACCAACATCCCTTCAGATTAAGGGGGGGAATGTTGACACCTAATCCGAAACGGATGAGGTGAAGCCGGACAGTCATCTAGAAGATGAACTGATCCGTTTCTTGTGTATATAAATAATAGTTATCTAATGTGAAATAATCAATTCAGTATTGCACTCATAAATTGTTGGAGTTACCCTGGCCTGACACATACTTATTGGGGCACCGTTTCCAAATCCGCACAGACCATCAAAGCATTAAATATTTTTTGGAGCAATGCCTATCCTCACCACAACAAAATAAATGGCTCGCCAAAACGCTGGGATATGATTATGAGATAATTTACAAGAAATGGCGCGAAATTATTGTAGCAGATGCGTTATCCCTCCAATTTGAGGAGGAAAGTACCCTACTCGCAATTTCTCTTCCCATTGTAGAATGGATTGAAGAGGCTCACAAGGAATGGTTTTTACATCCCTAGCTCTTCCAACTCATTAATCAATTGCAGGCGGATCCAAATTCCACAGCGGGCTACTCATGGCAGGATGAGATTCTTCGCTACAAGAACAAAGTCGTAATATCACCAACATCCACCCTCAAAAGCCGCATTTTGGCGAAGTTGCACTCATCGCCCACTGCAGGACATTCAGGCTTTCAAAAGACGTATGCTCGCACTTGAAGATCTTTTTTTTGGACAAGCATGAAAAAGGACATTCTTACTTTTGTAGCTGAATGTGACATTTGTCAGCGCCACAAAGGAGAAACAGTGAAATCCCCAGGCACATTACAACCATTGCCCATCTCGGCCTCAATCTGGACGGAGGCTTCTATGGATTTCATTACGGGCTTGCAAAGTCAAGAAACAAGTCAGTCATCATGGTGGTTGTGGACAGATTTTCTAAGTATGCTCATTTTTGCGCCTTACCCCACTCTTTTACACCGACTTTGGTCGCTCAATCTTTTATGGATCAGATCTTCAAATTGCATGGCATGCCCATTTCCATTGTGTCTGATCGTGACCCGGTCTTCATCATAACTTTTGGCAGGAACTCTTCCGACTACAAGGTACCCAACTACAACTCAATACTTCCTATCATCCATAAACTGATGGTCAAACTGAAGCAGTGAACAAATGTCTGGAAACATACCTTAGGTGTTTTACTTTAGAAAAGCAACATCTCTGGGTACAGTGGTTACCTCTAGCTGAATGGTGGTATAACACCATCATGCCACCACCAAAATGACTCCATATGACGCAGTTTATGGTCAACTTCCTCCTTCCCCTACTTCTTATATCAAGGGATGCTCAAAGGTACAAGCAGTGTATCAACTCCTATAGAACCGCACAACCATGCTGGCCGACCTTAGAGAGAATCTTCATCAAGCTCAAAACCGCATGAAGCAACAGGTAGATCAACATCGCTCAGAATGCCAATTTCAAGAAGGAGATCAAATATTTTTAAGGCTGCAACCATATAAGCAAACATCACTCAAAGACAAGGGTTGTGAGAAACTATCTTCAAAATTCTACGGACTGTATCAAGTACTTCAGCGCATTGGAGAAGTTGCCTACAAGCTAGCTTTGCCACCCACTGCAAAAATCCATCCAATTTTTCATGTCTCGTGCCTCAAGAAAGTGATTGGGAACAATTGCAAAATTCAAACTAGTCTACCTGAATTGGATGAAAAAGAGTAAATTTGGCTTCAAACTAGTCTACAGGCGAAAGGCAACTGCGTCGCCACATGATCAAGGAAGTCATCATCGAGTGGAAAGACACCTCTCCTCTCTGAAAGATGCAACCTGGGAACCAACCACTATTTTTCAGCAGTTTCTGCAACTTCAACCTTGATGACAAGGCCATTCTTATGGGGGAGGGCATCTTAAGGTAGCACCCTAACCCCCCTATTTATGTAATAGGATCGAGTCATAGTTATAGTTAAGTAAAGAGTCAATAAAGCCCATACTAATAATTGTAAGTGGTTAACCCGCCTTTAATGAAGGGACCACAATTAGTTGCAAATTGGTCATGATATTAAATAGATGGTATTAATAAGAACCATGGTATTGCATGTATGAATTCTATATAAAGAATAGAGACTCCCCTCGAGGAGCATCATGTCTTATTTTGTAACCGAGCCCTGCTCTATTGGAAGTTGCCCCCTTGAAAAGGCAAGTGAACATTGCTTTCTAAATAATAAAATACTTCTTGTTATTTCTCATTATTCTATGTTCTGGATATATTTCTTCGCATATTTGGTATTTTGATGTCGTCTTGCAAATTAAGAGCATAACATTTATGAACTTCAATTTTAAAACTTTGCACCCCCGCTTAAAAGAAGAGAGCATTGACCAACCAACCTACAATGGTATGATCCCAGATCTCGCTGGTGAGCTTCAAGATAATACATTCTTTGAATTAAACATTCAACATTTCCATAGCTGCATAAATAAACCTTATAATCACCCTACCTTCATACAGTATTCAACATTGTGTAGCACTCATAAGCCTCACGATCCACTGCTTTTAAAGAATTCGCCCATTCAAAATTAAGTGAGCATTCAATGTTTCATCCAAAGCAAAAACTTGAAGAACGTTTAATCCAAGCCACACCAGAGGATGACTTGCAGTAAGAATTCCACATTTAAAAAATGGCAGTGTTTTCGTTTTCCTTGTAAATGGGACTAAAATTAGAATTACATGAAAGAGATTTTCCCAAGTCCCAACTCTGGAAACAGTTTAGTATGTTATGTAGAACTGCAAAGTTACCAGAGCTTTTAGGGTATAGACAGCTGCCGTGTATGGTATTCCCATTGCTGCCCCTTACCGTTTGGGAAAGAGTTCTTTTTGGATACAAAATGAATGATATCCAACAAGCAGGCAAAAGTGTGTGGTACATCTCATGTTGATAGGCATCTGTCTGATGGTAGAAATTTCAATTCCGCGGCTCTTAGCCGGGACTGACATTTTTAGAACATGTAGATAATCTTAAAATTGAAGTCGAAACAGCCCTTCAAACTTTTCGTTGCTTCTAAAACGAGGGGGGTTTCGTTGCTTCTAAAACGAGGGGGGGCTATCACGTGTGGTCACCGCCCTTCATGATCTATAATTATTTTGTGACTCTTCTTATAACAGCTAGGAAGCACTCCCATGCCCCAATTCAGAAAGGAACTTACTAATACACCCATCGGTAAAAAGTTTGGACCTTTTAGTGATTCAGGATTGGAAAAGAGTGCAGACCTTTTTGAGATTCATGATTGGAAAAAAATCTGGACCTTTTTGAGATTCATGATTGGGACACTTGCAAAGGCCATGCTATTTTTCTATCATCCTTATCAGTTTAGTGTCAGGCCATCTGCCCAATAGCCATTGAATATTTATGTCCAGCACAATCTATGATTCTCATATCTGGGGAGAAATGTTGCCAAAATAATCCTTTTTGTGAAAGACATTTATCTACGAGAATTTACATAAACGCATTTATCTACGAGAATTTATGCACTGTTAGCAATATCATAGCCACAACGTGTAGCTGCGTTAATCGGTATTCCGTAGGGAAATGTCCTCTGCAGTTCCTGCAACCCTCCATCCCCAGGAGGGGAAACGTCTGAAATGTCTCAAGGTGTCGATGTAGGAGATCGATAGTTTGCCATACCCGAGATGTCCCAAGACTTTCCGAGGTGCTTGTGGGATATACCATGCTATCCTCGCTGGAAATGGGCCACCTTTTATCCCATCTGCCTTTCTTCTCCGTCCTGGAAAATACCAATCGCCATGCAATTTCAACAACTTCCATAATATGTTAGGATGGCAAATTTTTGTTTTCAATTTGGAAAAATTGTCCACGAAAAGGTCCAAAACTTCAATAATTCCAGAGAAATCAATTTCTGAAAGCCTGGTGTAAACTTCAAACACTGCGTTGTATAAATACAACAGAAGAGGCTTCCATTTTGCACATCAATTAAAACTCAAGTATATAAGCTGCCTCACATTTTCCAGAACTCAAACCTCGGCAAACCATAAGATTTAACAAGATGGTCATCCAGTTCAATTATTTCAGTTATAAGACACCAATTCTGTTAGAAATATGCAGACCAGGATGGAACAAGTAATTGAACCCCAAGAAAATCAATGTCCAAGCCTCACATTTTGCAGATCAATTAAAGTATTAGTAGTTTTTTTTTTTTTTTTTGCGATCTCTCGAGCCATTCTAAAACTCCCCAATCTCCAGATGTCAGCAAAACATAGAAATAATAAATGGATATCTAGTTCAATAACTACAGTTTTGGACAAACATCCTGTTTGAAAAACTGCACAAAGGCAAAACGTAGAAATTAACAAAATGGATATCCAGTTCAATAATTTCAATTATTCGCCATACAATAGCAATTTTATAGAACTTTGACAAAAAATATATATATGAACTCGACTATGAATACTGTCAGGTGCTGAAAATCAAGTACACCAAAGAATAATTGTAATAAAACTAATTTATCCATCACCATGGAACAAGGTCCAGATATACCCAAAAGGCAGAAGCTCTGCCTCTAATAACAGTAAACATCTGCTTCTAATAAGCCTATATGCAGGAATTAAACTTTTCTGCAACATGACCGTGTTGAAATACATAACATTGATGTGCTGCTTCCTTTTCTAATCTTAAAATAACAGTTTAATCAAGCTTGTACATTATTGAATTATTCCTAAAAATGGAAAATTTATTGCAGAACCAAAGGAACATACAAAAAGCTAGGACAACAATCTCATTGGAACATACAAAAGCTAGGACAACAATCTCATTGTTTAAATAAAGCTTACCAAAAACCATTGTGAGCAGAAACTTGATACACAACCAAAAAAAGCCCTTTTTATTCCTAAAATAACAGTTTAGGAAACTTGTACAATATTCCTAAAATGGGAAATATCTTGCAGAACATACAAAGGTCAAGACAACAATCTCATTATTTAGATAAAGCTTCCCAAAAATCATTGTGCGAAGAAACTTGATACCCAACCAAAAGAACCCAAAATAAAGAGCAAATTTAAAGGACACTTTCCATTTTCAGTAAAAAGCCAACTACTGTTATTCCAAATGCCTTTTGATGTGAAGTTACCATCCAAAAATAATGCAAGCTGCGTAAAACATAAGGAGATCCTCAATTTCCTAGTTTTCATTGCTATTATGAAAGCACGCAGACTCTCTCAATTTCCAATTTTTTTATTAAAGATTCTGCTTCCAGACATAATAGGAGATTTCAACTGAAGGCGGCCTTTCTGTCCAAAGCTTCGACGAGGAATTTGATTAGGCCAATTTCTCCTAGACTTGGATTCACAGAAATCCTAACATGTTAAAAGAAGGGACATTCCAACTACAAATCACATTTATCCATTTAAACTACAAATACAAACTAGCATAGGCATTTGTAAATACAAGCTGCAAAAGACTAGGTTAGGGACTTTATAATGCAGGAGTGACATTTTAGAGAAGGAAAGAACGGTTTCCAAACATTTTGTGTAATTTGTATATCGTCTCCTATTAATGTTGATGCATATACTTTAATAATTTTTTCTAGATTGAATCTGTGCCAAATTGTAAAGACTTCGAATCATATATGGCAACAATGCTTACAGTTTACGGGCCTCTGATTAGATGTTACTTTCTTTGAAGCCCATGAGCAAAGATAGATTTTAGTAACACAAACTTGTCTTATAGAACTAGAACTAAAGTTAATACCAGTAACATCTAAAACAGATCAATGACCACAGCTGCTGCCAAAAAGATGCATGTCAAACATTATAACTTATTTTTCTCAAAGAATACATTACAATTTACAGTACATATCTGCAAAAGCATATAAAAAGCACTGAATCTATTAAATGGCAACTATGCTAACAGCTTACAGGTCCCTATTTAATTATTACATTTTCTAAAGCCCATGAACAAATGAAAGATTCAATTGACACAAACTTTACTTGATAGAACTAAAGTTAATACCAGTAGCCATCTAAACCATATCAATGACAAACTTTACTTGATAGAACTAAAGTTAATACCAGTAGCCATCTAAACCATATCAATGACTACAGGTTTCACCAAAAAGAAGCATATGAATTTTATAACTTCTTTTTCTCAAAGAATAAATTACAGTGTACTTATCTGAAAATCCAAATAAAAACCAGCTAATCTACACTTGGCAAAAAGAATCAGTTCTGCACAATTATCTCCATGTTCGAAATGTCATCTTACAGGGCTTAATGCTCTGTGTAAAGAAGAGGATTTGATCTCAGCTTGCGCCCCTCAGTGGCCTCATCTCCATCAGACTTTTGTTATCTTTTCCCTCGGCATTTTACAGAGGAAAAACCTGCTTCATATTCCAAGATGTGCTTACATGTTTACACGGGTGGCCACACTTTAGCCATGATCCATGGGCGTTTAGCGATGGCCTTAAATTGGGGTTTTCAGGTACCACGCAACGATTGAACCTTTTGAGGTCATTCTACAGCCCGGGCCACCATTGAAATTGGTACCTCGAAGGATTTAACATATTTTCACCCTGCATAATTCACACAATAACACAACACTGAGGCTGATACTTCAAGGAATTCAATATCTTATCATTTAGACTATCAAGGCTAATAAAATTGCCCATAGTTCTTCAGAGTGAGACTGCATCCAACTATCTTCATGGGTTTTACCCAAACGTTGGAAACTCAAAAAATTGAAGCAGTCTCACCCCACAAGTCTATGGACAGATTGATATCTTTCATCCCAACAGGTTTTATTAAGACGAAAACATTGATACTTCAAGGCATTTGATATCTTAACAATTTAGTCTTTTGCAGCTAATGAAATTGCCAGTGTCCATAGTTTTTAAAGTGAGACTGGACCAAATTTTTCATCCAAAATGTAGGGTACTCAACAATAAGAAGCAGTCTCACTCCAAAAACACAAACATGCACAATTTGATATCTCTCAAAACAGAAATAACTTAATTAACATGAAAACATAAAATTGAGATTGATTGCTCTAGGAATTGCTATATCTCTGAGAAAAAACCTAATACATAATATTGAGATTGGTACCTCGAGGTATTTGATTTGTCTAGATTATTATAATTACAAACGGCGATCTCTCTCTGAGAACGAAAAATCCCCCATTGACGAATCTCGCCACCTAGGGCTAACCGCAGGAAACCGCCCGGCAGGAGATAAAGGGGGGAAAGTGAGGCCAGGAGACGGAGGCAAGAACGGTGCTCCGCCGGGGAAGCCAAACTGTCCTGATGGAGAATGAGAAAAGAAATTCATCGAATTGGGCGAAGGCAGCGGCATGTATGACCCCGGCGAGGGTAGCGGCGGGAAGGAGCCAGGAGACGGAAGCGGGAAGGAACCAGGAGACGGAAGCGGGGTAAATGAACCAGGCGAAGGGAGCGGCGTGAACGAACCGGGCGAGGGGAGCGGCGAGGGAAGAAGGAACTGCCCGGTCGGGGAAGGGAAAACAGGCGGCGGACGCGGAGAAGGGTAGGGCAGAGGCGGGCGTTGTGAACCGCCAGGTGATCCGGCTACCGGAGGCGGGCGAGGAAAGGGATTGGGAGTGGTCTGTTGAAGATATCGCATATAGAGGGACACGGGCGATTCCATGGCGCCGTTGGCCCAGACGTCGCCCGGTGTGAGCGGCGGCAGGGGGGGAAAGTATGGCGAATTCATGAGCGCCGGCCCTGGTCCCCCTGCTGCTGCTGCTGCTCCGCCTCTGTGGAACGGCGGCGGGTTGAGGCCATCCAAAGGCGGAGGGCGAATTTTCTGCAGGCGGGAATTGGGAGGCTTGGGGGCGACGGCCGAGGGCGGAGGCGGTGGTGGAGGCGGAGGAGGGGGCTGGTAGGGCTCCGGCAGCGGCGAGCCAGTAAGCCGCTGCACCACGTCCCGGAAGTCTTTCTTATTGATGTTATAGACAGGAGGAGGCGGAGGTTGCTTGCCCGCTTGTTGTTGCTGCTGCTGAATAACGCCGCTACTGCTCCGCTTGAGGGGTTTTCCGATCTTGCTGCTCTGCTTGTTGATACCGAGATTGTGAGAGTTTTTGCTACTGTTGTTACTGTTGGGCCTTGCGCCACCGCTGCTGCTGCTTACGTTTCCTTCCATTTTGTGTCACTCCTTCCCTGCCATTCGAAAATCTTGCAGGTAGTTGGGCGCCACAGGGATTAAGAAGCTGCTGCCGCTCATGGTTTCGTAGGGGAGAATCTTGAAGGGGGCGGCTCTGCTCCCAAGAGTTGACTTTGGCCACATGAACTGTAATGAGGTGGGGAGGGTGGTGGTCACAGATTTTATTATTAGTTTAAATTGGTTTTTTCATATTGAGTTTAAATGCAAAAGAAATTGGTCCATTTTAGGGCGGAGGAGCCACCAATTGCGGGGGCGCTTGATGACGTTATGTCCACACTTGGTTTGTGTAAGAATTAAGGCTCACACCCACCACTTGGTTTGTGAACTTCGCCTTTTCTATGTTGAATTTCGTGACATAAGATGTCAAAGTGCTCAACTATCCGGAATTTCGATTTATTTTAAATGTTCGTTGCAATTTTGATCCCTTTTCAAATGTTTGAAGTCATTTAAAATTGGACAGGTTTATTTTAAGGATGATGTATATAAATGTTTGAATTCATTTAAAAATAGATATATTTTTAAGGATGATGTATAAAATTTGGAACATCATAGAATTTTAATCATATGTATTAAAGTTGTTATATTTATGGTTAGTAATGAGATTTTACGGTTATAGGTTTGTGTTATTTTTTTTATTTTTTAAGGTAGGAAAATATATTTTTTAACATTAAACTATAATGTGTATTTTCATATGATCATGGAGTTTAATGTCCATCATTAATGTGCATCTTGACAGTGTCATATGGTTTAGGGACCATTGCTTCTCAATTGGGGTGTAGGGTACTAACAAAGCTTTTGAAACTTTTTTTTTTATTGTTTAAGGGGGTGATTATGAACTTATTGGTTAAATTTAATATTTTATAATTTATTTTTGCCGATTAAATAATTTTAAATATTTATTTATTAATATTAATTTAATTATGGGTTATTGATTGTTTAGAAAAAATAATTATTTTTTCATTTTAAAAGAGGTTTGGATCACGCAATGAAAAAGTTTTGAAATATTTTTTTTATTATTTAGCGGTGATTTGGGAATTATTGGTTTATTTTTATTGATTAGATTATTTATGAATTTTTAAATATTATTTTATTAAAATTAGTTTAAATTTAGTTTAATTATAGATTATGAGTGTTTAGAAAAATCAAATCTCTTTTTACTTTAAAATAGGTTTGTATTTCAAGAAAATGGGCCGTTAAAGATGAATCTAGATTGGTTTAATTATTAATTATAATTATAATCATTATTTTTTAAATATATTAACCATAATTATTATTATTATTTTTAAATGTAATTTGAGCGAGTCAAAAATTTTATTGATAATTATAATTATTTTTTTTATTTTATTTTTATTTTTATGTAATTTGACTTAGTCAAAATGTTTAGTAAGATATAACATTACAACATCTCTATCATATTGGATTGGAGAGCATTTATATTACACTGGCCCATACTAAATTGGAGAGTAGCGATATCACTTTAAGTTTGTTGATTTTTCCAAATAAGTTTTCATGATAAATTTCTTAATTTTCTTATTTCTTTAAGTCGGTATTCTAATTAATAATAATAATTTTACACTTTAAAATTATAAATTTATGTTATTTGAAATATTTATTTATTTATTTATTTTTAAATATAGCATATGTAATATTGTTAGATCTAACACTTTTGTGATCCATAATGTAGACATAAGTCCTTTGGATTAATCACATTGTTAGGATTTGGTTGATGTTTCGAACCAATTAATGTGGTTCATCGTCAGGACAAGGTTGGAAATCAATCAATCTAAAGGAATAAATAGCATGAATGCATCATGGTCATAGGGTTTACAGCAAAGCAGATCTCCCAGACCAAACTTCTTCTCCGACTATCTTCAAAAGAACGAACACAATAGATCGCGAAGCTAAGACACCAATGTTCCAAGAACCAGAAGAGATGAAGGAGATGCAAGATAAAGGAAGTTGGAAGACCGTAGAGAAAAAAAAGAAAGCTACAACACCAATCTCGCCAAGAAAGACGAGGAGCCAGACAAGTAAAAATTAAATTGTAGGTCTGATAGACCAATTTGGTCTCAGTGGACGTTAACCACCATCATCATCATCATCATCAAAAACCATCACTAACTTCCATCTCCACCCCCAAGGGATAGCTCACTTAGTCAAGTTCATTTTGCTAAATACCTTGTATATCGAGAGGTCACGGGTCAAATCTCCTCGACGTCCTTGGAGTTAGGCCTTGCTAATTTGGTTGGTGTGTAGATCCCTTCAAGTTGATCTACCTAGATTTTCCTATAAATGTAGCACCCTTAAAAAAAACTTACATCTTCACTGTGGCATAGAGTTGTCATAGGGTTTAGGGGCCATTGCTTCTCAATTAGGTAGTAGGGCACTAACAAAGTTCTTGAGACAATTTGTTTTTATCGTTTATGGTTTTGAAAGAATGTGACACAATTGGGTTATCGATGTGAAATTATGGTTTTATGTTTAATATTTTTATCATTCAAGTTAGTATATTAAGATTAAATGATGTGATGAATTCCTAAATATAGTTTTATTAATAAAATGAGAAAGTGGTATTACTTTAAATTGGTTTTTAATAAAAAAAATTATGGTAATTTTTTTAATTTTCTTAGTTAAATTATGTGTATTTTTATTAATAATGAAATTTTATATAAATTAAATTATTAATATAAACATTAATGATAAGTATCAAAATACTTACTCCATGATATATCTCATATTGCCCATATTAAAAATATTATAAAATTTAATTCAATTGACTAAATGATAAGGGAGCTCTTTCATGGAAATTCTTAACTTCTAAATAGCTTTGGTTACAATATCATGAGTGAGTACCATAGTTTATCAATATTACATGCCCAATATGACACGTATTGATATGACATTTTTTTTAATTAATTAATTAGAGATAAATTTATTAGAAGAGCATAACTAACTTGGAGATAAATATTAATCCTTGATATGTGAATACTACTATGAGTATTCAGCGATATTCCATGGAGGTTAAATCTCTACCATCCACTGAATAATTATTGATAATTAAATTAAAATTCTTGAAGGTCTATTTTGAAATAAAAATGTCTATAAACATAATTAATCTTTACACTAAAGTGTAATGTGTATTCCTATATGATCATGGGGTTTAAGGATCATTATTAATGTGCATCTTGAGAGTGTCATGGGGTTTAGGGATCATTGCTTCTTAACTGGGGTGTAGGGGATCAACAAAGGTTATTAGAGAAATGTTTTTTTTTTTTTTTGAATGGATGGTTTTGGACCCATGGTATTATATTTAATATTTTATAATGTAAGTTAGTAGATTAAAATTAAACATGGTTATGAATTCTTAAATATTGTTTTATTAATAAAATGAGAAAGTGGTATCACTTCAAGTTTGTTGGTTTTTCCAAATAAGGTTTCCATGGTAAATTTCTTAATTTTCTTAGAGATAAAGGTTCTATAAGGTAAATTTCTTATGCATTGTGTACATGATATTATTCTTTTTATTTTTGTAAGAGTTTGTTAATGATATCAAACTACTATATCCTTCGCCCAAATGGGTTGTATCCAATGGTGGAAAGAAAAGTGTTATTCATTGTTCAACAAGGTTCAATTTCCATGAGGGCATGGTTTGAAGACATGGGGCACCTTGAGATAGTGGTCAAACATGTGGTTTCAATAGGAGAGATAATAATAATAATAATTTATTTTTAAGCTCATGGCTAAGCCAGACACTAAATTGGTGTATGAGACCCCCTTATTTGTGGAACAAGGGACCCACCTTCGCGCAACGATTTGACTACTAAAGTCTATGGAAGTGTACATACTCTACCCAACTCTAGTTTTGAACTTGTGACCTCTTACAAGGAAGCAAGTATTCTTAACCATTAGGCCCACTCAAGTTGCACCATTAGGCCTACTATATTAAATGGTCCCATGACCCATGCATACATAAGTGGATCAAATCCCACCCCCATGTCCTTCAATTTTTATATGGGGATACCTTGAGTTAGCAGTTGAATGTGTGGTTACACCTAGAGAGGTTGTATTAATGATCCCCTAAACCACAGACATAGGTACATCAAATCTCACCCCGTTGTCCTCCTTTTATAAGTTGTTGGCACTAGCGTAAGGGTTATAGTGATAGATGGATTTGAACCTAGGCCTCGTCTAAGTAACCCCGATTAGTTATTAATTTATTTTCTTGCATAGATTTATCAACAACTATTTCTTACATTTTTTAGCAGCTTTGCCAAAGTTTGGCATAATAAATGCATTATGTTTTGATTAACCTAGTGACAATGCACTCTTTTAAGGCCGCAAATTGATTCATCAATGCTCAAAACCCATAGAATCTAGGGAATTGTGACCAAAGCACCTTTATAGGATGGAACAATGATCAATGTGATGCAGGAAAGTGTTCCCTCTACGGACAGAGGCAACCCCTCTAGCCCTAGAGTGGGTCTAGTCACAAACAAGGACAGATCAACAATAGCTTTCCTTAAACAATCATAGTTGGAGGCCTACCTCAACCGGTGGTCGATGGAGTTCCGTTGCGCTGCTCCAGCTTCTGCTTCCTTCTCCAAATGAGTGATCAACCTGAAACAATGCAAAGGAAATAAAACAAAGCACGTAACCGGAAAACAACAATAATATGTTTACTCACAAAGTCAAGAAGTCATGAGCTATCAAGTAAATTACATTCAAGACATAGGAAAACATCATTGATTGTATTAATAATGAAATAAGAGCAAGCTTACAACCAAAGTCTTGACGTCGCAAGCCTTCTCAAAGGGATCCAGCGAGCATGTTCCTCAAGCATTCACTCTTTGAAGATGGATCTCCCAACATACAAGTCTCTCTCACTCATAAGTTTTACACAAAGTTAAGGGCACTTCACTACCTTCCACAAACTATCAACAATCCCACACTTGTCACACTCACACCAGCTATCTAGCAAACTCATAAACACTAACAACACTGCTCAATCCAAGAATTTACCAACTAGCCAACTATCCAACTAGCAGAGCATAACAATGGTGAGAGTTTAAATAGGAGAAGGAGTCTACATGAAAGGTGGAAGAGAGAGCTTATCTCCAAGGAAGGTAGCACAATTGATGGAATTGCCATGCCAGAGAAGGAAGGGCGACAAAAACTATGCCAACAACCAAGTCTGGAGTCATCCAGAAGGCTGACTGTTGGAACAAATTCGCCCAATCTGGATCATCGCGGGTGTATAACTGAGCTTTAGCACTGACATCGCTAGTGAGCAATGTAGCTAGTCAGATCATCGCTAAAGATAATAAGTAACCTCGCGCTGGAGCATGAAATCAGACCATCGTGGGAATCAAATGTACTTCTGCGCTGGCAGCGCGGCTGGACTGTTTATGAGCGCCCTTCAGCGCGTATATTAAGTCCACAGTCGCGATGAGGCAGATAACTTAGGAAAAGTGGGTCAATTGGCAGCACAAGAGAGCATTTGTTCAATACGAGCATGTTTGACTTAGACACATGACACAGTAGAAGGACTGGGGTAATGGCAGTGACAAATTACTGTGTAACAGATGCCTCCTAAAGTATGAAGCCCGAGAGAATGGGAGGGGTGAAATGCTTTACGAAACTGACTGAGCTGGAACACCATCTAGAAGAACCTACACACAAGTACAACTGATATCTCTGATAGTGAAATACATGTAGTCTAGGCATGGGCGCAACCATCCAAAATACATACGAACTAGGTCTGTGGTATGGACACAACCATCCAGCTAATAAGACCATGATAATGATAAAGGTATGGTCGCAGCCATCCATGAAGACTCAGGTATGGTCGCAGCCATCCATCAATGAGTCATGTAATCACGAACCAATCCACGCAGCCCAAACATGTGTAATCTGAGTTCGGGGTCTTGAACCCAACCGATCGTAGTACAAATTCTAACATGCGAATAGATGTGTTGAGGTCGAGCATGATAGAAAATCGCTTGATTACCGGTCAATGATGAAAACCGTTAACAAGCTTGAAAGAAACCACCAATAATGTCAATGGTTCTCAAGGTACTATCTAGCACAATCCACGAAGCATGAAGAAGGAGCTGAAGTCGAACACTCGTGGAATCACCCGATCGACGACCAATGATGAAAGTCGACCGTCAAGTGTGAAGAACTTGCCATTGAGGCATGCAAGCTCTAAGGTACCAAAGGGGATCTCTAGATCAATCTCCTGGATAATAAGTTGATGTCGACAGGATACGACCCGTCGCAGGAGGGCCATAATGTTGCTCCCATCAACGACACGAGATAAGGAACAAGTGGTAGATGGCGAAACAGAGTATCAAAGGAGGAGGCAAGGGTGTAAATTGCAGAAGGATTATACTCTTGAACATGTCGGCGACACGACTCTGGAGGGTGGCAGCATTCAGGTACCAAGGGATCAGAGGCTCGATGGAGACAGCATGGATCAGATGGAATGAGGCCAAATGACAACCCAAACCCGCGGAAGGAAAAATGACGATATATGGATGTCCCAACCCGAAAAGAAGCAAAAGTGTCGATGTTCAAGAGTGACTAGCTACCAATGATGATTTCCAAATTTTCCCCCCACCATTGCTGGTGAGTACCCAAATTATTTTTGAAAACAAGCTTGAAGGGGATAGCATATGCTTGTAATACAAGTTTGACTGTCGGTCGAATCCAACCTAGTAATAGTTTAACGAGCCCTAGGGAGGAGAAGCTCGAGTCTCGTCATGGTGACGAGTCCAATGTCGTTAGGGTTTAACGAGTCCGACATAGGTAAAACTCGAAGTCTTTTTCATGTTTAGAGAGTTTGAAAAAGACACGGAAAAGAAAACTCCAGGGGGTGCTTTTTTGTAGATTCATGTCTCTCGAGCCTGAAAAAGTATAAAACGATACTCAAAAGAACCGCTTGACCATTACGATCAAGGAGTACTTTTCGTGATTAGTGACCTCGACCCGAAAAAGTAGAAAAGTGATCAAAATCACGTCGTTTCGTAACCAGTAACGAACCCGAAACGACAAAGGCCCGACAATCTTTTCGTGTTTACACGGTCGAAAAAAAGCTCAAAGTATACCACCTCTTATTTCATTTAATGATTCAAAAGGAATAACTCGGCAATCTTTTCATATTTTACGAGTCAGAAAAGAGCTTAAAGGTGACTCGTCCTAGAGGAATGAGTGGTATAAAGGGTAGCAACTGGTTCCGACAATGGTGGAACTGCTCAAAACATGTAATGGTCAAGAGGCTAGCTAATAAAACCACTCATCGCTACGGTTCCTCAGGAAAGGATAAACAATCAAGTGAAAGCATATGATCGGCCAAAGAGATGGCGGCGATGGAATGAAACAACCAAGGCTCATCTAGCAGAATTTAGCGGATAAAAACGACAATCACGAGGTGTAAATCAGGTATGGGTTCATTTTTACACAAGCTTGAACCATGGAGAACTCTGCTTGGATTTGGTTTCATGTTTACACAAGCTTGAAATGAAAAACTATGCTTGTTATAAGTTCGCATGCCCCCAGCATAATGACACAAATCGAGGTACATGCCCCCCAAGTTTCATTGCATTCAACGAGGTGGATGGAATGAAGGTTCATGTTCGAGATCTTGGAAGGACTTGACTCGGATTTTACGAGATCTTAATTGAAGACTCGATTTGGAAAGGGAGTT
The DNA here is from genome assembly GCA_031772625.1 of Pinus tabuliformis. NCBI lineage: Eukaryota > Viridiplantae > Streptophyta > Pinopsida > Pinales > Pinaceae > Pinus > Pinus tabuliformis. The sequence continues at coordinate 1,918,639,094 of CM062816.1, forward strand.
GTTTCATTTTTTAATGAGGTTGACACAATAAAAGAACTATCCTCATAACCCTTGTTTCATTTTTTAACGAGCTTGACACAAGATCAGGAACTATGCTCGAGACTCCTTGTTTCATTTTTTAATGAGCTTGACACAAGACAAGGAACTATGCTCATAACACTCAGTTTCATTTTTTGAACGAGGTTGAGACAAGAACAAACTATCCTCGTGACACCTGCTCATGGGCCATATGAGAACATGGCTCCCAAGAGATCTTCACGGGATGGAAGAAACACACTCTGGGAGGAATACATGTCATGATGCACCAATGACAGATCAGGTTCCAATGCCCCCAATACATGATGTACAAGACCATCTGCATGATCATCAGCAGAGGTGGAGACAGAACGGGTAGCCACATAATTGACCTATGGCAAGGAAGGCACTGCTTGCGAGCAAGAACCGATAGGGGACGACGGCTGCACAGGAGGCACCGGGGGACTAAAGAATGATAATTGATCTATGGTCACCATTCTTCCGTCGTGTGGAAAAAAAGCCACACGGAAAAGTGAAGAGACGAGGACCCCCATGATCCAGGTGGATGTTGGTGGCCACCCACCTATCCCATCTGGACCCCCACAACTGTCCCTTTCAGTTTTTCAGTTTCCTTAATTATAGCACAGTTTACTATTTTTAGCAGTTTTTCGGGTCCTAAACTTCCGGAGCCGTTTTGAGGCCCTAAACGACGTTTTTTTGGGAAATCTACCGCCTGCAATTTGTCTATCAAAAAATTGTCTTTTTTGTCGTAGTCCTCGGAGAGATCTTTCCAACGGGCTATCATGCGCGTCAAACGGAGATAATACGACCAATTCGCGACCCCAGGAAGTTGATGTACTAACTTACCCAAAAACGGGGCCCACAATTTGGCGTTTCATCTTCTAGGGTTAGGTTTTTGAATGTGAAGGGTTTTCCATTGTTTCTCAACAATAAATAGGCCTACGAGCCTCATTGTAACATAGTGGAGAACAGTTTAGAGGCATGTAGCCGCCACATCTCTTCTCAGAGATAAGAGATGTGGCGGCTACATGCCTCTAAACTGTTCTCCACTGTGTTACAATGAGGCTCGTAGGCCAATTTATTGTTGAGAAACAATGGAAAACCCTTCACATTCAAAAACCTAACCCTAGAAGATGAAACGCCAAATTGTGGGCCCCGTTTTTGGGTAAGTTAGTACATCAACTTCCCGGGGTCGCGAATTGGTCGTATTATCTCCGTTTGACGCGCATGATAGCCCGTTGGAAAGATCTCTCCGAGGACTACGACGGAAAAGACGATTTTTTGACAGTCGTTTAGGGCCTCAAAACGGTTCCGGAAGTTTAGGACCCGAAAAATTGCTAAAAATAGTAAATTGTGCTATAATTAAGGAAACTGAAAAATTGAAAGGGGCAATTGTGGGGGTCCAGATGGGATAGGTGGGTGGCCACCAACATCCACCTGGATCACCCCATGGAATAAACATAGTCACGGCCAAGAAGAAGACTAAAATCTAAAGCACCTTGGACAACCATGATGTCTATATAGACGATTTTTCCCCCCAAAGTAACAAGAAGCTTCGGGAGGATCCCTAAAGGTTGACCGGTTCCTCCGTCAAATGCTAACAAATTATGTGCAACCAGCACAAGCTGTGGGGAGCCCAAAGCTTGCCAAGTAGTGGAAGGCATAATACTGACAGATGCACCCTCATCTAAGACAGTGCTAGGTACTGCCTTATCATAGACATGTACTGTAATCTGGAAAGGCACATGGGATGGAAGGCGGAAGGCAGTCAAATGATTCCAGTCGAAGGAAATGACCGAACTACTTGGTGGGGGTATCATATGATGGCCCCCATGCTCTACAGGAACCGAAGGAGGACCCTCTTGATCAGCGGGGATAGGAGGGTCATTTTCGGACTCTGGAGAATTTGATTAGACGAGGAGAACATGAGCATGATGCTCTTCTGAAATAGAGTGATCAACAGGTGGTGAACCCAAGTCGACACTCTCTCCGACTAATGGTTGGTCTGGAACAGGCTTAGCACAGCCAGGCTCGGAAAGAGGAGAACGGACAAGAGAAGAATCTAAGTCAATCTATTTTTCGACGGGGAGAGGGTCTGAAGAGAGCCTCTAATAACCAATGGGAAGTTGGGGTGAAGAAGCTGTAAGACTTTCCAAAACAGTGGAAGCTTTATCCATGAGTGGACAAAGATGAAGGGGATGGTTGCCTTCACATAGCCTACAGGGGAATCGAATCTTCCCTTTCTTCTTACTGTTGCCAGTTGATAGGGTAGCATCGCCATGAGCTTCACAAGACGATGAGGGACGAGCTGGATCGTGAGACCACACTTCTAAGATCCTAGGAATACTAGGACAATCATGAAGAATATGGTCACCCTTGCACAATTTACAAGGAAACTTAACCTTCCGCGGAGGGGCAGAAGGTGGTACGACCTAAGATGTACTCGGAGCAGTAGCTGCACAGGTGGCCTCGCGTTTATCAGACTTCTTCTTCTTCTTCTTAGTCTCCTGGTTACTAGATGTGAAACTTTCACCAGGCAAAGGAGGAGATGAAGGTGAAGAAACAGGGGAAGAAGGCATAGGCTCAACCTTGGAATCATTGTGTCGTGGTTCAGATGAAGAAGACGGTGGAACAATAGTCACGATGCTCGGGACCACCAAGGTTGAAAACAACCATACGAACAAACTGATGGTTAACCCAGGCAAAGACAATGTTGCCATATACAGAGCACCGACATTTCCAAATGAAGGAAACGAACCAGGATTTCCATCTGGGGGAAAACCTTGGCCGATAGACTCGGGGAACGTTGCCATCGAGAATGAGCCTGAAAAAACACTCTTCTCACAACCAAGAACTTGAACTATTACTAGGAATATTTTGTGGGCAGTAAATTTTATGATGCAGGAACAAAACTTGATCTTTTCATGTTTCAAGAGTCGAGAAAAGGACGAAAAGGTGACTCTATCTCTTTCGAGGTTTAATGAGCCTGAAAGGACAAGTGCTCAGATGGACCTTTTCTTTTAGGAAGTCTGAAAAGGAACGAAACTGACTACTCTGGAGAACTAGGCAAAAGGTTTACCAAACAACCCGTAAAATTGTATATACACCTTGGCAGTCATATGAAAACCAAGGACTTTCCGTACGACAGTCAATCTTCCCGAATGCTATGTTCGGTGTGTTACGGTTTGCAAGGCGGTAGACACGGCTTCCTAGGGATAAAGGATGATAAACTAGTGGAGTCTCCCAACATATACTCGACGGTACATGGGAGCACAATTCTGTACTAGACCGCTATTGAGTCATAGAAGGAGGAATCACCCAACCTTGAGTGCAAACAATAGTGAATAGGTTTAACGACGCCGAAGCACGTCTCTAGCCTAGACATCTAAATAGTGTGCGTTATGTTCCAATGCGTTGTTAGGTTTATTCAGTTCATTTTAAGGTTGATCTTGAGTTATGTTTCAGTTTTCAGGCCTTACCATATGTATACAACAAAACCTAGGATGCAACCAAAATGAGTAAAGCATCTTTTTACTTCAATGAACACCTACCTACAGAAGGGTAGAGAGATCATTCCCAAACCAAGACAAGCGAATGCAAACACTAAGAAACATAATGCATCAATACACTAATCTCATGATGCATCGATACTACTAATGAAATATTTAAAATTTGCTTTCCAATTTCTCAAACATGAAAATTCGTAATGCAAATGTACTTTCACTTCCATATGCTAAATGAATGCAAACTTTTGATTTTGATTTTTTTTTTTTTTAAAGAGACAAACAAGTAAGTGTGAACTGATCGATTCAAACAATTGTGATCTATGCTTGGTAGCGAAGAAATCAAATCAACATAAAAAATTGGTTCAATAATCGACACTAAAAATCAACCAACAAGAAAACAAGCAGTGAAAGAGCCTCAAGAAAATCACAAGAGGGTTGTGGATGAACCTTGAACAGACAAGTAACCCAAGCAAACGGTTTCTCGACGAAACTTCTAAAGGGCTAGGTCACATGGTCTAAAAACACAAGACTCACTCAATGAAATCAAAGAGACAGTACCCTAACCAAAAGCAATTAAAACAAGCCAATGAGAGACAAGAAACAACAGGGGATAAACAAGATTGATGAATTCAGGAGGTAAAGTTGTAAAAACAACTTTACAGGAATCATCGCAAGTGTTACACTGACAACTAGAGATGTCATCGCTAAACTAGAGACCATCGCTAGTGATGCACAGACAACTAGAGCTGACATCGCAAGTGTTACACTGACAACTAGAGATGTCGTCGCTAAATAGAGACCATCACTAGTGATGCACAGACAACTAGAGATGTCATCGCTAAATAGAGACCATCGCTAGTGATGCACAGACAACTAGAGATGTCATCGCAAGTGTTACACTGACAACTAGAGATGGTCGCGGAAGTACACCTATTTTCCGCGATGGTGTGATTTCAAGAGTCGTCGCGGGAATTAAACTAGCAACCCGAGATCATCGCGGGTACAAAGCTAGAAAATGGTGATGACATCGTGACTATTAGGCTATCTTCCGCGATGATGTTAAAAAACAATGACAAACGAGCAAAAACTCCCAAACCAAAACCAGTCAGTCCTTCAATCAAATAGAGGTATTTCCTAGATCAACCCAGGAAACTCAAAAGACTGATAGTTAATCCCCAAAATTCGAGAGAGACCAGATCAAAATAAAAAAAAAGCAAACAAGAGAAGAACACAGGATAAACTCCCCAGCGGAGTCGCCAATTTGTGATGCAGGAAAGTGTTCCCTCTGCGGACAGAGGCAACCACTTTAGCCCTAGAGTGGGTCTAGTCACAAACAAGGACAGATCAACAATAGCTTTCCTTAAATAGTCATAGTTGGAGGCCTACCTCAACCGGTGGTCGATGGAGTTCCGTTGCGCTGCTCCAGCTTCCACTTCCTTCTCCAAATGAGTGATCAACCTGAAACAATGCAAAGGAAATACAACAAAGCACGTAACTGGAAAACAACAATAATCTGTTTACTCACAAAGTCAAGAAGTCATGAGCTATCAAGTAAATTACATACAAGACATAGGAAAACATCATTGATTGTATTAATAATGAAATAAGAGCAAGCTTACAACCAAAGTCTTGACGTCGCAAGCCTTCTCAGAGGGATCCAGCCAGCATGTTCCTCAAGCATTCACTCTTTGAAGATGGATCTCCCAACATACAAGTCTCTCTCACTCATAAGTTTTACACAAAGTTAAGGGCACTTCACTACCTTCCACAAACTATCAACAATCCCACACTTGTCACACTCACACCAGCTATCTAGCAAACTCACAAACACTAACAACACTGCTCAATCCAAGAATTTACCAACTAGCCAACTATCCAACTAGCAGAGCATAGCAATGGTGAGAGTTTAAATAGGAGAAGGAGTCTCCATGAAAGGTGGAAGAGAGAGCTTATCTCCAAGGAAGGTAGCACAATTGATGGAACTTCCATGCCAGAGAAGGAAGGGCGACACAAACTATGCCAACAACCAGGTCTGGAGTCATCTAGAAGGCCGACTGTTGGAACAAATTCGCCCAATCTGGATCATTGCGAGTATATAACTGAGCTTTAGCGCTGACATCGCTAGTGAGCAATGTAGCTAGTTAGATCATCGCTAAAGATAATAAGTAACCTCATGCTGGAGCATGAAATCGGACCATCGCGGGAATCAGATGTACTTCCGTGCTAGCAGCGCGGCTGGACTGTTTATGAGTGCCCTTCAACGCGTATATTAAGTCCACAGTCCCGATGAGGCAGATAACTTAGGAAAAGTGGGTCAATTGGCAACACAAGAGAGCATTTGTTCAATACGAGCATGTTTGACTTGGTCACATGACACAGTAGAAGGACTGGGGTAAAGGCAGTGATAAATTACTGTGTAACAATCAATATGAAATTTCAATGAAAAATACCACAAAAAATTGTGTGTTGGAAAAATTATATCTTACAATATGAATCTTGTGGATTTATTACATTTGAATTAGCCTTAAACATTAAATTCTTCATATTCGTTTCGATGAGTACCTCGTTGAACACCTTCTTGAGGTGTTTTGGTTAAGGATTCGTATTAGGTGTAAAAGGTTATGAGCTTTTGGCCTTAGTATTAATGTTTCTCCATTCATTTTTTCTCCATCAATTTTGGTATTGTTAATTTTTCTAGCTTGACATTTTTTTTTATGCAACGTAACTTGTTTGATTAATATATCATGTATGTCATTCATTGTCACCCCTCATCTTATCCATCTAGCTTCCATGATCCTTCCTATCATCGCAATGTGTTGATCTTCTAAAGTCCATCAATGATGTCTAGTGCATTTGTCTGACTATTGTTTTTGTGCCTTGAGGTTAGGGCTACTTGTCCTCATATTTTCTTATATAACCCATCAAATCGGTCCTTCCTTTGTAACTCATTTACACATATATTAAACTAGCCATCTCCATTTGGCATGTCACATGACTCTATTTGATACATCCTCCCTCATTCTAATACTTATGTGATTATCATTGTCGACGTGATACAATACTAACATCAATAGGTACCTTGTTGAACACCCTAGTTTAGTGTTATTGTCAAGAGCCCTTATCTACTAGTAAAAGGTCGTGAGTTAGAAGTTCTTAGGTTTGATCTCAATATTAGTCCATTCATTATCTATGTCTCCCTATTTCACGCAACAATAACCCTTAGGATTTGCCCATACAATATCTAAAATGTGTTGAAAATTGCAACAAGAAATGCTAAAACTAGAAGTGCTAAAATTAGCATTTCTATAAATAGCATTTCGAGATACATTCCAATTTTAGTTAGTCCCTAAACTAAAATTGAGAATTAAAATTAAAATTTGATCTTAGCAGTTGTTTGTAAAATAATTAATTAATTCATCTTGAGTTAATTAGTTGTAGGAAATCAAACATGAAGTCTATGTGAAGACATGCAATAGTTTCTCCATTGATTGAGGAAGTTATCCCTTGATTAAGGAGATCAGGATGAGTTGTACTTTGACTTGTAATTAGTTAGCTCAGTTATCTGAGTTAAGTCTAGTTAGATTAGTTCCAACAGTTTGTGGAACCGATTGCGAGTTCAGTTAGGTAATGCATGAATGCATGTAACTGCTACACTTTAGATAACTGAATATTCTCTCATAAATAACTCATGCATGTCAGTTTAGTCAGAGGCCCAGTTGAGATCAGGTGATGGGACAATGTACTATCAGTTGCAGGAATATTCCATTAAGGATATCTCTTGAATGCATAAGGAATTCATTCCTTGGAGATTACGCAGTTACTTTTGAGTTTGATGAGTGTGTGATGAGCCCAATTCAAACAGGTGTCAGCATTAGAGCCCAAGAGAAACTACGCAAGGAAATAGGAGGCTTGGAGGGCTGAGGGAAGGCATATGTTGTGTCTATTCAGTCTGTAAGCTGTATTGAGGGATTGTATTGAGAGCTGGATAGCTTGTGAGCTAAAGCTTTGTGTAATCCGTTCATAATTCTGCTTGTATGATATTACAGAGATCGGGGTTTTTAGTTGAGGGTTTCCCTAGAGTATTCTTCTGTGTTCATGTGTGATTGCTTTCTCATTCTAAGTTATATGTGTTCTATTTGATCTTGCTCATAATCAATTAAGCTTCCGCAAGTTTGTTGTAGAAGTAGATCTTGTATTTTTCTTTAGTATATTGCATAATCTATTGATCTACAGTGAGAAATTCTACATGGTATCAGAGCAAAGGTGATCAAAGCGAAGAACAATATACAAAGAAGGGAGAAGTTCGAAGGTTGAAGTTCCTGATTATAGAATTCAAATTCTTATCACATCTCAAATTTCACCAATGGCATTCAACAGTTTAAGACTCGAGTATGCCCTTGATGGCAACTCGAATTATATAGCCTGGAAGGATCGCATGGAAGCAGTATTAGAGGACAACGGTCTAAAGGACTTCATTGATCAAGAAGTCCCCAAGCTAGTAGCGGCTAATGCTACAGAATTGGCGGAATGGAAGAAATGTGTGGCTAGAGCGAGGATAATCCTTTTGGAGGGAGTTCGAGACCACATAGTCTCGAGTCTCCATGGGAAGGAGACACTGTTTTCAACATGGAAAACATTGAAAGATCTATATCAGAACAACAACGATCAGAGGAAGTTGGCGCTAAAAGACAAGCTTCGAAAAATCAAGTGTGAAAAGGGCGACATGATCTCTACATATCTAAACAAGCTCACCACCTGTAGGGATGAGCTTGGAAGTGTAGGGATCATGACAGCCGATGATGACATGGTGAGTCTTTCTCTCCTCAGTCTTCCTAAGAGTTGGCATAGCTACCAAGACTCGGTAAATGGAAGAGAGAAACTACCAGATTGGGAACGACTTTGGTCGGATCTGATGCAGGAGGAGATAAGAAGAAGCACCAAAGATGGATCTTCATCAAAACAAGATGATGAAGAAAATCTAGCCTTAGCGAGTAAGGCGAGGAAAGGGAAAGGGAAGGTGTCCCATTCCAAATCCAGTTCTTCCCATGGTGGGTAGAAGCTTGACAAATTGAAAGTGCGATGCTTTCATTATCATGAGGTGGGCCATTATGCTACAAATTGTCCACAAAATAAATCCAAGAAGGGATCCTCGAATGGATCAGATGGTGAGGCATTGGCCTCACAATTTGAGTTGGATTTCTCTCTCATAGCATGCATGGTTTCATCCATGGTGGGATGTGTTTGGTACCTGGACAGTGGAGCTTCGTTCCACATGACCGACGATAAGAATCTTTTTAGTACCTTGGAGGAGAAGGATCTCCAGATGTGGATCGAGATGGGTGATGATGGAAAGTATCGTGTTTCAGGTGAAGGTACGATTGTGTTTCAGAGGGAGCATGGAGCTCCTCTCACCCTGACTGATGTAAAGTATGTACCAGGTCTGAAGAAGAATCTTGTGTCCGTTGCTATGCTAGAAGATAAAGGTTATGATGTAGTCATTAGTAAAGGAAAGGTATTCCTGAGGCATATCAGCATTGGACAGACCAAGAGGATTGGGATTCGAGTAAAGAATCTCTACAAGCTAGAGGTAGACGACTGTGTTTCATTGAGTTCCAAAACAGAGGTGGTGCAGAGCCAAGATGTTGGCGAGCTATGGCATAGAAGATTGGTCCACTTGCACCATGGGGCCTTGAAGGTCATGCAACAGATTTCTACTAGACTTCCCAAGGGAAAACTGGAGCAGATGGATACATGCAAAGGTTGTTCCTTTGATAAGTATGTGAAATCTTCCTTTCAGGATTGAGACAGTAGAGCTGGAGAAATCCTAGAGCAAGTTCACACAGATGTTTATGGACCATTCTCTACAGCCTCCACCGCTAAACAAAGGTACTATGTTATTTTTATTGATGATTTTTCTTGTAGATGTTGGATCTACTTTATGCAAAAGAAGGATCAGACCTTCTTGAGGTTTTGTGAGTTTAAAGCCTTGGAAGAGAAAGAATCTAGTAAGAAAATAAGGGCCTTGCATAGCGACAATGGTGGAGAGTATGTCTCCCAACAGTTTAAGGACTTCTGCGCTGCAGAAAGAATTAAATGGGAGTTGACGACACCCCATAACCCACAACAGAATGGGGTGGCCGAAAGGAAGAACAGATCGATTGTGGGAGAAACTCGAGTGATGTTGCATGACCAAAGCCTACCACTTCATTTGTGCGTTGAGGCATGCAATACAACAGTATACTTGTAGAACAGAAGCTCGCACCATATACTGGGAATGAAGACACCTATGGAGGCCTTTTCCGGGAAGCGACCAAATGTGAGTCACTTCAGGATCTTTGGATCATCGGTTTATTGCCATGTGACCAAAGATGCCCAAAAGAAGCTAGATCCAACAGCTGAGTTGGGGATACTTGTGGGGTACACTGATACACCCCACAACTATCAGGTGTTCCTGCCTTCCAGTCAGAGGACAGTGGTACGCAAAGATCTAAAGTTCGACGAGCAGAAAGCCATGCAAGTATCACTTGAGAGGGAGCTCAAGTTTCATGCAGAGGAGGAACTTTTAGTTCCTAAGGAGGAGGAGCCTTAGATTGATGCAGAGCAACCGAATGCATAGGATCCGAGAGTGGAGACATCCACTCATGCTTATTCTTCCAGAGATGGGTGGAAACGCTCAAGGGAAGCTGACAAGTTGATGCTGGATGCGCGAGAGAATGTGGGGTAGCCATCTTCTTAGTGCAGACAGAGGAGGTCACCGGAGCGGTACGCTGGTTACATGCCCCTAGTTGGGGAGTGTGTAGACTCCGAACCTTCTTCATTTGAGGAGCAACCAATCTGGGTTGATGCAATGGTGGAGGAGTATGACTCCATCATTCAAAACTGTGTTTGGGATGTTGTCCCAAGACCTCAGGACAAGTCAGTGGTGAGTTCCCGATGGCTTTACAAGGTAAAGCAGTTAGCTGATGGCAGTGTTGAGAAACAAAAGGCAAGGTTTGTTGCCCGTGGTTTCTCACAGGTCGATGGTATCGACTACGATGAGACTTTTTCTCCTGTAGCAAGGTACTCATCTATCAGATAAATGTTGGCACTATCAGCTTAGATGGGTTGGAAGGTCCATTAGATGGATGTGAAGACTGCGTTCCTCAATGGGAAGATTGAGGAAGAGGTGTACATTGAGCAACGAGAAGGTTTTGAGACCTTCAATCGTAAGTCGCATGTGTGTCGACTCAAGAGGGCTTTGTAAGAGCTAAAGCAAGCACGTCATGCTTGGTACACCAGGATTGACAGCTGTTTCACCGGGTTGGGATTCACCAAGAGTGAAGCAGATGTGAACCTTTACCACATCATGGTAGAAGGTAAGACATTGATCATTGTTCTTTATGTGGATGATCTGATTTTGACAGGTGATGATCAGTTGATCAAGTCTTGTAAGGAGGACCTTGCACAAGAGTTCGAGATGAAAGACATGGGTCTTATGCACTACTTTCTAGGCATGGAAGTGTGGCAGAAGGATGGGGAAGTGTTTGTGTCTCAAGGAAAGTATGCCAATGAGATACTCAGGCGGTTCCACATGGAGAAGTGCAAGCCCATGCAGACTCCTCTAGCTGGTAACTGGAGGAAGGAGGATGCTACTTCAGGTGAGGTAGTAGCTATTATTGTTTATCGGTAACTTGTGGGTTCATTGATGTATCTAGTGAACACATGACCAGATTTATGCTTTGCGGTGAACCAGCTGAGTCAAGCTATGGTTCAGCCTACCAAGCTGTTTTGGAAGGCAGCGAAGCATGTGCTGAGATACCTCAGAGGCACATCTCAGTATGGATTGTGGTAGAGATGGAAAAAGGGAGCGAAGCTTCAGGGCTTCATAGATGCAGATTGGGCAGTGAGTCCATTAGACCGGAAGAGCACTTCTGGAGGAATCTTCAACCTTGGTTCAGCTACAGTTTCCTAGTACAGCAAGAAACAGAGGTCAGTTGCACTTAGCTCAACAAACGCTGAATACATGGCTGTCAGTCAGGCAGCATGCGAGGCCATTTGGATGCGAAAGATTCTAGTGGGATCATTTGGTTAGAGGATGGATCCAACTGTGATCTACTATGATAATCAGAGTTGTATCAAACTCTCTGAGAATCCAGTATTTGATGACAGGTCCAAGCACATAGATATCTGGTATCATCATCTTCGAGACTGTGTGGTGAAGAGGATCATGTTGTTGTTGCATGTTTCGACCGAGGAACATGATGTAGATATTTTTGACAAAGGCATTGTCAAAATGCAAGTTTGAGTTCCACAGAGACAGGATTGGGGTGACTGATAATCCCTTTCTTGTTGAGAGGGAGTGTTGAAAATAGCAACAAGAAATGCTAAAAATAGCACTGCTATAAATATCATTTCGGGATACATTCCAATTCTAGTTAGTCCCTCAACTAAATTGAGAATTAAAATTAAAATTTGATCTTAGCAGTTGTTTGTAAAATAATTAATTAATTCATCTTAAGTTAATTAGTTGTAGGAAATCAAACATGAAGTCTATGTGAAGACATGCAACAGTTTCTCCATTGATTGAGGAAGTTATCCCTTGATTAAGGAGATCAAGATGAGTTGTACTTTGAGTTGTAACTAGTTAGCTCAGTTATCTAAATTAATTCTAGTTATATTAGTTCCAACATTTTGTGGAACTGATTGTGAGTTCAGTTAGTTAATGCATGCATGCATGTAACTGCTGCACTTTAGATAACTGAATATTCTCTCATAAATAACTCATGCATGTCAGTTCATTCAGAGACCTAGTTGAGATCAGGTGATGGGACAATGTACTATCAGTTGCAGGAATATTCCATTGAGGATATCTCTTGCATGCAGAAGGAATTCATTCCTTGGAGATTGCGCAGTTACTTTTGAGTTTGATGAGTGTGTGATGAGGCCAATTCACACAGGTGGCAGCATTAGACCCCAAGAGAAACTGCGCAAGGAAATAGGAGGCTTGGAGGGCTGAGGGAAGGCATATGTTGTGTCTATTCAGTCTATGAGCTGTATTGAGGGATTGTACTGAGAGTTGGATAGCTTGTGAGCTAAAGCTTTATGTAATCCATTCATATTTCCACTTGTATGATATTATAGAGATCGGGGTTTTTAGCTGAGGCTTTCCCCAGAGTATTCTTCTGTGTTCATGTGTGATTGCTTTCTCATTCTCAGTTATATGTGTTCTATTTGATCTTGCTCATAATCGATTAAGCTTTCGCAAGTTTGTTGTAGAAGTAGATCTTGTATTTTGCTTTAGTATATTGCATAATTTGTTGATCTACAGTGAGAAATTCTACAAAATGCATCCTTTTCGAGAATTTTTTTAGTTGGAATTTGGCATAATATATATGGTGTATTAATATTGAGATGATAGTAAATGTACCCTTTGAGTGTTGTGAATGTGTTATATTATTTGCATGATTATTTGACATATTGTTTGTATGCACTAGGTGAATCAGGGGAGGTGTCACAAGGTGGCTAGATCCCCCCTACCTAGGGTTCAAGGGTAGAGAACTTGAAAATTTACAAAAAACTTGGGGGGGATGTATTGCTTGTAGTTTATTTTTGGCCTATTTTGTGTTTTTCAACTAATGTTTTTGTGGCCCATTGTAATCTAATCATAATTAAAGGATCATAATTGCAATCTAATTCAACATAATGGATTAGTTTTTGGATGTTGTGGAATACCTAAAATATTGTATTATGTATAGCCAAGTTAATACAATGGAAAAAGAGAAAGGTGCAATGCTAATATTTTTTTTATTTTTCTCGATTAAGGATTTCCAAGGTGAATCTTTGAGTACTATGTGTATGCCATTGTTGTTCTTTTTATTTTGCTAAAGACTCTATGTGCAATGTTTCACTTCAAAGGTTTAAAATAAGTCATAAAGCGATTTAGAGATACTCAAACCCCTCGTGCAATGGGGAACTGTAAGAATATGATACTTCCAACGTGGAACATAAATCAACCACAAAATTTTAGTGGAAAATGAACAAAAAAATGGTTTGGATAAAATTTATCCTACAATATTACTTTTATGGGTTTGTTTGTATATAGGTTTTCCTTAAGCATTGTAGTCCAAATTGATCTTAGTGGGTGCTTTGTCAAACACCGTAATCTAGGGTTTTAATTAAGGAGACATTTTCACAAATAAAAGGTTATGAGTGATAATTTTTTGGTTTGATTATTAATGTTTATCCATCCATTATTAATGTTTGTTGGTTTGATTTTTTAGTTTGATTATTAATGTTTATCCATCCATTATTAATGTATATTTACTTCATCTAGCTTACCATTTAGTTAGCTTCACTTTACATATGCAATATAGATTGATTGATTAATCTATCCTTTGCACCATGCTTGTTTTCCCCCTACCTCATCCATCTAGGTACATGGTCCCTCCTATTAGCATTACATGTTGATCTTATGTTATTTGATCACCCCATTCATTTGTGAAATTGTTGTTTTTATCCCTCATCATTATAACTACTTGTCCTCATCCTATCTCACATGCTTTCTCCATCTTGTCCTTCTTATACAATTTATTTGTGCATCTATAAACCAATCATCCCCATTTGGAATGTCTTGTGAAGTTGGTTTTTTGATAGCATCCTCTCTCACTCCAATACTATTGTTTTTTTTGTTTGAGTATTATCTAGTATTGTTGTCATTGTCAATTTTGGTGGTAGGCCTTGTGGATTAAGCTTGTGGGTGTTATCTACGTGATGTCATTGGGTATCTTGTTACAATGGAATCACCCTATATTGATATTTTGTTCTACATTAATATTATTCTTCCCCTTTTGCTCTATGAAATAGTGCAATTTTGATCCATGTAATCCATTTTTCAATGTTCAATCTACTAGAACAACAACATGATAAAACTTCAACATTTATTGCAATGGAAGTCTATGCGGCACGTCCCTATTCCTCATTTTGTTTGACCCTCATGAATGTAGTACCATTACTTGACCTTTAACATGTCTTTGATAGAACTCAAGAGCTTAAACCCCATGGTATCACCTCAATTTAAAAATCAACACGTGATTTGGCATCCCAACTCAATGACAATGCATTAGTCCATCTTAATGCCATGTCATGGTTAAGAAGTTCAATAGGATTCAACCAATTAAATGATCAAAGTTAACTAGAGCACTATGATTTCTTCCCCAGTGATCAAATCAAACCAAGTCATAGCATCCCTTAGCAAACTTGATTCTAAGTTCACCATGTTCAAGGTCAATCACTAAGAATTGCCTACATTAATACAACTACCTCCAACTTATACAATTTAATGTAAGCCCAATCATTAAGAATCACATACAATAATGTAATTTATCCCCCAATACAAACACACACAAAGGGGGGGCAAAGCTGATTAAACAATGTATACTCTAACGTCCTTTTAGAAATATTGAATATGTAAATTTTTTTATTAGGAAATTGTGTTATTATCTACCTTCACTTCAAGGATATTAAGTTATCAATATTTTCATTTTTATAAACAACTTAATTAGAAAATATATTATTGAGATTGTTTTTCCAAATTAATCATATAATCAATTTTTTTTACTAACCTTTCGAACCAACTACCATAATTCATCCTCAGATTAAAAAAACACAAATTTCTTTGACGAAAAACATTTAAACAATTAATTAAACCCTATCAAAATTTAAAAAACATAAATTTATGACCAACATAAAATCATCATATTTAAATCTCAAACTTTACCCACTCAAAATTCTAAAACACACAAATTCAACCTACCTAGTTGAATCTTAAACGCATGGATCCAACTCACCCGTGTAACCAACTTGATAGTCACCCATTATCAATTATGTCCACCATGTTCCTTGTTTGTTTAGTCAAGATTGAAAGGTCCTTGTAAGGTTCGAATTTCATTCTTGTCTTTTCATTTCAAACCGTCTTTACCACGGTATCTCCTAGTCGAGTAAATTAGTTATTTGAAAGTGATGTCACTCTATGATTGAGTGTGCTTGTTTGTTTATAGTACACATGGCTATGCATACAAAGCCATCCAAATTTTTACTATGAAAGAACAAATCAATCTTGTGTCAAAAAAAAAGTGACTAAAGTAGTAGCTAACACTGTGAGGGGTTTGCATTTCAATCAAGGTGGACTAATAATACTAGCTCATACTTACTTTTCATTTGAGTTGTTAAAGTTCAAGGTGAACTAATAATAGTGACTAATAATAATTGCTGTCAAAGTCCAAGGTTTAAATGTAATTTCATGTTTACATTTTCACTGTTTTGATTTTATGTTAGATTATTATTAAATGTTTTAATCAATATTTTGAAAGGAAGGAAGTTAAATAATGGATAAAGTAGTTGTGTTTTTTCAACTTAAATTTAATAAAAATATTCGTTGAAATTATAATTTTATTTAATAAATGGGAATTTTGGTTTTATTTTTAAAAGTTTTGATGATTTAAATAATTAATTTTTTAAAAATAAATAAATCAACAAAAAAGATTGAGCTTATTCATTTTTAACTTATTTTATTATGAGATTGAATTGTATAAGTAATTATGGATGGTAATTATTATTTTTAACTTATTTTATTATGAGATTGAATTGTATAAGTAATTATGGATGGTAATTATGGGATAGAGTAGTGTAATTTTTTTATGTTTTAATTTTTTTTAAGGTATATTTTTTGTTATTAATTTTTTTTATAATCAATTAAAAATTAAAAGGATTGTTGAAATTACAAATTTTAGTTGTTGGAATTGCATAATCTATGTGTTCTAAAAGTTTTTCGGGATATTGAATCAAATTATGAATTCAAAAATGCAAATTAAGTAATGGAAAGCTTTAGTCTTGTTAATAATTACGTAATTGGATTCCAGTGATGGTTACAAAAAAAAAAAGTTTAAAATGTAAAACGTTTAGACTTGTCCAATTTGAGACTAACTTAATTTTCATTATTTATGTCAAGATTGATCAACTCACAGACTTTTCAATTAATCTAAATCTATTTTTTTTGTTCTAGTGCTTCATTATTTACCCTTATGTTGTATATAAATCATATTTATATTGTAAAGGTACTTAGTGGGAACCTAATGCAACAACCGCACTAGAAAATAATTGACATTTTTAAAGTTAAAACATGTTTTAGCCTTGTACCAGCCCAATCACCTTACAAAACACTTATGCATGTTATCGAATAGCTTAAGTTTGTGGCACCTTCATTGTTTCTTTGCCATTTCCAACAATTGGCAAGTGGGAGAAGGAAAAAAACACCATTCCTTGCAATCTCTCTAACATATAACATACTTCAATACTTTTAACTTCAGACAACTATGCAATTCTTGATTCACCTCGTCATATTTGCACTAAACAAGAACATTCCTAAGTGTGGTGGTCCTAATTTCATGATTTCCAATCCTTTTTTAAGGTCTCCTTGACTCCTCCCATCCCAATTACAAATAAGCATGGTATAGACCTCCAATTCTTAGAGAGTGAGAATCCCCTATGCTAATGTTCTCTAATAGTTGTGTGAGCCTAGATCATATCCATAATCTCTACTTTGAATGCCTTCCCTTTGGTAGAGAAAGATATCCAGTTATTGAGAGCTAGATCTACTGTAATATCTATTTAAGATCACTCATTGATTTATAGCCAAAACTACCTGCATGTATGCAAGGCAAGGTCTTAAGTTCAAATTATCTTCCATCCCAATTGCTTACAATTCTTGTCTCCCCTGGTTTCAATCACTACTACTAAAATTCAACCACCAATAAGGCTTTTGATAACAGTAGGAAAATCACATTTAATAGATTTTTATGTAAAGGTTTCATTCAAACCTCTATAGGAGTAAGGATTTGTGCAAAGGTTGGTAGTTCATTGTATCATATTCATGGTATGAGCATACCAATGCATCTAATAAATTGAATTGTTAATGGTCAATATCCTTCATGCTTCAAACAACCAAGACCTAAAAAAGTGACACTATCATACACTATTGCACTCAATATTGGTAAACAAAAAAAGGAAACTATCGTACACTATTTGCACTCAATATTGGTAAATAGAGCACCAATGCACACATGTTTATTGTTAGGAACTCTGGTTGAACAAAATTCACCCTACAATATTGTTACAGGGAAAAGTGTCTACACAGAACTGCTTATCCCACTAAGGTGTGATAGCTACCTTAGAAACAAACAAAGTAAAGCTACTTTCGTTTTTCCTCTATGAAGTATAGATGAGAGAAGAACAAAGAAGACCAACCTCTGTCTTGCGCTAATCTCCTAGTTCGATTCCTCTCTCTCTTGATAGTCTTTCGCTACTTGTTCCCTTGCATGCCCAGCTTCACAGAGTACCTGTAAGATCACAGTAGCATAGCACTATACAAGAACATGGATCTATAATCATAAACAATCTAGGATCAGATGTAAATTGACCACACAAATGCAGCAAACATAAATGACACAAGAGTATGGAGGAAAATTTGAATAGCTTTTATTGATAAACAAGAAAGAGCCAAGGGAGTTACAACCAGTTGTTCTGACCCAGCATCATCCTCTCAGCAAGGAAGCCCCTCTTCACCTCATACAAAGCTTAGATCACCCAACAATCTGATGTTGTCTCAAGAAACCAACAACAATTCCTTACAATATGCAAAATTCCAGCCTCTGGATCTCTGGGATGAGGGATCCATATATAGATACCTGTAAGGGAGATAAGTCAGCTTGTGATTTGATTAGTGTCTTCCCTCTTATAGTTCTTGCTTCCACTTGGAGATTGATGATCTCTTACTCATCCTTGGTCGAATTCAGAGAGGCAAGTGTCACGGGAGAAGTTTCTGGAAGTTTCCATGCCTCTCCACCTCGCATAATGACACTTCCATTTGTCACTTCTCGCACATCGCACCCCATAGAAGGGATTTTTGAAATGCAACGCACCCACACAGTGTATTTAGGTGAGATGCAATGCACTTTGCCTATGGAGCAGCTGAAATGATCCTATTTTGACCAGTTCTGAGCAGTTTTTCATGGAGAACTTCTGGGAGAAGCTGTAATCAATTGACCTTGTTCCTTTAGGCGTTAGAACAACACTTTTAGGGACTTATGAGCCCTTGGTTTATGGACATTTCATGCTTGGGGTTGTAGTGCCCAAAAATGTCTATAACAGTTGCCCCCTAAAGCATGAGGTCGTTAATCTTTTGATGTCGGGTGAAATGCTTTATTATAAGGATCCGAAGTTCTTTCAAGTTGGGAGGAGACCTGTAATAAGATACAATACAATACATTATCTTCATAACATTTTCATGATCTAACTGAGGCGGGCATTCCCATGCTCAGCTTTATAAATTCATTTTCATGTACATAGGACAGACAATCGTCTGAGTGTAGACTGATGATTCTGGTAGAGTCATCATCCCTTTGATTGGATGATTATCTGTGCAGCAATGATGTACATTTGATGTCTTTATTTCCCTGAATATATATCGCAGCCCGGATGGATGAAACTAGATCCAGGGTCTTCAATCTCGTTCGATCTTCACTCGAAGTACAAGTCTATCCATGTGAGAGATGTTCTGGAGTCGAACATGGAAAGACATCGCCTGATTACCAGCCAATGATGTAAGCTGTTAACAGGCGCGAGAGGAATCACCGATAATGATAATGACCCTCAAGGTACTGCAGTACAATTCACGTGGTGTGAATAAAGGACTTGGCATCGAACACCACGCAAAATCTTTCGGTCGAAGGCCATTGATGTAAACCTATCTTCGGAAGTGAGAAACTTGCCATTGAGGCATGCAAGCTTCAAAGTACTGAACGAGGTGTTCCTAGATCGACTTCTTGGATAATGAGCTGATGTCGACAAGAAGCGATCCGTCACAGGAGGGCCTTAATGAATCCCACATCAATGACACGGAATGGAGCAAATGATTTTAATGGAGGTGAAAACGATCTGATGACATACGGTTCAGGGTGGCGGTCATGAAAGAATGGAGTGTAAATGTATTGTAGCGGGTGAGACACAGGTGAATTCTTTGAATGAATTCTCTTGAACATATCGGTGACACTGACATGATGGATTGGTAGCATTACCCCAAACGTGGATGGTGTGATGGGACCATGGTGATGTGACCGATGAATGAAACAACCCAACCCGACTTGGATGCGGAGTGAAAGTGTCATGTTCAAGAGCAACTTGCTACCAACAAAGTTTCTTCAAGTTTTCTTCCCAATTTTCCCCAGTCATTGCTGACCAATACCTCTTTATTTTTGTCAAGATTGAGGAGGATAACATATGCTTGTTCTATAATTTTCCCTTCGGGCAAACCCATCGCTATGTTTTAACGAGCCTAGCGATAGTGAAACTCGTTCTTGTCTGCTATGGACAAGTTTGTCGCTATTAAGTTTTAACGAGTTTAACGACAAAGATAACTCGGTCCTTTTCAATTTTAGAGAGTCTGAAAAGGAACGTAAAGGAAACTCCAAAATTCCTTTTTCATCATCTAATCCCTTAAGTCCGAAAAAGTATAAAACAATACAGAAGGGATGAATTTTCGATACTTTTAACAAGTCGAACAAAACAAGCGCTCGATCTTTTTGTGTAATAATCCCTCAGGTCCAAAAAGATTAAAATTTAGAGGAGGGATAGCACTTCCGGTCCCTTTAACGAGCTGGAGAGGCCAATGGCTCGGCAATCTTTTCATATTTTATGAGTCAGTTGAAAAGAACTTAAAGGAGACTCGTCTTTTGAGGAATGAGTGTTAAATTGGGTAGCAGCTGATTCCAGGTAAGGTTTGGAATGTTCCAATCACGGCAGTGTTACAAGGATGGCTAGTGAGATCACTCTTCGTAGCTATTCCTCAAAAGGGGTAAACAATCAAATGGAGGTGAATGATCGGCCAATATAGAGTGGAGGTGATGATGAGCACACGACCAAGGCTTTTAAAGGCTGAAGTACTACATTCACGATGGTTATTTATCGGGAAATAGTTCATTTTTTAATGAGCTTAAACGCAGGGGGAAACATTTGCTCATGGCTTATGTTTATTTTTTAACGAGCTTGAACTATGCGCTAAAACTGCTCGATTAATCCAGTCGTATAATAAGAATGTCCCATTTAAAAATGACAATTTTTAGAGTTTTTCCCCACATCCTTTCTTTATGCAAGTTAGGAAACGACCAATCCTACGAGTTTAAAGGGTTAGAGGACCTACAAATTTAAAAAATAAATAGTCGCTCTTCACTTGCATGCCAAAAGGTTTGCATGCCCAGAGGTATAAAATAGAGTTTCAAGGCCACCTTTTGTTCTACCAACAAAACATTTGTTTTATCAGGAAAGGTAATCCTCTTTCAGGTTACCAAAGATTTTTCTATTCACAACGCAAACAAAACATTTCTTCGGCAATGTCTACCGAAATAGACAAAGGTGAGACAATCCACTCACATAACTTTGACGAGAGAATCTTGTTCTAGTCTAACCCCCTCTTCCAATCATGGACGGGAGTACAATCTAGTCATATATCTCTTGCGGAAACCTACCCTATACCCGAAGTTTTCCTGTCGAAGCAGACCAGGGTGCATGCCCCCTGGGTTTCAGTCATGTCTCCCGAATCACTCGCGCTCATCAGGTGGATGGACTGGAGATTGATGAGACATTCCTTGTGTGAAGAGACCATTCAGGGATGGTATATGCTATTTGCTATGCGTGATCCGGGAAATGAAAGCTGGTCTACGAGCTTGACAACTCTTCCTTCGTGCGGAAAACACATTACTTTAAAGAGTGATGAGACAATTGCTCCCATGCAATAAATATAGTCTCGTCCAAGGAGTAGATTATAATCCAAGGGTCCTTGGACGACCATTACGTTCATGTGAACGGTTTTCCCTCTCAATGTTATGGGCACATTGGGAAAGATCCCTAACGGTCGACTGGTTCCTTTGTCAAAGCCTGTTAGATTTCTCATCTCAGGCAAAAGCGATGGCGAACCAAGCGCTTTCCAAGCAGTCGAGGAAAGGATACTCACAGAAGCCCCTTCATCTATGATGGTACGGGCCATAACCATTCTATATGCTTGAGCAATAATTTGGAATGGTACACTAGCTGGTAAACGGGGTCTGCCTAGTTGATTCCAGTCGAAGGAGACAACTAGGTTGCTTGGAGGTGGGACCGAATAGACGGTCGGGTACGACTCTGAC
Source organism: Pinus tabuliformis (assembly GCA_031772625.1). Taxonomy (NCBI): domain Eukaryota; kingdom Viridiplantae; phylum Streptophyta; class Pinopsida; order Pinales; family Pinaceae; genus Pinus; species Pinus tabuliformis. The sequence goes on from CM062816.1 coordinate 1,918,660,848, forward strand.
GAACTTCCTTCCTGCGGTAAAGGAATGGGTAAATTGCCCCCATGTTCATCGGAGTCTGTGCTTACGAAAAGAATTTGGACGGTGTCATCCTTATTCTCTTCTTTGACTGTATCATCTGAAGATGGAACCTTTGAAGGCAAGACCGGGTCAACTGCCGCCTCGACCTTTTGACTTTCGTCTGGCATGGGTTCAGATGGTTTGTCTTCAATGATAGATGCTTCGGCCAACCACCTGAGCGGGTCAGCCGGCTTTTCAACTAGTGACGGACTCGGCAAGAGTTTTTTATATCCAGGAGGAAGTCGTAACGGTGAGACCGGACGATCGTCCAAAACTCTTTTAGCCTCGTCTAAGAAGGGACAACGGTGGACGGCATGGTCACCTTCACACAGTTTACAAGGAAATCTATATTTTCCTTTTTGTCCTGGGGCTTCACTTTCACTAGTCGACGGTGTGCTTTCAACATGATCATCAGAGGTTGACGACACCGGGTTGTGCAAACGAGGAGACCAGTCCCTTAAGATCCGAGGGATGCAAGGACAATCTCTATGATAGTGGTCTCCTTTGCAAATGACACATGGCGATTTAGGCCTGGTCGGTGCAGTGTGTGGATTTTCACTAGACGACGCTTGGTTGCCCCCTTTCACTTTTGGCTCCTTCTTCTTCTCAGGTACTTGATTTTTGGCTTTACCAACACCATCAAGCGAAGAAGAAGGAGGAGAGGAAGAATTGGAGGAAGTAGAAGGTTGGTGGGTAACTCTGGATTCGTCTAGTTGCTGACTCTACTGTTCAGGAATTGCGGTGTTCTGAACGGCAGAGGTTGAGAAGAGCCATACGGGCAAGCCGATTGTCAATCCTCGAAGCGAAAATGTGGCCATATGGGGCACACCAACATCTCCCTAAGAGGAGAAGGGACTAGGATTTCCTCCAAGGGGAATTCCTTGGTTGGTGGGTTCCATTTTCTCAACCTAAGATTAACGTAGGGAAAGGTGATGATTATTCCGTTTAAAATAAATTTTAGACGCTTTGACACAACTTGTTTTTTCAATTTTTAAGAGTCGAGAAAAAACAAAAGATGACTCTAGTCGCCTTCGATTTTTAATGAGCCTAAAGTGACAAGTGCTCAGATGGACCTTTTCCATTAAGGAGTTTGAAAAGGAACGAAAGGGACTGCTCTGGAAATCTAGGTAGAGGGATTACCAAACCAATCGCAAAACTGCAGAATAATTTTTACGATACGACAGTCAATCTTCCTGAATGTTGTGTTTAGTGCATTGCTATCGATAGGGCGGCAGACACGGCTTCCTATGGATAAAGGATTAAGCCTATTGTGGTCTCCCAAAATATACTCGACGGTACGTGGGAGCACAAGTCCGTACTGGCACTTATCGTCTCAAAGTGGAGGAATCACCCAACCATCAGTGAGAACAACAGTTACCAGGCTTTACGACGCCGGAATACGTCTCTAGCCTAGACTTCTAAATGTTGTGCGTTAGGTTCCAAAGCGTTGTTAGATTCATTGAATTTATTTTATACTTGATCTTGTTTATGAAGTTTGCCTTTCAGGTTCACCGCGAGATGTAGATGTGTAATTCCTAAAATGCAATCTAAGATGATAAACAGTCTTTTATCTTCTTTGTGCAATGAAAATCCTAGCTACTAAGGAAAGAGAGACATTATTCTTTCACAAAGAGCAAATAGCACACTCTAAATGCACTTTCCTAAATCAAACCAATCAAACAGTCTAAATGCAAATGCACATGCATGTATTTGTTTTCGGCTTTCTTAGTATGTGAATGGAGAAAAGAAAGCTAATGCACAAATCTAAATTACTTTTCAAGCGACAATTATCAACAAGTTTCTTTTCGAAATCAAAAATGGAGACAATCACAACACTTTATGATTTGGAAATGAATACTTGCTTTCGACACTAGAAAAATTACAAATTCAGACCAAATACAATAGTAACAGGATAATCGACTATCTACAGCAACCAAACTCTTTCCTATGACTGAAAACGACACTTGCGACGCTTTCAAATCAAAGGACGATAGTACGATTACGTTACTTTTGCAAAGGAGAACTGAAAATGACTCAACAAATACACAAAAACATTTACAGTTCTTTTGTACAAAGGAGGCGGAATAACAGCAAGGAAAAGGGGTTTCAAACAGAGATATACTGATCACAGGCAACAAAATTCATGAATAGAACTGGAAAGAATGAATCACAAAAACCAAAACTGAACAATGCCTAGTCTAAGCAGCGCACCTGTAACACAGGGAATTTGAAATGCAGCACACCTACTACACTCGAGAAGTGCGCTGAATTTCAGATTCACAGAATAGTACCTGCGCTGGGCCAAAGACGAGACTTTGCTTGGGTTCCGGGTCACAGTTTGCAGTTCAGTTCATGGGTTTTGGCCGAGCAAATGGTAATCAGTAATGCAACAATCAGGGGTAGATCTAAGGAGGATCTAAGAGCTATCACAAAGGGCAATCAGAGAGTTTGTAAATCAGTTGTTTAATTTATAAACAAATCCCGGAGATTGACTGAAGCGACATTTATCTACTTTGAATTTGCATAGCAAATGCAGTTCGAAAGCTACCTGGCTCGACTTCAGGCTCCGTCTGTAAGTTTATAAAATAGACAACAAGGAAGATAAACAAACAAACTAATTCATCCCCAGTGGAGTCGCCATTTTGTTACAGGGAAAAGTGTCTACACAGAACTGCTTATCCCACTAAGGTGTGATAGCTACCTTAGAAACAAACAAAGTAAAGCTACTTTCGTTTTTCCTTTATGAAGTATAGATGAGAGAAGAACAAAGAAGACCAACCTCTGTCTTGCGCTAATCTCCTAGTTCGATTCCTCTCTCTCTTGATAGTCTTTCACTACTTGTTCCCTTGCAAGCCCAGCTTCACAGAGTACGTGTAAGATCACAGTAGCATAGCACTATACAAGAACATGGATCTATAATCATAAACAATCTAGGATCAGATGTAAATTGACCACACAAATGCAGCAAACATAAATGACACAAGAGTATGGAGGAAAACTTGAATAGCTTTTATTGATAAACAAGAAAGAGCTAAGGGAGTTACAACCAGTTGTTCTGACCCAGCATCATCCTCTCAGCAAGGAAGCCCCTCTTCACCTCATACAAAGCTTAGATCACCCAACAATCTGATGTTGTCTCAAGAAACCAACAGCAATTCCTTACAATATGCAAAATTCCAGCCTCTGGATCTCTGGGATGAGGGATCCATATATAGATATCTGTAAGGGAGATGAGTCAGCTTGTGATTTGATTAGTGTCTTCCCTCTGATAGTTCTTGCTTCCACTTGGAGATTGATGATCTCTTACTCATCCTTGGTCGAATTCAGAGAGGCAAGTGTCACATGAGAAGTTTCTGGAAGTTTCCATGCCTCTCCACCTCGCGGAATGACACTGCCATTTGTCACTTCTCACCCATCGCACCTCATAGAAGGGATTTTTGAAATGCAATGCACCCACACAGTGTATTTAGGTGAGATGCAACGCACTTTGCCTATGGAGCAGCTGAAATGATCCTGTTTTGACCAGTTCTGAGCAGTTTTTCATGGAGAACTTCTAGGAGAAGCTGTAATCAGTTGACCTTGTTCCTTTAGGGGTTAGAACAACACTTTTAGGGACCTAGGAGCCCTTGGTTTATGGCCATTTCATGCTTGGGGTTGTAGTGCCAAAAAATGTCTATAACAAATATGCCGTGTTTTACTCAATGCATTATCTAACCAAATGCATGAATCGTCACTTTTAATCCTTTAATATGCCAATTTTATAATGGTGCACCAAATCTCGGGTGCACAATTTGCATTTGATCCTAATTGTATCTCAAAATTTCATATAATAATGTAGATATGATATGATGCACTAGAACTATGGATTTTTTAAGTGCCATTCTCCATAGTGCATTGATTAAAAGGAGATGTAGCAATGTGTCAATGAATAAGATGCATTGTTTCTAGGGTAAAAACAAAAACAAAATACAAAACAAAACAAAAACATTTTTATTTTCAATCTTTTACAATCTTCATTTGATTTGAAAAGTCAATATGCCATCATACCTTCATTTTGCACCATTTCTCTGCGCCCAATTTTCTCCTTATCCACATGTTTTATTTATCATCATTAAGTAAGTATTTTGGAATCCCTCTTCAAATATCGTAGATTAGTAAATATTCAAACTCAACGCCTTGGATCCTTGGTAGCAAGAACTAGACCATGTAATCTTTTGGCTTTAAAATCTTTGATTAAAAGGAGATGTACCAATGTGTTAATGAATAAGATGCATTATTGCTAGGGTAAAAAAAAAAAAAACAAAACAAAACAAGAACATTTTCATTTTCACTCTTTTACAATCTGCATTTTCTTTGAAGAATCAATATGTAATCACACCTTCAGTTTGCATGATTTCTCTACACCCAATTTTCTCCTTATCCACATGTTCTATTTATCATCACCAAATAAGGATTTTGGAATCCCTCTTCAAATATTAGTAAATCTTCAAACTCATTGCCTTGGATCCTTAGTAGTAAGCACTAGATTATGTAATCATTTAGTTTTCAAATAATCTACTCTCTAAAGCCTTTTTTGGGTCTAAATAGTAAGAATTTTAATATGTTTTTGGTTTTCATACCTTTCCTAGAAAACACTAACTTTGTATTTGGTTCACCATTATCATTACAACAAATCCCTATGATTAGCTCCCTTTTTTGCTTCCAAGGATTGTTTTAGTGTATTTTTCTCTTATTTTTTGAAAAAGTCCGCACTATTTATTAGGATGACACTATTTTTGGCATTTTTTATGCCAACCAAAACATTTACGTGCTATTAGCGCTAGAAATACCGCTAGAAATAGCGTCAGAAATAACGCCATAAATAGTGTCATAAATAGTGTTGAATTTAGCTCCCCTTTTAGCGCCTAAATAAGTGCCTTGGTTATCTCCTTTTTTAGCGTTGGATTTAGTGCCAAATGTGCCTAAATATTTAATTAATTGAGGTGTTGGGGGTTAAGTGGATAGGGGCTTTGAGGACTATGGGATTTAGGGATTTGGGACACATGGATTAAGGGTCAAGAGCTAAGGTATTTGGCGCTTATGGGTCAGGTAGTTTAATGGTTAATGGCTTGGGGATTAATGTTTAAGTGCTTAGGGCATAGGGGTTTATGGATTAAGATATTAGGGATTAGGGCTTAAGTGTTTAAGGGTCGATGACTTAGGGGTTAGGGGATTTAGGGATTTTGCGTTAAGGGATTAGTGATTAACTAGGGTTGAGGGATTAAGGGTACTTTAGGGATTAGGGCTTAAGGATTTAAAGGTCAATGCAAGCTTAGGGGTTAGGGGATTTAGGGATTTATCAAAACTCTCTTGAAATGTCAATGAATGTCTTCCAACACACCCATCACCAATTTCATCCACCAATGTCGCATGGTGAGAAGTGAATGGGGCCAACGTTGAAATTTATTCAAGCTATTCTTGTATGCATCAAAATTTGACGTCATTAGACTAGACACATGCCTTGACAGTGTTCGAGGGTTTCAAGACTTAAGGATGTCTAATGTCTCTGCATAATCTTTGATATCATCCACATCTTCATCAATGTTCATCATGCAGTCTCATCGTCATCATTCATCATTCCTATTTATGGAATCTTTGTCGAAACTCTATTGAAATGTCATGGACCGTCTTCCAACATGCCCATCACCAATGTCATCCATCAACACTACAGAATGACCAGTGAATGGGGCCAACGTTGAAATTTATTCAAATTGTTCCTATATGTCTCAAAATTTGACATGGTTATAGTAGACACATTGTTGGGTGCGGGATCCCCCAAGGGAAGTTTTGGGGCTTAAAGCCCAGATTTTGACTAAATCTGATGTAAAGACTCCGCATTTTGTGGGCACAGAGCGCGAACTTGTAAATGAGTCATAGGGTTGTCTGCCCTCATTTTTTTAATGTAATGTTGGCTTTAGAGATCTACCCATGGTCCACAGACCATGGGATTGTATAAATAGAGCGAGGCTCTAAGTTGTAAATCACCGAATGAATTGAGCAATGAAGATGAATAATTGAGTCTTATTTAAGTGTAGAGTTGAGTCTTTGGGTCATAGAGTAGGAGAAGGCTCTGCAGCTAAGTGCACAGAAGCCTAGTAGTCCGCAGCTGAGTGTGCGGACCCCTGTAGCTGAGTGCACAGGGTGAGTCGGGTCTATAACTATTGGAAAAGTAATAAAGAGAAGTTTCATATCATTTTTGTGTATCTTTTTCATGTTTTATGCATTGAGTATATTGGGTATGAATTGCATTTTTATTGTTTATATGCGTGAACTTATATGATTATGTTGATTAAGAGAATATAAGACAAAGTACCGTTTACGCGTAGTTAAATAACAGTTATAAGAAGATAAGTAAGATCTGAGGTACAACTTGGGGAAAAAGCGCAGATTACTACCTTAGCAACGCAAAAGCACCTTAACCCTTGGTTAGGGCTACGCGAAGGCGATTGTAACAAATCGCGAAGGTCTTGCAGGTCAAGGCAGTGCATGAAGCTATTTACAGTTGGACTAAATCAACCCCTCAGACATCTCTTGGGTGCGGAAACTCGGTTCCAGCATCCCCCCATATTGCTTCAGGTGAGACCTCAATCCACACTCCGCGGGCTGTTGCCAAAAGGGCCAGTAGTGTAGGGATTTGTTTTGCTAATTAACTTCGAACCTGGGTCAGGCCCCATCAAGCCAACAAATGGTTTCGTTGCCGAAACCAGAATCTGCATAGAGATGTTTGATGTCATATCATTGGAATCCAGCTAAGAAGGAAACTGAAGGTTGGTTGGACAGAAGGATTCACGAGTTCGTGACACAAGAGAACAAGAATCCATGACTGACAAAAGAAGAGTGGTTAGATTGCTACCTGTACATAGAGATCCACGATATCTTCTTCACATATTTCCCTACTGAGCTGTACGAGTGGATCGTGAAGCTAGAAGATAGCCAAGGAAGGTGGAAACTCGATGGTCCTATTGTGTGGACTCCAGAGTTGGTGCGCATATTGGAAGCATCAGAAGATAAGATCGTGCACGCTGTTGATCACTGGCTCGATCGGATTATAGGAGGATTCATCACTGAATTCGTGGTAGACACTTTAGTCAGCTATAGCGAGGCAGAGCAACGCTTCCTCAAAGGACCGTGAGGTAAGTACGTAAAGTCTCTGAATACTTGGATTAAAATGTTATTGTGTGAAAAGAGGATTATGCAGTTACATTGATGTTTGGGGCTACGCGAAGTGGAAAAACCTACAGGAACGAAGGAAGTAAGGGACTAGAGAATAGCCCTTTGATTTCACCTCTGCGAGGGGACAAGGAAGAGCTCGCGAAGGTCTCTCCACAAAGTGCGATCCATTTGATAAGGCAGAGCATTCCGCACATACCAACCCCACCCACAATGCTACTAGCTTCACCACCATCACCTCCATCTTCGCTCGTACCACCTCCGCCACCACCGCGATTCAGTATGGTAAGCACGATAAAGTTGCCTGTGTTCAAGGGATTGGGAAATGAAGATCCAGATCAATTTTGGTTCGTTGTAAAAGCTGTATGGGAAGTGTAGGGAGTTATAGATGTTAATATCAGGAAAGCAACACTGGTTAGCGCCCTGTAGGATCACGTGCTAACCTGGTACATTAAGCACTCAAGTGATAATCCAAATGCAGGAATCTTGAATATCTAAGTTGCGCTAAATAAGGAATTTAGCAGGTCGAATTCATAAGCGCAGTCAATCATTGGGTTCAAAGAGATCACGATGCTACCGGGTGAGACTCCTTGGGAGTTGGATCAGAGGCTGAAGTGTATGATTCGTGAAGCTAATATGACTTTAACGGATGGACAACACCGCGAATGGTTTATAGCATCGCTAACGCTGCATTTGAGGAACGCGTTGTCATAGCAGAGGTTAGTGACTTAGGCAAAGTCCTTAGAGATCACAATGAAACTACACGAGACCCTAATGCAGGATCCTAACTTGGGAGTTCAGAAAATCCACGCACAGTTGAAAAACTTATGCCTTGAGATGCAGAGTATTAAATAGGAGAGGACAACTCGACCAGAAGTGCGCGAAGAGTTGTGGTGCGTAAAATGCAAAGGTCAAGGTCATGACAAAGACCATTGCTCAGTGTTCGTGAATTACCTTGCGGGAAGAGGATCAATGCTGTTAAGACCGGAAGCGCAAGAAGGACCTAGCGTGGCGCCTGCTTTGTGGTGCACGATTTGTCAAATAGGTGGAAAGCATGCTATAGACAATTGCCATTTGCTACAGAAGTATACACAAAATTCACAACAGTTGTTCTGTAATTTTTGTAGGTCGATGGGACATGATGAGCACACTTGTAGAAGCTATGAGCTAATGATGGATAAAACTCTCGCCTACAGGGTTCAGGCTGAAACATGGCCCCTAGACTAGAGTGCAGGGATGGCGCGAACCTGATTTTAGGGGTGCGGACAAGGCCGAGGTGGCGGATGACCTAGAAGAGGTTGCAGACATTTGATATGCTACAATTCCGGAGGGCCAAGACATTATGCCCGTGATTGTACAAATCTAACGCGTCCATCATGTCTGTATTGTACCTTGTTTGATCATGATACAGAGGATTGTCCTACGCTGATAGCTAGGGTACGTGACAAGGGAGCGCTACCACCTCCCTCGACTCAGAACTTGCAGATGATGAGGTCTGAGCCACGCGAGGAAGATCCAAATGTGAATATTGTGCTCCAAAGTGGAATTACGACGGGAGATGATAAAGGAAAATAGCCAGAAGATAGCACTTGGGTTTGCAAAGCTCTGGCGAAAGAAGCGGAGTTTGATTTGGAATGCACTCGAGAAGCCTTCATGGAAGCTAAGAAGAGCTTTGCTGATGACTCCACTTCAGGAAGCAAAGATAGATCAGAGCTGCAGATGGACCCATCCATGCTTATGATGTTCCTAGAAACATGCATGAAGCTACTGCGCGATAGTAAGGCTGTAAATGGATTGCAGGAACTCATTAATAGATGGGTTGGGACCATGCCAGGAGAACCGCGCATAGTCCAGAAGATCGGAAAGCATAAGACGAGGACGGGGAGACAAATGAGGCTAACCGTGCAGATTGGAGAATATGAAATGGACCAAGTAATTCTGGACTTAGGATCGGACACGAACGTTCTGTCGAAGCAAACATGGGAGCACATGGGGAGGCCTACGCTGCAGTTGTCTCCTATTCAGCTGCGAATGGCGAACCAATAGAAGATAATACCCCTGGGGCAATTACAGGGAATCACCATGGATATTGAGGGAGCGAGTGCGCTATCAGACTTTGAAGTGATAGAGATTGTTGATGACAACAATCCCTACCCCTTTCTCTTAAGAATTGATTGGGCTACTGACATGAACGGGGTGATTAATCTAAAGAAGCGCAAGATGATTTTTGAGAAGAAGTCTTTGTGCGTAGTTATACCCTTAGACCCTGTTGAGTGAGCCGAATTAGATCCTAAGAAAAAAAACACTCTCTAAGTTTTCATAACTCTGTAAAATTCATGCCAAAGTTCCAAAGACTTGCAAAGGTTGAGCTTATCAGGAATACCCTCGGAACAGTTGTAATTGTTAGCAACGTAGAGCAACGAGGACCCTCAGTCAAGTGTGCAGACCGTTGGCCCATGGTAACGCGCCTGCCACGAAACAGCAAAACGGGAAGTCTTTTGGAGAAACGGGGGAGGTTTGTCGCTAATCGCATATCACCGGGCAAACCCCTCAAAGAAGTAAAAACCTCTAGCGACCGAAACCGGAAAGTCAAAAACCGTACGGAATTCGTCGATTCTGTTAGAGGCGGGTCCCATATGAAAACGGTAGGATATCGGAAGGGCTTCGAGCGATAAGCAGTTTCAACCGAGTACCACCTAATGCCACACATTGGGTGCCATGTTTCTGGCAGAAGAGAGAGAAAACCACTCACATTGGACGGGTAAACATCATGCAACTTACCTATCTGATATGGTTGGAGACCGTAGGATTTGGAGGCTCTAGATCGACGGCAGACATGCAATTCGATGGATGACCGAATTAAACGGGGTAAACAGGTCGAGTGTATAAAGTTTGAAGTCCAGCATGGATGATGAGTTGGCAGGGGAATCATGTTCGCAAGCAATCTGGGAGTTAAATGGAAATAACGATCGTTCAAACATTTCCAAGAGAACTGACACTCAGTTTGTTATGAAACAAGTGGCCACCTCCCTATGAAGCATTACACAGTGATGATGACGTAGAACAGGAGAATTCAAACGGACCGAGGCAGAAGAACCAGAATGCCGGGAAGCAGAAACGAACCGTTAGAAAGCAGATTGGCTTTAAAGCCACAAACTGATAGAAGCAGCAGCAAGCAGTTAGTGAGCAGTGAGAAAAGCGAGTAAGGAATCTAAGAGCAGAGAACAAAGAAAGTAGAGTTGATCTGTAGAGAAAAGGCAACATCGACACAGAGCCAGAGAGAGTCAGAGAGTCTGTGCACTCCAAAGAAGGATCAAGAGGTTCAAGCGAACTCCTCTGTATATGCCTGTCATGTATGAGTCTCAGATTGGGCTCATGCTACTGTGACCAGTAGAGGACAGGTTTCAGTAAGGAGAGTCTGTGTACTCCAATCCTACTGATTCATATCTGTTGAGTGAGACTCAAATTGAGCTCACTATTGTAAAAACTCTACTTTGGAAACATAATAGAGAGGCCCCCACTGAAGGCTGGACCAGGAGACGTAGCCCAGGAGCATTGGGTGAGCTCCTTATTAAACTTGTTGTATTACATGTTTTCCTGTTGTGTTTTCCCTAACTGCTTCAATGTCTATGTATTTCACAATCTTATCGATCCATTGCATAAAGTAACATAGGCACATCCATGCACATGAGTCTGTAATACCTTTAATTCTTTGTCCTGGATAAATTCCAAATCAAGTGGTATCAGAGCTCTAGGTTACTAAGGTTAGACAAGCTTGTGCTAGATTTTGTTGTTGAATGCTAACTAGATCAAAGCTTAAATTAGGAGAAGAAGAATTGGTTGAAGCTAACCCTGAAATTGGAAGAGTCTATCCTAAGAGGAAAATGTCAGAAGAAAGTCCCTTGGAATCAGACTCCCAGTTCATGGATGGTTTCATGACCATGAAAGCCATGGTAGAGGAAATGTATAGAGAATTTAAGAAAGGTAGAGAAGGAGATCCATCAAACTCCAAACAAGATAAAGGAGCAGAAGAATCTCTCCTCCATGACCACTCTAAAGGCAAAGGGAAAGAAGAAAAACTTCCCACACCTCCTAGTAGCCCTGAAAACAAAAAGAAAACATCTTTGATTAAATTAGATGTTAAATTTGATTTACTGATATATGATGGAGAGTTGAATGCAGAAAAGCTGGATAATTGGATTAGACAGATTGATGTTTATTGCAGAGTGCAGAGCATCGATTCAGACAAGAGTAAGATTCATCTGGCCAGCCTATGCCTTGGAGGCACTGCTTTGGTATGGTGGGAAGGCAGGACACAAGCTGACATGAAGAAGCATGGTAAAATTCTTTCTGTCTAGAGTGAATTTGTTTCTGCAATTAAAAAGCAATTCTATCCACTAGCCTATATGCAGCAAGCCATGATGAGCTGGCAAACTCTTCACCAATTAAAAGGGAAAAGTGTACAAGGCTACACTCAAGAATCTAGGAAAAGAGCCTTGATTCTAGGAATTTCATTACAGTCAACTGAAACTCTGTTGAAGTATACAGGTGGTCTACACAACTACTTAAGGCACACTATTCTCATGTTTAATCCCACTAGCATAGACGAGGTATCTGTTTAGGCTACACATCTAGAGGCTAGAGGCAAGGATGTGAACCCAGAAGTTAGGGGATTGTCAAAACCCATTGCAAGAAAAAGCAAGGAAAATAAAAAATAGAAATAGAAAGAGAGGAAGGCAAATACTGTACAAAAGACCAAGTCTTCATGCACTCACTGTAAGAAGGATGGGCATGATGATGAACACTGTTGGATCCTGCATCCGGAGTTGAGACCCAAGAAGTTCGAGGGCAAGAAGAAGAAGATTGTTGTAGCTATTCAAAAGGATTTGGGGCCAGACTCAGGAGATGAAACAACAATCGCAGCCACAGGTTTAAAAGGTAAAAATTCTGAATCATCTACTAGTAATTCTGCACAATCTACTGATAATGAGGAAAATGAGAGGAAAATACATGAGCTTTTTCATATTCGAGTTATTTCCAAGCATAAAAAGATTGATACTTTGTTTGATAGTGGCTCACAAGTAAATTTAATTTCTGAAGCAATTGTAAAGAAGTTGGGATTACTAACCACACCTCACAAAAATCCATATCCATTAGGTTGGTTATGTGATAAAGCACAACTGCAAGTGACTAGACAATGTAAACTTAGGTGTTCTTTTGGGTCAGCATTTGTAGATGAGGTTGAGTTAGATACAGTTCCTTTGGATATATGTGGAATTGTTTTAGGAATTCCTTACTTGTATGATAGGAAAGCTATTTTCTATAGATCTGAGAACAAGTATCAACTCGTTAAAGATGGAATCGAATATATTGTAAGAGCTCATAAATTCCAGAATAATTATACTCTCATAAACTCAGGGCAGATGAAAAGAATTGTAAATTCATGCAAACACTTTTTACTGATGGTTGTAAAGGAAAAGAAACCTAATAAAACCAATGTATTTGAGGGTTGTGATGCTAAACAGCAAGTTGATTTAGAAAAAGTTGTTTCTGAATATGATATACTATTTCAAGAACCTAAAGGTCTGCCACCCAAAAAGGAAATAGTACATGATATTAATTTGTAGCAAGATGCTCCATTGCCTAACATCGGAATGTACAAGTTGTCCACTTTAGAGAATGAAGAAATCAAGAAGCAGGTATAGGAGCTGCTCGAGAAGGGGTTCATCAGACCTAGCACATCACCATGTGGGTCTCCAATTGTCTTGGTGAGAAAGAAAGATGGCTCATGGAGAATGTGCATTGATTACTGAGCACTGAATAAGATAATAATAAAAAATTGTTATCCCCTTCCTCGCATAGATGATCTATTGGATCAATTAAAAGAAGCTATTTATTTTTCCAAGTTGGAATTGCATAGTGGCTATCATCAGGTCAGAGTTGCAGAGCAAGATGCATGGAAGACTGCTTTCAAAACAAAGCATGGATTGTATGAGTGGTTGGTTATGCCTTTTGGCTTAACTAATGCTCCTGCCACTTTCATGAGAGTAATGAATGATGTACTCAGACCTTTTCTTGATGATTTTGTCATTGTATATTTGGATGACATTCTTATATTTAGTAAAACATGGGAAGAACATTTAAAGCATTTCAATCAGACTTTAGATGTTTTGAAAAGAGAAAATATTTATGTTAAGCTCTCAAAATGTTGGCAAAACATATTTGGATTATTTAGGTCATATTGTAGGGGGCGGTGAATTGAAGATAGATCCCTCTAAGGTTGCAGTCATTGTAAACTGGCCTAAACCCAAATCTGCTACAGAAGTTAGAAGCTTCTTAGGAGCAACACAGTATTGGAGAAAGTTTATTTCTAACTTTTCCTTGATTGCAGCTCCCTTACATGCTTTAACAAGATTGAACAAGGTGTTTCAGTGGGGAGGCAAACAACAGAAAGCCTTCGACACCTTAAAAGAAAAGATTAGTACAACACCAGTACTAGCACTGCCCGATCTTCAAAGACCATTTGAGATTGAAATGGATGCCAGTGACTATGCCATGGGAGCAGTGTTGATGCAGCACGGTAAACCCATATGTTATCATTCTGAGACATTTAATTATGTAGTAGTTAACTATCCCACATATGATAAATAATTGTATGCATTAGTACAGAGTGTGAAAAAGTGGAAACATTATTTAATGGGAAAAGAGACAATTATACATACTGATCATCAACCACTTCAACATTTACACTCCCAAAGTAAGTTGCAACAATCAAGACACTATAGATGGATGGGTTTTCTACAACGGTTTCATCTAGTCATCAGACATAAAAAGGGCATACACAATAAAGTTGCAGGATATGTTGTCCAGACCAATCATAAATGCATCTATTATACTTAAGCATAATTCAGTATTGCATAAAAGCTACATTGAACAATATGCTTAAGATATAGATTTTAAAGATGTATATGCAACTTTAAGTCATGGCAAATAAGTAAAAGAATTGGATTATCATGTTAAGGACCAACTCTTGTATCATTTTGGAAAGTTATGCATTCCATAAATTGAAAGAGTAAAGATAATTCGAGAAGCACACACTTCTATAATATCAGGTCACTTTGGTGTAAGTAAAACAGTTGCACAGCTGCAAAGATTTTGTTATTGGCCAAAAATGAATGAGACAGTTTCTAGATATGTAAGAGGATGTACCATGTGTGCTAAAAGCAAGTCCAAAAATAGAAAACTAGGCTTGTGCACTCCACTACCAATTCCTTCTCATCCTTGGGAAAGTGTTTCCATGGAATTCGTTGGGGGACTGCTTAAATCTAGGAAAGGTCATGACTATTTATATGTTGTTGTGGATAGGTTCAGTGAAATGTGTATTTTAATACCTTGTAACAAACAAATTACAGCTGAACAAACTACAAATTTTTTCTTTCAGCATGTATGGGTTCATTTTGGATTACCTACCTCCATTATATCTGATCGAGATACTCGTTTTTTTGGGAAATTTTGGTCAAGTTTGTGGGAATTGATGGACACTAGACTGAAAAAGAGCACAGCCTTTCATCTGCAAATAGATGGCCAAACAGAAGTGGTCAATAGGACAGTGATCCAGTTGTTCAGAGGCTATTGCAGCAAGCATCCCAAGCTTTGGGATGAACATTTATGTTATGTGCAGCATGCTTACAACCGAGCTAATCATTCTTCTACACAAAGATCTCCTTTTGAGACCTGTTTTGGTTTCACACAAAGGTTTCCCTTGGATTTTGTCTTTGGTAAAGACATAGCAGTTGATGGACACAGTGATGTGGAAAAGGCAACCAAGTTCATCAAACAAATCCAAGAGATTCACCAGGCAGTATAGGAACAACTGGAAAAGAGCCAAGCCAAGTACAAGGCAAGGCATGATAAGCATTGGATGGAGCATAGTTTCCAAGTTGGTGATCAAGTTTTCCTTGTTTCTAGTCATAGTCTTATAATAGGTTTTGAGTCGTCTCATCTCAATAGTGTCATTCTCTTTTCCAAATAAAGTTTGACAGCTTCATTCCATGTCCTAGAAGCCTCACCATGTGTTTAGAAGTCATATCTCACATCATTTTGAAATTAGATATGAATCCATGTTTTCGTAGCACAGATAGTGTAAAAAGCCTATTTTTCACTACGAAATCATTGAACTAGGAGTTTTCGTAGCGCACTACGAAACCACTGAAAAAGCCTGTTTGAGCATAAAACACTCTGTTTTGTGCTTTTACTAGTCAACTTCCAGAAGGGTTCCTGAGCAGTTGAGAACTCAATTTTGAAAAATGAAAGAGGATTTTCTTCCTAAAATACTAAACTATAAAAATTTCTTTTAGTTTCTTCAAATTTTTTATGAGGTGGGAGAAATTTATGGTTAAACTTGCACTACGAAACTGCTGAAAGCCAAGCTTTGTCTTCTAGTTCTAGCAGTCTTTTTCAAGATCAATTTCTAGTCACAGGAAAAGGAATTTTGGAATTATGAAGGAGGTTTCACTTCATCAACTCTCTAGATACAATAACCTATCTCACTTTCTTCGTAAGTGTTATTAGTTGGGAGATACTAAGCTTTATTTGAAACCCTAATTTCAGAGAACAGATTTTTCCTGTTTTACACGTGTCTTTCAAGGACAGATTTTGGACATCTGGAGAAGTTTTTTTAAAAACCAAGAGAGGTTTTTGTTCTAGACAGCATGGACTAGAGAAACCTCCTTCACTTTTGTAAAATATGTCATGGATGAGAAAATAAAGGCTCTGTCCCACGTGCTAATTTTCAAGGATCCTAAACCTAAAAACAGGGAAACATGTTCCCTAATTTCTAGGGTTTATCATCAGCAGTAAGGTGACAACGTGGGAGGCTTCATCAAATTCGACCTCATGAGGTTGCAGCTGTCAAAGAATGCATTCAATGTTTAGTTAAGGTGGTTTAGTCATAACAAGGAGTTGTACTCCTAATTGTATTAGGACTCTAAGACAGTCAGTTAGTTGTCACTTGTATTTAATAGTCTGTTTTATGGTTAGAATAGGTGTCAATAATAGAAATTCGAATTCTCTTGATGAGGGATGAGGGAATCCATGTTTTAAATGCTATATATAAAGCAAGAGGTCAAATTAGCAAGGGGTTGGAGACTTTTTGGCTCAGTTGCTGCTCTATGTGCAGACTGTGTATATTTTTAACCTAATGCAGAATTTCTACTTAGACAACTCAAGATTCACGAAGAGTTCTTGTATGTTCTTGTTTTGATGGAATCTTCCAGTACTTACGTTGTAGTGGTGTTTACATATGATACTCAGAACTCATCAATGATGCTCTGACTTCCTTCATAGATAAACTAACTGTGTTTCACTGTTTTATATTTGCATTTCTGCACTTGAACTCTATAATGCCTTGACTTCCATGCTAGGTAGAATGTTTTGGCTTCACTACTCAGGATTCAAAGAGATTTTTTAATGTCCTATTGTCTCATGGCTTCCTCTTTCACTTACTTGTAGTGGTATGAATACATGTTACTTAGAACTCATCAATGATGCTCTAATTTCCTTCATGTATTTATAAACTGTGTTTCCTTGCATTGTATCTTTGTTTTGTTGATGTATAAAGACTCTCTATGCCTTGACTTTCATGTTAAGCTGATTTTGCTGTGGTACTGAAACATAATTTGACTCCATAGCCAAATGGTAGCTAGCCTTCATTTTTCAACCTATAAACATATAAAATCACAAACCATAGAGTTAGCCATCTATCCATATCTTTAATCAATATCATTAACCCTTTGAGAGAGCCCTCTCAGGCTGAGGAGGCTAAGCCTTAGCTAAAATATTGGTTTGAAATAGTTACACTGAGATAGTCTAATCAACAACCTATTAGTGTCCTATTTTGGTGATAACAGAGCAAATGCTGTAATACTAATGGAGTATATCATGCCTAGTCTGCGCATAGCAGCATCCACAGATATGACGAATCGCGGAGCCTTGGAAGAAGGGACTGCATAGTTGGAAGAGATAAAAGAAGAACACTTGGGAACTGGTGAAGAGATCCAACAGGGTAATCTTAGGCTCTAAGAACTCATGAATGAAAGAGTTCGGTTGAGGGAGAAAAGCTCCATGGCCGAAGAAGAAGTCAAGAAGCTTGAGGAAGGGATAAAGAAGGACTTTCTTGATAAAAAAATCGTGGTGATAAAACAGGATGCGCACAATTACGTTGACGAATTTGGGGACTATTGTTGAGAGTTGATCAGCTTGATGCTTTGGATTGGATCGTATGTTACTAAGGGGATCACAGATGGTGGTGTGATGCAGTTGGCAAAGTGCGAGATGCAGTTGGTGAAGTCAAATGGCGAACCCTTCCCAGGAGAAGTAAATGATAGTTGGTTGAAGCCGTATACAGGTGGCTCGGCCACTTGACTAGCCATGGGAAGCACAATCTTAGCATTCCAGGCAGTTGAAAGGAGGCGCAGGACTATAAACTACTTTGCCCGAGAGTTATGCGATGACAGGACTATGCATAGGAGCGAAGTGTCACAAGGTCCGCAACAACGCAAGGGTAGCTGTGCTGCTGTGCGGGTTGGCTGGAAAGTGACTGTTATAGTCACTATTCACAATATGATGCTTGGTTTGAGACCAAATGGAGCGGGTGGCAGGCATTTTAGGCAGGCTTTATGGGCTAGATTTGGGAAAAGATGCCGCCAAGGGAGCATTAATGGACTGGATTTGGGGGGAACGGTTGAATTCGAATTCAAAAGGCGTTATAAATTGCAAAGGGCTGCCTAACAAACAACACTTGGCCATTTGAGAATTGAGTTGTCGTGTGCCCAGAGATTTCTAAACCCAGACTTGTTTGATCTGTTGGAGTTAAAGGTGTTGTGTGAACACCTACCTAAGTAGTTGAGAGATTTCTGGAAAAACAAGATGGCAATGTCTGAAGAAGCCAGGGATATTGGAGAGATGACCGCTGAAGAGGCCACGCAGGCCATGACAGTAGGAGATGCCCCTGAGAGCACTGGGATAGTCACAGAAATCCCTAAATCACCGCACATGATGAGACCCAAGAAAGATAAGCAGCCCATCATTCCAGTGCGCGTGTCCCCTAGAAACCCGCTGCAAACTAAACTGACCATGGAAGAAAAGGGGAAAGCGGTTAATCTAGAAATTGATGAGGAGGAGGAAGACCTTGACGGCATCCTAGTAGAAGAGGAGGAAGATAAAGACATGGAGATGGAAATCGAGGGCACAAACCCTCTAACTAGGTTGCCTGCGTATGTTCCTCCATGGAAGGGGAAGGCAAGGGTGCCCAAGGACCTAGATGAGAGCAAGAGCTCTCTACAGACTCCGCTGCTACCTGACGATATCATTTTTGAAGGAGTGCACTTGGGATGGGTGCCAGGTCTAAAGTTTGAAGACTGGGATCTCACAGACCACGAGAAATTCCCACACTTGGCAACCACATAGCTCATGATCCTAAAGAAAAACACTGCGACAGGAGTCATAAAGTTGGAGCCGCACAAGTGGTTGCACGGAGTAGAGAAAGTAGGGTTGTTAAACCTGCTCTAGGTGTCGCATTACCATCGTGCCCCAGTAACTATCTTTGTCATCAGGCAGCTGCTCTGCCTGGTGGATGATGGGTGCTTGTGGCTGGAGGAGCCCATCCCCATCACGGACCACCTAATTCATAGAATTACCTGACTCCCTTGTAAGGGGGAGGACCTAGCGAATATTTCGGAGGGTAAGAGCAACAATTTGGCCATCGCGGAGGCCATGAAGACAAAATTCAAGCTAGAGAAGAAGGAGAGAGGGTACTTGATCTCCAGTATCAGCAATAAGAAAGTTAGAGTTTCCACCCAGATATTGGTTGACAAGGTTATGCGGAAGTGTCGCGCGGATGAGGAGCTCGCGCCAGTGATAGCACTTGCCATGTAGTGCACGAAAGGGGTCCAATTTAACTAGTCAGAGTACTTGTGCAAGGAGTTCCTGGAGAATTGTCGCGAGGCACAGGAACAGGGGAAGACCTTCCACTATGCATGGCTTCTATTGTCCATAGTGTTGGTGGCTTGGGAATTGCCTGAGGACAACCAGTTCCCCACAATTGCACAGGATCTTCTGGAGGCAGCAAATTACGCTTCGCTGTGGGCCATTAAAGACATGCAGAGGATCTGAGACAGTAAGATATTCTGGGTGTTCATGGAGATGAACATCAAAATGGGGATTAACCGCAAGCCGTGGTTATCGCCCACTATCTATAATAGTCTACAAAGCTTTGTGGAGTTCAAGGTGGACTTCCATCACATGTATATTAGGGCGCACAAGGACCCCACGAAGAAGTGGAAGGAGCTCTCATACTTAGCCGCGGACGATGTCATATTCGCTGTACTTGAGTCATGGCCACCGGAGTGGCGCGCTCCAGCCATCTCCACGTTGGAAATCGAGAAGTCAGTTGCACAAGGGAAGAAGGAGGAGGCAAAAATGTGAATGACACTGTTAGTAGAGAAGAGAAGAAAATAGGTAGCAATAGGAAAGGCATAGGAGGTGCATGGCGCTGCAAAGACAACAGTAGAACAACAACAAGCAGCAGAGAAGGAGCGCAAGGGCCATAAGTCGCCATTGCATGAGGAAGAGCCTGAGACAGAGGAAGGTGGCGCAGACCCATAGACAACGTCTACACAGTTGAAGTGCCAGCGCTCGAGAGAGCAGGTGGGGCCGCGAAAGAAGTCAAAAGCCTCCAAGACTTCTTTTGACCCGATCACCCTCACTAAGGGGGATTTGCATGACATAGGGGAGATAGTGTGCGATGTCACTGCGGAGGCCCTCCAATAGTTCACGGAGGAAAATCAGATGGCATTGGGGGCCCTCTGGGCACAGATACAAGAGTTGCAGGTGTGCACTCCTCAGGCTGGTACTCTATCGACCAACCTCGCAGTAGGAATGACCGCAGCCGAGGAAATGCTACGCGCTCGCATGACCAATACTATCGTGCTGCCGGAGGGGGCACTGGTTACAGAAAATGAGGCCGACAGGCCTATGGTTAGTGCACTAAAAGGAGTGGGGATCAACATGGTTGCGCTCCCTCGGGAGATGCTCTATGTTCTGCAGGACGAAGTAACTGCAGAACTGCGGGCTAGGGAGGGTTGCACGCTACAGGTGTTGAGTGAACAACAAATTAACATGGAACAACTAAGACTGCAGTGTGATGAGGTCATAACACATAATAGGAAGCTAGTGTAGGTGGTTGAAGAGGCCTGCCAGATGGTCCTTGAGTTGGCCATCCGAGCAGAGGCACCACAGAGGCGTGCATCTGGAGGTTAGAGCTGGGGTGCGTGAGGCGCGAGAAGAAATGGTTAAGGTTCAGTTGGAGCTGAACCTTTAGACAGTTGATCTACAGTTGAAGGCGCAACCTTCAACTCCACGAGATGTGAGGGAATAGTGTGCCAGCGCCATCACAACAAGAATAGAGGAGATCAGCAGTGCAGTGAAGGACTACACCAAACTTTTGGAAGAGTCGTTTGAGGTCCTCAACACTCTGTAGGAGGACTTGAACATACAATGCTTAGAAATAGAGGCGTGTGAGCTGTAACAAAGATATGATGATATAAAGGGACTGCGTAGACAGTGGCCCTTACACAGAGGCTCGTGCAGATGCAACAGGCAAAAGCACTTAAGGAGTAGGAAGTGGTTTTGAAGGCATGCGTCCAACCATGGATCGATGAGGCCTTCGTCATTATAGCCTTGATTGAAGTTTCGCAGATGCAGGGAACGCAAGAGCAGATGCAAGGAAGCGGTTTAGATACCGTGGTCTCTAAACAACATATGTAGGAGGTACAACAAGCAACTGCTTAGTGCGCTATTGATCTTGCAGTGGTCCGGGTAGAGTTGGGAGGTCTCCGCGCGAAGATCTCTGCACTGACAGATTGACTCGAGGGTGAGTCATGATGTTTTTGTTGGGGGCTTGTTGGGCACGGGATCCCCCTAGGGAATTTTTGGGGCTTAAAGCCCAGATTTTGACTAAATCTGATGTAAAGACTCTGCGTTTTGTGGGCGTGGAGCGCGAACTTGTAAATGAGTCATAAGGTTATCCGCCCTCATTTTTGTAATGTAATGTCAGCTTTATAGATCTACCCATGGACCGCGGACCATGGGATTTTATAAATAGAGCGATGCTCTAAGTTGTAAATCATCGAAAGAATTGAGCAATGAAGATGAAGAATTGAGTCTTATCTAAGTGTAGAGTTGAGTCTTTGGGTCGTAGAGTAGCAGAAGGCTTTGTAGCTGAGTGTGTAGAGGCCTAGTAGTCAGCAACTGAGAGCGCGGACCCCTGCAACTTAGTGCGCAGGGTGAGTCAGGTCTGTA
This sequence comes from Pinus tabuliformis, assembly GCA_031772625.1. Lineage (NCBI taxonomy): Eukaryota > Viridiplantae > Streptophyta > Pinopsida > Pinales > Pinaceae > Pinus > Pinus tabuliformis. The sequence continues at coordinate 1,918,682,472 of CM062816.1, forward strand.
ACCATTGGAAAAGTAATAAAGAGAAGTTTCATATCATTTATGTGTACCTTTTGTTGAAAAGTGTGCAACAAGAAATGCTTGTTGAGAGTGCAACAAGATGATGGAGCTTAGTGAAAAGAGTCGCCTTCACTAAGTGGGCCCGCAGGCTATTTTTGGCGCAAGTCTATTTTTAGACTATGTCTATTTTTAGACATATGGATCATGTCTATGGATGATTGATCAAGTTGGGAAAAATAGATGGACTTCTATTTTTGATGAAAGTGTGAGTGATTACAGTGTGAGTGATCACAGTGTGAGTGATCAAAGTCAAAAATAGAAAAGTCAAATATTATTATCTCACAATAATATTTGGACTATAAACTTAATCTTATTCTCTTGGAGCACTTCAGTTTGAGCTACGGAAGTGGCACATGCAGCTGTCAGAAGGAAATTCGTTTTTCTTATGAGTCAGTTGAGTTGTTGCATGCATGACTTCAGTTAGAACTCAAGTGAGTTGAGTTTAGTGGACTGGAGGTACAGTTGATGGAGTTGTGTTCAGTTTAGCTTTGTTAAACTGGTTGTATTTAGTCTAACTGATCAATAGACTAAAGATGAGTTGGGTGAATTAGTTATTAATTAATTCACAAGTTATTAACTCATAATGCAACTATAGAATACATCAGTTAACTCAGTTGCATGTCAGTGCATGTTCAGTTCAGCAGGGACAGGTGTTAGAGGATCAGATTGCTATCAGTTGTGACTATAGCTGTGCATGATGATTTGCACAATCAAAGGATTGAGTATGCCAATGAGTTTGCTCACGTATCTTCATGATATTATAGCTGTTGCTCACGTCCAACATAGTGTGGGTGACTATTTTGCAGTGTAAAATCGAGTTTGGGAAGCTATTCTCATCAGTTCTCGAGCAGGTTTGAGCAGTGGAGGCAGGCAAGCAGCGGGAGAGATTTGGAGATCAAATCTGAGTTGTATTGTGTGTAACAGGTGGAGATACTTGTGAGAAGTATTATGCTTTTTATTGTTACATGATTCAATCAATATAATATACAGATAGTGTGGGGTTTTTAGCGAGATGCTTTCCCCGGGATACATACTGTGTTTATGAGTTTGATTGATGCTTCTATGTGTGCCTGTGGATGTTTCTGCTTCTGTAATTTGATGATCAACGTAGAGGAGATTATGTATTATACATGTTCCGCTTAAATTGTATGATCAGGATAATCTCTGTTGAATATGTGTCATATTATTCAAAATTTCTACATGGTATCAGAGCTAGATAATTTGTAGGAAAAATTTCTACATGGTATCGGAGCTAGATTTGTAGAGAATTTTGCAGGAAAATTTCTACATGGTATCGGAGCTAGATGATTTGTAGAAAAAATTTCTACATGGTATCGGAGCAGCTTGATTTGTAGAAGAGATTTTTACAGGATATCAAGCGAGGATTGATCATCAAATCTACTATTCAGTCACGAATTCTAGATCGGAAGCAGTTGAGTTTTGTGCTGGTGGAATTCGAATTTAATTCCAAAGCAAGAGATAAAACTCAGAAACATTCAGTTCGAGAATGGAGATAGTATGCCCCAGTATCTCACGAGGTTCACTCAGTGTCGAGATGAGCTGGGAAGTGTGGGGGTTACTGTTGATGATGAGGATGGTGAGTCTAGGACTCCTTGACCTTCCTAAGAGTTGGCATAGCTACCAGGACTCGGTGAATGGAAGGGAGAAACTGCCAAATTGGGAACGACCATGGTCGGATTTGATGCAGGAGGAGATTAGACGGTGCACCAGAGACAGTTCTTCATCCATGCAGGATGAGGAGAACTGTGCCTTAGCGAGTAAGGTGAAGAAGGGGAGGGAGAAGGTTTCTCTTTCTGAATCTTGTTCTTCCAGTGATGGGAAGAAGGTTGACAAGTCGAAGGTGAGATGCTTTCGTTGTCACGAGATTGGTTCATGGGTCAGGAACCTGTATGCTCTTGAGGTTCAAGATGCATGCAAAGCCTTGAGCAGCAAGGCAACTGATGGAGACTTGGTGGTTGAGAGGGAGCGTATATTACCTCTCAACATGCAGAGCCAGAAGAAGTCTCAGACGATTGTGGAGGAGCCACGATTGGTGCAGCAGCTTCAGGAGGTTGTGGAGCAGCCACAACAAGGGAAGCTGAGAGGAGATCGAGTAGAGACATCTACTCATCCAGAGACCTCCAGTAGGGGGAAACTTCAAGCCAGGTGGGCTGAGGGATCGCATGCATCCATACCTCCAGGTAGGAGGTGGGGTGATGTGGATTGATTGTCCCAAGGAGGAGGGGCAAGATCCTTGAGGTACCCAACCTCTTGGATGAGACCTTGCTACGGGAGCCCCGATGTGTAGTAGCAGGAACTAACTGATTGGGTAGAGACAGATGCAGATGGAGCGGCAGAGAGAGCGACAGTGCAGGGAATCCCAGGACAGCGCATAGCTAGCAGGCTGTAGCAATGCGAGAGGCACAAGTGTTTTGCACAGTGTTAGGTGGCACAGAGAGGTGTGCAATGGTGCGAGATGCATGGAGATGTTGCAGTAGCGCAGATGTCAGAGAGGGAGCACTTGTCAGCAGCAGGTAGAGCTTCAGCATCAGAGGATGTTTCTATCCCAACAGGGAGGTCAGTTGGGAGGTGCAGTGCGGATGCAATGCTGGGAGATAGAACCAGCAGCAGCACGGATGCAGTCAGAGATCAAAGTGACAGAGGCTAGAGCAGTCAGATACTGAAGAGCACAGAGATGCAGAGTTTCAGTTGACAGAGGCAATAGCAGTCAGAGACTTTGATGACAGAGCAAGTGGACCGGCCAAATGTGTTGCATGGAGAACATTCCATAGTTACAAGATCGGGTTTGAGAGGAAGCCTTTCTTGTTGAGAGGGAGTGTTGAAAAGTGTGCAACAAGAAATGCTTGTTGAGAGTGCAACAAGATGATGGAGCTTAGTGAAAAGAGTAGCCTTCACTAAGTGGGCACGCAGGCTATTTTTGGCGCAAGTCTATTTTTAGACTATGTCTATTTTTAGACATATGGATCATGTCTATGGATGATTGATCAAGTTGGGAAAAATAGATGGACTTCTATTTTTGATGAAAGTGTGAGTGATCACAGTGTGAGTGATTACAGTGTGAGTGATCACAGTGTGAGTGATCAAAGTCAAATATTATTATCTCACAATAATATTTGGACTATAAACTTAATCTTATTCTCTTGGAGCACTTCAGTTTGAGCTACGGAAGTGGCACATGCAGCTGTCAGAAGGAAATTCGTTTTTCTTATGAGTCAGTTGAGTTGTTTCATGCATGACTTCAGTTAGAACTCAAGTGAGTTGAGTTTAGTGGACTGGAGGTACAGTTGATGGAGTTGTGTTCAGTTTAGCTTTGTTAAACTGGTTGTATTTAGTCTAACTGATCAATAGACTAAAGATGAGTTGGGTGAATTAGTTATTAATTAATTCACAAGTTATTAACTCATAATGCAACTATAGAATACATCAGTTAACTCAGTTGCATGTCAGTGCATGTTCAGTTCAGCAGGGACAGGTGTTAGAGGATCAGATTGCTATCAGTTGTGACTATAGCTGTGCATGATGATTTGCACAATCAAAGGATTGAGTATGCCAATGAGTTTGCTCACGTATCTTCATGATATTATAGCTGTTGCTCACGTCCAACATAGTGTGGGTGACTATTTTGCAGTGTAAAATCGAGTTTGGGAAGCTATTCTCATCAGTTCTCGAGCAGGTTTGAGCAGTGGAGGCAGGCAAGCAGCGGGAGAGATTTGGAGATCAAATCTGAGTTGTATTGTGTGTAACAGGTGGAGATACTTGTGAGAAGTATTATGCTTTTTATTGTTACATGATTCAATCAATATAATATACAGATAGTGTGGGGTTTTTAGCGAGATGCTTTCCCCGGGATACATACTGTGTTTATGAGTTTGATTGATGCTTCTATGTGTGCCTGTGGATGTTTCTGCTTCTGTAATTTGATGATCAACGTAGAAGAGATTATGTATTATACATGTTCCGCTTAAATTGTATGATCAGGATAATCTCTGTTGAATATGTGTCATATTATTCAAAATTTCTACACCTTTTTCATGTTTTATGCATTGAGTATATTGGGTATGAATTTCATTTTTACTGTTTATATGCACGAACTTATATGATTATGTTGATTAAGAGAATATAAGAGAAAGTACCTGTTTACGCGAAGTTAAATAACAGTTATAAGAAGATAAGTAAGATCCGAGGTATAACTTGGGGAAAAAGCATAGATCGCTGCCTTAGCAGCACGAAAGCACCTTAGCCCTTGGTTAGGGTTGCGTGAAGGCGATTGTAACAGATCGCGAAGGTCTCGCAGGTTAGGGTAATGCACGAAGTGACCTGCGCGAAGCTATTTACAGTTGGACTAAATCGACCCCTTAAACATCTCCAGGGTGCGGAAACTTGGTTCCAGCATCCCCCCATACTGCTTCGGGTGAGACCTTAGTCCCCGCTCAGCGTGTTGTTGCCGAAAGGGCAAGTAGTGTAGGGATTTGTTTGGCTAATTAACTCTGAACCTGGGTCAGGCCCCATCAAGCCAACACACATGCCTTGACGGTATGCGAGTGTTTCAAGAGTCAAGGATGCATGACACTCTCACATGATCTTTGAGATCATCCATGTTTTCATCAACATTCATCATTCAGTCTCATCGTCTTCATTCCTCATTCACATATATGGAATCTTAGTTGAAATTCTCTTGAAATGTCATGGAATGTCTTCCAACATGCCCATCACCAATGTCATCCACCAACGTCGCGTGATGAGTAGTGAATGGGGCCAACATTGAAATTTATTTAAATTGTTCTTGTATGCATCGAAATTTGACATGGTTAGAGTAGGCACATGCCTTAACGGTATGTGAATGTTTCAAGACTCAAGGATGTTTGACATCCTTGCATAATCTTTGAGATCGTCAACATTTACATCAATGTTCATCATGTAGTCTCATTGTCATCATTCCTCGTTCCCATTTGTGGAATATTTGTTGAAAATCTCTTGAAATTTCACGGAACATCTTCCAACATGCCCATCATGAATCTCATCTATTGACGCCTCTCGATGAGCAGTGAATGGGGCCAATGTTGAAATTTCTTCAAATTGTTCCTATATGCATCGAAATTTGACATGGTTAGACTAGGCACATTCCTTTATGGTATGAGAGGGTTTTAAGACCCAGGGACATCATTCTCACCATTTTCACCATCATCATGATTTTAATTTCCATCGTGTTTAGCATCTAGTTTAGCTTTTTAGATTCTAGTTTGGCTTCCTATTAGGGATTAAGGGAAATAAGGGTTAATTAGGTATGATATATATGGATAAGAGATTATAATGATTAAGGGTTAAAGGTTAGATATTTTAGAAGTACGGGAATAAAATGGTTATGGGTTAATGTTTTTAGAAGTTAAGGTATTTTGTAATTAGGATCATTGGGGATTGGGGTTTAAGGGTTATGGGGGTCATATGTTATACTAGTTGGAAGATAGGCACCAAAGTTATATGGATTTGGTGTATAAAATTTATGGGTTATTGGGTCTTATAATAATTGGATGGGGATTAAGGGTCATAAGGGTTTTAAAGGATAAAAATTATATATAATAAGCATTAAAGATGACACATATAAGTGATTGGGAATTATATGGATTAAGTGTTACAAAGTGGGGGTGAGTAGTTATAGAGTTTATGGGTTACATAAGTTAGCGACAAGGGGGTTTATGCATAAACAAGTTATTGGTTAAAGATTATATTAAATTAAGGGTTAGTAAAGTTGAGGGGTTAATTAGTAGGTATATAGTGGTTAGTGATTATAGGGGTTAGGTGTTATATGTTTGGGGTTGTTAAGGTTACTAGCTATAGAAGTCACCTTACATGGGTTAATGATTATGAGTAATAAAGTTATGGTTTGGGAGTTACAAGAGTTAAATATTATATGGGTTATGGGATATAATATTAGTAAGTAGAGGTGTTAATCACTAGAGGTTAGATTTTATATAGATTAGGGATTCAAGATGTTATATGTTACATGGTCTAAGGTGATAAGGGTTGGATGTCATGAGGACATTAAAGGTCATAATGGTTAGGGATTTAGGGTTAGAAATTAGGAGTGATAAGGGATTAAGGGTTATGAGATACATGGGTCACTAATGAGGGCTTATCATGGTTAAGTGTTTGGGGATAAGTCTTATAATGGATAAAGGTTATACATGTCAAGGGTTATGGGTTAGAGATTAGGGATATAAGAATTAGGGGGTACTAGTTAGAAAATATAAAGGCTATAACTTAGGGGTGATAATGGTTAAGAGATTTAAGGGTTAGTGGTTGGTGGTAATAAGAGTAAGGTATTTTGACATATATTATGTTATCACTGACAAAATTTCAATGCCAAATGTCTTACATTTGTTTTATGGTAAAACACATAAATCATTTTTAGTAGTTTCGCAGTGCAACATCTTTTAGGTGATTTCGCAGCGCGCTGCGAAACCCCTGTAGCAGCCTGTTTCAGCTGAAGAAACTCTGTTTTCTGCTTTTACTAGTCAATTTATAAAAGCTTTCCTGAGCAGCTGAGAACTTAATTTTGCAAACTGAAAGAGTCTTTTCTTCCTAACATGCTGCACTACAAAAACCTCTTTCAGTTTCTTCAAATTCGTTCTGAGGTGGGAGTAATTTATGGTTAAAATTGCGCTACGAAATTGCTGAAAGTCAAGCTTTGTCTACTGGTTTTAGTAGTGTTTTTCAAAATCAGTTTCTGGTCACATGAAAGGCTATCTTGGAATTCTGAAGGAGGTTTCTCTTCATAACATGTCCAGCTACAATAACCTATCTCACTTTATTCATATGTGTTTTCAGTTGGGAGATAAGAAGCTTTCATTGAGACCATACTTTCAGAAAACAGATTTTTTTCCTGTTTGCCACGTGTTTTTCAAGGACAGTTTCTGGACAGCTGGAGAAATGTTTTCAAAAAACAGGAGAGGTTTTTGTTCTGGAAAACATGGGCTACAAAAACCTCCTTCAGTTTCGTAAAATGTGTCATGGATGAAGAGATAAAGGCTCTGCCATTTTCAAGGATCTAACCCTAAAAACAGGGAAACATGTTCCCTAATTTCTAGGGTTTCTCATCAGCAGTTGGGTGACCACGTGGGAGGCTTCATCAATTCGACCTCATGGAGTGTTAGGTGTCAAAGAATGCTTTAAATGTTTAGATAAGTTTGTTGTAATCATAATAAGGAGTTACACTCCTAGTTGTATTAGGTCTCTAGGACTCCTAGTTAGCTGTCCTTTGCATTTAATAGTTAGTTTTGAGTGTCATTAGGTGTCAGGTCAGGTAGAATTCGAATTTTCCTCATCCTAGAAGAGGAATCTAAGTTGTGTAAAGAGCTCTATATATAGCAAAAGAGCTGATGTACAAAGGGTTGGAAAATGTTAGAGAAAAAGACTACTTTTGTAAATGCTATGCAGGGATTGATATATACAAAAGCAGTTGGACTTTTCTGAAGCTGAGATTCTTAGTGTACTTCAGTGAGCTTCATCTTTCATCTTTTATATGCTTTACTTCCATAGTCTTAATGCTTATTACTCAGAATTCATGGAGGAACATGCTCTGACTTCCTTTAAGTGTTAAACTATGGTGAATTGAGTTTTTGAGTCCTATCTTTGGATGTTTTTCTTCAATGTTTTAATACTTATTACTCAGAATTCATGGTTACTCATGCTCTGACTTCCTTTAGGTATTAAACTCTGATATATCACTTTAAATTCTCTCCTTTTAAATACCTTGATGTATCATTATTCAGAATTCATGCCCACATGCTCTGACTCCTATGAACTTCAAGTTATTTGAGACTTTCTTGAATGTGTCACTCTTTCATTGAAGTATATACAAGCCTCAGTTTTATAAGAAGAGCCATTTGTTATCCTTATCTCTGTCACTGACTCCATAGCCCAATGGTAGCAAGTCTCCATCTTCCAATCTACAAACATATAAAATCACAAATCATAGAGTTAGCCATCTATCCATATCTTTAATCAATATCATTAACCCTTTGAGAGAGCCCTCTCAGGCTAAGGAGGCTAAGCCTTAGCTAAAATATTGGTTTGAAATAGTTACACTAAGATTGTCTGATCAGCAGCCTATCAGGGTCCTATTTTGGTGATAACATATTATATTGGTTTTTTTTGGACTAAATACTTTTCAACATTATTATCAACCTAATTTGTGACCCCTATTTAAATTATGGGTGGATAATAAAGTCACACATTAAGTTGAATAGGCCTTTTCGTAAGTAATTTCAAGGTGCATTTGAGGCATAAAAAAAGACTTATGGTTGTAGTGCTTGCTACATTCTCTTCTACTACTAATTAACCATAAATATGAAGATGATCAAAATCAACACCATGAAAGGGGAATTGGTTGTCCTTGGTGAAGAGATAGAGAGGTTGTAGATGAGCATAGAGGTTGGGAAACTAAGGAAGCTTTCACCCATTGGTTATAATTGTTCATTGGTTGTTTGAGAGGCACATTTTAATCTTCCAAGTTATTCCTAGAAATAATTCAACAAATTGGACTCTTTTTTCCTACACTAAAGAGCATTGGAAGGGAAGAAAATCCCTAAGGCACTGTCGAGCATAGTAGGGGAAGATCTTCCTTATGTTGTGTAGGGAAGTGGAAGAGAGTGTCATTGATATTTGTGGGTTAGATTATATGTGCAATTCTTTGTAATGAGTGAATTAGCCATTCCATGAGAGAAATGGCTTGGGTTGAATGAGTGGGAGCCTATATCAATGATTTCCCTAGTGATCCCATAACCCAACTTGGGGATGTAATCTAGAGTGGATACCTATGACTAGGAGGAAAATTGCTCATAGACAACTACTTTCCTTTGGACCATTCTTAGTTAAAAAATAAGTGACTATGAAATGTGATTAAATATTATTTAATGTAATAAATTTACATGGATTATGCATGTTATGTGTGGTTAGGTTTAATTTAAACATAGATTCTTGGTTGTTATGAAATGTTAATGAATGCTTGTTTAATCCCATCACATTTTTATTACAACACCTTATGTGTGCATTTAAATGAGTTACATACCTCCCTAAGAAAACCATATTTGTGTTATAATGGTGAAAGATTCCCTCAATGACTGAAATTTTAATGACCTATAAGTGGTTATCCATCCATGGTTGGAAATTCATGGGATGGAGATGTCACATCACTTTTACTACCCCTTAGAAGTTTTGAATTCTTACTAATTTCTAACTACCACTTTAACTAGTTCAACCAATTTCTTAAGTAGGCTTACCATTTCGTTTTTAAATTTACCTTGCATGTTTACATTCCAGTCATCCCATCATAGATTCATCTCCCAAATACACAAATAAAATAAGTATGGGATATCTGCAATCTTGAGTTTTCTTAGTCATTCAAGATCAAATATTAGATGAATTGGCATAATTTCGTTGTAACTCCATGGATAATTGAAATTATTCCTTTGACTCAAACACGTTATTAGGTTTAACTTCAAATACTACACTTACCTTTGTTCAAGGCCCGATTTTTCTACCATATTTGGTTGTGATTACATTGGATTAAGAGGTTGAGAATGAAAATATAGCAATTAAAGCCATGATTTTTTTGTCCTTCCAACTTAAATAAAGGGTATTTTGTTTAGTGAGAAGAAAGTGAAAGAGAAGATGGTGAGATAATCTATGTGCCTATTTAAGTGATCCCATTACCCATCCAATCTATTCCATTGAAGCACACACCCTTTTCATTGATCTGAACTTAAACAATAATGCAACAAATTACAGATATAACCACAAATATAGAAATGCAATAGAAATAACACTTCATTTCATTAATATCAGAATACTGAAATATGCTTACAAACAAAATGGAAATAAACTAGCTCTGGCGATGGTAGCTTATCTCTGAAAAGAGATGTGGCGACATGCCTTTGAACTGTGTTACAATGAGGTTCCAAGGCCTATTTATTATTGATAAACAATGGAAAACCATAAACATATAGAAACCTAACCCTAAGAGATGAAGTGCCAAAATTGTAGGCCCCGTTTGGGTAAATTGGTACATCAATCTCTCGGGATTGTAAATTTGGCATGTGATCTTCGTTTAGCTATCATAATACCTCATTTTGAAGATATTGAAGAGTAGGCTGAAAACTAATAGGCAAGCCAATTTGGGACTTTTCCGGTCTCTCTGGTTTCCCTAAAAACGTCGTTTAGGGCCTCAAAATGGCTCCGGAAGTCCAGGACCCGAAAAACTGCCAAAAATAGTAAATTGTGCTACAATTAAGGAAATTGAAACAGACAATGTTGGGGGCCCAAGTGGAATAGGAGGGTGACCACCAATATCCACGTGGATCATTAATGTTAGGTAAGTGTCGCATCTATGTTGTAAAAAAATAAAGGAGAAAAACTTAATATAATTCAAGAAACTTAGAAAAATCAACCTTCAACCCCTCTTTCTCCATAAAAGTGGATAAGGGGGCATGAATAGACACAAACATATTGATTTTAAAAAATGTTACTTAAATATACAAGATGCAACAACCTTGTTCACTAATATACTCCTTATTTTTCATTTTTAAGTTAAGATATTAATATTTTGTCAAATCATTTCGAAAAATGGGTGCTTCAACAAAACTTCAGATAGAAACATTCTAACAAAGTATCAAATTTACTCACCAAAATTTTACATGAAGATATTTCCCTAAGTATCCAGGCTAATATTAAAAATTCAACCTATATAAGAAATGCCTAAGAATTTTAGTCACATGGTAAAATTTTGTGAGTCACACTAAACAATAATTCTAAGCACTATTAAACATCAACAGGCACACATTCGTGCCTCTCCTAGATCAGGGAATTTGAATTTTCTTCCCTTTCTCTTCTGACATTTCATTTTCTAAATTCTGGCAAGATCATCACTAGTGCATACTTCAATCCATTTCAGACCTACGGGATTTTAGATATGCATGGTAGCGCCTCAAATTCACATTCCCATTCACCAGGTATGCATGCTTGCTTATCGCTACAATTCTACAATGCCGATTGTATAGAATAAAAGAGCAATGAAAATAGTGAGGCCCATCAATACATTTCACAGAGGAGGCAAGATAATATCACCTGCAAACAACATTATGTCCTCCCCCTTGCACTACACCGCCTCACATAAACCCTCTTCGATCCCCTGAGAGCCCACTTTGAATAATCCATGGTGGTATTTGAATGATGAACCCCTCAAAGAAGAATTCAAAAATCATCCCATCTTCACCCGTTAGACACACAAATTGGAAAGCAATTCAACTATATTATTAATGATGGTGTCTAAGAATGATGTACATATAAATACATAATGAAACCGTTGATTCAATTTCTGGATCTTCTTGGACTCTAATAACTAATCACCATAATGCACACTAACCCAAACTAAACTCCCGAGGATTAGGTGTCTAACATTCCGCCCTTAGTCTGAAGGGATGTATCAAAGTCCAAGAATGAGAGCTAAAAATGCAAAAAAAATGCATCACCGCCAGTGGCTGAATAAGCACTTTGGTGTTTTTTAAGAGAAAACTATAAATGATACAAGATATGGGAGAACTCAAGGTCTCAACCAATGATGGTTTAAAGATGACCATCAACTCTAGAACTATCATATAAGTTCCTCCAACAAACCAACCCTATAACAATTCCTATCCTGACATCTTCTGCTAGTGGAAGTTCTCCTTCACAAATCTCAACATGCCAAAAACATGAAATCATGCTCATTCTTATAGAGACTAAATGAAAACATTCTGTCTACAACTCCGAGTCTAATTTCTAAACTCAGACTCTTGGTTGTAGCAGTACAACTGTGATTATCTTTTACTCAGGTTCACTTGACAAATCTTTGAATTTGTAGTAGACCATCAATTCCCCCCTTGTTAGGTACAGGGTGAGAAGATGAAGTAATCTTCACTACAAGGCTGGTTAATACTCTCGAACATATCCTGTGGTATAACTTGTAAATCTTCTTGGATATTTTAGACCAATCCCAAGAAGCAATCCATCTAAAATTAATTTTCTCTCTTGCAATAGTTTTGTTCTTGAAACATTTGTTTGAATGATGATTCTTCTTTCCACAATGTTCACAAGGATGAAGATCATAACAATGATCTTTCTCATGTCCAACTCTGTCACAATGTTGACATCTTCTAGGTTGTGGAACAAGATCACCCTATGACACTATATAGGCTTTGAAAACCAGACATATGAAAAGAAACATCTTTGTCATATCCCACACCAATTCTGTTTTCAATATGCACAATTTCTTCCCAAGGTCTAACAAATGTTTTGGGAACTATAAGTTTCACATCAAGACTTTCAGTTGCATCTGAATTCACTCTTGAAATGGATTGATCCATCTCTGACTGCTGATGGAAATCTAGCTCAAACAAAGTGTTGTTCTGAAAAAAAATAGGCTAAGAATCACAACGCTTCTGCTAAAGTTCATCTCGTTGTAATTGGGATTCGAGTTGCAGAAAATTGATCTTCTCTTGTGCACTTTTCAAACAATCTCTAATATCAGACAAGGTGTCTTTGTTAATTTGGATTGTGTTATGAATAGTAGATGAAAATAAACTACTTAATAACTCTAGCAAATCATTGACTCTCGTCATTTTATCTAGCTTCCTTTAAGAGAAAAACTTGTAATCAACTTTGAAAAGGTTGTCGGGTTCAACTGAAAATGCACTTGTTTACAATGCAATTCAACAAGTAAATTATGAATAGTTGTCAATACAATATAAGTGCAAGTCTTCAAGGTGAGAATAACACTTGTACTAAGTTAAACACTTTGGATTTTTCACTAATTTAACTTTCATCAACCAATTGGTTCCTTTGAATAAACCAAATATAAAATATGCCACCAAATAAAACAATTTACTTCTCAAAAAATGCTTCAAAACTTTACTAATGCTCAATATTATTTATGCATCGATGATTGTGTTTACTCTCCCTCACTTACTTTTACCTTGGATGCTTTTAACTTTGGAAAGTAAATTTTTTTGTCTAGCTTAATCATTTTAATGGGAAATTTCACTTGAGAACATTATGGCCACATCATTGAGTGAGTTTTACTCCTTATTCATGCACACTTACTTTCACCAAATAAACCATTTCATATCCCTTTTCAAAAGGCTTTCAACAAACTCTTTTACATTTTTTTCCCTTTAAATAACTATACAAAGATCCTTTTTTAAGAGAAAGTTTTAATCTTCATTCTTTTAAGTACCAACCCCTGCATTAGCATTTTTAATTACCAATGGCCTTCACATGGCTTTTTCTCCTTTTAATATTGTCTAAAACTATTACTAATAAAGAAGTAATAATTTACGAAATTGTTTAACCTGCTAACATGAGACCTATCATATAGAATCATAACTAATATGGAAATTTCATTAGGTGAATCCATGCAAATGTAGGCCCGTGATTCCATTACAAAACTTCTTCTTGTATCATTGGTCTTCGGATGATTTCATCTTTTGAATCTAAGAAGGAATGTGATCTTTGCATTACAATACTTGAAAATTACCAATCACAATCTGAACATAAATAAGATAATTCATCATTTTTGGCAGCCACTGCTTTTCCTCAGAAACAACCCACTACTTTTTAGCTCAAAACCAGGGAAATCTTTAAACCCCTGAATCTGCCCACAATCCTTCATGAATATCCTTCAAAGGGTTTCAAGTTTCTGCCAAATTTCTTTGGAGAAAGCAATGAAATTATAGTTTAACAACACGTTTTGCAATTTCAGTATTTTTTGGACAAATTTGAAGTAATTTATGAAGATGTCGCTTTGAGGTTGTTTTTTCATTCGTTAGACTTGGATGCTCAAAAATGGTTCCACCATTTAGAGGTGAATTCAATTAGCTTGTGGTAGGGGTTTCAAGATATCTTTCTTAGATATTGGGGCGAACACAAGTCATATGAAAAACACCTTTTGGAATTATATACTATATAGAGGCAGAGAAGTGAATCATTCACTAAATTTAATAGGAGATTTCAGAAAATTATTTCAACATGCCAAAAGAAATTCGACCCCGTGAAGCTATTGTCATAGCGTACTATTTAACATCTCATCTTATTGACTTGGTTTTTTTATCTCAGGGAGAGGAAATCGAAGACCCTAGAGTGGATGTTTATTGGTGCCCAAGAGATCAAGGATAATCTATGGGCTTGTGGGAAAATTCCAGGTCAGGATTCACATCCAAATCTTGAAACAAACTAGTAGAAGAAGGAATCTGAACAACAACCGTCATATTTGAGTTCACGTGTGTTTAAAAATGAAAATATATCATCTTAAAGTCTTTCTTCTTCCTCTGATCTTATAATTAAAATCATTTTTCTCCAAGGAGTCAAAAAAATTTCACTAGCAAGATGTTTTTACATGTGCAGATTTTACTCATGAAATGATTATTGGTCTTGACATGATGTATTTTGAAAATCCTATTATTAAAGATGGTGACACTTGCTCAATTTCTACAGGGAATTGTTAGCTTTTCTATGCAACGCTGACTTTTTAATGTCAGAGAAAAGCTTGGTCTGTTTGGCTGTGCTCAAAGGGGTTTCACATTGGTCACTCTTCCCTTCTTTCCTTTACCCCCACTTACTCCTCACCACCTCTGTTCCCCTATTTGTCTCCTAAACTTGACAGAGTAACCCAATTTGGCCTTAGCCCCAAGCGCAAAACCCCAAACCTACCATAAAACCTTACCCATATGCCCTCACACGCTCATAAACCCCTCATCGCTTTCCCACAGTTGATCATTCCCCAAAGATCCAACGGCTCCCGTCGCACCCGATAAAGGTGACCCACTCTGCCACTCTTTCGCCGTCAGATCATCTCCGCCAAGATCTGACGGTCTTCGCTTTCATCGTGCCAATAACTTAATCGAGTGATAACACACATTGAGAGTAGTTTTTCTCTCTTATCCACTGCTATGTGTCGAGCATTGAATGGAATTGCTCGGCCCCAGGATTTTACCACTTTATGCTCGAAATCGGTGCGATGAAAACCATTATCACCCGACCAATCCATCTCGCTCGATAAACGTCCGTGCAGCTCCGTAGCCCGATGACCATCCGATCTGTCCGCTGAAGATCCAACGGCCCCAACTCACCCCGCTCTCACCTCGGCCGATAGCCTCTGTCAAGCCATCTCCGCCGTTCATTTCCCTGATCCGACAATCATTCTTCTCGCTCACCCAAATTGTCCACCTACCCATGCATTCAACGTCTTCTGATAATTCTGTTGCCCGAAGAAGGAGATCACCAGCTTCGCCATCATCAGTCACAATCAGACCCCCAACAACCATATTTAACAGAAAGCATGGCCAAGGGAGAAAAGGACAAGCATGACTCTGTAACTGAATTTATCAGTCATGGACTCCACCGGTACAAGCACTCTAACCACCTAAAGGACAGAACAACACCTGAACAGATCGGATTCACCCACTGAAGCAAGCAACTTCATTCAGAGACTCCATTAGGTGGTTAAATGCAGTTGGTGGTCAATTATGACCCCTCCACACCTAAAACGACCAAGTGCCCTAGTATTGTAAACTTATAAATACCCAGAAGTAAAATGTAATCAAGGTTGGCATTTGATGTAAGGTTCAACTTCTGGATACTGTAGACATTTTGTCACTTGCAGCGTCTCATCTTCATCTTCAGCTAATACAAGCTTCTTTTGCTGTTAACTACTTAGTGTCCATTTTCCTCTGTTCCAAGATTGTGCCTGATATGTTGTGTTCTTGATCTTTTGATGTTTAGCACTAGATAACTGTCATCTTATCTCTGTGTTAAATTCTTGAATGATCATTGAATAGGTTGCTCAGGTTTCTTTCTATCTAATGCAGGAGAGCTGTCATCTTGTCTTTGCATTAATAAATTAGATTTACAGGTTTCTTTACTAGTTGCAGCCGACCATCACATGGTCTTATGTATCTGCTGGTGTGGTTAGTATTCTCCATATTCACCTTATATCTGAAACTGTGAGCATTGGTGGTCTAAAGCCTTGTAGTTTGAGGGTGTTCATGCATGTTTTGAGTGAAACAAAGTAGAAGTGATTATCTAGCTTGATCCAAATCATCATTCCTTCCATTAAACCTGCAACAATAAGTTGAATTTATATGTTACCAGGCATCTCCGAGCTACAACTTAGGAGAGTTTCTTGGAATCCTAACATAATTGGTGCCGTTGCTGGGGAGAGGAGATTGAAGCTCAGCTTCCCTGGGAGAACGACACAGATCCAACTTTGATGATAGACAAAGTCTGGACACATTTTTGGTTGTAATCATCTATCTGGCGACTCTACTGGAGGACGAACCTTTTGGTGACTCCACATCACAGTTCTGGCTCAGTTTGTGAGACACACTCAGAGAAATCCTCAAAAATCACCAGCTAACCCAGTGCCTGACCCTGAGAAGATTGTCAAGCAAAGCAAGGTATCATGAAAAGGAGCATCAGGATCAGGTAAGCCTAAACAATTTTATGTATCTTTGCAAGAAAGGCTTGTAGTTGAGCATGTACATGTTGAAAATGTAAAGCCTAGCGCTATCAGTGAAGAAATACTCTTAGAGATTCATAAAACTCCTTGTTCAATAAGTTCCCCTTTGGATCTCAGTCCAAAGAAAACCTCCCCTATAGTCCATCAATTTCCTTCAACCCTGTCATTCATTTCTCAGCGCCTTACCTTCCAAACTGCCAGTACTCTTTCATCTACCCCAGTCATGGCAGGTCCACAAGGAACTACCAAAATGGAAAGAATCATAGCTACTAGGTATGGACCTCTGGTCCTGCCTATTCCTTTGAATGCCATGCCTACAGGGGAATATTAGAAATACATGCCTAAGTTCACTGGTACAAAGGGAGTAACAGTTGAAGAACACCTTGAGTCTTTTTATAGCTATGTTGATAACCTAGATATCAGTGAAGATGAGTGTGGATGAGAGTATTTTTCCAAAGCCTTGATGGAGAGGCTAGAAAGTGGTTTAGAGAGCTGGCCCCTAGGTCTATAGTAGACATTGAAGCATTAGATGATGTGTTTTTAAAGAAATGGGGAGATAAGAAAGACCTGCTATACTACCATACTGAGTTTGGAAACCTGAAAAGGGAAAATGGGGAGTCATTGTCTAATTTTAATAAAAGATTCAATCACATGTATAACAAGATACCAGCTGAAGTGAAACATACCCCCACCTCTGCCAAACTCACCTATGCCAATGCCTTTGATTCTGATTTCTGCCTGCTATTAAGAGAAAGAAGATGTGCTACTCTAGCTGAAACGCAAGATGTAGCCTTAGAGGTGGAATCCATTATCATGGCTACAGAGAAACTTAAAGGACATGCTGATAGAAGGAGGCAGAGAGGTGAGACCTCCTCCTCTTCTTCATCTTCAGAACTTAAAATAGACAAAATGACTAAAATGATAGAGTCATTGGCTGCTGAAATATCCAAACTGAAGGTTGAATAGAATTCTGGGAAAGCAAGGCTTCCTAATACTTTTGCCCCTAGAACTATAAATCCATTCAGAAGAGTAAATGAACAATTGCAGATCATTCAGAGGGGCAAAGAGGCCAGTGAAGAACAAAGGGTTAAGGCTCCTTTCCAGAACGTAGTCATGGAGGAGGAGCAGTTCGATGAAGAGGATGAGATTCACTGCATGGAAGACAAGGGCAGTGCTGCCTTTTTGACATTAGCTACCTACGAGGAGTCATTACTCAGGGACCAGACCAGTCAAGAGTGGGACAGAGAAGCTATTCTACAGACTGAAGACCAACAAAGATATAATTTGAGGTCAAGAACGAGTAATGTCAAAGAGAATCCTGCTCAAAGAGCTGCTGTCCCCACAGAGCAGTAGGTCAGCAAACAGAAAAGACCAGCAGCTGATCCCATCATCCTCAAAACACTGGCTCAAGAGGTAAGAGGCCCTGACAAGTCCCTTTCCCCTTTCAACTTTGAATCAGAAGTCCAGAAGTTAAAAATATCTGTACCTCTGATAGAACTTGCAAAGAGTGAGGTCTTTAAGAAGCCCATCCTTGATGCCCTTGAGCTGAAAGCCACGCAAGCATCCAATGACTATGTGAATTTACAAGATGATAAGCTTGCAGTTGTGCTCAACCCAATGACTAAATCTGCTGATGAAAATTCCACATCATTTTATGTCTCCTTGACCATTCATGACAAAATCCTCCACAACTATCTATTGGACATAGGTGCCAATCATAATCTGATGCCCAAAGCTGTCATGGAAGAGTTAGGCCTTGATATCACCAGACCCTATCATGACTTGTTCTCCTTTGATTCGAGGAAGGTGAAATGTCTAGGGTTAATCAAAGACTTAGCTATCACCCTAGCTCAGCTGCCCATGAAAAGCATGATGATGGATATTGTGGTGGCAAATGTCTCCCCTTAAGTTTGGTATGCTACTCTCCAGAGGGTGCATTAAGAGGTTGGGTGGGACATTACAAAATGACTTATCTTATGCCACTGTCCCAATTTTTGGAGGACAAAGCAAAAGACTATATAGGGAAGCCCAGCTGGCCTATATCATCAGTGATGAGAAGAATCCCACTAATCATCCCATTTACGCTGTGGACACCGATTTTGGAGCATGTATTCTCCAAATTGAAGAATCCCATAAGACCCCGGTGCAACTCAAGAAACCAATATGCCAGGCCACGAAAGAGAAAGGGACACAGGCTTGGGATATGTTCTTTGATGGAGCCTGTTCAAAGGAAACTGCAAGATCAGGAGTGGTGCTAGTGTCTCCAAAACAATAAAGCACACATCTGTCTTTTAAACTGACTTTTCAAGTCACCAACAATATAGCAGAGTAGGAGGCTATGATATTGGGCTTAAACACTGCCAAAGACATGGGAATCAGAGACATAAAGGTGTTTGGGGATGCTGATCTCATCATTCAACAAGTGAACAAAATGTTCCAAGCAAGGCACCCAAGGCTAAAAGCATACAGAGATGAGGTATGGAGACTCAAAGATTCTTTTGAAAACTTTTTTATCTCATATATTCCTAGAGTTAAAAATCAGCTTGCTGATTCCCTTGCTGTGTCTGCTAGCATGTTCATCCCTCCCATGCCCCCTAAATTGATATATGAAGTACAGATAAAATATAGACCATCCTTGCCTGATAATGTCTAGCACTGGAAAGTCTTTGAGGATGATGATGAAGTAAATCGGTTTTTGCAAGTCATTGATGAGTTCTCTGAAATGAAAATTGATCAAGAGAATGAAACCTTGGAGGAATGTCCCCAGTCCCAGCTAAGGAATCGAATTGGCCAAGACAACATTGTACAGTTGCCTAGCAATCATATACCTAAAGGGCTAGTGCCCCTAGAGAAGCTGTTTGACCATAATGACGTGCCTCATGAGGTTGCCCAAAAAGAAAATCAGTCTGTAGTTCATAGGCATAACATAGGGAGTCCAGATCATCCAAAGTATATAAATCTGTCCACCCATTTGTCTGCTGCCCAAAGCTTTGAGTATTGCACCTTGATGAAGCAATTTGCTGATGTCTTTGCCTAGGAATACAGTGACCTTAAAACTTATGACAAAAATATCATCCAGCATAAGATCCCATTGGAGAAAGACACCATTCCTTTCAAGTAAAAGCTGAGACCCATAAATCCTTTGCTCCTCCCTCTGATTGAAAAAGAAATCAAGAAGTTGTTGGCTGCCAAAATCATAGTTCCTCTGAGGTATTCAAAGTGGGTAGCCAACTTGGTAGTGGTGAGGAAGAAAAGTGGAGAAATCAGGTTGTGTGTTGATTTCAGGAACCTGAACAAATGCTCTAAAAAGGACAACTATCCCCTGCCAAAGATGGAGCATTTGCTACAGAAAGTCTCAGGAGCCAAAGTCATGTCTTTCCTGGATGGATTTTCAGGGTATAACCAAGTTGTTGTACATCCAGATGACCAAGAAAAGACTGCATTCACCACTCCTTGGGGCACTTTTATGTACTCCAAGATGCCTTTTGGGCTGATGAATGCTGGAGCCACCTTTTAGAGAGCTATGGATATAGCGTTTGTAGGAGAGAAGGATAAGTTTGTCCTTGTCTACCTGGATGATATAACAGTATACTCCAACAGCCATCAAGATCATTTGCAGCATTTAAAGAAAGTGTTTCTGAAGTGCAAGAGGTTTGGGATATCAGTGAACCCTAAGAAGTCACAGTTTGCTCTAGAAGAGGGAAAACTTTTAGGACACATTGTTTCTACTGCAAGCGTCAAGATTGAACCAGAGAGAGTGAAAGCGATACAGACCTTCTTTGTCCCAAGATAAAAAAAAATACATCCAATCCTTTCTGGGCAAAATAATTTTTGTAAGGAGGTTTATTCCTGATTTCGCAGAATTGGTAAAACACATCACTTCTATGCTGAAGAAGGAATCAGAAATCAAATGGACTGGTGTAGCTAGAAGATCTTTTGAAGCCATCAGAAGAGCGATTAAGGAAGCTCCCACTTTGATCAGTCCAGACTATAGCAAGGAGTTCCATATCTTCTCATTTGCCTCCATTGACACCCTTGTAGCAGTCTTACTGCAGAAAGATGATGAGGATTCAGAGCATCCAGTGGCATTCTTCAACAAAACATTAAGGGATGCTGAACTATGGTATGATATTATCGAAAAAAAGGCCTATGCTCTTATCAAATCTTTAAAAGCTTTCCGAATATACATTCTGCACTCCAAGGTAATTACATATGTGCCCTATGCTTCAGTAAAAGATGTCCTAACGTAGCCAGATGTTGATGGAAGAAGGGCTAAATGGATTGCAAAGCTTATTGAATTCAACATAGAATTGAAGCCCACCAAGCTTGTCAGAGGTCAGGGCCTTGCCAAGCTGATGGCTGAAGAAAATTGCAGGATGCTGGACATGAATTGGATAAGCGCAAATTCATAGGATGGATAGAGATAAGAAGCAACAGTAGGACATGACCAGTTGTTGGCTAAAAATATAGCTTCTTGTGAATGGTATTCTACAATAGCTCAGTTTTTGCTGAAGCTAGAAGTTCCTCTAGGCCTTAGTTCAAGCCAAGCTAGGACTATTAAGCTCAGAGCAGCCAAGTTCTGTATTCATGAAAACCTGCTCTACTGGAGGGATCCATCTGGAATCCTTTTGAGATGTCTGGACAAAGAACAATCTATGGAGATCATGCATCAGTTCTATTCCAACATCTGTGGAGGACATCACTATTGGAAAACCATAGTCCACAAGATCCTCAGAGCTGGGTATTATTGGCCCACCTTGTTTTCTGATGTCTTTTCATTTGTAAAATCTTGTGACAGGTGCCAAAGGTTTGAAGGAAAACAACGATTGAAGTCCTTACCCTTGAAACCCATACATGCTAGCGGCCCTTTCCAGTAGTGGGGTTTGGATTTCATAGGGGAAATTAATCCACATTCTAGTGGCCAACACAGATGGATCTTAGTAGCTACAGACTAATTCACTAAATGGATTGAGGCCATCCCTACTAGGAAAGCTGATCATCATGTGGTCATGAAATTCTTGACAGAAAACATTTTCACCAGGTTTGGCTGTCCACAAAAATTGGTTATAGACAA
Source organism: Pinus tabuliformis (assembly GCA_031772625.1). Taxonomy (NCBI): domain Eukaryota; kingdom Viridiplantae; phylum Streptophyta; class Pinopsida; order Pinales; family Pinaceae; genus Pinus; species Pinus tabuliformis. The sequence continues at coordinate 1,918,704,170 of CM062816.1, forward strand.
TGCAACAACCTTCAGGGAAAAAGAGTTGGTGGACGTGTGTGACTCAATGGGCATTAAGCTAGTGCATTCCACCTCATATTACCCTCAAGGTAATGGTCTAGCAGAATCATCCAATAAGAGCCTAATAAGGATAATCAAAAAGCTGCTAGAAGACAACAAAAGGAACTAGGATTCCAAATTGAAGTTTGCATTATGGGCTGACAGGGTGACCACCAAGAAATCCACAGGGAATTCTCCATTCAAGTTGGTATATGGAATTGAGGTTGTATTCCTAATCCACTTGACCCTCCCTGTGGCCAAGTTCTTGCAGGAAGAGAAGATTAAGGGAAATGACATGGCAAAGAGGATTAGTGACTTGGCCGAAGTGCATCAAATCAGAGATCAATTGATTGAAAAGTCTGCAATACATCAAAAGAGAATCAAGGAAGCTTTTGACAGCAAGGCAGAGATGGACAATTTTCAAATTAGAGACTTGGTTCTTAAATGGGATGCACTGAAGGAAAAGAAAGGCAATCATGGGAAGTTCGATGCTCTATGGACCAGACATTTTGTCATTGCTCAGGTCTAGGGGAACAACACTTTCGTGCTGCAAAGTATGGAAGGAGAAACATTTTTTGATGGCCCAGTTAATGGGTAGTTTTTGAAGGTTTATGTTAATTAAGGCCTTTTTAGGCCTCAGCATTATAAAAATGTTGTTTTTACAAGTTTTTAGTGTAGGCTTAATTAAAATCCATGCCCAATGGAACACTAAGAATTATTGTTGATCTTGTTTTTATATGAAAGGCAGTGGTCTATGGTTCTTGAAACCTCACAGGGAGGCTTTCATCCCCCGAAGGATCCAGTGTTACCTCTGCTATGCAGTGCTGACTTTTTAATGTCAGAGAAAAGCTTGGTCTGTTTGGTCATGCTCAAAGGGGTTTCACACTGGTCACTCTTCCCTTCTTTCCTTTACCCCCGCTTACTCTTCACGACCTCCGTTCCCCTATTTGTCTCCTAAAATCGACATAGTAACCCCCTTTGGCCTTAGCCCCAAGCGTAAAACCCAAAACCTACCATAAAACCTTACCTATACGCCCTCACGTGCTCGTAAACCCCTCATCGCTTTCCCACTGTTGATCATTCCTTGAAGATCCAATGGCTCCCGTCACACCTAATAAAGGCGACCCACTCTACCACTCACCATCAGATCATCTCCGCCAAGATCTGACGGTCTTCACTTTCATCGCGCCAACAACTTAATCGAGCGATAGTGCGCGATGAGAGCGATTTTTCTCTCTCATCTGTTGCTACGTTTCGAACATTGAATGGAATCGATCGGCCTCGGGCTTTTACCACTTTACGCCCTAAAGCGATGCGATGAAAACCATTATCGCCCGACCAATCCGTCTCGTCCGATAAATGTCCGTGCAACTCCATAGCCCGATGATCGTACGATCTGTCCGCTGAAGATCCAATGGCCCAACTCACCCCGCTCTCACCTCGGCCGATAGCCTCCGTCGAGCCATCTACACCATTCATTTCCCCGATCCGATGGTCATTCTTCTTACTCACCCAAATCGTCCACCTACCCATGCATTCCACGTCTTCTGACCATTCTGTTGCTTGAAGAAGGAGATCACCAACTCCACCATCATTAGTCACAGTCAGACCCCCAATAACCATATTTAACAGAAAGCATGGCCAAGGGAGAAAAGGACAAGCACGACTCTGTAACTGAATTTATCAGTCATGGACTCCACTGGTACGAGCACTCCAATCGCCTAAAAGACAACACAACACCTGAATAGATCAGATTCACCCACTGAAGTAAGCAACTTCGTTCAAAGACTCCATTGGGTGGTTAAATGCAGTTGGTGGTCAATTACGACCCCTTCATACCTAAAATGGCCAAGTGCCCTAGTATTGTAAACTTATAAATACCTAGAAGTAAAATGTAATCAAGGTTGGCATTTGATGTAAGGTTCAACTTCTAGAGACTATAGACATTTTGTCACTTGCAGCGTCTCATCTTCATTTTCATCTAATATAAGCTTCTTTTGCTGTTAGCTGCTCACTGTCCATTTTCCTTTGTTCCAAGCTTGTGCCTGATATGCTGTGTTATTGATCTTTTGATGTTTAGCACTAGATAACTGTCATCTTATCTCTGTGTTGCATTCTTGAATGTATCATTGAATAGGTTGCTCAGGTTTCTTTCTATCTAATGCAGGATAGCTGTCATCATGTCTTTGCATTAATAGATTAGATTTACAGGTTTCTTTACTAGTTGCAGCCGACCATCACATGGTCTTGTGTATCTGCTGGTGTGGTTAGTATTCTCCATATTCACCTTATATCTGAAACTGTGAGCATTGGTGGTCTAAAGCCTTGTAGTCTGAGGGTGTTCATGCATGTCTGGAGTGAAACAAAGTAGAATTGGTTATCTGGCTTGATCCAAACCATCATTCCTTCCATTAAACCTGCAACAATAAGTTGAATTTATATGTTACTAGACATCTCCGAGCTACAACCTAGGAGAGTTTCTTGGAATCCTAACAGGAATTTTACTGGAAACAATAAAAATATTCTAGCCCCTGATATTCATTTACCATATTACCAATTTGCTGGAGAAAGGAATGTGTCAGATTTTTCAAAATTTTATTTTTAGGTTAATTTTCCTTCAATATAAGAATGTGATCTATCGAACAAAGAACCATGCAGCCAAATATCTGAGGCAAAAATATTTTTATTAGATTGTTCTAAGGAGCCAGTTGTTACAAAATTCACGAGAAATTTTGAAACTGCTGATCAAAATGATATTTTATTTTTTCATAACTTTCATGATCATGTAGCTAATTATATGGCAAATTTATATACCGGACAACCACTATTTATAGGGAGGTATGTATCAACTTCACTGCCTCCATATTGGTTATTATACTGATCAATATTTATTTTCAAAATTCAGGGCAGACTGGTGTGTGGTCCAACACCCATCTAATGATAGAGAGTTGGTTTGTAAATACTAAAGAGTTGTATATAAATAAGCTCATTCTATGAGCATCTAATTTACAATTACAGAAGTTTGATATAGTGCTTCAGTTTATGAATAAGGATTGTGTCCAACAAATAAGGTCTTCAGGGAGATTTCAATTTTCAGGCAGCAATTTTGGTTTGATTCCATGCCCAACCAGAGACCACTGGTCTATGGTTCTCAGCACTTTGCAACCAAAGCATTGTCCCCAGGTGGAGCCAGATGTTGTAGCCCAATTTTTCCATAGTCAAAATTTAAATTTTAGAAGGGAAGGCAGGTATGGAAAAAGTGTCCCATTGCTTGGTGAGTCAGACAACTAATTGACAACAGAGAAGATACCTACTAATATTTTCTGGACAAAGTTACTAAGAGGAAGGTGTATAAAAAATGGTACTACTGGACAAATGCAGAGACCAAGAATAAAGGTGCAGTACTATGAAGGATCGCCCACTAAATTTGTGTCTGATTATGATGATGTAGAAGCAAAGAAGAAACGAAGACGTGTATGTGGAACACTTGATCCAATCTCAATATCCTCTTGGCTTAAGGATGCAAAACTTCGTTGGCTAGTGAAAAGGAAATAATTGAAAACAATATTCAGTTGGATGCAGATGGTGCCAAACAAACATCTAATGAATCTGTAAAAGATGATTGTGGAAAAGTTTCCCATCCCATGTGTAAGAAATCATCCATGAAATTACAAGAGGACAAAATGCACGGCAATTAAGGAGAGTGGTCTTGGAGGTGGATTTCACTAAACCATCTATCTAAAGATTTACGGCCAAGATCATTTACGACATCACCCTCCTCATCTTCAAATAACGCCTAAGGTGCCCCTATGAAAGAGTTTAAGGTTTTGATCAGGTTCCTTACGATTTTATGGATGTGAATGCGATAGTATTCAGGCCCGTTCTCTCCTCCTTTATTATGACTAGCAGTCACATATGTGCATTCTTCATTTTTGGGTCGAAAACCCAAATTATGTTATGAGTGGGGTCACTTTTGAAATAAGTATTAAATATATGTTATTCTATATATAATATTTAAATATAAATTAAGAAGGAGGAAAGACATTTTTTATAATTGAATTAGTTTGGAAACTGGTCAAAACCATTTTGTAACTAATTAGTAATTGTTGTTGGCCTATGAGGGAGGGGGATAAAAGGAGGAAAATTAGATTTTGAAGGGGTTCGGAGATCAAGGAATTTTGGGAAAAATGTAATGTGAAATTTTCTTGGAGATTAATGAAAAGATTAGTGTGATTCCAACTCCTTGATGCATTGCAGTATGTCGTGTTTACTTCTTATGTATTATTTTCATGCTTGTTTTTCTTCATGTGAGGTTGATGTATGATGCAGTTGGTCTTTCCTGAATATTCACAAATTTATTTATGTTATAGTTTATAGCATACAATACCTAGTTTTATTCAGAGAAAGCCTTAAAGGACGCTCCATAGCCTCAAAAATCTCATTTCCTTTGTTTCATTCATCATTGTCTTCTCAGGGTGTAAGCATTGGATTCCTTTTTGCCCAATGTTAGAAACTCTGTTTCCAACTATTAAGTTTATCTCCATTAAGTTTATCTCCGAGTTTAAGCTGACATTACATTTGAGGGTGTTTTGTCTCTGGGAAGATATTTAATATTTATTGGTTTTGTGGATGTCTTGGGCACTAAACTCCTACAGCCAGGTGTTGTCTCCAGGGTTACAACATGTTCCTTGGAGTCCCGTTGCTGATGTGGAAGGTCATTTTGGTGTGTTTCTGTCGATTCCACTTCCTTAAGGCCATATAGGAGGTTGAATCCCATCATAGTAGTGCCCTGTCACATGTTTACCCTGGTTGGCCGATTACTTGGGTAACTGTGGGAGGAGGGTGTTACACTAATGTTACTTCCATCCTCAATATGTTCTTCATGTGGGCTCATACTCCACATTTTAGGCATCAAAATTGTTGTAATATCAAAGTGTTATGATACCGTTGGATTCCAGTATTAAATCTAATCAGAGTCAATCTGATAATGAGGACCAATATCAACTAACTATCTGGATCAAACAAGGAGGACATGAATATCCTTTTGACAGAAACCCATTAGGGCCAGGTCAAACATTTAAAACCCAAATGGATTTCAATAAGCTAATTTAGGTCAATTGAATAACCAGAGGCCAAGTTAAAAATCACTGGGATTCAATCAAACAATGAGACCTCAAATATACCAGGTTAAGGATCACTCAAAGTTTGTATTTCACACAGGAAGCAACTAAGAAGTCTCAAGAGTTGACCAAGGAGGCAGCCAAGTTGTTGCAGGAAATCGCCGTGGAGAGAGTATAGTAATGTTTTTCTAGCGTCGTTTTTAAGGAGGGCAAACACTGAAAAAATACAACTTTGGTTTGAATGAATGTGGCATGTTACTCGACCAGTGTTACCAACAAAATCACAAAGATAGAGATTTATGTGGAGTTTAATAGTCGATGTGAAAGAAATAAGTACATAACGTTAAGTACAAAACATTTCTCACCATTTGCAGGGATTCTAACGTAGGAAATTGTTGAAAAATGCAGCAAGAAAGTCTCAATTTGATTTTGCCTTTGTCAAATTGAGAAAATTTGAATTTCCACATCAATGGACAACTTAGAGGAACTTAACTTGTGTGAAATGGCTCTTGTCACTTAGTTAGCTCAGTAAATTTGAGTTAGAGGGCTTGGAGTTCAATCAAGCACGTGTGATTGCTAATTTGTAGCAATCAAGGTAATTTATTTCAAGTTGTTTTCAGTTAAACTAGTTCTAACCACTGGAGGAACTAGTGGAAGGTCAGCTGCGCAGTGGGACAACAATTTAACTAAGTTATCATCCAATTAACTGATCAATCAGCCCAAAATAGCTAGTGCATGCAAAGAATTCGAGTTCCCCATATGTGGTGGTGATTCCAAGGCAGTGTAACATTAGTTGTATATTAGTCTTGAGTGTACATGTGTTGCATGCAGTCAGATGATCAACCTTGGCAATTGTGTAATCATTTGGAGGAAAATTCCTAAATAATAAGGGCCTAATTCCTTAGGAATTGTACAAGGATCTAGGGGCTCAAGCAAAGGCAAAAATTGACTAAGTCTAGGTCAGAGCTTCTCATTGAGCAGAGATATAGTTTATTCACTTGCAGGTTGAGCTTAGAGTGAGCTAGAAATTTTAATACAGTCTCTATTCATCTGATTAATGCAAGCAGGCTTAGGAATTTTTTAGTAGTTTCTTTCTCCTAGAAAAATACTTTGCATGTGTGTTATTTCTTATTGCATGTCTGAGATTGTTTTTCTAAATTGTGAATTAATTTTCACAGAGTAGTACACTAGAATTGTGTCTCTTGATTTAGATTAAAATTTATTGAGCAGTTTCAATTATACACCATATTTCTACATGGTATCAAAGTTGGATTCACATTAGAACAATAATTTCAAGGTTGATACTCAGGAGGTTCGAATTTGCAGCTTCAGTGTTGCAGGATCTCCTAAGAGTTGGGAAGATGACCTTCAACGGGTTGAGATTAGAGTATGCCTCAGAAGGAAAATCGAATTTCATTGCATGGAAGGATCACATGGAGGCAGTGCTTGATGAAGACATATTACTATAATATTTCAAGACAAACTTTGCAAAACTAGGATTGGCTGATGCTAAGAACCTAGCTCAATTGAAGAAAGATGTAGCCAAGGCCAGCAGAATAAACTTGGAGGGAGTGCGAGACCACATTGTCTCAAATATCCATGGGAAAGAAAATCCTTTCACAATGTGGTAGACACTGATAGATCTATTCTAGAATAGCAATGACCATAGAAAATGGGCCCTCAAAGACAAACTTTGAAATATTAAGATGTAGAAGAATGGCACCATTCCACAGTATCTCAACAAATTTATACAAGTTTGTGATGAGCTTGGAGGGGTTGGTGTGACTGTTGCAGAAGATGACTTGGTGAGCCTAACTCTTCTAGGCCTTCCCAAAAGTTGGCATAGTTACCAGGACTCGGTGATGTAGAAATTCTTTGTAGAATCAAACCGATAATTGTAATTTACTAAAACAATAAACTTGAATCTACTCTACTCATCAGCATAAACAATTAATCTATCGAGAAATCACGAAGCATACAAGACCAAGAATTCAATAAACACATTACACAATGATTTCTTGGGGAAATCCATAGCTAAGAACCCCTGTTATCGGTATATTGCATTAGTTAGAAAATATGAGAAGATTACAATGCTTTGCTCAAGCCAGAGCAACCTCTATACTATCTCTATCCACCTCACAACTTCCTAGACAAACCTTGGCCAATAATTAATAAATTTATCACTTTCCCAAGTCCCTATTTCCTTGCGTTGTTTCATTGGGAATTAGCTCCCTATTAATTAGGGAAATTCCTCAATATGAATTACACAATCCTCATAGGCCTTCCTCTAACTACATGCACCACCTGTACAATTTGGATGATTATACAACTGATAGTACATTGCCCTTGAACTCCAATCTCAACTGGGTAACTCTTAGATCTAACATGAATGAGTTATTTATGAGTGAATCACCAGTTAATTGGTTGAACACATGAAGCAACACCCCACAGTTTGACTTCCTACTAGTTCCTCCATCAGTGGAACTAGTTTAACTGACTTTAGCTCAGTTAACTAAATTAATTAATTACAACTCAAAATAAACTCAACTAGGGCTCCTATAAAGTAGGAGACGCTCTACATGACTCAAGTTAGACCCTCAACTCGAATTAACTAAGCCAACTAAGTCAAATTCACTTAGTTAACTCATACAAGTTGTCTCGTGATGTGGAATTACAATTTTATTCCTAATTTAATTCAAGGACAAAATCAAATCAATATTTTCTTATTGCATTTTCAACACTCCCTTCAACAAGAAAGGGATTATTAGATACCCCAATCCTGCCTATATGGAACTCTAATTTACCTCTTGACAGTGTCTTAGTCAAGATGTCTACATCTTTTTCCTCTGTAGGAATGTACTCCAACAACATGATTCTCGTCTGCACAAATATGCTTGGACTGATCATGAAAAACTAGATTCTCAGAGAGTTTGATACAACTCTGGTTGTCACAGTAAATCATTGTAAGATCCATTTGCTAACCAAATAACCCAACAAGGATCTTCCTCATCCAGATAGCCTCATAAGTTGCTTGAATAGCAACCATGTAATTTTCTTCTACTAAACTGAGTGCAACTGATCTCTACTTCCTACAGTACCAAGAAAATGTTGTTGGCCCAATAATGAAGATTGCCCTTGATCTGCTCTTCGTATCTGATGGACTCCCTGCCCAATCCACATCTGTGAATCCTTGCAGCTTCACTCCCTATGTTCATCTGTACAAAGAACAAACTGAGTGGTGCCTCTGAGATATCTCAACACATGTTTAACTTCCTTCCAATAGAGTTTGGTTGGCTTAACCATTTCTTGAATAAGCTAGTTAACTGCAAAACATATGTTCGGTCGTGTGTTCACAAAATACATAAGTCAACCCACAAGATGCCTATAAATAGTAGCCTCCACTACTTATCCTGAAGTAGCACTTCCTTCCTCCAATTCCCTGCTAGAGGAGTCTTCATGGGTTTGCTTCTCTCCATGTGGAACTTCTTTAGTATCTCATTGGCATACTTTCCCTGAGAGAGTTTCTCATCTCTTTGCCATACTTCCATACCAAGGAAATAATGCATGAGCCCTAGGTCCTTCATCTTGAATTCTCTTGCAAGATCCTCTTTGCAAGATTTGACCAACTTCTCATCACGTGTTAGAATTAAATCATCAACATATAATACTATAATCAATAACTTATGTTCAACCACAATATGGTAAAGGTTTGCATCTGCTTCACTTTTGGCGAAGTCCAACCTAGTGAAATAGCTGTCGATCCTAGTGTACCAAGCACGAGTTGCTTGTTTCAATCCGTACAATTCTCGCCTGAGTTTGCACACATGCAACTCTCTGTTGAAGGTCTCAAATCCTTCCAGTTGCTCAATGTACACCTCTTCCTCAATCACTTCGTTGAGGAATGTTGTCTTCACATCCATCTAATGTATCTTCCATTCCATCTGCGCTGAAAGTGATAGAATAGATTTGATTGAAGAGTGATTTGCTATTGGAGAAAAGGTCTCCTTGTAATCAATTTGATCCACCTAAGAGAACTCTCTGGCCATAAATATGGCCTTGTGTTTGTTGACACTCCTATATGCTGCTTGCTTTACCTTGTAAAGCCATATAGAACTTGTTAGTGTCAGTTAGTTCAGCCTGTCACCAGTGATCAAATATGCTCTTACAAGGTGTTGTAAGGGTATCAAGTCAAATTTTTGTCATTTCAGTGAATCCTCAAATAAAAATTTGGTCACTGGCTGTCATGTCTAGATCATTGCTTCTCCCTTCACTTACTCATGTTCTTCATCACTCATCATGGTCATTGTCTTCTTCGAGGTATCATATCTTAATTTAAATGTCTTGGGTCATGAAATGGTTAAATTCCTAATTTTAGGTCATGGTCAAGGGTTTCACTCCATTTGTCATCATGATACCATATGTCAAAACAAAAACATGTCCATCATGTGATTCAGTGGGTAAAGAGAGTTATCAGCTTAGGGAAATCAAAATAAAGGTAAAGGTAATGTTTTATTTCAAATAAGACAATGATGCAATACACTACCTCATCTCATCATTTCTCATAGGGACATTTTTGCTTCAAAATATGTTTTTGACCAAATGGAGAAGGATTTTACAAAAGTGAAAGAGTTTTTTGTCAATTATAGTCCCAGAAACAAAAACCTCCTTTAGTTTATGCACAGGTATTATGATTTGAGAGAAATGCACAAAATACACTTGCAATGGGAGAGTTGTTACACTTCTGGATAGATTGACTTGAAGACAAATTTTTAGGGATTTGGAGCAGGTGTTTGTAGTGCTTAAGACTCTATTGTGTATCAGACATCATAATATATCCAACCATACCACTTCCAGCCCAAAAATCCTCCAAGAAGGCAATCAAAAGTGCTCTGCAAGTTGGCACTGCGCTTTTGTTAGAAGCACACTACGTTTTTGGAGTGACCTTGGGAAAACTCATTTTTCTTAGCCTTGGAGAGGATATTTTACATGCTTAAATACTTTATGGACCACTAGGCATCCCAAGCTTTCCAATGGTACCTTCATATTGTGATTTGGATTATTGGAAGGCATCCACAAGTTCTCCTCAAGTTGGCACTATGCTTTTGTTAGAAACACCCTGCGTTTTTGGAGGGACCTTGGGAAAATCAAATTTTCTCCCTACCAGAGTATCAAAATTACATTCTTGAGGAGTCCATTTGTAGCAGACTTCAAGTTCTTTCCAACGAGCTATTAGGTTCGTAATTTGGAGTAGTTTTAGGCCTCCAAAAGAGGGTTGGAAGAAGGTGTTATGTTTCTGGAGGAGGAGTTGCACGTAGAAGCACAACGCTGTGCTTTGGTGCTATACAATGGTGAACTGTGTTGCGCTTTGGCGCTACGCACCGGTGAACTGCGTTGCACATGGGAAAAAGTCTCCAAAAAATCATAAAAAATCACTCAAATCAAAACTTCAAGCCTGCATTCCAGTTTCTTCATCCTCTAAGCCTCATAAAAAGTAATTACACTCATTTTCATTCCCTCTCTTCCTTTGGAAAAACAAACAAAATGATTGTGAGTTTAGTCCTCTAGGGTTTTCTATGAGTTTCATGTTTTGAGCTTGAAAATAATTAGTTGGAGCTTTGAAACCCTAAAATCACTATCCCTATACCTCTTTTTGCATGCAACTCATCATCCCCATTCACCAATAAACCATTTCCATTCATTCCATTCACCTCCCTACAAACCCTAGCCCTAATCTATCAAATTGGGCAGTTTCCCTAGCTAGGACTATGTTTAAGTTTTCTTGTTCATATCCCTCATTCATTTCCCTCCATTTAACTTCCTAAGGATTCCTAAAACCCTTGTCCATCTCCAAAAATTTCCCTACTCCCATCTCCCTTCCCTAACTTCCTCATTTCACCACTTCAATCACTTTTCACTGTTTTTCCCCCTTCCTATCATCTAGGGTTTCAAAATGGAAGGAGACTCTTCACCATCAGAGAAAAAAAAACATAATAAAGGGGAGAAGATTCTAAGGTATGAGCCCACAAATTGCAATGAGATCAATTCATCACCATTCATAAGACAATTGTTTGAAGATGTCAACTACCTAGGGTTTTGTAAAAGAGTAGGAGAGGTAAGTTTTAATGAGCAGCTCATTGATTTGATTGCCACCAATCTGAATGATCCAGGTGGATATTGGTGGCCACCTGCCAAGTTCACCTGGACCCCCACCATTGTCTTTCTCAGCATTTTCAGTTTCCTTAATTGTAGCACAGTTTACTATTTTTAGCAGTTTTTCGGGTCCTGAACTTCCGGAGCCGTTTTGAGGCCCTAAACGACGTTTTTTTGGGAATCTGGGGCAACATGGGTCCATCGACCGATGTTGCCTCCCAAAGTGGTAGTACTCGGATAGATCTTTCTAACGAGCTATCGTGCGCGTCAAACGGAGATCGTATGCCAAAGTTACGACCCCGGGAAATTGATGTACCAATTTACCCAAACGGGGCCCACAATTTGGCGTTTCATCTTCTAGGGTTAGGTTTTGGAATGTGAAGGGTTTTCCATTGTTTCTCAACAATAAATAGGCCTTCGAGCCTCATTGTAACTCAGTTTTGAAACAGTTCAGAGGCATGTAGCCATCACATCTCTTCTCAGAGATAAGCTACCATCACCCTAGCTGGTTTATTTCCATTTCTGGTTGTAAGCATATTTCAGTATTTTCCATTAATGAAATGAAGTATTATTTCCGCTGCATCTTTATGTATATGGTTATCTCTGTAATTTGTTGCGTTCCTGTTTAAATCCGGATTAGTGGTAACAGAGCGGTCTGCTTTTTCTCTGTTTTTCTTTGCATGTCCCCAACAAGGTCGGGATATAAGGAGTTAGGGCTTGAACTGGTTGAACCTTTGCAAGACCAGCCTCGCAAATCCCGACGGCCTCCCATGGCGGACGAGAAGAAAGACGAGGGGGTAGGAGATCCCATCAAAATCTTGCTCGAAGAAGCCCTCGAGCGACAACGGAACGCGATGATGGACAACTTTGCCCAAATCCTTCAGCGGCTACCCAGAAGCGGCGCATCGGCTTCCAGCAGCTCCTCTGGAAACGCCACACCCTTTAAGGTACAAGTTAATTTTGAAATCCCCATATTCGAGGGTCAGATAAACGCCGATGCCGTAGATAAATGGTTAAATCTGCTAGAGGGTTATTTTTCTGTTCATGAATTTTCGAGTCGGGAAAAGATTGTTTTTGCTCTTCTCAAAGCAGGCCCCCACGTCAAGGACTGGTGGGAAACCTACTGCGAGCAGAAGGATGAAAGTACTGGCTCGCTATTTTCAGCCGCACCCACCTGGGATTCGTTCCGGGATGCCATCAAGGAGCAGTACTACCCTGTCGGAAGCTATGAGGATGAATGCATAAAGTGGACCACGCTGCGGCAGGGAAGGGACCAAGACGTGCCGGAGTTCACCAATCTTTTCCATACCCTTCACACAAAGTTGGGTATCAAGTATTCAGAGCAACATTTGATACTCAAATACCGTGGCTGCCTGCACAAGTACATCCAGGAAGAAATACAATTCCTAAACATCCCCTCGCTCGGCGCAACATACCGATATGCCGTCAAGGTCGAGCAGAAGTTTAAACAAAAGAAGCGAGACTTTGGATCTGCGAATCCAAAGCAGGGGAAAGGTGCCCCTAAACCACAGAACAAAGGACAGAGCCAAGGCGGGACAGCCCAAGACAACCAGCCGAAGCTACAAGCAAAGAAAAACGCCGCGAAGCCGAGAAAGGACACTGGGAAATGGTGCGAGTTCCATAAGAGCTCCACTCACAACACAAGTGAGTGTCGGGCCAAGCAGTCACTAGTGGCTGAGCTAAAGGTTTCAGAATCAGATGCATGTTCCGACTCTGAGTCAGAACCCGATAAGGGGTATGAAAAAGGGAAACAGATCATTGATGCGGATCCCAGCGCCACTGTTGCTACCGCAAAAATCCAGAAAAATGAACTCGAAGATCCAGAGGAGGAGGAGCGTCTCTTCCACTCCCAGATGTGGGTAAAGGGCTCCCCGATACAGTTCATTGTTGATAGCGGGAGTCAAAAGAACCTCATTTCGGCAGAGGTCGTGAAGCGGTTGGGCTTACCGACCACAGCACATCCACAACCATACACCATGTTTGGCTTCACCAAGGGCGAGATCTTCGCGTGAGCCAGCAGTGTCGCCTTCCATACAACATCAAGCCCTTCACGGATGAGGTATTGTGTGACATTGCTCCCCTTGAAGTTTGTGATGTATTACTAGGACAACCATACTTGTGGAAGCGACATGCTGTGTATGAATCAAGGCCCCGTGCTGTTATTATTACATTGGGAAAGAAGTTGTTCAGGATACCAGAGGTAGCACCACCTGCTGCCATCTCTTTGATTACTGCAAAACAATGCAGCAAGATCATTTCCAAAACCAGGAAATTTGTTTTCCTAATGATACGCCCTCAAGGGAAGAAGAAGACAGTGGCCGCGGCCTCCAAACGGGGTCCCTCTGCACGATAGCTACAGATGGACAAGATTGTGGAGGAGTACGAAGACATCTTCACCTCCCCGGCAGGGGTTCCTCTGCACTGTCAAGTCAAGCACTCCATCGATCTGACCCCAGGTGCACCGCTACCCAATGGACCAATTTATCGGCGCTCCGTTCTGGAGAACAATGAAATCAAGAGGCAGATTCAGGAGCTCCTGCAGAAAGGTCACATCCGTCCGAGTTCATCGCCCTGTGGGAGCCCGATTGTGTTGGTACAGAAGAAGGATGGGACGTGGAGACTCTGTATTGACTATCGGGCGCTGAACAAGATCACTGTCCGTAATAGGTACCCGATCCCACGGATTGATGACCTCCTAGACCAACTAAAGGGGGCGAAATATTTTAGCAAGATCGATCTGAAGTCAGGATATCACCAGGTACCAATCGAACCCTCAGATGTGTGGAAGACTGCCTTCAAATCCAAGGAGGGCCTCTTCGAATGGTTGGTCATGCCTTTCGGATTGACGAATGCTCCTGCAACCTTTATGAGGCTAATGGATGACATCTTGCGGCCATTCACCAACTCCTTTGTAGTAGTATACTTGGATGACATTCTGATCTTCAGCCAGAGTTGGGAAGAGCACCTCCACCACATCCAACAGGTTCTCCAAACACTGCGGCAACACAAGCTATGTGCCAATTTGGAGAAATGCACTTTTGGCATGACCGAGGTTCAGTATTTGGGATACATCATTGATGAACAGGGGGTGCATGTCGATCCAGCCAAGGTCCAAGTCATTCAGGATTGGCCCTCTCCAACCACTCTAACAGAGCTCCGCAGCTTTCTAGGTCTTGCCAACTTCTACCGCAGGTTTGTGCTGGGGTTTTCTCATATTTCTTGGCCCTTGAGTCAAGTCACCAAGGGAGGGCCGAAAGCAAAATTCTTTTGGTCTGAATCTCAACAGAAGGCCTTCAGGGAGTTGAAGGATCGCCTCTGCACGGCACCAGTGCTCGCGTTACCAGATTTACAACAACCATTTGAGGTCGAGACAGATGCCTCTGACTATGCTATTGGGACAGTCCTTACTCAACATGGACATCCAGTGGCATATCACAGTGAAACGCTTTCAGACACAGTCCGGAAGTACCCCACTTATGATAAAGAGATGTATTCCATTGTACAGGCCTGCCGACAATGGAAGCATTACATTTTGGGGAAGGAAACGGTCATCCACACAGACCACCGACCCCTGCAGTTCATACAGACCCAAGGGAAATTGCAGAATGATCGCCATTAGAAGTGGTCTACATACCTGCAACAGTTTCACTTGAATATCAAGTATAAAAAGGGCAGCACCAATAATGTTGCAGATTGCCTCAGTCGACCACCGATCATGGCGCTGACCACCGTGCTCAACTCTTGTGGGCACGAGACTTCTGATTGGCCACTTCTCTACAAAAGTGACCCAGAATTTGGCCACACATACCAGACACTCTTGGAGGGTCGGCATGTTGCAAATTTTCACCTCCAGGATGCCCTATTATGCCACCTCAGTCACCTTTGTGTTCCGTCAAGTGAGCGTGCCAAGATGATTTGGGAAGCACACTACAGTCGGGCTGTTGGGCATTTCGGGATCGAGAAAACAGTGGCAGTACTGCAAAATTATTTCTATTGGCCGAATCTTCGACAAGATGTTGGGAAGTACATCCGATCATGTACTGCCTGTGCCATTGCCAAACCGACCATTAAGAAGCAAGGCCTCTATACCCCATTGCCTACCCCTAGTCGACCTTGGGAATCCATCTCCATGGATTACATGTCAGGCCTTCCTTCCACTAAGCATGGAAATGACTGTGTTTTTGTGGTCGTCGACAGGTTCTCGAAGATGGCCATTATGGTGGCCTGCAAGAAGAATATCACAGCAGAAGCCACTGCTAAACTCTTCTTTGAACGAGTGTGGGTGCACTTTGGGATCCCACAGTCTATCATCTCAGATCGGGACAGTCGGTTTCTCAGCACATTTTGGTCCAGTCTCTGGTCAATGCTGGACACCAAACTCACGAAGTCCACAGCCTTCCATCCTCAAACTGATGGCCAGACAGAGGTTGTCAATAGGATGATTGTGCACATTCTGCGCATGTATAACTCAAAGCATCCACGCACATGGGACGAGAGCCTCCCCTATGTTCAGCACAGCTACAACCGAGCTCTTCACAGCTCCACTGGCCATAGCCCTTTTCAGGTGGGTTTGGGATTCCAGCCACTATGCCCCATTGATGTGGCCATGCCACTTGCAGCTACTCACATGAATTCAACTCATGTCCAGTCCGAAACAGATAAGGCCACCAGCTTCATTGAGCGCATCCAACATATTCGCCAGCAGGTCCATGACATTCTTGAGAAATCAAATGCCAAGTACAAGCAGCGACATGATCAACATCGGGTGCCACACAAGTTCCAGGTGGGCGACAAAGTCTGGTTGCATTTGCAAAAGGAACGCCTTACTGGAGCCTATCGGAAATTGAGACCACTCCGATATGGTCCTTACACCATTACTAAGGCTATGGGAGACAATGCATTTGAGCTCAGCATTCCCCCATTCCTTGGCCTGCACCCAGTGTTCAATGTGGACCACCTTCGGCCATACTTTCCACCATTGCTAGACACATCCGACATTGCAGAACAACTCAAACCCACAGAATTAAATCCAGATTGCATGGAACAAGCTGCCACTGATCGAATCATGGACACACAGATCAAGAACACTCGCCAACAGAATATCCAACTCTATCGAGTTGTCAAAGCAGGCCAACTCCTTCAGCAGGGCAAGTGGTTCACCAGGGAACAAGTTCAGCAGAAGTTTCCTCATGGGGACCATTGCTTCCTAAGGGGGGAGGAATGATCCAGGTGGATATTGGTGGCCACCTGCCAAGTCCACCTGGACCCCCACCATTGTCTTTCTCAGCATTTTCAGTTTCCTTAATTGTAGCACAGTTTACTATTTTTAGCAGTTTTTCGGGTCCTGAACTTCCGGAGCCGTTTTCAGGCCCTAAACGACGTTTTTTTTGGGAATCTGGGGCAACATGGGTCCATGGACCCATGTTGCCTCCCAAAGTGGTAGTACTCGGATAGATCTTTCTAACGAGCTATCGTGCGTGTCAAACGGAGATCGTATGCCAAAGTTACGACCCCGGGAAATTGATGTACCAATTTACCCAAACATTGCCCACAATTTGGCGTTTCATCTTCTAGGGTTAGGTTTTGGAATGTGAAGGGTTTTCCATTGTTTCTCAACAATAAATAGGCCTTCGAGCCTCATTGTAACTCAGTTTTGAAACAGTTCAGAGGCATGTAGCCATCACATCTCTTCTCAGAGATAAGCTACCATCGCCCTAGCTGGTTTATTTCCATTTCTGGTTGTAAGCATATTTCAGTATTTTCCATTAATGAAATGAAGTATTATTTCCGCTGCATCTTTATGTATATGGTTATCTCTGTAATTTGTTGCGTTCCTGTTTAAATCCGGATCACTGAAAGGAGAAAAAGCCACCATTGCAGGGATTGATTTCACATTCTCAGTTGCTACCATCTCTCTTGCCACAAGGATACCAAATCATGGGGAGTATTTGTTATATACCTAGGGGGGGATAATATGGGGTACCTCCCTTGGTACCCCATATTATAAGGAAATATTATAGATCTGATATGAAAATATAAGATAATGCAAATAAACCCAGAAATAATATGAAATGATTCTTTATTGATCAAACCCTTATGGTAGGGCAACACCATACATTCACTCCTTAAGGAAGGAGAACACTCCACAAGCCATATGCCTGTTCATACAATAATCCTTCACTATCTCCATGTGGAGTCTCTAGCCTCTATATAGGCCTCATACATACAATACCATGGGTCATTACCATTGTTCCCTCATACCATCAACTAATACCATGGGCCCATTACATTATTATTAACTACTTGTGGTCCCTTACATGATATGGGTTAACCACCTTATTTATTACTATGGCCCATCCCATTATTACATTATTACCTTGGGTACCTCCCTTGGTACCCCATATTATCCCCCCCTAGGTATATAAAAGTATTGGTTCAAAGTCACGAGCCTAGACCTTGAGCAATACAAACCTTTCTTGAAATCACCCTACAAAGAGGCTCATTCACACATCATTTGATTCAGATACTAGTAGGAAAAGTATGCACCATTGACGAAGGTTGTAATGAAGTTTTTCACTTGTGATGGAAGATTTTCCATATTGTATCAATACCACATTAGGCTGCTAATGCATTTC
This sequence comes from Pinus tabuliformis, assembly GCA_031772625.1. Lineage (NCBI taxonomy): Eukaryota > Viridiplantae > Streptophyta > Pinopsida > Pinales > Pinaceae > Pinus > Pinus tabuliformis. The sequence goes on from CM062816.1 coordinate 1,918,722,135, forward strand.
ATAGTTGTGAAACCTCTTAACCTATGGAACTACTTGTGTAGAAGTCCCATCAAAATGTTTGAGAAGGTGCAAATGAAAAAAAAAAAGAGCATTACCCTAACCTTTTCCATCAAAGTTTGATAAAGGTTGTGGTCCTCCATTAGTTGGCAGAGAAGAACATAACATGGGATACTTTATTGAAACAACCTTGCAGAGGCACGAGACTACTTCACCAGACCATCACCAAGACACACCAACACAACCTATGGAGGTAGGGTCATCAAGAAAATTAGAGGAGGTTCCCAAGGCACCTAGATCTGAGGTGATCAAAATATACCAAAGAGGAAAAAGACTTGTGTTTACTTCTCAAGTTGAGAAAAGGGCCAAGCCTTCTACATCAGCACAACAGGGATCACATTTACAGGATGAGGAGCTAATTGAGCATGATTTTCACCTAGTTAACTTGGAGGTAGTAGATGAACATTCAAACTTGCAACAAGCTATCAAGGAGAAGGATTACCTGATCAGAGAGCTCATGGACAATTTGGCAAGGGCCAGATTTATCATTTCTTTCCTTGAGCAAGAAAACAGTCAACTCAAAGCCAAACAACTAATAATGGAAAAAGAGCAATCCAAGATGTTGAAGCAAGAGGTCAAAGGTAAAGCAATGCTAGATCATGATGAACAAGAAAGGTAGGTTGGAAAGAAGAAGCCTAGGACAACGAGTCTAAAAAGAGCATTGCAGAAGGAAAAAGACCAAAACCTACTAGATTAGGACTTGGATATTGAAGACAAAATTGCTATGGAAATCAATGAAGATAGAGAATATTGGCTAGGAAAAGTCAATGTCCATCTAGAGAATCTTATTGAAAAGGCTAATAGGGACAACCAGATGTTGAGGCACATGGCCCACCACTACCAAACCAGAAACAAGATTTGCAACATCAAGGTCAAGCAAATGCAAAACACGCTGAAGGAAACCCTAAAAGGAAAATATTAGAGGTAAAAATTAGAGATGCTTGCTGAAGCATCCATGAGCGCATAATATACCTCATTTGGCACTTCTGGACCAATTTTGGGAGTTTTTTGAGCATTTTTGGTTTTTGGTGAAATTTGGTGCAAAATTAAGAAAATACACTAGTTACAGAAACACAGCGCTTTGGCGCTGCGATTTTTCCTAAGAGCTCCAAATGACAAGTGGCTTGAATTTTTAAAAATATCATGCCCCCCTCTCAAAACCCATGTCCTCAAATTTCTTAGACAGGGCTTAGATTTTTAGAAAAATGAGAAAAAGGGGTCAAAAATCAACATTATGCCCCTTTTTTTGATAGGCACTGGGTTTTTGGGGACACCTTGGGAGAATCAGGTTTTGAAGGCCTTCCAATGGGTCATTTTCAAAAATTCAAGCTGTTCAATTTTTACTTCAGGATGGCACCTAAAAATGACCTTAAACTTGGCACTGTGCTTCTGCAATTTTCTGAGATTTTAATTAAAAATTCCATTGTGTAATTTCTCAGATTTTCTAGTTTGACTTGGTAAAAGGTAAATTTATGATGTAACTTCAGTAGTTAAAAGTATAGATGATGTAATCATGAATAAGTTAGCATTATAGGTTGTTTTTATGTTTAATTAGGCCTCATAAATGAAGCAAAACTCAAATCAAAGTCTAGGAGAAGAGTTTGTTTTTTACCTTCTCACTCTCACTTGTTGGTTGAGAGATTCTTGGAAACTGTTCCACCACTTAGGGATTCGACTCCTGAAGGTGGGGAAACTATTTGTTTGAGTCTATATGTATTATTTCTCTTTCAAAGAGAAGGGTTGGACTTCAGAGGAGAGAATTTGTATCTAATTCTTTCTCTTAGCTAATCACAGGAGCAGTTACAACTATTTTTCAGGAATTCATGTGCAGTGAGTTTGTGATGTTGTTTTCTTTCTATGTCAGTTTTTTATGAATGAATCCATCTTTCTTAACATGTTTTTTCTCCCTCATTGAATTTCCTTACAGTTGTATAGGCATAATTCTTTATATTTAAAGCTTTGTTTATGTGGAAAATAATTTCTATGTATTTCTTCTTCTAGATTAATGAATTCATGGTACACATGCTCATTATGACCTTCTAAGCTTTTCAAACCCTACACTACATTGACCAAACTCTCAGATTCATCACAAGACACTGCTATCTTGCTCCTCTTTATGCCTGCTACTGCAACCCTTTGAGGCCTTGACCTAGTTGCTTTTTCTCATCCCTGGTCTAACAATCCAAAACCCTAAATTTTCAAAAACTCATCTAAAACTATTATATCTAACTTAAAATTAATTTTTCTTGCAGTCATTGACTGTGAAATCCTTATAGAGATACCTCTATGGTTTAGTAGGGCTAGCTTCTGAATTGCAAGTGGCTTGAAGTTACCTCTTCCGATCTCCTCCTCAACTTGGGACATTGTAGATGATAACATTTTGGCTCCATTGCTGGAGAAGGGAAGATATATCTTCCCTGGGAAATAACTACAGAGATCAGGTCTGATTGCTAATGGTTGTTATCGGAAAATCTAGTGTCCACTCGGAGCTGCTAGTCCCACTAAGACTGGTAGCTATCTTAGAAACAAACAAACTAAAACTACTTTCATTTTCCTTTATGAGAAGTAGATAAGAGTGGAATGAAGGACACCAACCTCAGTCTTGTGCTTGGTTCCTTGCTCGGTTCCTCTCCCTTCTAACAGATCCTTGTCACTTCCCCTTCTTCTACCCAGCTTCAAAGAGCACGTGTAGAATCAAAGCAGCATAATACTATCGAAGAACAGAGATCTAAAATCATAAAAAATATGGGACCAGATATATATTGACCACACAAATGCATATATCATCAAACATACAAGAATGTGGAGGAAAACTTGAATAGCTTTATTAATATCAAGAATAGCAAAGAGGATTACAACCAATTGTTCTGACCCAGCGTCATCCTCCAGCATGAAAGCCCTTCTTTCACCTCATGAAAATCTTAGATCACCCAACACTATGATATTCCAACAAGAAACCAACATCACTTCCTTACAAGATACAAAATTCCAGCCTCCTAGATCTCTGGGATGAGGGATCCATATCTAGATGATTGCAAGGGGGGTGAGTCAGCTTATGGGATTTTGATTAGTGTCCTCTCTCTGATAGTTCTTGATTCCACTTGGAGATTGATGATCTCTTACTCATCCCTGGGCGAATTCATAGAGGCAAGTGTCACAGGAGAAGTTTCTGGAAGATTCCATGATCATCCACCTCGCAAACTGTCTCTGCCATTTGTTCACTCTCGCCCATCGCACCCCATAGAAGGGCTTTTTAGTATGCATCGCACCTCCCGTGTGCATTAGGTGGGATGCATCGCACTTTGACCATGGAGCAGGTGAGATGATCCAATTTTGACCAGTTTTTCATGGAGAACTTCTGGGAGATGATGTAATCAGCTCACCTTGTTCTTTTAGGGTATGGAACAACACTTTTAGGGACCTAGGAGCCCTTGGTTTATGGAAATGTTTGATTGGGGTTGCAGTGCCCAAAAATGTCTATAACAGTTGCCCCATAAAGCATGAGGTGTTAATCTTTGATGTCGGGTGAAATGCTTTATCATGAGGATCCGAAGTTTTTTCGAGCTGGAAGGCGGCCTGTAATAAGATACAATACAATACATTATCTTCATAATATTTTTCAGGATCTAGCTGAGGTGGGCATTCCCATGCTCAGCTTTATAAATTCATTTTCATGTACATAAGACAGACAACCGTCTGTGCGGGAGACTGATGATTCTAATAGAGTCGTCATCCTTTGATTCAGATGATCATCTGTGCAACAACAATGTACATTCGATGTCTTTATTTTTCCGAATATATCGCAGCCCGGATGGATGAAACTAGATCCGGGGTCTTCAAACTCGTTCAATATTCACTCAGAGTACAAGTCGATCCATGTGAAAGATGTTCTAGAGTCGAACATGGAAAGACATTGCCTGATTACTAGCCGATGATGTAAGCTGTTAACAGGCGCGAGAGGAATCACCGATAATGATGATGACATTCAAGGTACTACAATACAATTCGCGTGGTGTGAATAAGGGACTTGGCGTCGAACACCACGCAAAATCTTTCGGTCGAAGGCCATTGATGTAAACCTGTCGCTGGAAGTGAGACACTTGCCATTGAGGCATGTAAGCTTCAAAGTACTAAAAGGGTTGTTCCTAAGTCAACTTCTTGGATAATGAGCTGGTTTCGACAAGAAGCGACCCGCCGTAGGAGGGCCTTAAGGAATCCCACATCTAAAACACAGAACAGAGTAAATGATTTTGGAGGTGAAAACGATCTAATGATACAGGGTTTAGGGTGGTGGTCATGAAATAATGGAGCGTGAATGTATTGTAGCGGATGAGACACAGGTGAATTCTTTGAGCGACTTCTCTTGAAAAAACTGACGACACTAACATGGATTGGTAGCGTTAACCCCAAATATGGATGGTGTGATGGACCAATGGTGATATGACCAGTGAACGAAACAACCCAACCCGACTTGGATGCGGAGTGAAAGTGTCATGTTCAAGAGTGACTTGCTACCAATAAAGTTTCTTCAAGTTTTCTTCCCAATTTTTCCCTAGTTATTACTGACCCGTACCTCTTTATTTTTGTCAAGCTTGAGGAGGATAACATATGCTTGTTCTATAATTTTCCCTTCGGGCAAACCCGTCGCTATATTTTAACGAGCCTAGCGACAGTGAAACTCGTTCTCGTCTGTATGGACAAGTTCGTCGCTATTCGGTTTTAATGAGTTTAATGACAAAGATAACTCAGTCCTTTTCAATTTTAGAGAGTCTGAAAAGGGACATAAAGGAAACTCCAATAATCCTTTTTCGTCATATAATCCCTTAAGTCCGAAAAAGTATAAAATAATACAAAAGGGATGAATTTTCGGTAATTTTAACGAGCCGAACAAAACAAGCGCTCGATCTTTTTGTGTAATAATCCCTTAAGTCCAAAAAGATTAAAATCTAGAAGAGGGATAGCACTTCCGGTCGCTTTAACGAGATGGAGAGGCCAATTGCTCGGCAATCTTTTCATGTTTTACGAGTCTGGTGAAAAGATCTTAAAGGAGACTCGTTTTTGAGGAATGAGTGATAATTTCGGGTAGCAGCTGATTCCAAGTAAGGTTTGGAATTTTCCAATCACGGCAGTGTCACAAGGATGGCTAACAGGATCACTCTTCATAGCTGTTCCTCAAAAGGGGTAAAAAATCAAATGGAGGTGAATGATCGGCTAAAAAAGAGTGGAGGTGATGATGAGAACACGACCAGGGCTCAAAAGCTGATGATAATGCATTCACAATGGTTATTTACCGGAAATTGGTTCATTTTTTAATGAGCTTAAACTCTAGGGAAACATTTGCTCATTGCTTATGTTTAATTTTTAACGAGCTTGAACTCCACATAAAAACTGCTTGTGATAATGGTCATTGATTTAATTTCACCGTTAATCACTTTGTTCCTTCAAAGGTTGTACCGCCTATTCAATTGCTTCATCAAACCGATTAGAAATGAACAATATATGTTTCAAAATGAGTTAAAACACTAATATTTTACTTGAATTACGTGAAAAGTAATTTAAAAGTCGTTTTTTTACCCCTCATTTTACCATTTCATTTGAACTTTGGTTTATTGGAGCTCTGGAGGTGCTTTTCCCCCTTGATTTTCACCAGCTGATTTCGAGAGATTCTGTGGACGATTCTTGGCATTGCCTGGACCAGGTAGGACCTAAACCTGAGCTCTTCAGTTGCATTCCTTCCTTTTTGAATTCTGTGCATGCTTCCCTATTTTTCTGAGCCCCTGGGGTTTGAAAAATTTGCCCTGGCTTCATCGCACCCTTTCTATATCAAAAGGTGCGATGCATACTGGCTTGGCCATTGGCTAGTTAGTATGCATCCCACCCAGTACACTGTTGGGGGTGCGATGGGCGCGAGAAGGGAAGTTTTTGCACTATTTTCTCATGGATTTTTTGCCTGTTTTTTGCCAAATCAGGATCCTGACTCTTCCCTTGCTTGTTTTGCAGAGATTTATCGGAGCAAAATGGTTGTTACATGGCGAGAATGCGAGCATGAAGAAGAGGACATGATTTCTCTACATGATCCGATTACGGTAACTGCACTGCGGAACTGTGGCCTGTTCAAGTTTTTCGGCATTTCTAGCATGAGGCAACAAATCAACTTGTTGCAATATTTCTCGATGCATGGGATCCTACCAACCAGGTGTTTCAGATCAGAGGCAAATCTATCCTGTTGACACCTAATCTTCATGATTGGGGAATTTTGTGTAAATAAATAAATTAGGAATGTGAATAGTCATCGGGAGATGAACTGAACAATCACTCCTATTGTATATAACAATGACCTACCTATGGAATAATATACGAATCTTTTTTTGTTTTGTGGAGTTACCGCCTGGCCCGACATGGTATCAGAGCCAGCTCCTTTTTAGCTCTTGTTCTTTGTAACTCCCTCCTGCATATTCTGCTCATATTCTGCCCATGTTCTGCAGGCTGACATGTCTGTCATATCCCTGTGAAATATCAATCATTGTTTAATATATTTGTTGTGTGTGAGTTCCATTTTGCTATGCGTTATACGCATGGATTCATTGTGAGTTTCAACCCAAGCCTGCGCCTGACATTCACCTGAACGATGAAACGTTCCTCTGCCTGTTCTTCTGAATACATTGATTGCTCTCTGGCTGTCCTGACATAAACATTTCATAATGTTTTTAGTGCTGTCCTTCATGGTACTACATCTGCTCCAGGTTCTGAGAAGTGTAAATGCGCAATATCTGCCTGTTTTGGGTGACCCATGTGATTTTTCAGAGCCCTTTCATTCTTTTTCCGACCCGCTGCCAACATCTTTACATCTCTGTTAAAAGAGCTCAAACAACTATATCCAGAATGGTTGCTGCCCAAAACTCAGATCACACAGAACTGTAGTAACGCACTCCTGGTCATGTTACTCTATCGTTGGTCCGACCTACTCCGTGGTTGCCTACCCTCTGTGGCTAAGATAGTCATATCGAGTCTGGTGGAGATGCAAGGTATCATGGAGATGCCGTGAGCTTGGAGTCCGTGAATCCCAAACCTCGTTTCCGTTTGGAGTCTGGTGGAGATGCGGTGAGCGTGGAATCCAGTGAATACGCGGTTTACAGAAATGTTGCTTTATATATGCGTTTTTCATGTCCATTTCACATATATACGCTGTTGACATGAACGCTGGTCTCAGAACCCGAGATGTCGGGCCTTCTTTGAGCGGATCGAGGGGATGAGCATGTTCTTGGAGGTCTCTCTCTAACTAGATTGCGCCTTTGACACAACGTTTGAGTTTTGAATATTGAATGCGTTTGAATTATTGGACGCTGTTTGAATATTAGTGCTGTCCCATTGAACTGTGTTGAATGGTTCTAACGCTGTCCAATTTTCCTATTTTAACGCTATATGGTATTGAACTGTGCGGTTGAAATGGTATTTGAAACCCTGAACTGCGGCTTTATTGAGTGATATACACCGCTTATGAACTGCATTTGAATCCGTTGAATGGTCCAGCGAATGGTCTAGCGTATATATATTGAATGGTATATATATTGAATGGTTTCCATTTGAATCCTTTGTTGACTTTATATGTGCGTGGAGCTCTTGTTTAAAAGAAAAAAAGGGAAGTGATATGGAAATATTATATGAGGATGTTTTTTATAAACATTGGAGGGATTTGAAGAAAACATAGTGCATAAAGTATTTGAAATATTTTTGCCCTTTTGAGTAAAATTTCACTGTATATCAGCAGAAGTATTTTTTTCTATCAGTCGAAGTTTTTTTTTACAGAATGCATTCAATCATCTCTATGGTAGGAATAGTTCTCACTAGCAAGGAGAACTATCCTGAATGGTCCTGGATGATAAAACACACCCTCATCTTCAATGAGTTGTGGAAAGGAGTGTGTGTCGGAGAAGGAGACAATGACCCTGTACAGCCTACCTCAGACAAAGAGCTCGTCATTTGGGAAAACAAGAACATCAAAGCCTATGCATTAATCACAACATCTGTAAATGAAGAGGTGAGTCGTCATATTTCATCATATTCAACTGCCTTTGAAGCCTTACAAAAGCTGAAAGAACTCTATGACTCACATTCTGCACTTGAAGTTGTTCAGCTCATGATTAAACTCTTCACTCTTGAACTGAAAAATAATGATCCTCTTGCTCTTGCATCTTAAGTAAAGTCTATAATTCATGATATCAAATCCACTAAGTTTGAGCTGGATATCCCTCTTATTGCTTTTCTCAAGGCACTCTATCTTACTTACTCCAATTATCTTGAGTCTTTACAAGCAAATGGAAATCTTAAAGATATAACCTTTGACTCTCTTGTGAAAAAGTTTGCTGAAAGAGAGAAAGCCTTTGCAAAGAAAACAACCCCTGAATCTTCTGAAGAGACTGTGTGCCTTGCTCATAAAGAAAAGCATCCTGCTCAAGATTCTTCAAGAGGAAGAGGTGGACGAAGAGGAAGAGGAAGATATTTCAAAGGCAGGGGGGGCAGACATTCTCAAGGAGAAAAGGCAGACTTACACTGCATTCGCTGCAAAAGAAATGGATAACATGATGCCTCTACATGCAAGCTACCATGGGACAAAATTGAGCAGAAAAGAAACCAACAGAAAGGTAAAACTGATGATACAGACAAAGGTAAAGCACCTGAATCCGCTCACTATATTGAGGCACAATGTAACATTGGAGTAAATGAAGATTTGTTTAATGCTTCACTTGCTTCTTCGAAAAATGATTGGTTGCTTGATTCAGGAGCAACCTGTCACATGACTCATAGAAAACATTTTTTTGAAGATTTCACTGATAATGTTGATGGAGCAGTATACTTTGCAGATCAGTCAAAAATCAAGCCATTAGGGCTTGGTACAATCAGGTTTAAACTGCCTGGTCTTCCAGACTTTCTTCTGGATCATGTTCTATATCTCCCACAGCTCAAGAGAAACTTGCTGTCCTTGGTCCACATTCGCCAGCAAGGTCACTCCATTCATATGTTTGAAGGCAAGCTTGAGGTAAGAAAAGCTTCTGACCACTCACTTGTCATGAGGGGAATAGAAGAAGAAAGGCTTCTCAAACTGCAAGGAACCTCTTCTCATGCACAACATTTCTCATATATTTCTCATCATGAAGAAGGTACACTTCCATCAAGTTTATTATGGCATGCTAGATTTGGACATTTAAACTATGACAGTCTCCGCTTATTGAAGAAAAATGGTGTTGCTGGTTTGCTTACAATTCCTAGGAAACATAAGCAATGTGATGCTTGCATTCTAGGAAAGCATAGCAAACAGTCTTTTCATGATTCACATTCAAGAGCACATAGGAAGCTTGAACTCATTCATTCAGATTTTATGTGGTCCAATGCTTGTTCCTTCTGCAAATGGAAATAAATATATCATGACATTTATTGATGATTACACCAGAATGTGTTGGGTTTATTTATTGAAGAACAAATCTGATGCCTTTCAAACATTCAAGAATTTTCATAAATGGATTGAAAATGATGCACAATCTCATATTGGGTCCATTTTCACTGATAATGGAAAAGAATATACATCAAATGAATTTGAAAACTATCTTCGCCAACATGGGATCAAACATCAAACAACTGTGCCTTATAATCCCCAACAGAATGGTGTAGCTGAAAGAATGAATAGAACAATCTTGAATATGGTACGATCCATGATTTTCTTCAAAAATGTAAAGATAATGTTTTGGGTTGATGTTGTTCTATGTGCTGCATATATAAAGAATAGATTTCCATCTAATGCTATAAGAAAAAAGACTCCTTATGAATTATGGTATGGACATGTTCCTTCGGTAAAACATCTCAGGATCTTTGGTTCCACCTGTTATGCTTTGATACCAAAGGTACATAGAAACAAACTTGGTGCTAGAAGTCGTAAGTGTATCTTCCTGGGGTATTCAACAACCTCCAAAGCATACCGCCTCTATGATGAAGTAAATAAAAAGTTTGTTGTATATAGAGATGTAATTTTTCTTGAATCATCCAAATCTGACAATGTTGTTGAGCGGCAACTTGATCGCTTGGATAGATTTGCAAACACGAAATCATTTCAAGAATTTGATAATCAGATTCCACATCTTGAAGGGGGGATTCCTATACTAGATCAACATGTGGAATCTTCTTCTGAAGAACACTCTCCCCCGACTAAAACTCCAACAACGGCTGATGCTTTAAGTGATGTAATTGATAGAATTGGGAGACTCAATCTTGATTCAGTCCCAACTCAATCAACAAAGCAGCCTGGACCATCTCAGAAAGGTCCCCCAAAGTGGCTGACAAAGACACTTGAAAGTGTTCATCCTGATGAAATTGGAAAAACAGGAACCAGACATTGAAACTGACAAAATGGAGGTGATGTAGATGACTCTAGTTCACCTATTGATATGGATGTTTCTTATGATTGTGAATTGAACTTGTCTACATATTTTGAACCAACTTCCTTTAAAGAAGTTGCTTCTCATGATGAATGGAAAGAAGCGATGCAAAAGGAGTATGATGCCCTCATAAGGAACGACACTTGGAAGCTGGTTGATCCTCCATTTGGAACCAAACCAATTCGCTGCAAGTGGGTCTACAAGAACAAGTACAAAGCTGATGGCTCACTTGACAAGCAAAAAGCTAGGCTTGTGGCAAAAGGTTTTGCACAGAAGGAAGGGGTCGATTATGATGAAATTTTTTCCCCCATAGCAAAATGGGCCACCATCCGGACACTCTTTGCACTAGCAGCTCAGAACGGTTGGAAAGTCCATCAAATGGATGTAAAAACTGCCTTCTTGAATGGAGATCTAAAGGAGAATGTTTTTATGTCCCAGCCTAAAGGATTTGCTGTGAAAGGACATGAACATAAAGTATGCAAACTTGTGAAGTCCTTGTATGGCCTCAAACAAGCACCACGAGCCTGGTATGAAAAACTAACTGAGCATCTTCTGAAACTCAACTTCAATCATTTTGATCTTGATGATGCAACTTTATTTGTCAAGAAAGTTGGCAAAACAGTTGTATATCTTGTGGTATATGTAGATGATCTTTTAATGACAGGGAACAACGAAATCTACATTGCATCCATAAATAAGGAATTGGGGAAAAGTTTTGAAATGACTGATTTGGGCTATGTTCATTACTATCTTGGCATTGAAGTAACCCAACATCCAAAGTCCATATTTCTTTCTCAAAAGAAATACATTGGAGATTTGTTGAATAGGTTTGGCATGACAGAGTGCAATCCTCTTACTACTCCAATGGAACAAAACTTAAAGCTCACATCTATTGAAGGAAAGGAATTTGAGGATGCAACAAAGTATAGACAGCTTGTAGGAAGTCTCATCTACCTCACTACTACCAGACCAGACATTTCATTTGTTGTTGGAATCCTCTCCAGGTTTATGCAAAAGCCTTGTGAGGGACATTGGTTTGCTGCAAAAAAATTTCTAAGGTACTTGAAGGGAACTCAAGACCTTGGAATCAAGTATACACAGGTGGACGACTTCAACTTGATTGGATACTCTGATTCAGACTTCGATGGAGACAAAGAAACTGGGGTATCTACTTCAGGATATGATATGAGTCTTGGATCAGGAGCTGTCTCCTGGAGATCACGCAAACAATCAGTTCCAGCAGATTCCACAACAGAAGTAGAATACGTGGCAGCAGCTGAAGCAACGAAAGAAATTGTGTGGCTCAGGAAAATTCTTGAAGATTTGCAGGTAAAACAAGTACAATCAACTCCACTCATGATTGACAACACCTCTGCAATAAAGTTGGCCAAGAACCCAAAGTTCCATGATCGAACAAAGCATATCAATACTAAATATCATCTGATTCGACATCATGTTGAGGCCAAAACAATCCATCTCCGTCATTGTTCCACAAATGAGAAAATTGCAGACATCTTCACCAAAGCACTTGGAAGGGAAAAGCTTGAACGATTCAGAATGATGCTTGGACTCACCAACATCCCTTCAGATTAAGGGGGGGAATGTTGACACCTAATCTTCATGATTGGGGAATTTTGTGTAAATAAATAAATTAGGAATGTGAACAGTCATCGGGAGATGAACTGAACAATCACTCCTATTGTATATAACAATGAACTACCTATGGAGTTACCGCCTGGCTTGACATATCCCCTTGACTGTTGTGGACATCTATTTTGTGACCGGTTTATCGAGGCGTGGTGCCCCTCTTTCACTATCAGGTTCCGTTCGTGGGGGCAAATCCGTGAGAGATTATATTCGTCGGTTTTGAAAAGAGGGATCTCAGTCGAGTAGGGACAGCAAGATCAACATCCGAGATGTCGATGACCGGTCCTTGAGGACCATTCTGTTCACTTTTTCTAGACTGGCTGGTAGTGTGGCTCCTCACGTGGCTAACAGGTCCTATATGCAGTACACCTTGGAATGCCTTGAACCAAAGGTGTTCAACTGGTGTGACGCAGTACTCCCTATGATGAAAGAACAACTGAACAAGGTAAAAAATGGAAAATTGAAGAACTTCGACTATGGTTCTATTTTGACCGCTTTCGCCTTGGAAAAGGTCCCACTGATGCAACCACAATACATCTCACTTGGCTTACCTCCACCGACTGAGCCACAGATGTAGAGATGGGTCGACCTTATGGCCCAACATGCTGGTCAGCCCTAGGTTTCCTTTTCTTATACCTTTTTCAAGTGGTTCAATCGTTAGGAGATGGTTTTTTCCGAGTATCCATATACTGGCATGGATTTCTGGGGTGACCCGGATTTGGTGTTGCCGGCTGGAGAGCAGTGGGGTGCTATTGGTAAATTCTCTGACCATATCTCTGTTCATCGTTTCTTTTCATAATGTTCTTGTGCTTTCTTCTATCAGGACTAATCAAAACTCATTTGCTCATGCAGATATTGGATCAGTTCGGCTAGTAGTGCGTCTGAGAGTACCAGCTGCCGCTCCAGCGGGAGAGGCTGTGGGGAGGGCTATCCTTCGTGACCTTGATGTGGCCGAGACTCTTTCAGCATTGCAGGATCAGGTCGAGGGCCTCACTCTTGGTATTCCGGATGTGAGGATCGACGAGCTGCCCCTAAGGTTGCAGCGACATACTACTGGCGTGCCGAGTCGATGGACTAGGCTTTTACGCATGATTGCATAGGCGGTGACTTGTTATGACCAGCATCATTAGACTAGGGTGCCCCCTAGCATTTTGAGTTTTGGGCCACTTAACCGATTTTTTCCTGGTTACAGAACATTACGTATGAACCATAAACAGTTATATATATATTTTTGATTTCCGGAGCTTTATTTTGGTTGAGTTACATGATCTTGATGAAAATATTTGATGAAATTCTTCTTTTATAAATGTTGCAAATGTCTATATAACACATAATTTGCTAATGTGTTTAAGTTTATGGAAATATGCTGATATTGAATAGAATCAAACTGCCTTTCCAAAATCTTGACCCTTAGGAACATGCGATAGATAGCTGGATTCCGTACGGAGTAGATACTAGTGAGCTGTAGGATGACGAGTTGTGAGTCTAGCCTGACGACTAGTCAGCGTATGCCACGTGTAATGGCATCAGAGAGGAGCTCTATCAACGCATTGTATTCAACAATATTGTTTGTTGACCGACCAATACATACCCCTCTGAAACTCACTAACTCGCCGCTTGGATCGAAGATGGCCCAAGCTGCAGAAGATAGGTTCCGCGAACTACGACTCGCTCCGTCGGCATATCCAACAAATGATTCCAATAGGTCCGACATCTGCAACAAATGTAAAAGCAAATCACTTAACCAAAACAATTACCCTTAGCGAAAACAAAATGTAACAAAAGCACACGGGTTACTATCTTGAGGAAAGCATAGTAACACTTAAGGTACAACCCGTTGCGAGGTTGCGCCAGTGGAATCCCATCATAATCTACTAACTCGTAGGCTCCTTTTGCTAATACACGTTTAACAATATAGGGGCCCATCCATAAGGATTTGAACTTACCTGCTCCCAATTTGTCGGATTCCTAGTCGTAAAGTAAGACCAGGTCACCTTTTGAGAAGACACGGGGTTTGACATTCTTGTTGAACTGCGCCTTGACTCGTTTCTTATGGGCTTCGTTAGACAAAGCAGCATCACGATGGGTTTCATACAATTGGATTAGTTCCAAGAAACGAGCTTCTTCTTCTGAAGTTCCGGGGAGAAGGTTGACTGCGAGTTTGAGGGACGAGATTTCACACTGAACCGGTAAGATTGCTTCCAGGCCATACACCAATTGAAAGGGTGTAAACCCAGTTGCATTCCTCACCGATGTCCAGTATGCCCACAAGGCTGAGTACAGGATCAGGTGCCAACTCCTTTTGTGGACTCCAATCATCCTTTGCAGCATCCGCTTCAGGACCTTGTTGATTGCCTCAACTTGTCCGTTAGCCTGCGGATAATACGGAGTAGAGCTGTCGTGGGATAGCCCTAACTTGGCAGCCAACTCAACCATCATGTGATTGCGAAAATGCGATCCATGATCTGTGACTATGGCCTGTGGAACGCTGAATCTGGAGACTACATGATTGAAAAAAAAGAGGGTAGCCGTTTCGCCGCTGTTGTTTAATGTAGGCATCGCCTCGGCCCATTTGGTAAAATAGTCTACTGTGACTATGATATACCCATGCCCCCCGGCCGAGGTGGGGTTACATGTCATGAAATCTATGCCCCATTTGGCAAATGGCCCAACAACAACTACTGGTTGCAGAGGTGCGGGTGGTATTCTGGTTTTTCGATCAAAGATTTGACATGCATGGCAACTTCTGACTGTGGTTATGCAATCTTTGAACATTGTTGGCGAGAAGTATCCAGCTCATAAAATATTTTTCATCGTAGTGTAACCAGATTGATGCCCCCCACACGCGCCTGAATGGCAATCATTCAGGAATTTTTCGGCCTCCTCGTGGGTGAGGCACCTCCTCAGAACTGTATCGACACCACGACGGTAAAGTGTATCACCGATGATCATGTAGTATTTTGCTTGGTATCGAATGCATCGTTGTTCCGAGTGGGAGGTATTAGACCTATATGTTTGGGTTTGGAGATAGATTATTATGTCTCCATACCACGGATTGCTTGAAGATATCAGAAACAAAGATTCGTCCACGATTGCTTCTTCTGATGTTACATCGTTGGACGACGATGGGAGATCGCATAGTAACTCCGCGAAAACCAGGGATTTCTTCGATTTGGATTTTATAAATTCCAGATCAAACTCTTGTAGAATTGCTATCCATTTTGAATATTTCCCCCCCAGCAACTGTCACGACAATATATAAGTCATGGGGTTGCAATCTGACAAAATGGTAGTTTTTCGAAAGAGGATATAGTGTCGAAATCTCTGTATCGCTTGAACAGCTGCGAGAGCTAGCTTTTCAACGTAGGAGTACTTGCTTTCTGTATCATTTAAGTTTCTACTTAAATAATATATAGGATGTTCAATTCCATTGTCTTCTTGAACTAAAACCATTGCGATGGTTGTATCTGCTGCAGCTAGATACAGGTTAAAGTCTTTTTTATAATCAGGAGCGTACATTAATGATGCTTTTATTAGGGATTCTTTTAAAGCATCAAAGGAAGCTTGCGTGACCTGATCCCAGATGAAGGGTACTTATTTTTTCAATAGACGAGTATAACCTTTAGCAAGTTCGGCGTAATTTGGAATGAACCTCCTCAGAAAGTTTGCTTTCCCTTGGAGTTTCTGAATCTGAAGCAAATTTGAAGGTGGAGGCAAATTAATGATTGCCTGAACCTTACATGGGTCGAGACGAATCCCGTCCTTTGAGACCACAAAGCCAAGTAACCAACTAGAACTAACATAGAATACACATTTGTGTGGATTGAGTCGTATCTTGTAGTGTCGGCAACGTAGAAATATCGCTCTTAAATGCTGCGGGTGATCGGTCCACTTTCGCGAATGAACAGGAAGATCGTCGAGATATGGTTGAACGATGTTTTTGATGTCATGGAAGGCATAATTCATTGCCCTATGAAATGTTGCCCCTGCATTCTTTAAACCAAAGGGTAGCTTGTGATATGCAAATGTGCCCCACAGACAAATAAATGCAGTCTTTGACTGGTCCTGTGGGCGGATATTTGATTATACCCAGAAAATCCATCCATAAATGAGAAGATTTCACATTCGGCGAATTCATCAATTATCTGGTCAATGAAGGGTGTAGGGTAGTTGTCTTTCGGACAAGCTTGATTTACATCCCTATAATCGACGCACACTCTAATCGTTCCTTGTTTTTTCATTACAGGAACAATATTCGATGCCCAATCGGTTAGAGGAACCGGGTAAATAAAACCAGCATGGAGAAGTTTTTCAACTTCTGTTTTGATGGCATCGACTTTCTTGGGGTGCACCTGCCGTAGCCTTTTTCGTACTAGTTTGACATCTGGATACATCGTAATTTCGTGTTCAACTATGCTCGAGTCAATGCCTGGCATTTCATCATACGACCAAGAAAATACATCTCTGAATTCGTGAAAAAGAGCGTTATATATTTCCAGTTCTTAAGGAGAACAAGATTTACCGACATGAATATTCTTTACAACATCTGTTTTGGTCGAGATATTTATGGCGATATTATCTTCAATATTGGGCAAGTTTCACTCGAAATCCACCGTGTTTACAGTATTTGATAGAAAATAAAAAACTGAGGGATGATGAAGGTCACTAGGAGTATCTTCTTTGTAATCCAGAAGATGGGAACAATGGTGGTAATCTTCCCATGGTGGCTCATCAATCATCATTGACTAAACAATTCCTTCGTCTGTATAATGTACTTGTGACCAAGGATCCGAAGGGGTACCATATTCCTTAAACCTATCTATCCAAATGCTTGATGAGCGTTGATTTGGGTTTGCCTCCCATGCTGAAAACATTGATTGCTACAAGATTTCTATTGGGCTTGGAGGCAATACCTCAAGATGATCCGTTTTAATATCGTTTCAAAGATCTTTTGAATAGAAGATATCATATTGCAGGTTCCCACTGTTGCCACTTCCGCCAGATTGATTGGAGGCGGTAGGGCAAAATTCCCCATTAATATAGGGTCTTTTAGTAGGCCTACTCCAATATTTTGAAGCGAGTGAGGGCTTCTGTGGATCATCAGAATGCTTCCCGTAACTTGTGAACTATTGGGGAGAAATGTCTGTTGGTCGACGATTGTAATTCCTCCTTGAAAGGGAAATGCAATCTTCCTGAGATAGGTCAACACAACGGCTGCCATAGCATATATCTAGGGCCTTCCCAATATGGTGTTGTAATCGAGGTTTCCGTTAATTACTTCAACATCTATTTCTACTGTTTTGCCCCCAGTTTGACTTTCAAGTTACTTAAAATCTCGTATGGGGTGTATGTTCATCCATCAAATGCTTTTAATGTTGTCGAAGATCACGACAAGGGTGGAGATCCTAAAGTTTTCTAGCAACTCATCGACATAATACATGTAGATGCCCCCTCATCAATAATTGTTCGATGAACAGTTTTGTTGATGGATTTCACTTGAATAAGGAAAGATAGTTGAGTTGGTAACTGAGGGTCATATCCTTTGTGATTAAAGGACATAAGATTGGAATCCGTTGGGTCAATCCCACCTATTGCTGATAATAAAGCCTGCTTTTGAGAGGGGCAATTTTGCAGTACCTCAAGTGTTGACATAGCGGATGGCGATTGGGCCAGATCCTCCACTATATTATAATGCTGTGCTGCTCTAGCACGAGGATTAAATGTCGATTTGTGTACTACTCCCTTTGGCGGCTTTATCGTTAGTTCAGGAATGATGGGTGGCACAACTTCGGTCGAAGTTGTTGTCGAACTACTGGGTTGATCATTGGCCTTGTTGTCCGACAGCTGTGGATTCCTGTAATCTTTATTCCTTGTTGATATCAAAGCATCATTTTGCTGCTTTGAAACTGACAACATTAGCACTTGGGACGGGGAAGCATTGTCACTAGCAACCAGATTTGTTCCTGGATTTGGAAACGGATCAGTCAATACTGCCGAGGTTTTTGAATTCTTGAAGAATTTTCTAAGCTCAGCTTTATACGGACACTCTCTTGTCCAATGATCCTCATCACATATTAGGCATGGACTTTTTGGTTTCCTATCTCCAGAAGGGTTTGTAGAAGATTTTTCAGGGGACGACTCTTCCTGTTTTTTCTTCTTCCCTTTCTTTTTATTCTTTCCTCCTGGTTGCTTGGTTTCTTTACCTTCGTCAGTTGATACGGCATTTACTTACGAGGCGAGAAGTTCTTCATTTTCATTTTGACCTGAAACAGTACGAGCTTTCTTCGACTTAGCCTTTACGGTTTTCGTGTTGGTTGTTCCTATCACGCCATCCCCAGCATGAGAGTCTTTGTTTGATTTAGGAGATGGAGGAACAAAAATTCCGGTCTAGGAGCATTAGGGATTTTATCGTAGAGAGTGCCAGACTGAGTATATATCAATTCTAGATATTGCGCACAAGCAATTACTTGCTCTTCAGTGACGACTCCTCCCTTTGCCACATCTTCCGTAATAGAAGGTAACAACGACTTAATAAACCATTCAGCCAATAGCTGATCAGGAACATATGTTTTTACCATTCTACGACGACGTCGCCACTCATGAATATGATCGGATATGTGAGTGGCCATCGTTTGCTTGAAATTGGTAAGAAGCTCTGTTCCCGTTTCATACCTTATGGGTAACTGAAATTGGGTTAAAAGGTTGTGGCTAGGGTGTTGAAGTTATCAAACAAAGCTCTAGGAAATTTGATATACCATTTTTTTGCTGGACCAGTTAACGTTCGCTGAAAAAGGCGAATCCTGATCGAATCATCATTTAGAGTGTTAGATGAACACCACAGGTGAAAGGTCATCACATGATTCGATGGGTCTTCACCTGGATTTCCATTAAATTTAGGAATATCTGACAGAAGTTTATGAGGAATTGCTGGTCACCAAGGGGCGTAAGCGATTGGATCGTTCGTTAGCCAGTTTAGATCTGGTAACTCTAAAGTTGCCACGAAGGGAAACTGTTGATTCAGGTTTGGCAAAGCGTACCCAGGATAAGATGGGATTGCCTGGGCAGTGGGTCTTTGCTTACCAGCATAGTGCATTTGATGCTGATAACTCTGATAAGGTTGATGGGAATAACCATTATGAAATGGTTGATGTTGTCCGTTTTGAATATACGGCTGCCCATTACTTGCAAAGACTTGGTGCTCAGATCCTTGGTAAACTTGTTGGAATTGTGGTTGTTGATATTGCACCAGCCATGGTTGTGAGACCACGTGCTGTTGCCCAATACTGGCTGTTTGACCGAGATGAGGGGTAATGGTACCCATTTGAGCCTGGGTCACTCTAGTTAAGGAGCCACTAACCGATGATTGTGGTGGCGTCGTAGGGACAAGGGGCTGTTGGATTGCGACCTGAGAGACTTGAGGTTGGCATACAACAGGTAACACTTGTACTTGCGATACTGTCACAATAGCCGGTGTAGTGTGGATATTTGACATATGCATACTTTGTTGCATTGAGTATACAACTATTGGTTGTTGAGGCAGTATTGGTATCCAACCACTGGATGTAATTCCAACATAACCTGAATTCTGTTGCAAACTCTCGTATGTTTGACCTCCCGGAGGTGACAATGAAAGGGCATATTGCCCTCCATATGGCGGTAATCTGGTGCTTAAGGGAATTATTTGCCTTTGAGGACCGGACTGCCCAAATTGACATTGCGAAGGATTAATTTGCTGAGACTCAACATAAGAGATTCCAGATATTATTCCGGATGAACAAATGGGAACGGACCATACCGTCGAAACAGCCCCTGGATGGACCCCATCCATTGATTGAGAGCTAGTTGCGATAAATGGTACGCCGACGAACATTGTCGGAGTAGTAGCAGGAAGTTCCACGACTGCTGTGTCAGATGACACAGTCCTAGATGTCGACGGTTGTTCAGACATATCTAGTCTATCCAAAAGGTTTCCTAGCGATTCTACAGGAACTTCTGATAACGGTAGACTAATTTCTGATGAAGAAGGATATAGAGTGACCCCTACTCCAAATTGCGATGGAGTACTAGATGGTGGATCCTCTACAATCTCTTCTATAGCAATCAAACCGGGTGGAAGAGGTAGACCGTCAGGTCCGTAAAATATTTTCGGTGCCGAAGAAGGTATAGATTCTGCAGCGACTGATGTTTGGGGAACAACACCTTCCGAATCAGCTATGGATGGAGCCGGTTCAGGTATAGAAGTGTTTACCTTCACACTAGGATCAGTTCTACTGTCCTCTTGTGGCTGCGGAACTTCTTCTGTAAAGGCAGGGGTACCAGAAATGTTTGGAGTAACCGGAGTCTCTGAGGGTGTCGGAACACTTGTTCCAACCCAACCAGGGGACTTTGAGCTAGTTAAACGAGTTCACTTTGTCCGGAATAGTTTTGATTTTGGGGACAAAGATGGTTGACTCGTAAGTCTCCGCGAACGACGAGGTTTCAATTGACTTTCTTCCACGATTGCGGATTACTCGATCAACTAAAAATAAAGGGGAAAATGTTTTCGAATTAAATGAATTTTAGACACTTTGACACAACTTGTTTTTTCAATTTTTAAGAGTTGAGAAAAAACAAAAGATGACTCTAGTCGCCTTCGATTTTTAATGAGCCTGAAGTGACAAGTGCTTAGATGGACCTTTTCCTTTAAGGAGTTTGAAAAGGAACGAAAGAGACTACTCTGGAAATCTAGACAGAGGGATTACCAAACCAATCGCAAAACTACAGAATACTTTTTATGTTACGGCAGTCAATCTTCCCGAATGTTGTGTTCAGTGCATTGCGATCGATAGGGCGATAGACATGGCTTCCTATGGATAAAGGATATAGCCTATTGTGGTCTACCAATATATACTCGACGGTACGTGGGAGCACAAGTCCGTACTGGCACTTGTCGTCTCATAGAGGAGGAATCACCCAACCAACAGTGAAAGTGACAGTTACCAGGATTTACAACGCCGGAATACGTCTCTAGCCTAGACTTCTAGATGTTGTGCGTTAGGTTCCAAAGTGTTTTTAGGTTCATTAAATTTATTTTACAGTTAATCTTTCTTAAGAAATTTTCCTTTTAGGTTCACCGCGTGATGTAGATGTAAAATTCCTAAAATGCAATCTAAGATGATAAACAATCGTTTAATCTTCTTTTTGCAATGAAAATCCTAGCTACTAAAGAAAGAGAGATGATATTCTTTCAACATAGAGCAGAGAGCACACACTAGATGCACTATCATAAATCAAACCAAAAAGCAGTCTAAATGAAAATGCACATGCATGCATTTTTTTTCAGCTTTCTTAATGTGTGAATGACAAGAAGAATGCTAAGTACAAATTTGAATTATCTTTTCAAAGCGACAGTACTAACAAATTTCTCTTCAAAACGAAAGGAAGATAATGACGACACTTTACTATTTTGAATTGGAAATTGCTTTCGAAACTTGAAAAACTACTAATTCAAATCAAATATAAGAGTAACTGTATAATCGATCATCAAGAAAAATAGAATTCTTTTCTTTGACTAAAAACGACACTTGCGACACTTTCAAATCAAAAGACGACAGTTCGACTATGCTATTACTTTGTAAAAGAGAACTGAAAATGGCAGAAAATACATAAAAACATTCACAGTTCTTTGCACAATGGAGGCGGAAATATGGAAAGGAAGGGAGTTTCCACAACGATATACTGATCACAGACAACAAAACTCTTGAATAGAGCTGAAAAGAGTGAAGAAAAACCAAAACCTGGAGGCAAAATTAGCCTTTTCTGATCATCGCACATGTAACATAGGGAAACAGGGATGCATCCCACCTAATGCACATGGGAGGTGTGATGCATACTGGTTTCCTTGAAGAGAGGGTGCGATGGTACCAGAATGAGACTTTACTTGGCTCTTGGTCACAATTTGCAGCTCAGTTCACGGATTTAGGCCAAGCAAATGATGTACAATAAATAGAAATCACAGGGGCTGATCTAATGAGGTTACTAGAGCCACCACTAGGGCAATTAGAAAGCTTGCAAATTGATTGTTCGGTTTATAAACAAAACCCGGAGATAGACTAAAGCAACATTGATCTACTTTGCACTTGCATAGCAAATGCATTTCGAAGGCTAGCTGGCTTGACTTCAGGCTCCGTCTGTAAGTTTATAAAACAAACAAATATAGACAAACAAACAATCTATTCGCTCTGCAGTGGAGTCGCCATTTTGTTATCGGGAAAATCTAGTGTCCACTCGGAGCTGCTAGTCCCACTAAGACTGGTAGCTATCTTAGAAACAAACAAACTAAAACTACTTTCGTTTTCCTTTGTGAGAAGTAGATAAGAGTGGAATGAAGGACACCAACCTCAGTCTTGCACTTGGTTCCTTTCTCGGTTCCTCTCCCTTTTGACAGATCCTTGCCGCTTCCCCTTCATCTACCTAGCTTCAAAGAGCACCTATAGAATCAAAGCAGCATAATACTATCAAAGAATAGAGATCTACAATCATAAACAATATAGGACTAGATTTATATTGACCACACCAATGCATATATCATCAAACATACAAGAATGTGGAGGAAAACTTGAATAGATTTATTAATATCAAGAATAGCAAAGAGGATTACAACCAATTGTTCTGACCCAGCGTCATCCTCCAGCATGAAAGCCCTTATTTCACCTCATGAAAAGCTTAGATCACCCAACACTATGATATTCCAACAAGAAACCAACAACACTTCCTTACAAGATACAAAATTCCAGCCTCCTAGATCTCTGGGATGAGGGATCCATATATATATGATTGCAAGGGGGTGAGTCAGCTTCTGGGATTTTGATTAGTGTCCTCTCTTTGATAGTTCTTGATTCCACTAGGAGATTGATGATCTCTTACTAGTCCCTGGGCGAATTCAGAGAGGCAAGTGTCACAGGAGAAGTTTCTGGAAGATTCCATGATCATCCACCTCGCAAACTGTCTCTTCCATTTGTCCACTCTCGCCCATCACACCCCATAGAAGGGATTTTTAGTATGCATCGCACCTCCCGTGTGCATTAGGTGGGATGCATCGCACTTTGACCATGGAGCAGGTGAGATGGTCCAGTCTTGACTAGTTATGAGCAGTTTTTCATGGAGAACTTCTGGGAGATGATGTAATCAACTGACCTTGTTCTTTTAGGGTATGGAACAACACTTTTAGGGACTTAGGAGCCCTTGGTTTATGGACATGTTTGATTGGGGTTGCAGTGCCCAAAAATGTCTATAACAATGGTGAACAATGATTAGACACAAGAAAGGTTGTGCATCTTTTCACCTGGTGACTCCAGTGTCGAAGAATCCAAGGGTTTAGAATTTCATGGCTACTCCATTATTTAAAAACTGGTAGTTTGAAGAACTTCTTGGTGACTTAACAGTTTTCAAAATGGATTCAGCTACTCAAAGGTATGCTCCTATGAATCAAGCTCATATTCCTGGTTTTCCGAATCATATTCCTTGTATAGATTGGTAAACAGGGTTGCCAAAGATTAAAGGCTAGGATGGAGAAGATGCTAGTTCACATTTGGTCAAATTTCATTTTCATATTCATAGATTAAAGACTAAGTTTCCTGAAGATTGTCTGATGAATATCTTCATGGCTACCTTGGAGGAAATAGCGAGGAAATGGTATGAGAGTCTACCATTTGCTAGTTTATATTCTCTAAAGGATTTTCATTCAGTTTTCTTTCAACATTATCAAAGTTGCAATTTTTCCTTATCAATGATGGATAGATGTTGTGAGATTTCTGAAAATTTCATTAAATTTCTTGAAAATTTGTATGGGGATGAAGAATGTATGGAAGAAGATATATTAGAATCCCTTTATGATTTTTCCTCCCAACAAGAATTAACAGCTTCCTCCTTGGATGAAGCAGACTGGGATCAAAATAGAGAAAGGCCTATTCCTGATCTTGAAAATGAAAATCACCAAGCTAATGTTGATTTCTATAAAACTAAGTGTTCTCCTCTGTCTGAATATGAAATAGATCAGCTCTTGAAAAACCATGTTACAGCCCAAGTTAAGGTAGGTTTGTAGTACTCACACAGTCAAGAATGTGTAAGAGAAATTTCTTCCATTATTGAAAATGAAAATCTGGGTTTAAATGATGACAGTCATGAGACTGATGAAACTATACAGGAAGTTGTTGTGAGTAAGCCAATTTGTGATGTAGATTTCCTGCAAGGAGATAAGCTAACAAGAATTGTTTTCTTTCGTGAAGAGGATAGGGTTGACATGTTTAATAATCTTGAAGAATCTTGTCTGTTCAAGGATGATTTAGACGATGAATTGGAAGACTATGAGTCTAAGATAGATAGTATTCCAGAGATATAATCAGAGTTGCTCATGCTTGAAGAACTTACAACCAACACTCAGGTAGCAAAAAGTCATACTTCCCTATGCCTTCCTATGGATCTACAACCAAGTATTCATTCAGATCAAAATGAAAGGAGTACTTGTATTTTTGTTGGACTTCAAGACAAGGTAAGATTTCAGATTTTTAAGGATCGTTACACTGATTTGCTGCAACCATTTGGGAAGATGAAGTTATTGTATTTATGGATCATGAGCACATGTTTAGTGGACACTTGGAGTGGTCAATCTTTTGTTTTTTCTACCTGCTCGAGGAAAGTTTGAGCAAGATTCCAGTAAGTAGCCACTTACTGGATTGGTTACACTGGAAGGATCATTACACATGATTGTATATACATCTTTAGTAGGTGGGCAGTTATCATCAAGATTTGAAGCCTAAGATGAAGGCCCTAAGATCTGATGGTCTGCTGCCATAAGTAAGTTCAGTCAGCGTGTTTTTTATAGTAAAGTTGGTTAGTCAGTCAGTTTTCAGTTTTGAGTTTGGTCTTTGTAGTTTTACTCCATGCCTAATGAATAAGCATACCTGGTCTACGGTGTTCCGGACACCTCCAAGGAGCTGCCATCCCCAGCTGGAGCCAATGTTAGTGTCAGTCATTTAAGCCTGTCACCGGTGATCAAATATGCTCTTACAAGGTGTTGTTAGGGTGTCAAGTCAAATTTTTGTCATTTTAGTGAATCTTCAAATAAAAATTTGGTCGCTAGCTATTGTGTCTAGGTCACTATTGCTCCCTTCACTTACTCATGGTCTTCATCACTCATCATGGTCATTGTCTTCTTCGAGGGATCATATCTTCATTTAAATGTCTTGGGTCATGAAATGGCTAAATTCCTCATTCTAGGTCATGGTCTAGGGTTTCACTCCATGTGTCATCATGATACCATATGTAAAAAAAAAAAACATGTCCATCATGTGATTCAGTGGGTGAAGAGAATTAGCAACTTAGGGAAAGCAAAATAAAGGTAAAGGTAATGTTTTATTTCAAATAAGACAATGATGCAATACACTACCTCGTCTCATCATTTCTCATAGGGACATTTTTGCTCCAAAATATGTTTCTGACCAAATAGAGAAGAATTTTACAAAATTGAAAGAGGTTTTTGTCAATTATAGTCCAAGGAACAAAAACTTCCTTTGGTTTATGAACAAGTATTATGATTTGAGAGAAATGCCCAAACTACACTTGCAATGGGAGAGTTGTTACACTTATGGACAGCTTGACTTCAAGATAGCTTTTTAGGGATTTGGAGCAGGTGTTGGTAGTGATTAAGGATTCTATTATGTAGAAGACATCATAATATTTCCAACCATACCACTTTCAGCCCAAAAATCCTCCAGGAAGGTAGTCAAAAGTGCTCTGCAAGTTGGCGTCGTGCTTTTGTCAGAAGCATGCTGTGTTTTTGGAGTGACCTTGGGAAAACTCATTTTTCTCAGCCTTTTAGAGGCCATTTTACATGCTTAAATACTTAGTGGACAGCTAGACATCCTAAGGTTTCTAATGGCACCTTCATGTCATGATTTGGATTAGGGAAAGGTATCCAAAAGTTCTCTTCAAGTTGGCATTGCGATTTTGTCAGAGACACCCTGCATTTTTGGAGTGACCTTGTGAAAATCAATTTTTCTCCCTGCTAGAGTGTCCAAATTACATTCTTGAGGAGTCCATCTTGTAGCAGACTTCAAGAGATTTCCAAAGAGCTATCAATTTCACAATTTGGAGTAGTTTTAGGCCTCCAAAATTGGGTTGGAAGAAGGTGCTAAGTTTTTGGAGGAGGCGTTGCGTGTAGAAGCATTGCACTGCACATTGGTGAACTGCGTTGCGCACGGGACAGAGTCTCCAAAAAAACATCAAAAATCACTCAAATCAAAACTTTAAGCCTAAATTCCAGTTTCTTCATCCTCTAAGCTTCATAAAAATTAAGTACATTCATTTTCATTCCCTTTGTTCCTTTGGCAAAACAAATAAAATGATTGTGAGTCTAGTCCTCTAGGGTTTTCTATGAGTTTCATGTTTTGAGCTTGCAAATGATTAGTTGGAGCTTTAAAACCCTAAAATAACTATACCTATACCTCTATTTTCATGAACTCATCATCCCCATTCACCAACAAACCATTTCCATTCATTACACTCACCTCCATACAAACCCTTACCCTAATCTATCAAATTGGGCAGTTTCCCTAGCTAGGAATGTGTTTAAATTTTCTTGCTCATCTCCCTCATTCATTTCCATCCATTTAACTTCTTAAGGATTCCTAAAACCCATATCCATCTCCCAAAATTTCCCTACTCCCATCTCCCTTCCCTAACTTCCTCATTTCACCACTTCAATCACTTTTCAGTGTTTTTCCCCTTTCCTATCATCTAGGGTTTGGAAAATGGAAGGTGATTCTTCACCATCAAATAAAAAAAAACATCATAAAGGGGGGAGGATTCTGAGGTATGAGCCCACAAATTGCAATGAGATCAATTCTTCACCATTCATAAGACAATGCTTTGAAGATGTCAACTGCTTAAGGTTTTGTCAAAGAGTGGGAGAGGTAAGTTTTAATGAGCAGTTCACTGATTTGATTGCCACCAATATGAAAGGAGAAAAAGCCACCATTGTAGGGATTGATTTCACATTCTCAGTTGCTGCCATCTCTCTTGCCACAAGGATACCAAATCATGGGGAGTATTGGTTCAAAGGCATGATCCTAGACCTTGAGCAATACAAACCTTTCTTGAAATCACCCTATAGAGAGGCTCATTCACACATCATTCCATTCAGATACCTGTTGGAAAAGTATGCACCACTGATGAAGGTTGTAATGAAGTTTTTCACTTGTGAGGGAAGATTTTCTAGATTGTATCAATACCACATTAGGTTGCTAATGCATTTCACAACTGTGAAACCTCTTAACCTGTGTAACTACTTGTGTAGAAGTCTCATCAAAATGTCTGAGAAGGTGCAAATGAAAAACAAAGAGCATTACCCTAGCCTTTTCCATCACAGTTTGATAAAGCTTGTGGCCATCCATCAGTTGGTAGAGAAGAACATAGCATGGGATACGTTTATTGGAACAACCTTGTAGAGGCATAAGACTACTTCACCAAGCCATCACCAAGACACATTAGCACAACCTATGGAGGTAGGGTCATCAAGAAAATTATAGGAGGTTCCCAAGGCACCTAGACCTGAGGTGACCAAAATATACCAGAGAGGAAAAATACTTGTGTTTACTTCTCAAGTTGATAAAAGGGCCAAGCCTTCCACATCAACACAACAGGGATCACATTTATGGGTTGAGGAGCTAATTGAGCATGATTTTGACCTAGTTGACTTGGAGGCAGAAGATTAGCATTTAAACTTGCAACAAGCTATCAAGGAGAAGGATTCCTAGATCAGAGAGCTCATGGACAATTTCGCAAGGGCCAGATTTATCATTTATTTCCTTGAGCAAGAAAACAATCAACTCAAAGCCAAAAAACTAATAATGGAAAAAGAGAAATCCAAGTTATTGAAGCAAGAGGTCAAAGGTAAATCAGTGCTAGAGCATGATGAGCATGATGAACAGGAAAGGTAGGTTGGAAAGAAGAAGCCTATGACAAAGGGTCTCAAAAGAGCATTGCAGAAGGAAAAAGACCAAAACCTACTGGATGAGGACTTGGATATGCTATGGAAATCAATGAAGACAAAGAATATTGGCTGGGCAAAGTCAATGTCCATCTAGAGAATCTTCTTGAAAAGGCTAACAGGGAAAACCATATGTTGAGGCACATGGCCCACCACTACCAAACCAGAAACAAGATTTGCAACATCAAGGTCAAGCAAATGCAAAACAAGCTGAAGGAAACCCTAAAAGGCAAAGATGAGAGGGAAAACTTAGAGATGATTGCTGAAGCATCCATGAGAGCATAATATACCTCATTTGGCACTTCTGGACCAATTTTGGGAGTTTTCTAAGCATTTTTGGTTTTTGGTGAAATTTGGTGCAAAATTAAGAAAATACACTAGTTACAGAAACACAGTGCCTTGGCGCTGCGCTTTTTCCTCAGAGCTCCAAATGACAAGTGGCTTGCATTTTTGGAAATATGATGCCCTCCTCTCAAAACCCATTTCCTCATATTTCTCAGACAGGGCTCAGATTTTGAGAAAAATGAGAAAAAGGGGTCAAAAATCAACATTATGCCCCTCTTTTTGACAGGCGCTGCATTTTTGGAGACACATTGTGAGAATCAGGATTTGAAGGCCTTCCCATGGGTCATTTTAAAAAATTCAAGATGTTCTTGAAACCAGATAGACAAGGCTAGTTTATCATTCTTTTAGATTTCAATTTTTACTTCAGGAAGGCACTTAAAAGTGGCCTCAAACTTGGCACTGCGCTTCTGGATTTTTTCTGAGATTTTAATTAAAAATTCCACTGTGTAATTTCTTAGATTTTCTAGTTTGACTTGGTCAAAGGTAAATTTATGATGTAACTTCAGTAGTTCAAAGTCTATATGATGTAATCATGAATAAATTAGTATTATAGGTTGTTTTTATGTTTAATTAGGCCTCATAAATGAAGCAAAAGTCAAATCAAAGTGTAAGAGAAGAGTTTGTTTTTTACCTTCTCACTCTCACTTGTTGGTTGAGAGATTCTTGGAAATTGTTCCACCACTTAGGGATTCGACCCCTAAAGGTGGGGAAACTGTTTGTTTGAGTCTATATGTATCATTTCTCATTTAGAGAGAAGGGTTGGACTTCAGAGGAGAGAATTTGTATCTAATGCTTTTGCTCAGCTAATCACAGGAGTAGTTACAACTATTTTTCAGGAATTCATGTGCAATGAGTTTGTGATGTTTTTTCTTTCTATGTCAGTTTCTTATGAATGAATCCATCTTTCTTAACATTTTTTGTTTCCCTCACTGATTTTCCTTACAGTTATGTAGGCATAATTCTTTTTATTTAAAGCTTTGTTTATGTGGAAAACAATTTCTATGTATTTCTTCTTCTAGATTAATGAATTCACGGTACACATGCTCATTATGACCTTCTAAGCTTTTCAAACCTAAATTGACCAAACTCTCAGATTCATCACAGACATTGCTATCTTGCTCCTCCTTATGCCTGCTATTGCAACCCTTTGAGGCCTTGACCTATTTGTTTTTCCTCATCCCTGGTCTAACAATCCAAAAACCCTAAATTTTCAAAAACTCATCTAAAACTATTATATCTAGCCTAAAATTTGTTTTCCTTTCAGTCATTGACTGCAAAATCCTTATAGAGATACCTCTATAGTTTAGGAGGGCTAGCTGCTGAATTGCAAGTGGTTTGAAGTTACCTCTTTCGATCTCCTCCTCAACATGGGACATTGTAAAGGATAACAGAACTCACCACTGAGTTGTTTGCTGGTCTTGGGACCACTTCCCAAACACTGTTTCTGATAATGTAGTGACACTCCTCTATCATGGAATCAACCCATATTGGTTGCTGCACTTCTTCCTCGAACGAGGGTGGCTCAATCTATACACTCTCGCTCATCAGAGCCATCTAACTAGTGTACCAATATGGTGACCTTCTCTGCCTGCATTGTGATGTGGGTGCTCCCATATTCTCTCTAGCATCATGAATCAATTTTTCAGCTTATATGGTGCACTTCCTTCCATCTATGGAAGTCTCTGCATGAGTGGGTGCTTCCACTCTCTACTCCTTTGCATGTGGCTACTCCACATCATCCCGGGGTTCTTCCTTTGGAACTAAAATCTTGTCATCTTCATGTAACTGAATCTCCCTCTGAAGGGAACATCTCATGGCCTTCTCTTAATTGAACTTCACATCTCTCTGAACAAATGTCATCTTGTGAGATGGAAGGTACACCCGATAGTTGTGAGGTTTATCAGTGTACCCCACAAATATGCCCAAATCAGCTGTTGGCTCTAAGTTTTTCCTTGCATCCTTGGTAACATGACAATAAAATTATGAACCAAAGATCCCAAAGTGTGCCACATCTAGTTTCTTACTTGAAAAAGATTCTTTTGGTGTACTCATCCCGCGAATCCGATGAGGACTCATGTTCTGCACATATACAATTGTGTTGCATGCTTCAACCCACAAGTGCAACAGTAGGTCCTGATCATGTAACATTGCACATGTAGCTCCCACAATACTTATGTTCTTCCTTTTAGCCACCCCATTTTGTTGTGGGTTATGTGGTGCTATTAACTCCCATCGAATTCCTTATGATGCATAGAAGTTCTTGAATTAATTCAACGCATATTCTCCACCGTTATCACTCCTGAGAGCCTTCACTTTCTTGCCAGTGTCTTTCTCAACAAGTGCTTTAAATTCACAAAATTTAGAGAAATTATGATCTTTCTTCTGCATGAAGAAAATCCAACACTTACGTGATAAATCATCTACAAATATTACATAATACCTATGCTTGGCCGTGGAGGCTGTCAAGAATGGTCCACACACATCTGAGTGAACTTTTTCAAGGATCACTTGCACTTGACTATCCTTATCATGAAATGTGTCTTTGGTGTACTTCCCCAACATACACCCTTTGCATGTATCTCTCTTCTCTAGTCCACCCTTCGGAAGTCCTATCGAAATTTGTTGCATGATCTTTAAAGCTCCATGGTGAAGATAGCCCAATATTCTATGCCATAATTCACTGATGTCTCGGATCTACACCTTCTCTAATTTTGTGCTCAAAGTAGCACAATATTCTCATTATAATTTGTAGAGGTTCTTCACTCGAACCCTGATCCAATTCACTTGTCCAGTGGCTATGTGATGAAGGAAAGCCTTTCCTTAGCTAAATATCACATCGTAGCCGTGGCCTTCCAACATAGAAACTGAAACTAAATTCTTCTTTAGACCTAGAACATACATGACATCTTTTAATGTGATATGAGAACTAGACTCCCTCTGAAAAGTAATAGTACCAATGTCGGTCGCACTATACCTTCCATCATCTCCCTTTTCGATGTGCATCTAGAGGTCCTTTTCCTCCAAGTGACTGAAAAATTCTTTGTTGCCCGTCATATGGAATGAGGCTCCATTATCCAGATACCACACACTACCCATCATCGATGTCACCATGCAATCAATGAGGGTGAAATCCAACTCGAATTATGAAGCAAGAGCTTCACCTTCCTCTCCTCCTGAGGGCTTCTTACTGACATTCTTGTGCAGAAACTTCATGGCATAGTGTCTCATCTCATGTTAATGAAAACATTTAATCTTTGACAAGTCCTTCTTCTTTCTGCCCTGACTAGAATATCCTTTGGATTTGAATTTCTTTCCTTTCCCTTTCTTTGCATTTCCAACTAAGGCACAATTCTCCTCATCATCATTCTTGGATGAGGTTCCATCTTTGGTGCTCCACCTTATCTCTTCTTGCACCAAGTTAGACCTTAAAGACTCCCACTTTGGTAGATGTTCCCTCCCAGTTACCGAATCCTGGTAGCTGTGGTAGCTCTCAGGAAGGCCTAAAAGTGCTAGGCTGAACAAATCATCTTCAACAACTGTAATACCACTGCTCCCAATCTCAACCTGATATTGGGTGAACCTACTCAAGTATTGTGGTGTTGTGTCACCCTTCTCCATCTTGATCTTCCGAAGCTTGTCCTTCAGTGCCAACTTCCTGTGGTCACTGTTGTTCTGAAACAAGTTGATCAAGGTTTTCCACATTGCATATGGTGTATCCTTCCCTTGGAGGTTTGAGACAATATGATCTTGAACTCCTTCTAGTATGATCCTTCTCTCCTTTGCAACACATTTATTCCACTCTGCTAGATCTTGAGCATCTGTTGTTGGAGGCTTAGGAATATCTTTGTCTATGAATTACTTCATCCCGTTGTCTTCCAACACTACCTCCATCCTGTCCTTCCAAGCAATATAGTTCAAACTACCCTCAAGGGCATACTCAAGTCTCAATTCGTAGAACGACATCCTGTTGGCTCTAAAGAATGATCCTACAAATTAGATTTCACCTGGAAAGACAAACTCGTATTCTCCTCTTCTACTATGATTTCCGCTTTGATACCATGTAGAAATTCCTTGTATATTCAAACTTCTAATTGTAATTTACTAAAACAATAGACTTGAATCTGCTCTACTCATCAACGGAAATAATCAATCGATCGAGAAACCATGAAGCATACAAGAAAAAGAATTCAATCAACACATTACACATGATTTCCTGGGGAAAGCCACAGCTGAAAACCCCTGCTATTTGTATATTGCATTAGTCAGAAAACAAGAGAAGATTACAATGCTTTGCTCAAGCCTGAGCAACCTATGTCCAAGTCCCTATTTCCTTGTGTTGTTTCCTTGGGAATTATCCCCCTATTAATTAGGGAAATTCCTCAATATGAATTGCACAATCCTCATAGGCCTTCCTCTGACTGCATACACCACCTGTATAATTTGTATGATTATACAACTAATATTACACTACCTTTGAACTCCAATCTCAGCTGGGCAACTCTCAGATCTGACATGAATGAGTTATTTATGAGTGAATCATCAGTTAAATTATTGAACACATGAATCAACACCCCAAATCTGGCCTCATACTAGTTCCTCCATCAGTTGGAACTAGTTTAACTGAATTTAACTGAGTTAAATTGAATTAATTAATTACAACTCAAAATAAATTCAACCAGAGCTCCTATAGAGTAGGAGACACTCTACATGGCTCAAGTTAGACCCTCAACTCAAATTAATTGAGCCAACTAAGTCAGATAAACTTAGTTAACTCGTACAAGTTGTCTTGTGATGTGGAATTACAATTTTATTCCTAATTTAATTCAAGGACAAAATTAAATCAGGATTTTCTTGTTGCATTTTCAACAGGTGAATAGAAGGGAAAATTTACCGAAGTGGGAAAGGTTGTGGTCTGATTTGGTTCAAGAAGAGTTTAAGAGAAATAACCAGGATGGAACTTCATCCAAGGTAGAGGATGAAGAAAGTTTTGCATTGGCTGGAAAGGGAAAGAAGGGAAAAGGGAAGAAATATCAAACCAAACCAAAATATAGCCAAGGGGGCAAGAAGAAATACTTTTCCAAAATCAAACGCTTCAATTGTCATGAACTCGGGCACTATGCTATGAAGTGTCCACACAAAAATTCTAGCAAGAAGAACTCAGGAGTAGTAGTAGGTAAAGCTTTGGCTTCACAATTCGAGCTTGGCTTCACCCTTATCACATGCATGGCCAACACAATGATGGGAGTGTGTGGTACTTGGACTCTGGTGCCTCGTTCCACATTACAGGGTGTAGAGATTTTTTCAGTGACCTAGAGGAGAAATATCTCTAGATGCATATTGAGCTTGGGGATGACTAAAGGTACAATGCTACTAGGATTGGCACATACTTTCAAAGGGAGTTGGGATCCCCTCTTCACCTGAAAGATGTCATGTTTGTGCCGAGCCTAAGAAGAATGTCATCTCTGTTGTAGTTTTGGAAGATTGTGGTTATGATGTGATCTTCAAACACGTAGCCATTGGATAGGTGAAGCAGAACGGGGTTCATATGAAGAACCTTTATAAACTTAATGTGGAAGATTGTGTCACATTAAGCAGTAAGGCAGAGAAAGTGCAGAGCCAGAATGTCGGATGAAATTTGACCCAAGAAATTGGGCCATTTGCATCATGACGCCTTTAAAGATTATGAAAAAAATAACCATTGGCCTCCCAAAAGGATCACTTCAGCAACAAGGTGTCTGCAAAGGTTGCACCTTAGGTAAGTATGTAAAATTGACATTCCATGATCGAGACAGAAAAGGATATGCAGTCTTGGAAATAGTCCACTCTGATGTTTATGGACCTTTCTCAACAACCTCCACTACCAAACATAAATATTTTGTTATTTTTATTGATGATTTCTCAAGGAAGTTTTGGATCTTCTTCATGTGGAAGAAGGAAGAGACATTCTCCAAGTTTGTAGAATTAAAGGCACTATTTGAGAAAGAAACTAGCAAGAAGGTGAAGGATTTTAGGAGCGAAAATGGAGGTGAGTATGTTTTGAATGATTTCAAGGATTTATATGCAAAAGAAGGCATTGAAACAGAGCTAACATCACCCCACAACCCACAACAAAATCGGATAGCTGAGAGAAAGAACCAGAGCATTGTTGGAGTTATGAGAACTATGTTACATGTCCATGGCTTGCCACTGCACTTGTGGGCAGAGGCATGTAACATAAAAATCTACTTGCAAAATCAGCGTCCTCATTAGATTCTTGGTATGATTACAACAGAGAATCCTTTCTTGGGGAAAAAGTCAGATGTGTCTCACTTCAGGATTTTTGGAGTCTCTGTTTACTGCCATGTATCCAAAGATTCGAGGAAGAAGCTTGAGTTGAAAACAAAGTTGGGAATTTTCATGGGTTACACCGAAACTCCACATAATTACTATGTGTACTTACCATCTCTCAAAATGATAATTGTGTGTGTAAAGTTTGATTATGAGAAAGCGATATAGTGCTCTCTTGAGAGGGAGCTTCATATCCCACCAGAAGAGGATCTTTTAGCTCCAAAACAAGACCCTCAGGAAGTTGTGGAGCAACCACAAATTTGTGGATGGTTTTGCTCCACAACTTTCACTCAAGCAGAACCAACCATAGAAGGTAGGAAAAGAACCAGGGAAGTTGATAGATTGGTGCAAGATGCGAGGGAGAACATGGGAGCTCCTTCAAATTTGCGCAGGCCAAGGAGGTCACCTAAGAGGTAAATTGGCTACATGGCTCTAATGATTGAGCTTGAAGAGAATGAGCCATCCTCTTTCGAGGAAGTAGTAGAGAAACTTGTTTGGGTTGATTCCATGGTGGAAGAATGTGAATCCATCATGAAGAACAATGTTTGGGAAGTGGTCCCGAGACCATAAAATAAATTAGTTAGGGGTTCAAGATGGATCTTCAAGGTTAAGCACGGAGAAGATGGAAGCATAGAGAAGTATAAGGCCAAATTTGTTGCCAAATGATTCTCTCAAGTTGAGGGAATTGATTATGAGGAAACATTTTCTCCTATAGCAAGGTATTCATCCATTAGATCAATTCTTGCACTGGTTGCGAATATGGGGTGGAAGATCCACTAGATGGATGTAAAAACAAGATTTATCAATGGTGTTATTGAGGAGGAGGTGTATAGCGAGCAACAAAAAGGTTTGAGACATTTGATCAAGAGTCTCATGTGTGTAGAATCAAGTGAGCATTGTACGGTCTCAAACAAGCACCCTGTGCTTGGTACACCAAGATCGACAATTATCTCACTAGTTTGGGCTTCACCAAAATTGAAGCAGATGCAAACCTCTATCATATCTTGGTAGAAAGTAAATTTCCTATCATTGTTTTATATGTTATTAATTTAATATTAAAATGTGATGAGCAACTAATCAACTCTTGCAAGGGGATTTGAAATGAAGGACATCGGTCTCATGCATTACTTCTTTAGGTTGGAAGTATGGAAA
The DNA here is from genome assembly GCA_031772625.1 of Pinus tabuliformis. NCBI lineage: Eukaryota > Viridiplantae > Streptophyta > Pinopsida > Pinales > Pinaceae > Pinus > Pinus tabuliformis. The sequence goes on from CM062816.1 coordinate 1,918,758,117, forward strand.
AGTAATGGGTAATTGTTTGTGTCTCAAGGCAAGTATGCCAATGAGATACTACAAAGATTTCACATGGAGAGTTATAAACCCATAGAGACACCTCTATCGACCAACTAGAGGAAGGAGGATGCCACTTCAGGTGAAGAGGTGGACGCTACCATTCACCGGTAGGTAGTGGGTTCACTAATGTATCTTGTGAACACATGAGTAGATATATCCTATGCAGTAAACTAGCTGAGCCAAGCTATGGTTAGTCCAACCAAATTGTATTGGAAGGCAATAGAGCATGTTTTACGGTACCTTAGAGGCACTACCAGTATGGATTATAGTACATACGACAGAGGGAATGAAGTTTTGTGGATTCACAGATGCACATTGGGTAGGGTGTCCATCTGGCAGAAATAGTACATTAGGTAAAATTTTGGGTGTTGGGTCCACAGTGGTTTATTGCAGGAAGCGAAGATTTGTGGCACTCAACTATGCAGAAGAAAAATACATAGCTGAAAGTCAAGCAACATGTGAGGTGACTTGGATGAGAAAGATACATGTGGGATTGTTTGGTAAGATGATGGATCCAACTATGATAATCAAAGCTGCATTAAGCTCTCTCAAAATATGGTATTTCACGATCAATCCAAGCATACAGATATTTGGTATCATCATTTACGGGACTTTGTGCAGAGTCAGATAGAGTTGCTACAATGCATTCCAATAAAGGAATAAGATGCTAACATCTTGATAAAGGATTTTTCAAGAGGGAAGTTCGTATTCCATATGTGTAGGATAGGGGTGGTTGATAATCCCTTTCTTGCCGAGAGTGAGTGTTGAAAAATGCAACAAGAAAGTCTCAATTTGATTTTTCTTTAGTCAAATTGAGAAAATTCAAATTTCCACATCAACGGACAACTTGGAGGCAGTTAACTTGTGTGACATGGCTCTTGTCACTCAGTTAACTCAGTAAATTCAAGTTAAAGGGCTTGGAGTTCAATTAAGCATGTGTGATTTCTAATTTGTAGCAATCAAGGTCAGTTATTTCAAGTTGTTTTCAGTTAAACTAGTTCTAATAGTTGGAGGAACTAGTGGAAGGTCAGTTGTGTAGTGGGACATCAATATAACTTAGTGATCATCTAGTTAACTAATTAATCAACCCAAAATAGCTAATGAATACAAAGAATTCGAGTTCCCTAGTTTTGGTGGTGATTCCAAGGTAGTGCAACATCAGTTGTAGACTAGTCTTGAGTGTATAGTTGTTGCATGTAGTGAGATGATAAACCTTGGGAATTGTGCAATCAATTGGAGAAAATTTCCTAAATAATAGGGGACTAATTCCTCAGGAAGTGTGCAAGGAAATAGGGGCTCAAGCGGAGGCATAAATTGACTAAGTTTGGGTAAGATCTTCTCATTAGGCAGATATATAGGTTTTTCACTTGCGGGTTGAGCTCAAAGTGAGCTAGCCATTGTAATACAATCTCTATTCATTTAATTAATGCAAGCATGCTTAAGCGGTTTTTAGCAGTTGCTTTCCCCTAGAAAAATATTGCGCATGTGTGTTATTTCTTATTGCATGTCTAGGATTGTTGTTCTAAATTGTGAATTAATTTCAGCAGATCAGTAGAGTAGAATTTTTGTCTCTTGATTTAGATTAAAATTTCTTGAGCAATTGCAATTCAACATCATATTTCTACAGAAATGACGTAGAAGAACTCCAGTCAGCATTGTCACCCCATTACAACTAGGTAGATATGATTGTGCTCTCCAAAGTCTCATGTATTTAATAAGAAAAAAGCTTAGAATGAGTATGATTAAAATTCAGTGGCATACATTGACATGATACCTGGATGAAAAAAATCACACTTCCAATGCAGACAACTTTGACTAATGAAAAATACTTTGAATTCCCGAAGTCGTACAACATCCAGGGATTGAATAGTTTTATCTTCACTGATGGAGAATTAGAACCGCTTCCAATTCAAATGCAACAACTCAAAACCCTCATATCTCTCCTTAACAATGTACAGACAAACCCTGGTTCTCTTCTTCAACTAAACAAGTTGTCACTCACTATCCATGGCATGCCAAAACAATGAGTGCACAAGAAGGCCACTAATTCCTTGATATGGTGCATTCTAATGAGAGCACACGTGGCTCATTTTATTCGACAGAGAAGATTAACCTACACTCTAATATTCCTCGAACCAACGCTCTGATACCACTGTTAAACACATAAATTGGAAACCAATTCAACTATATTATTAATGATGGTGTCTAAGAATGATGTATATAGAGTACATATAGATACAATGAAATTGTTGATTCAATTTCGAGGTCTTCTTGGACTCTAATAACTAATCACCATAAGACACACTAACCCAAACTACAATCCTGAGGATTAGGTGTCTAACATCACCAAATCTCTTTCTGATGGTTTCAATCGATGAAATTTTCTAGTGAGGTCCTCAACAGTGGATCTGCGGTCTTGTGCACAGGGAGATTTTTATTTACAGAATTATCAAATCCCTACACATGATATCTCAGGTATCGATCAAGATTCAATATTAGAAACATGTAAAAGTTTGTTTTCGCTCAAATTTTCTAGTCTCTCAATGTAAACTAGCATAATCTCCTTGTATACTCCATAATAACCATGTGGGTAGTAGCATAAAACTTCATCCAACTCTTTGTAATCAAATTCCTACTCAAAAGAATCAATACTGTAATCCTTTATCCAATGTATCATTTCTACCCACATGTGAAATGCCAAATTTCCTAGCTTTCAAAAATCTTAACATCATATGAGTTATCACACTTGGGAGGCAATAAATCTTGATAGGGAAATGCTTATCTAAAAGCATTGACAACTTTCGCCTCCTCAGAATCTCATACATCTTCAATTGAAACATAAATAACCCTCCCTTTCTTTCTTAAGGAATGCTTAAACTTTTTTGGTGGTTCTCCTTTGTTCATCTTGGATCAAGGAAGCTTCAATATAAAATTGGGAATGTTAGTGATCTCACTGAATTTTTCTTCTTGCTATTTATGTCTTTCCTATCAACATTATCTAATGTAAAACCAATTGTTGTAACAATTTTGCATCGAGATGAATATTAGATGGAGCCCTTCCAAAACTGTACGAAGGAAATGAGAAAATCCAATTAAAATTCATACAAGGAGAAATTGGTATGCATTACAACAGATATAGAAAAGTTAAAAAAATTAAAGTATGCCAATTTGAGCAACAACAGGTTACCCACTTTTTAATGGGTAACATGACCTTCATACTCAATTTGATCACTTTTCTTGAGGTTATTTCATTCATAAATTGAGTATTTCTTTTGATGGTCTATAATTGTTGCAGTTAATATCATATATCAAATCAGATTTATTAGTTCTCTTTAACTCCCACCCTTCATTACTTTAGTGTTTGTAGGCACTGGTCATCCTAATATTTTTTGTAAAACTTGTGTAGTTTGGGATATCCCCGTGGCATTCTAGGAGTTGGCCAAAAGTGAGAGTAGAGTATTCTGAGGTGATAGTAGGTGCATCTCTTGTGTGATTACCATTCCATCTTGGCTAAACCTTGTCAAGCCTACTAATCTGAGTAGTAACACTACCCACAAACGTCGGTTAACTCAATACCATTAGTCAAGGAAAACAACACTTGAAATGACCCATTGGTGTTCCATAAGGGGTCATACTTCCAATCCTGCTTGTGGCCTCCAAATCTTGAACCATTAACCCGTTTCCTTACATTGAAGGAAGACAATCTCTTACCCCCTTGGAATTTGGAAACAGTTTTAGGTCACACCCAAGAAATGAAAGTTTTAACTTGACGATTTATAAAAAACAATGCATTGAATTTTTTTCTTATTTCGTTTCATGCTAAATACAACATAAATTTCTATGGAGTAGGAAGTGCGATGTTCGTAAAAAAAATTGGGCCAGAAAGAAATAATTGAGCATACTATTGATTTAACGCAGTACATGTTACCCTTTAAACATATAATCTATACAAGTGATTGAATTAATCTTAAAGACAATATAAATAGAACTTACAACAAAGTAATCCACATATGCATTAGCTAGAAAAGAACTGATATATCCCACAAGATTCCTATCTTACCACTTAAGCACATCATTAACTTTATGAATTCAAGGTACTATGAGTGGCTTCCCCAAATGCCTTTTTGAATCTTGAACAATATTTTACAACACACATGTATATGTCAAACTATTCCCTTTACATAGAATTATCCTAAATGTTGTTATTAATCTTCTATCTTCCACAAATATTTCTAGCAAGATAAATCATAATACTGAAATTAAGTATTCCTTCTCAAAGAAAAGGGAATCTACATCAAAATAATAAGTATTAGATCCAAAAACTCTCTTTGTTCACATGTGATGCAAAGGAAGAGAACCTAGGAATAGTGCATTGCTGACCTTGATAGTAATAGTTCCCCTATCCTTTTTGTCTTTGACTTTAAGTGTGTCAAGAGATGGAAAGACTTGTAGCTTAAGATCCTTCAATTTTTCTGGTTCAAATGTTAGAAGACCTAATTAAAAACATGGAAACTTATCATGTGCAACAACTAATTGAATGTTGAACGAAAACAGAAGGAACATACAACTACACACACGTAAGAAAATGACATGTAAGAGAGAGAGAGAGAGTAGTCAAGCCATTAATCGTCTCACAAGTGAGCCTGAGTTTAAAAATGCTTGAGGCTGCAAGGTATAACATGTATTGCATTAACTATACAAGAATAAGAACAATGTTAGAAGATGACCCAGAGAGAGAGAGAGAGAGAGCGAGAGAGAGAGAGAGAGAGAGAGAGAGAGAGAGAGAGAGATGTATTAGAGACCCAGAGAGAGAGAGAGAGAGAGAGAGAGAGAGAGAGAGAGAGAGAGAGATTGCATTAACTATACAAGAACAAGAACAATGTTAGAAGACCCAGAGAGAGAGAGAGAGAGAGAGAGAGAGAGATTGCATTAACTATACAAGAACAAGAACAATGTTAGAAGACCCAGAGAGAGAGAGAGAGAGAGAGAGAGAGAGAGAGAGAGAGAGAGAGAATAGTGAGCCTAAGTTTAAAAATGCCCAAGGCTGCAAGGTAACATGTATTATGAAGTGACAAGTGAACCATGGTATGATAGGGAGTGTTAATGTGTGCCAAACATGCATAAATGTGCTAGGTGCTAAGTCATGCCAAGTGCGAGGCATTCTAGTATGTACCAGTACATGTTAGGTAGTGCCAAAATGTCCTAGAGAATTATTCACTTATGAATATAAGAGAAGAAGACATATAAACTAGTTAACTCTCAAAATATATTCAAGGAAAACATAATCATATATAACACAAATTGAAGAGGGTTTGTACTGAAGCTTATGTAATAGAAATTACAATTGATAGTTAAATTGTATAACACTTTTTTTTATGATCTTTACTAACATTTATTAGAATTTTTGAATGTTTTACATCATTAGAATGACATCTTAGTTGTAACTTATTTGAAATTTTATTATTGTATGTGCACTTTGATATGATGTAATATGATTATTGTTTCACTTCATATGTTGTAATATGAGATATATAACAAAGAAATTAATTATTGCGTGAAATAAATACTAACTTTTCATTCGAAATGTTTTTTTATAGAACAAGAATCTTCGAAAAGATCTAAATGATCCTCATCACATAGATACATATCATGTTTGGTTTGATGTTGAGATGGCAGATGATGCTCACGATGACACATATACAAATAAAAATGAGGTCGATGCCGATACAAACGGTGATGATGATGATCATGAGGATCATGATCACGATGGTGATGATGATGAGGCAGTTGTTGGTAGCAACCAATAACATTCATGATCATATAGACTGCATCATGGATCATTTTTGATATGTTGTTATGATGCCAATTTTCATGGTTACTATCATATGTATCATTTTCACAACCTCAAATGCCATATTATTGTGTTGTATATTTTTGACATATATCATTTGGACATGACGCATCATATTGGCTTGTATCATTTTGTCTTACATAATTTATCATTTTTATTTATATCATTTGTACATGATGTATCATTTTGACTTATGTTGATTGTTGGACATGTATAATTTTCACATGTTATTGATCTACTAGTATATGTGAATTTCACTTGTTTTAGTTATATATGTTGATGATCTTATCAATATTGACTCATTAATTTTTATATATTAAAAGTGGTTGATGATTTGGATGCATATTTATTTCGTATGATGGTTTTGATTTACTGCTCATGATGGAAGTTGTCAAATTCACTTAAATTATAGATATTTGACTCACTTGTTTTAATTAAATATGACGATCATGTTGTAATAATTATCTTGTTATTTTATACATACTGGATGTTGTAGATTCTATTTTGATGGAGATTTAATAAGTATAATGATTATTGATTTGAGGCTTCTGCGATCTATATTCTGTGTAGTGTTATCTTCCAGAGTCATCACATTCATGTTTGTTGGAATCGATGTTTCGAACCAACCTCTATGGTTCATCATCAGGATTAGATCCATGAGTGAATAAGTCAGAACTCAATAGAGTTAATAAATAAGGCTAGGGTTGGGATGGGAATGAATATTAGCCGACAAGTTAGATGATGATGTAATTCAGTTTTGTTATAATTTGTTTATTTTAATTTTATTATTAATTTGTTAATAGTTATTTAAGTTTTGGTTTTTAATTCCTAATTTAATATCTAGTTTTCTTTCTTTAAGATTTAAATTAGGATTAGAATTATTAATTCATAATTAATATTAATTAGTGATTAAAAACTAACTAATAATTGTCTGTATAATTAATTAATTTTTATTAATTATATGATTGAAATGAATATTAATGATTCACATTTTAATTAAACAATATCTATTTTATTTTTGGCAATAAGTGGTATGAATTATCTTTGTTTTAAGTTATGATTGAATGATTAAAAAATAAAATAATAATTAATACCTACTCACTAATAATTATTAAAAATCCAATTTATTATTATGCACAATAAATTAATTTGTTATTATTAATTCCAAAAATGAATTTAATATTTTGAATTAAATAAAATAAAAAAAATTCTTTAATAATTTTTGTAAATGATGTTGCAAAGATTAAATGATTTTAAACTTTAATTATATTTCTATACACTATTGATAATTAATTTATAAAGCTTTTTATTTTAGAATTGAATATGATGATTGAGATTAGATTAAATTAAATTAAAGTTATTTGAATTCTTTTTTTTTTTAAATTTTTTTTTTCTAAGTAAAAGTAGTCTATTAATATGTATAGAAAAGATACAAAGAGGACAGAGCCTCAATCAATTTTATCGTAGTATCAACAAAATCTGGACTGCCCCAACATTGGGGAAACCAGTCCAGTGAGAGAAAAACCTTCAAAAATGGTAGCAATTTTGAGACCAGACCCCACAAAAATACAGTAATATAATACCCTGACATTTGGTCCAGAAAGGATACCAGCATCCACACAAAGATTATCAAAAACCAAAAAGAACCAGATAGAAGACACCAAGGTAGCCATAGCTGGCCAAGTTCTAACCTCAGTCATCCTCTGCCGAATCTTTGTCTGCCACCTTCTGCTACCTGGAGGCCATGTCATCTTAGCTGTAGTCATCCGTGATGGGTTCCTCGATGATTGGGCAGGCCCACTCATTCGCCACGTCTGTGGAGGCTCTACCGTGTGGCTCTCCACCACCACCGTGAGGCTCTCCCCCGTTTCCAGAAGCATCCTGCATAGCTGAACCATCATGACACGAACCACTAGAGGGGCGCGTGGTAGCAGAGCTGCCCCCTTCACCATGCAGAAATCCACCCAAGTTCGGTCCAAGAGAGGTGAAGAGACTGTCAACCATCACGTTTTTACCAGAATCCCTGCAATTGTTGCATCTGAGTGCACCTTCCTTCGACAAGTTGGAGATGTCAACCTGAGAGGCTGATTGAGAGATTTCTTCAGAGAAGGAGATGGAGATAGAAGCGGTAATTACAGGCTTGTTTAGGGAGCTACAGAACCTCAAATGGGCAGAGTGAGGAGTGGGTTGAAGGGGCGGAGGAGACTTGTCAGAATGGACAATAAATTTGTCAAGAACAACATAGGAAGAACGAGCTCGACCTCTCCCACGCTTGGTATTAGGATGTCTACCCTCTCTAAAAGATTGAGGATGATGCAAATCAGGGGAAGGAGAGGAGGACGAGAGCTTCCTCCCTTGGTTCCTCCCCTGCGACTATGCATACAGTGCCTAACCATATTGAATTCGCTGGCTGGATGCTCAAAAGGAGCAGAGACCAGAGGGACAAAGGCAGAGGGAGCACTAGTAGTGGGAATAAGAGGCGAAACAGGGCTGAGATTAGAAAGCAGAGAGCTGAATGCGAATGATGAAATCCATTATCAAAATCCGCACAAAAAACAATCCAACAACGACAACCAGTTGTAGTGCGAAGGCTGGGCTCAAAGGCCTAAGGCGGACAAATGCTGCAGAGTAGGGGAGACGGTGAAGGATTGAAATGAGGTATCTCCATAACCCAACAATGAATAGCTTTTTGCCGAACCAGACCTGTATTGAATGCTGCCTGCAGATAGTAATGAAGGTGTTTCAGGGTGATATGGGGAGGGGCGCCATCAGAAAAGTGGCCCATCCCCTCACCGCCATTCTTCAGTAATAACATTAATGCCTAAACGTGTCACCCGCATCCAGGTTTTTGTGAAATGAATTAAAGAAGTAATTATAAAAAGTATTTATTCTTGATGATTTTAAGAAAGTGGTTTGATGAATTTAGGGATAGTGTAATAAAAAGGAAAAACATGGAGGTGAAGTCGAGGGATCAGAGGGCATGAAACATTTAGGAGAAGGAGGGATTAGAGGTAAGAGTCGGGATCCAATTATCACTAATTTTCCAACCATCATTGCGGTTAAGGTTGTTAGGGTGTTTACCTATTTCGATAGCTTCTGTTATCACAAAATCAAGCACTGAAGGCTGCCAATCAGTTAGACTCTCTGTAACTATTTCAAACCAGACTTTTGACTAAGGCTTAGCCTCCTTAGCCTAAGAGGGCTCTCTCAAAGGGTTATTGATTTTAAATATTGATGAGATGGCTAACTCTTGCAAAGTAAATTTAACATATAAATTGGCTGGACAGACCTTACAAAGATTCCCATTGGGCTCATGGAGTTAATCATCATTTCAGCAAACTATAAAACCACTCATTCATAGAAGTCAGGGCATGTAATGTTTAAACACTCAAGACACCTCTCAAATAAACCTCAACTTACAAATACACACAGGAAATCAGAGCAGCAGAGTGAATTCTGAGTGATTTTGTATCTATAAAGCTGTAAAACATAAAGGATAAACAAAATCATATATATCTTGAGCATCTGAAACAATGTATGAATCCTGAGAAGAAAAAGCAGTCATTTGTATTACTGAAAACAAGTTCTTACATAAGCCAAATAACACTCTGTTTCTCAAATATCCAACCCTCATTACATCAAAGTTTGATCTATATATAGAGATACACCCTTAACTAATTTGAGCTTCCTCCTCCAGCATGAGGGGAGCTCGATGACTGCTACTAATTACCCCTATCTACCATCTAACTAACTCATTAAATACATTAAGTGCTGAACTGGAATTACAAAGAGTCCTAATTAAACTACATATCTAATTCTATCTTCCTCGTATCATGATCCTTCTTTGCTCTTTGACACCTGTCTCCTTTCAGTTTGGCCGAGATAGCTGAGAAGAGAATGCAATGAACAAGGTTAGCATTGGATGCTGAATGCGTTGATGGTTCATTAATCATTAGGATAGAACCCCTGTTTTTCCGGTCCTTGTCTCCCACCATTCTTCGAAAATTAAGCAGCATGTTCCCAGCTCTTTAATACCCCAAAAATGATGAGCATCACCATATTCCCAAATGTGCTGGAAGCTTCGTTGATTGAACAGGTGTGCAAGCCAAAACTCTTCGTATGCACCTCCTTCCAAACCCTAACAACCGGTAATAAAGTACCTTTATCAAAGCTTTAACTTAAGACAAAACATTTCACCTTTTCAAAAAGGTACACTTGTCATTATCTGAATGGCTATGCTAGCCTCATGTGGTCTCCTAAATGTCCCTTAGACGTTTCCTTTGATAATTTTCTGATCCTACCATCAAACTGTTTGTCTTCATCATAAAACAACACCTACAGCAGTTTCGTAGCGCGCTACGAAACTGCTGTTTTTGCTAAAACAGAGTGTATTTGCCTTAAGGAATTTTTTGCTTGGACTTTTGACTTTTTAAACCTCCTTATTCAAATGCGTTCTTTACCACGAGCAGCATCAACTTTCCTATGAACCCATTTATGCTAGGCCTGTAACTTAATAATCTTCATGTTGCTTATTGCTTCATTAGTGACCTGCATACAGTTATCTTTGAATGAAATGAGCTTTTCGGCCATAGACACTCCTTGCTAAACTTCAATCTGATCTTTGATTACAGCATGTATTCCCTTTTCAACATTTCCACTTGTAGTTCAAAACTAGTGACTGAGATTGGATTGTTTAGCTTCAGCTGCTACGAAACTGCTGTTCTGGCTGAAAAATATGTCTTGGGACAGAGCTCATAATTTCTCACAGAAAACGTATTTGGAAAAACTGAAGGAGGTTTTTGTGAACCAATCCGTGCTTAACAAAAACCTCTTTTGGTTTTTTAAAACACTACTCCAGCTGCCCAGAATCGATCTTTGAAGAAGATGTGTAAAACAGGAAATTAAAAACTGCACCTACAGCAGTTTCGTAGCGCAACTTTTAGTCACTCGTTTCTCCCAGCTCATAATCAATTTGAAGAAACTGAAAGAGGTTTTTCTAGTTCAGTATGTTAGGAATAAAAACCTCTTTCAATTTTCGAAAATATTCTTTCAGCTGCGCTAAATACCTCCTGGAAGTTGACTGCTTAAAACAGAGAAATATGCCTGTAACAAACATCACCTACAGCATCTCATTAAAACTAATCTCGAGATATTCAAGTAATATCCCAATTTTAGCATCCTCTGATAATATTGACTGAACTTGCACCAAACACTAAACACCATCAGCAAGGCCAGCAAACAGATTTAAATGCTCTATGTCAACAGCAAGAACAAGCTCCTTAGGATATCTTTCTGTTCTTCAAGACTTTTTTGCAAATTATAAACAAGAAAAGGTGGCAAAAGCCCGTTCTTCCCAGAAGTCATACTGCCATCTTTATATCTTCATCTGAGGGTTTTAAGTGTGCAACATGATCAACAGAAATCCGCTCTGCCTCCACAGTCCCTATGATGTTCTGATGGTGAAATTATTTTGAAACAAAACCGCGAATCTGTCTATTCTGCATCCACCTTCAGATATTGCAGTTGCATATTGAATTAACAGCTGTTTGGAAGAGCTCCCTGTATGAACATTATCTTTCCAATGTAGCGGGATTATAGGAAAAACCTTGAGAATGAAACACAACAGTATTATTTGTATATTGATGATAAGATCCAGCACTGTGACATGTCGAGTCAGATATTCTTACAGAACCCATAGGAGACAGAGGTGATATGGGTGGGCTATGGTTGTGTTTTTTTGCTTCCCTGAATATAGCTTGCCTCTCAACATCAGGCAATGAACTCATTTCCCCAATTTCGTAGCGCAGCCAGTGCAAAATATGAATTATGCGCTACGAAATCACCTAAAACATGCTGCACTGCGAAACTGCCAAAAGGATTTATGTGCTGCAAAACACTTTGTCCTCAAGCTAGTGTGAGCTATTTTGGCATCAGAATTTTCAGTGATAACAACTTCTCTGAATTTTCTATGGTGATAATGATCAGGGAAAATTTTAAGAACCCCCCCTACATTTATATGTATAATAAATGGGCGAATCTCCATGGTATATAGGAAAATGGAAGGCGATTTTATCAATAATATAATATGTATATATAATTTTTTGGCGAATCTCTCACCAGACATGGTGAATATTTTATCAATTATAAAATCTTGTGTTTATGGAATACACAAATGAAATCATTGCATTTCTTTAAAATATCTTTTGAAATCAAAATTACCGAAATTAAATATCAATAACCTAGTGGGTGTAGGATAAAATTCACCCGTGTCATTTAGAAAGCATGAGAAAAAACCTAATACTATATATAAAACCAAGAAAAATCAAATTCATCACTTCTAGGGACCTCGTAACCACCCTGCCAATACACAAGTATGTTCCTGTTTGCAGTTAGAAAAATTACCCAAATTACAATCTGTTTACTCCAACATATGTTGGAAAGTTATATACTGATGACTAGTGCAATCAATCCATTCCTTTTAGCCCTGGATTTGTTTTAGTTTAAAACAGAAGTATACAAATATACTTGTCCAATGTCGTGCTTTAACCATTCACCTTAAGATGTTTTTACAATATAATTTCCTAAGTCTATTTAATATCTTCATTATCATAAAAACCAACCTATATCCATCTTGACTCCACATCTACTACTCTTAGGGGGATGAAATCTATTTATCCCTCTGAGCACTTGGTAGACCCATAATTAAGATGGATCTAAGATGATAGAATTTCCCCTTTAAATAGTCTATGCTCACATGAATACCATGGTATTACCATGGGTTATCATAAACCTGGAGCTTAAAAATTACTATTAGTAATTTATAAAAATTAATAAAATTAATAGTTGATTTTTATTTTATTTTTTATTTTAACCAAGCTAAAATGTTTAACATACGTTAAATTACAACATCCATTTTTACTCTTGATCCACCAAGCCTCGAGACGGATCAAATATTTTTCACTCTATGCTAGTTTGCATATCACGATATTTGATACCTCTCGGGGGTTAGTAGATCCAGAGTAAAGATGGATCTATGCTGGTTTAATTCCCCCATTTAAATAGGCTACATTCTAGGTGAATACCATGGGTCAATACCATGTGCCATTTTGGTGAATACCATGGGTCAATACCATGTTCCATTTTTATTTTTTATTAATACTAATATTAGGGCTAATAATGTTTTTTGCCATGGTATTAATAACAATCTAGTCCATGGTATTTGTCCCATAGCATTTTGCCCATAAGTTTCACCTAAATATAACGCATTTTTTGAGTGTTCCTAAATATAAGGTAACTTATGGAGTAAATATAAAAAAATGTTTTATTTGTTTACCATACCTCTCGTTTATTTATATTTTTATTAATTTACCATACCTCTTTTACAAATATGGTATTTGGCCCATAGGATTCACTTAAATAAAACCTCTTTCTTGAGCCTTCATAAATAGAACGAGGGTTATGGACTAAATATAGAAGAGGTTTTATTTATTTACCATACGTATAGTTTATTTATATTTTTATTTATTTACCATACCTTTTGAGTAAGTATAAAAAGACGGTTTATTTATTTACCATACCTCCACTTTACTTAAATATTTTTATTTGTTTACACCCTTGCATGTATATAAGGTGACTTATGGAGTAAATATAAAAAATGTTTTATTTATTTACCATACCTCTCATTTATTTATATTTTTATTAATTTACCATACCTCTTTTATAAATATGATATTTGGGCCTTTGGCCCATAGGATTCACTTAAATAAAACCTATTCTTGAAAATGGGCAAATGGATTCACTTAAATAAAACCTATTCTTGAAAATGGGCGAATGGAAGGTTGTAACTCCTAATTTCAAGGGCTAAATTTACCTTTTTTACCCTCTCCCTTAAAATAAGGTGGGCTATTTGATGTGATTTGTAAAAATGTACTATGATACAAAATATTCGCCCACTAAAAATTTTAAACCCCTTAATTTTGCCAAAGGACGAACATTCGCCCCTAAAATTTTCTATGATAATGATCAATTTTAGCCACAACACAAGAGTTTTCAATACAAATATGATGATTGGTTTTACTAGAGTGATTGACCAAAGCTGAGGTTTTGGAGCGGTTATGCTTAATGTCAGCTGCATGCTCTTGAATCCTAGTTGAGATTGATTGATCGGTCTCACCAATGTAGGTTTTGCCACAAGAACAAGGAACCAAATAGACCCTTGGTGGCATTTAGGATCAATGGGATATTTAACGGATTTTAGGCATCTGCTACTGGTGCTCATAGGTTTGAAGGTGGTTTTTATGTTTTTCTTCTATAAAATATATAGAATTTTATCAGTGGTGCCCAATATGTAGGGGAGGTTGACCTTACTAGCACACTCATCCATAGGTTTTTTGTTTTTAGGATTCTTAGCCTTCTTGAAAGCTTTGATTCCTTGGTGTCTTCTATATCCATTCTTTTCAAAAACATCCATAAGATGGTTCTTCTCTTGTTCAAAATGATCATGATCTGAAATGCAAACAACCCTGGTAGCAAGAGTGTTGAGAACCCCTAGTTTTTGAGCACGATGATGGTGTGAGTTGGTATGAAGGTAATGCTCTGTGTGGGTTTTCTTATGATATACCTAGTGAGATATTGAGCCATCTTGGTTTCTTTTGATTAGGATGTCAAGAAAGGGAAGGCTGCCATTCTCTTCCACTTCCGTAGTAAATTGGATAGAATTAGATTGATTGTTAAGGTGCTTCAGGAAAATGTCTAGTTTTTCTTTTCCATGAGGCCAAATAATATTGGTGTCATCGACAAATATTTTCCAAAGTTTAGGTTTTAACGGAGAAGACTCGATGGATTTAATTTGTATGGATGTTTGTCTTCCTAAAAATTATTTATAAATGTTATCCTATAAAATATTTCAAATGCATTCATATGACTTTCTGTATAACTTATTTAAGAGACATGATATATTTTACTAATTAAATTGAAATAAAACATATTAATTTAACTATATGCAAAACAATAATAATTTTTGGAAGCAAAAAAAGAAGCAACAATGGAAACCAAATTGGAAGCCACATTAGAAGCAAAACGGGAAGCAAAAATAGAAGCAAAATGGAAAGAAAAATGAGAAGCAAAATTGGAAGCCAAATCATAAGCCAAATTGGACACAAATCCCGGCATTAAACCTGACGATTAATCTAGTGCTTGGAAGCAAAAAAAGAAGTAACAAAGGAAGCCAAATTGGAAGTCACACTAGAAGCAAAATGAGAAGAAAAACTGGATGCAAAATTGGAAGCCAAACTAGAAGCCAAATTGGAAGAAAATCCTGATGCTAAAATTGGCGTTATTTCCAGCTCTATTCTCGATGCTGTTTCTGGCACTATTCCTGACGCTATTTTTGATGTTATGCCTGGAACTATTGCCAACGTAATTTTAGGCGCAATTTCCAACACAATTCTCTGTGCTATTTCTGGCACTATTGTTCTAGCGCCATTCCAAGCGCTATTTCCGATGTTACTTTTGACGCTATGATAAACATTCCCGATTGCACCCACTTTTGCGCCAGAAAAGGTATCCAATTTGTGAACTAAAATACATGAAATTCCAACGCTATTTTAGGCGCTATTTACCTATTTTATTGTAGTGTATATAGCACACAAGCATGGTAAGGAAAACATTTAAAAATAATATGATGCTTTAAAATGGTGTGTTTGAAGTAAAATAAGTTATTAACCTAGTGCATGACGAGGGGACCCATTCAATGCACACATACTAGGTGATGTGATGTCGTTCACCAAGGCCTCAAATAGATCTACTAAAATTATGTAATAAACAAGGAGATTTAATAAAAATACAATTTCAATTATAGCTACCCTTTGTATTCTAAGGTTTAATTTCTAGTAATATCACCATAATTTTCACCGTATCATAACCTATTTTACCTCTTCAGCATACATTCTAGTTTAATATCCTCATAACCTAGAAACAAAAGTAAATAATGTATCTAGAAGACAATTAACAATTTAACCAAAACAAAATTATGGAATTAAAATAGTGAAATACCTTAAAATTCTATTTGAATTCGTCCTTTGTACCTAAGTTGTCCCCTTACTTTGTCTACTCCCCCAAAAACTACCCAAATGGGATATTTGTCCTCTGAACCAACAAGGAATAGCCTCACCAGCTCCCTAGCTCTGAAGAAACCATGAGGTTTCCCAACCCTTTGTACCCAAAGTCCCATAAGCATAACCCCAACATGTCTAGAATACCAAATCCCAACACTAAGTCAAAAATACGAAAGTCTTATGACACACTCCTCTTATATTTTATTTCTCCTGATCTCAACACCAAAATCCCTTTCTCCCAATGCTCGACATCTTGAACCTCTCGAATTTCCTTTCCCTTATTGCTCCTTTTGTCACATTCCCTAAAAAAGACCCCCTCCCATCATTAAATCAATAACCTCCCTAACATATCTCTTGAAACCTACCCTCACTCAATCAATATGATTTAAGCCATTTCAAAAATAATTCATTATATTTTAACTCGTAAGATTTTCATACAATTTATCTCAGGTGGTTGGGAAAAATGACTACTGTCCTCGCCACCTGGGTTTAATTCCTACAAGTGATATGTTCATCTCATATCAAGTATATTGTTGTATTGGATTCAAACCTTGTTGTTAAATGACCTTGAGACCTAAGGAATATCTTATCTAACTTCCACCACTTATAGCAAAAAATATGTTGGGAACCATAAACAATTTGCATAAATAGTATTTTTAGGGTGAGTACACAACAAATTTCTGATTTGTTATTTGTTGCACTAGTCAAATTCTGCAAATGTGAAATTGTCAACTTTGCACTTTTTACATTTTCTTTAGAATTGGAACTTCTTTTTTTTGTAAGTTAGGCACTTTGCATTATGTCAAAAGAGGATTACACACACCAGTATTATTTTATACTGGTCTGCATGAAGGGAAACTAAACCAATAGCATAAGTTTAGAGTTTTGAGGTTGATGTGACCTCATATGGCTAAAACATCTTGTAAACAAAAACCCATATAAACAAGCTAGATATGCCATAACTTTACATGTTACAACATGGCTAAACAAAAAACATTACTAGAAACACAAATAAAAAACCAATGAATCATAGCAACTAGTGGTTAGAACCCCTAGGCATTTGCAACAACTGGTCACCATCCTCATCTAAGGAAAATGAGATGTTAGTTGATCTCCTGGTTAGAATAATCATCTTACGATATATGCTGTCAAATTTTCCTCCATCTTTGCCAATCTGATTAAGTTCTCTTATTGAGTGTCTACACGATTAGTGAGTGCTTGTCCCATAAGACTTTTAGTGTGCTAGTAAACATTGACTGCTTTCATATACCAAGAAAATTGTGACCGAGTAGAAGTCCCAATATCTGGGATCCAGTCACAAGTAGTAGCATGAACATCGGGGTTAGAGATGAGGCATATGTCATGGTGCATTTTGGAATCCACTCGTTCAAATTATTTTTAGACCAATTCAGGAATGATTTCCTTATATCAAGCCATGGAGTCTTAAGCTTGGGCTTGAGTGCAGAGCTGGGAGGTAGGGGGAACATCTCAATCCATATGGGTAGAGGAAATGGAAATCCTCAACCTACCCTCTCTGCGTACTGTAGCTATTATCTTGTGAGGCATGGTTGCACAAAAGAATAAGGTAAAGGTAGGATGATAAAGGGATGGAACACAATAGTCAGGGCTAGCGAGGAGAGAAATCTAGGTGGGAGAGGGTTTTCATTAAGATGGGGACAAGTTAGATGAGGTGGTGAAAGAGACAATAAGAAGGTGACATTGAAATGATAAAATGGGAGGATAACTGGAAACAAAGGTGGATAGGAAGAGATAGATGACACAAAGTAAAACATAGAGAGCACAATAGGAGAAAATAAATAGGGAGAGGGTGAGGATTAACAAAAAGAAGGCAGGGCATCAAAGATGGAGTCATGCTGTAAAACCCAAAAACTAGATATGAATCCAAAAACCAACAAGCCCACAAATGAATAAACCTTTATGAAAAAAGATAGATAAGAAATAAAGCCAAACCAAGAGAGATGTTACTAAATATGGAGAGATGTCCACATAGAGGGTGATTCTAAGTGCTTTGATGAAGATTGGTAGGGAGGAGCTTGTGTATAAAAGCATCACTCCAGAAATTATTGGCATCATTAGCTTCGGGAGAAATGGACACTTAGATTGTGGATTATTGCTAAAACCAAGGAATTAAGCACTGACAAGCCAATGATTTAGAGGCCAAAAGCATTAATTGCACTTGTTTGAGAAACACCAAGACAAGAATTGGAGCTGAGCACCAGGAGGGTTGAATATCGCGTGATTCCTGACTGCCATATAGTTTCTTAGTGGAAGCTCCCATGGTGGGCTTCATGCATGCATAATGATAATACCAATACGGAGCAAATGTTATTCCCATTATGATTTGATTGTGGAGAAGAGGAACTATGAGTGCTAATTGAAATCTCTTATTATAACATGTCCCCTACTATCCCTAGCCCCAACTAAGGGTAGAAGGAGGTAGATACTATGTTTAACTAACCTCCAAAGTCCCATTATGGATGTGGGGTCTAAATTTTTCGATCTATTACAACTTCTTCAAAACATCAAATAGGTAACATCATCGTGTTCATCTCATCAAGGCCATTCCAATGATATAAAATTTTCTTCAATTTGACATCTAGATCAAAAGATATGGCCAGTTAAATTTTGGCCAATTAGATCGTGCCACATCACCTAACCTGCCTCTTGGCGCCCACATGGCTATCCTAGTTGTGCGCCATGTCATGCCATGTGGGAGTTGCCAACCCACTCATACTAGGTCATGGATTAATCATATTCCTATAGTCCACATGGGCCAACCATAACATAATATATAGTATACATGTTTAATATATGTGGGTGCAGGCCCTCTATGGCCATGTCACCCCATTGAACAAAGTCCTGACGATTTCCCATATTGCTCCCCATCGAAAATTACCAGGGGAATCCCTATGGGCTATGTGGAAATGCACACCTCACTATAAGACTTAACCTCCCCCTTGACTTGTAAACAAACACATTCACACCACATGACGCTTGTACCCACTGAAACGGGCCCATGTGTCATGTCACCCCAGGACATAAATCCCAGGCATTCTACCATGTGTTGCATCTAAAATATCTAGGGAACAAGGTCCAAGGTGATCTCACCAGTCCTCAATATTAGGGTGACATCATCATGTATCACACCCTCCACATGGACTAGTTCCCATGCAATATTGGAACCCCTACCATTTGTGGATTTCATTTTATATATGATTCTGGGATTTTCCCACAATTCAACATTACCCTAACATTCTAATCCCAATGAAACTTGTGCAGCCTCCCACCAAATATGTTGGGGTACGAAACCTATAGGGAAAAGTCTCGGGGTCATTCGATGACTATGAACCTCACCCATCAATGGCCCATATTTCGCTTACCTAAACACTTTGTCACTACGCTTGGTCACATGATCTTAGAGGGTTAAGCTATATACTTATGAAGTCTTTTGCTTTAGACTTAAAAATAATTCTAGACCCATGTTTAACAATTACTATTAAATGTATGAGGGCCTTCGCCAAAGCTATCAACGAATATATTATAGATGGATAAGGGTATAAGTAGGTCCTTCCAGGGCTTTCCCTTCCGAGCTTTATCGAGACTTGGCCATGGCCTTTAATTCATTGTACACACACAAACACACACACACATATATATTATGAGGAAATATCTAGGAAGATCCACCCAAAGGGATCACATCTGGTCATCTTATTAACAAATCCTAACCCCAAGGACGTCAAGGAGAATTGAATCTTCAACCTCCTCCTCATAGCTGAGGTTGCAAGCCTCCTTAGAGCCGAGGTTGCAGGTCTCCACAGGGCTAAGGTTGCAAGCCTCTAAAGGGCCAAAGTTGTAGGCCTCGTCAGATCTGAGGTTGCAGGCCTCCATAGGGCCAAGGTTACAAGCCTTTATAGGGCCAAAGTTACAGGCTTCCACAAGTCCTAGTCCGAGCTAAAGGGAGGTCAACTGATATGAGTTTAAAGGGTGGAACAAGTTTGTAAAGAGAGTTAATTTTCTATACTCAAGATAAAGGTATAAGCCCAAATTTTATCCATAGAAATTACAAAGAGACCACCTGAGATTCACCCAACAAAAATACCAAAAAAATCTGCGTCTTCCTTAGCTTCCTTAGTCGAATTGCTTGCTTAAATATCTAAATTTTGTCTTTTCTTTTGTCTTATATTTTTCAAGTTAGTGGGATAGAATGAGGAGTTTGACTTTTTATTTATACTTGTTTGACTATTGTGAAGAGACACATCTCTTGGGTTCAGGTCTCGACATAACCATTTGAGCTAACTTGACAAGGTTTATAAATTTTAATTAAAAATTGCAAAGACAAAAGATCCTCTAATTCCTCTCTTTGCTTCCGGTGTAGCAATACTTCTGCCAACATTATCCTTTGGAACATATAATATATTATTAACATCTGAACATCTTAGGACAACATTCTCCAAGGGATTGTAAGACACTTGTATTGGTCCTTGATTCATTTCCATGGATCCAGGTCTTATTATTGGTATAATTTGAGAAAAAATTTAGTTGTATATCCATAAGCCCGCGGAAAATGATCTTTGATGTAGTACATGATACCCTCACAAACAACAAAGGCAAGTATTTTATCTTTTTAATTTGAAACTCATCATACCACTATCATGCTCACCACCCTACCTCAGCCACCTTAAGATTACATTTATAATGTCGTTTCCAACTTGCATACTTGTATCTACCTCAGTTTTCCATTTCTCTATAGTAATCAAACTTGTTTCTGCCACATACCTAATTGTGTAGGCCAAGCCAAATTGCGCATGTTATCACCCCAAGAAACTCACCTAGGTTGCATATCGGTGATGCTCGAGAACATTACGAATTCAACAAAATAGTTGGATAAATGGTGGATGAATGAAACAAATGCTGCATATTCAAGCTAGATAACCACTTCTACTATGATAGACCCCAGACATGGGTGAACGCCCCCAGATTACAAGGCTTTTAACCACCAATTACTCACAGTTTAAGGATAAGGTGATAATGGAGAAGACTGACCACACCAGCAGATGCATAGGACCCTGTGATGGCCGGCTGCAACCAGTTAAAAGGTCTGTAAATCTAGTTTCTAATACACAGACAGGATGACAGCTCTCTATGCATTAAACCATAGAAACCCGCATACACGTTCAATGATACATGCTAAATCCTAACACAGAGGTGGGATGACATCCCCTCTAATGCTAAACATTAACAGAACATGAATCAATGCAAACAGGCACAACCTGGAATAAGAAAGAGAAGTGGAAAGTGAGCAATTAACAACAAAAGAAGCTTGTATTAGCTGGAAATGAAGACCAGACGCTGCAGGTTACAAAGTAGTTAAAGTCTCCAAAAGTTGAACCTTACAACAGAGTCACCTTCATCTAACACTCATCACCCACTGCCTTTGTTTTTTCAGTATATATGGTGTCTCATTACACAATCTCCCTGTTAGCTATGCATGGAGGAGCCCATAAATGGCCACCAACCACATTTACATTCAGAAATGGGGCTGCTGATACAAATCTGGCTGTGCTGTAAATGGATTTGACCTCTCTGGTGCTCTGCAGTCCTCCTTTGAGTAGGTGGCATGAAATACCAATGGAACCATAACCATTGAATGCTCTGAACTCCCCAGAGGTGTCCTGCTACCTCCTCAGCCATACTGCTGATTAATTTTTGCTGCTGGTCATTAAAAACGGCTCCATTATGACTGTGCTGCTTTAAAACAGTGAAATGCTGCCCAAACTGTTCATTCCCGCCCATCATTGCTTCAACTTTGACTTTTAAGAGGTGCATGCAATGTTCATCCAACTATCGGGTCCGCCTTTGGGGTCACAATTCATATTATAACAGACACATCCTTTGTATTTTTTATATTTCCTTATACACAGAAAATGCACCCAATACCATTGAAAATGGCTTAAGCGCGGATTTGAAATTTTATAAGCAATGATTCATAAAATATCGGGTCCGACCCATCGGGTCCGAACTCCATCGCAATCGGCACCTGCCCAAGGCCTCCTTTGTAATTTCTTTATACAAAGAAAATACATAAAAAACATTAAAAACGCGAAGGGCGCAGACCCGAAATAATATGAAATGGAGTGTTGTATGGCCGTCGGGTCCGGCCCATCGCATCGCAACATAACTCATGTTAAAACCCGCCCCTTTGAAAGTGCCGATAGCGATATTGCCGATGTGATCTCGACTGTTGATCCAGATACGCGATCGCCGATCCTCACCAAATCGCTGATCACCATCTCCATTGCCTCTTTTTAAAAGTGCCGATACGATACGCCGATGCGATATCGACGATCGCTCATCGGCAAGGTCTCCTTTGTCGCTGCCACTGCCTCCCCCGACTTGCGATATGCCGACGCGATCTGGACCGTTGATCGGCCAGATCCAACGGCTGAGATTAAAGCAGATCCTTAAGCCTGCGATTTTGACTTTTGCATGGTTTTGGAGTGTTTTTGCCTCCCGATAATGTATTTCCGCCCTCCCAAGGGCTTTTCCTTTGCAACCATTTTGATCGGTGGAGGCCTTAAGAGGATTTTTAAGGCTTTTGGGGCACTTTGTATCTGTTTTTGGGCATCCTTCTATGCGCAAACAACCCAATCAGGACTACATTTGATCCTCAAATGTTGGATTATGTAGCAGAGCTAACACTGGCTCCTTCTAGGGATGAGATCCTCCCTATGAGGTCTTAAGAACTGCAGACCAATGCCTTCATACAAAACAAGCTTAAAAAAAAAAACATTTGCCTAGTGTCCATTGGGCATGGAGTCAACTAAGCATACAACATAAAACGGTAAAATAACTTAATTACAAACATTAAAGCCTAAAAATGTAAACTTCAAAATTTGCCCATTTGCTGGGCCACCAAAATTGTTTCTCCTGCTCTAAGCCTGGTTCATCATAGATCAGCAGGACAGGATTTATTTGATCCCCCACCTTAAACAGTTTAGGACATTTGAGCTTGATAGGTAGATAAGGATCAAATTTCATTTCCCCTCTGTGTATTCTCCTCCTTGGATGTTCTTTATGGGAGCTTTTGTGCACCTGATAAATAACAATGGTGGTTGTGTACTTGTCTATGTCTTCTGTGGCCTGCACAATAAATATGAATGGTGTGCCAATATGTTCATGTGTAGGGGACACAAAAACATTATCTGTTCCTGAATCTTTCTCTGAACAATCCTCATCCAAGGAGGAGTCCCATGACTGTACATTTTCTTCCTCTGTTAACTGATAAGTTGCCTCTTCAGTCTATGTGGAGGCCATCTGAGCAGGTTTCATAATATCAAGACTGAGATTATTAGCTTCAGCCTCGATCATTGAACTATTTCCTGCCTCAGTGTTTAAGGGGTAACTGAGAGGGATTTTCACTTGAGCAGACAGAGAAGCAAAAGATGATGGGGAGCTTTCCTCCCCCTTTTTAATCACTGAACTGGGGACAATAGCAGGCTGGAAAATTTGCAGATCTGCATAGCCATGGAGAGGTGTGCTGACTTCGGGCTCAAATTGCTGGAAGGGGCAGGTGCTTGCTACAAGCTGCCACCGCTGGTCAACTTGTTGTTCTGTAGCTACAACAAATTGTCAAGCAGCGCTCTTGGCCAATGCCTCTTCATAGGAAGCTCTGGTTAGGAAAGGAGCACCTTCCAAACCAGAGACCTCCTCCTCCTCAGGATACACTTCTTTCATGACTATATTCTGTAAAAGGGGCCTCTCCCCTTTATCTTCATTTGTATCTCTTTTTCTCTGCAAGATCTGCATATGCTCATTGGTTTCTCTATACAGATTTGGAGCTGGAAGAGAAATGGAACAAGGAGCTCCTGATTCCTTAAAATACTACTCAGCCTTTAATTTGGAAACTTTGGAGGTCAAAAGCTCGATCATCCTAGCTAATTTATCAATCTTAGGCTCTGAGGATGATGAGGATTTACCTCCCTGACTTCTGCACTCGGCATCATCTTCAAGTCTCTCTGCAGCTAGAATGTTCGATTCAACTTCAAAAGCTGCATCTTGCATATCAGCTAGAGAAGCACATCTCCTTTCTCTTAACAACAGGCAGAACTGAGAATCGAAGGCATTGGCATATGTGAGCATGGCAGAAGAAGGGGTAGGTTTTATTTCAGCTGGTATTCTGCTATACATTTGATTGAATCTGATATTGAATTCAGACAGCAGCTCACCATCTTCTCTCTGCAAGTTCCCAAATTCATCATGATAGAAGAGCAGATCTTTATTATTTCCCCAGTGCTTTAAAAATACATCATCTAAAGCATCAATGTCTGCAATGGACCTAGGGGGTAAATCTCTAAACCATTTTCTAGCCTCCCCATCTAGGCTTTGGACAAAAACCCTCATCCAGACATCCTCTTCATTGATATCTAGGTTATCAGCATAACAATAGAAAGATTCGAGGTGCTCTTCAGCTGATACTCCTTCTGCACCAGTAAATTTAGGCATATATTCCATATAATCTCCTACAGGCATGGCATTCAAAGGGGTAGGCAAAACTAAGGGCCCATACCTAGCAGCAGCTATTCTTTCTATCTTTGTAAGAGCTTGCTGGCTTGCCATGACTGAGGTAAGGTAAAAAGATACTGGTGAACTGAGTAGAATGAATCAATGAATGGAATAGCAGAAACAGAGGAATAGGATAGACAGCATGGATGCTTCTTTCAATTGAGGTCCGAAAGGGAAATGAATAACAAGGAGCTGCATGAATCTCTGAAGGTGACATTCACTAACAGAGACACATGGAACTTCTAAGGCTTACCTGACCCTGATGTTCCCTACTGCAAAATTTTCTTCTATTGAACGATCTTCTCAGGATCAGGCAATGATTCAGCTGGTATTCTGAAGATATCTTCGTGCATGTTTCAGTAGCTACGCCAGAACTTCAATGTGGAGTCGCCAAAGGATGGCCTTCCTCCAGTGGAGTCGCCAGACAGATGATTACAACCAAAATCTGTGCTCAAACCTTATCTGTCATCAAAGCTTGAAGCTGTGTCGTCTCCCAGGGAAGCTGAGCTTCGATTCTCTTCTCCCCGGCAACGGCGCCAATTAATGTTATCACCCCAAGAAACTCACCTAGGTTGCATATCGGTGATGCTCGGGAACATTACAAATTCAACAAAATAGTTGGATAAATGGTGGATGAATGAAACAAATGCTGCATATTCAAGCCAGATAACCACTTCTACTATGATTGACCCCAGACATGGGTGAACACCCCCAGACTACAAGGCTTTTAACCACCAATTACTCACAGTTTGAGGATAAGGTGATAATGGAGAAGACTGACCACACCAGCAGATGCATAGGACCCTGTGATGGCCGACTGCAACCAGTTAAAAGGTCTATAAATCTAGTTTCTAATACACAGACAGGATGACAGCTCTCTATGCATTAAACCACAGAAACCCGCATACACGTTCAATGATACATGCTAAATCCTAACACAGAGGTGGGATGACAACCCCTCTAATGCTAAACATTAACAGAACATGAATCAATGCAAACAGGCACAGCCTGGAACAAGAAAGAGAAGTGGAAAGTGAGCAATTAACAGCAAAAGAAGCTTGTATTAGCTGGAAATGAAGACCAGACGCTGCAGGTTACAAAGTAGTTACAGTCTCCAGAAGTTGAACCTTACAACAGAGTCACCTTCATCTAACACTCATCACCCACTACCTTTGTTTTTTCAGTATATATGGTGTCTCATTACACAATCTCCCTGTTAGCTATGCGTGGAGGAGCCCATAAATGGCCACCAACCACATTTACATTCAGAAATGGGGCTGTTGATACAAATTTGGCTATGCTGTAAATGGATTTGACCTCTCTGGTGCTCTGCAGTCCTCCTTTGAGCAGGTGGCGTGAAATACCAATGGAACCATAACCATTGAATGCTCTGAACTCCCCAGAGGTGTCCTGCTACCTCCTCGGCCATACTGCTGATTAATTTCTGCTGCTGATCATTAAAAACGGCTCCATTATGACTGTGCTACTTTAAAACAGTGAAACGCTACCCAAACTGTTCATTCCCGCCCATCATTGCTTCAACTTTGACTTTTAAGAGGTGCATGCATGGTTCATCCAACTATCGGGTCCGCCTTTGGGGTCGCAATTCATATTATAACAGGCCCATCCTTTGTATTTTTTATATTTCCTTATACACAGAAAATGCGCCCAAAACCATTGAAAATGGCTTAAGCGCAGATTTGAAATTTTATAAGCAATGATTCATAAAATATCGGGTCCGACCCATCGGGTCCGAACTCCATCGCAATCGGCACCTGCCCAAGGCCTCCTTTGTAATTTCTTTATACAAAGAAAATACATAAAAAACATTAAAAACGCGAAGGGCGCGGACCCGAAATAATATGAAATGGAGTGTTGTATGGCCGTCGGGTCCGGCCCATCGCATCGCAACATAAATCATGTTAAAACCCGCCCCTTTGAAAGCACCGATAGCTATATTTCCGACGTGATCTCGGCCGTTGATCCGGATACGCGATCGACGGTCCTCACCAAATTGCCGATCACCATCTCCATTGCCTCTTTTTAAAAGTGCCGATACGATACGCCGATGCGATATCGGCAATCGATCATCGGCAAGGTCTCCTTTGTCGCTGCCACTGCCTCCCCCAACTTGCGATATGCCGACACGATCTGGACCGTTGATCGGCCAGATCCAACGACTGAGATTAAAGCGGATCCTTAAGCCTGCGATTTTGACTTTTGCATGGTTTTGGAGTGTTTTTTCCTCCTGATAATGTATTTCCACCCTCCCAAGGGCTTTTCCTTTGCAACCATTTCGATCTGTGGAGGCCTTAAGAGGATTTTTAAGGCTTTTGGGGCACTTTGTATCTGTTTTTGGGCATCCTTCTGTGCGCAAACAACCCAATCAGGACTATATTTGATCCTCAAATGTTGGATTATGTAGCAGAGCTAACAACGCAGACATTGAGTTCATTCTAAAACGTCATATACAATAAGAATAGAGGATCTAATTAACTATAGCTGGATGGGATGAATGTCAAAAACATTAGCCCAAATTGTGTCTAATAGGTATACCAGATTTCCTTTGCATTCTTTTTTGTGTTTGGTGTGATGAACCAAATCTAGATTTTCTTCATGCACCTAGGGTTTTATCACTATGAGCATATACTTCTTCATCTAGGGAATATTAGAGCTTGTTTCAACTAGGATTTCTTCAACAATGTTAGGTCTTGACATCAATGACAAGTGTATCCAACAATCCCCCCCTTTGTCATTGATGGCAACATACATGCATAACTCTTATTAACAGTGAGACTCCTTTTCCTTCTCTCCCCATTTCATATCAATGGAAAATGGGGTTCTTTTCTTAATAGTGTTTTCCCATCAATTTCTCCCCCTATCTACATCAAGGACAGTTCCCCCTATCATCATGTTGCTCCCCCTAATAATATGCATTTCTTTTATAAGTATGATATTCATTTTTCCTTAGCATAAAAACTTGGAGGAACATGATTTTTGTCTATGATGCCCATATTTGATAAGAAACAAGGATTAATGTCTTGAACATTAAAGGCATGCTCAAGATGTTCTTTTTTTGGTTCAACATGCTTCCTTATCCAAACAATTGTGACTCTTTTTCCATGCCCGATTGATAACTCTTTGGATTATCTAGGAACCCAATTCAAGTTGCAATCTCAAGTTATATGCCCAAAATAATGGGATTTGAAGCATTTAGTTATGAATGAGGGAGAATAATTTATGTTGATGAACACGTTGGAGTATCTTCCTACAAATTTACTTCTGGGGAACTGATATGGGACCTTACATATGTCTCTGTCATATGCTCAATATTTTTCCATGTGCCCAAAATTTGTACAAGAGCAACAATGACCAAAAGATATAGTTTGATACCTGGAAGATGAGTATTGTATTGGTGCACTTATGAAGTTTTCATGCCTTGATTTTCTTTGATGATATTCTTTTCTTCTTGCATTTTTTTATAGCATCAACATATATTCTAAGAGAAAAGGTTCTTCCAATGTTATTTTGACTCCTCTCCTTGCTTCTTTAAGGACTAGGGGTATTAGCACAACTGTCAAGCTTCTCCACATTTTTGTTTTTCATTTATTTAGGGTTTTCATCACTTTTTCTAGAAGGATCACCTGCATATCTAAGACCATATTTGTCATGTGGTGATCTTTGAAACCTTAGGATGATGTACAAGACTTGAGAACTCTTCAAGTTCTTGTTCAGTTGATCAACCTCCTTCCTTAGAGAAACATTCTCTTCTTTTAACCTCTCATGGTCCTCCTCTTTGTTTGTTAGATGAATCTCCATTACTTATTTCATTCTCTTTTTCACTTACTTGGACTTTAAGGGAGATGAAATACACTTCAAGTTTGTTAATATCTTCATATCCTTTAGTTGGATGGCCATGATTTTTCCTTTTTTTTTTCGGCTTCATCAACTTGTCCTTTTAGGATAAAAAATTCTTCCTTATTTGGGTTCTTATTTTTAGCTTCTTGCATTTTCTTCTTTAGTTCTCTATTTTCTTCTTTGAATTTGGTTATTTGTTTAAGGGTAGTTACAAGATATCCTTTGAGGTCTTCTTCATTTTTTACTTGGGAGTCTTCTTCATCTTCTAGGATTTCATTCCTTTTGGTGTATTCAATTTTGATTTTAGTTGTCTTCTCTGGTTCTTGATTATATTTGTACTCTTGTTCCACATGATCTAGTATAAAAATAGACTCTTCATGAAGTTTTTGTAGTTTTTCCCAAATTCCTTTGGTCGAAGAACATTGATTCGCCTTGCTTTTTACAGAATCTAATAGGCCACTCAAAGTTGCGTCCATTTCTTTTGTATCATTTTTTTTTGACTCAATTGTATTTGTATCTCTAGTAATAATTGATTCCCATACTTCACTACCAAGAGCCATAAAAAAGAACTTCATCCTTGTGCTCCGTAGTACATAATTTATTCCATCAAACAATGGAGCTTTTCCAGCTTAATTTACTTCTGATTTCATAATTGAGGAGAATATATCTTCAGAATATTTGGATCCTTTCCTTCTTAAATTTTCCATTTGTGTTCCTTGGATCTACCTTCCATCCATTGGGATATGCTTGAAGACACTGGCTCTGATACCAATTTTTGGAAATACTAAGAAGTGGGGTGAATCAATATTTCTTTTACAATTGTTATCTTATACAATTTAAGATCACTTAGTAAAACCAGAACACAAGAGGTACAAGAAAAGAATAATTTTATTAATAAGAATGACGAGGACTCTAATCCTCTTTTACAACAATTTGAGTTCCAATTTGTACAATCACACATATAATTCCTTTAGGGCTTCAACCCTAGACAAAGACTCCAATATTTTATTTCAAATCAGGTTCCAACTTCGTCTACTTTAGGTCACCAATCCTCTTAAAAATTTAGACTCTGACATGGTTTTCCAAAAGGCTCCAACCTTGTGTGAGGACTCCAATCCTCTAGGGCTCCAACCCTCTGATTCAATTCTTCACGATGGTTTTAGTGTTGCTTCAAGACTTACAATATCTTCTTCAATAGATCCTGAAAATAACTCCAAGATATGCCTCAACAATAGTCTCCAAACTACTTCAAGGGCTAGTTCATTAAGGTCAACTTCAACAAGCTTAGTATGTGCCTCCAAGGCTCTTCATATCCGCACAAACCATATTCTTTAATGCTAATTCATCACGGCTTCAACAATGTTTCTTCTTCATATATGATTGGTTCAACAAGAGTTAATAAATCTTCTCCACACTGAAAAAAATAATTCTTCAACGATTGATTCAAGGTCTTCAAATTGTCTTTAATGATGCTCCAACAAGGATCTACTCAAGAGATACAGAGGAGGCTACTTCAAAAGACACCAGGGTTTTTTCTCAAGACAAAGGGTAAATATGTACTTTCCAAGGACTAGAGTCTACACAACAAAATAAGGGTAGAAACTCTGTTCAATAAAGACAACTCTTAGGTGACTGTGAACTTCAGCTCCAAAGGTAACTATCACTTCTGCTCTGGTAAGTCTACTCCAATATGAGATTTCAGCTCAAAAATTTCTTCACAACAACTATTCTTCTATCCTTCTCTAAGGCTGCTCTTCTATTTTTTTATACTTTGCTCCAAAAGTGTCACAAGGAAACTCAATAGTCTGCCTTCAAGAGATGCCAAAACATTGTCTTCAAGAATGAATTTTTCCACAATCATAGATCTAAATTATATGTTTCAATATGCAACAAGTCAAAGTATTTTAGAGCCATAGGTCTGAGAATCTTTCCCCGGGGTCGAGGTTGCAGGCGTCCTTAGAGTCAAGGTTGTAATCCTCCTCAAAGCCGAGGTTACAGGCCTCCATAAGGCCAAGGTTGCAAGCCTCTACAGGGCTGAAGTTGTTGCTTCTACAAGACTTCCTAGTTCAAGCTAAAAGGAGGTAAATTGATCCAACTTTAAAGGGAAAAAAATGTTTATAAAGAGAGTTGAATTGCTCTACTCAATATAGAGGTATAAACCCAAAGTTTATCCACAAATATTACAAAGAGACCACAAGAGATTCACCCAACATAAATGCCAAAAACTATCCTCGTCTTCCTTAGCTTCCTCAGTCAAATTACTTGCTTAGATATCTGAATTTTGTCTCTTCTTTTATCTTATCTTTATCAAGTTAGTTGGGTAGAATGAGGAGTTTGAATTTTTATTTATATTTGTCTGACTACTGTGAAGAGACGCGTCTCATGATTTAAGGGGTCAACGTAACCATTTGAGCCAACCTAACCAGGTTTATAAATTTTAATTAAAAATTGCAAAGACAACAGATCCTCTAAGTCCTCTCTTTATTTCCTATGTCTACCAATGTTTTCCTTTGGAACATATGATTTACTGTCAACATCTAAACATTTTGAGACAACATTCTCCAAGGGTAAGACATTGATATTGATCCTTGATTCATTTATGTGGATACATGTCTTCCTATTTGTATAAGTTGAGTCTTTGTGTTTTTAGTTGTAAATCCATAAGCCTGTAGAGAACAATTTTTGATGTAATATAGGCTACCCTTATAAACAACAAAGGCAGGTCTTTTCTCTTTTTAACTTGAAAATAATCATCCCACTATCATGCTCACCACCCTACCTTAGTTTCACCTTTAGATTAGCATCTATCATGTCATTTCCAACTTGTATCCTCTGATATCTCTTGGTTTTCCCTTTCTTTGCAGTAATTAGACATGTTTCTACCACAAAACTACTTGTGTAGAAATAACGACACATTAGAAATCCTCCTACTCATATAGACCAAGCTAAATTGCATAAATTTATTCTAAAACAACATGCACAAGAATCATAGAGGGTCTAATTAACTATATGTGCATGGAATGAATGTAAAAAACACAATCCCAAAGTATTTCTTAAAGGTATACCAAATTTCCTTTGCACTTTTTATGCCTTTGGTTTGATGAACCAAATCTGGGCTTTTTCCATGCACCTAGGGTTTTATCACCATCAACATATACTTCTTCATCTAGGGCATATGATAGATTGCTTCAACTAGGGCTTGCTTCAACAATTCTAGGGATTGACATCAATGTCAACCTTATCCAACATGCAAGACTATTATCATTAAGATATATGATTGCTTTTAATATGTTGTTGGGTTTAATGTTATTTATTATTAGGTCCTTCAAGCTTTAAAGTATTTTGACTCCATTTTGACCAAGGATAAGCACTAATCTACTTGAATCCACCATCTAACATCTATTGCATTTCATAATTCTTTGTTTATTAGATCCGACTTTATTTTAAAGTTAATAAAGGATGATTTAGAAATCTCATCTAGGGAAACCCCCTTGTTATGAAGGAGAGTCAACCTAATGTGAAGGGAGGTTCTACTGAGATCAAATCGATATATTAATCATCAAAGCATAAAATTTAAGTGCAATTCCCTTGCTCATAGTTCGCAAAGTGTGTAGAACTCTCAAACCATGTTGTGACCATGCAACATGTGGCACAAAAAGATATAAAGGATGAATCAATCCCCAAGAAAGATAAATACTATGCCCCTACATTTTTTAAATAATTGAATATTGGATGAAGTAGTTTAACAAAGCAATGTTTCAGCCCTTTTCCAAGTATATTTTGTGGTCAATTCTGATTAAAAGAAGTCAAAAAACTAGAACAATTATAGTTTTAAGTTGTGTCAATTTTATTTCCCCAAAGGATTTCTGGGAAGTTAAATCCATTTTTTCATTCAAAAATGCAATTTCAAAGACAAAATAACATCTCACCAAGAATCATATCACTAGATTCCAATGATAAGGCCAAAAATCTACCTCATTAAATTAAGCCTAAGTCAATTCCTCAACTAATAATAAAGGGAACACATGGTAGATAACAACTCAACATGTCCCGATTAAAAGAGACATGGGAATAATCCTCTCCCCTCATTCCTTAATGTAGAATAAAGGGAACACATGCTGGATAACAATTCATTGCGCCCCACTAAAAGCGACATGGGAAGAATCCTCTGCCCTCATTTCTCATCTCATGTTTGATCTCATACTTGTGCACAGAGCAAGTGATTTTAAGGACCCTAGGTCATGTAATAAATCATGTTCATCTCTACATGAGAAACCAAGTGTATAATTCATGTGTCTTCACCTAAACTTAGAACAAAGTGGATCATCACCAAACCACATAGACAAACCGCGGAGATGAGAATGCATATTAAGGCCTGTGGGATCTGCACCACCTACCAAACTACCAAACTTTGTAGTTCTTGTAATCTACTTAATCCCACCAAGCACAACCACCTAGCTCTCAAAATACAATCCATTGTATCTCTAACTCGAACAAGGCATATAACATATCTACTTAATTAGTTTACTTTAGAGAAGGTCAAGGTAAGTATCACATGAAGCTTTCACGAATATATGTGAAAATGAAGATCTAACTAATTAGTCAGTTTCTTGGTACATAAGATTTAGAGTCACAAAGGTTTTTCAAACCATGACGACCTAAAAATAGGTTGTCGAAATTATGACGAACAAAAAAAAATGTGTGGGATTCATTCACATTGTTGGTTCTTAAATTGTTTCGATAACCAAAAAGCTTGCCATCACTGTTGGATCAACTTTCAGATGGTGGACGCTTTTTTATTGTTGGCGCAAGTCTATGCCTAAAATTGTTAATGGCCATTGGATCAAAGGTATTATAACCGTCCAATTGTTTTAGGCGTGGAGGTCCCATCTAAACTATGGGCTATTTTCCACCCAAAATGATGAGAACCATCAAATGCAAGTTTTGTGATCCGTTAATCATTTTCAGGCGCAAAATTCTGACGACCAATTTCTAGAGAAGGAAATTTTCTTTCGATGTTTATATAAACGTTCCATATCACATTGGAATTCTGACAAAATATATATAGTGAGTCGAAATTCTGACGAAAATTTGATTGTTTGTTTGACTAGTCATTTTTTACTTTGACTAATCAACTAACTTCAAAATTCCGACAAAAAAATAATTTTATAAATATTTTGCATGTAAGAGATGTCGTGACATCTTTTTTATAACTACAATAATTCTGAAAGGCTATAAGGATTTAATTAATGAATTTAGGTTTCTGTGATCCATATCAATTTAGAGAAAAATCTTCAGCGAAAATCACATAGAGATAATTTTTGTCAACGCGTTGCGAACCAACCAGTGTGGTTCATCGTCAGGACAAGTTGAATGAGCAGATCTTGCTATGCATTATAAATAGATTAGGCAGAATATCCAGGTAGTCGTTACCTGGATATTCTGCCCGATCTATTTATAATGCATAGCAAGATCTGCTCATTCAACTTGTCCTGACGATGAACCACATTGGTTGGTTCGAAACGCGTCGACAAAAATTATCTATATGTGATTTTCGCTGAAGATTTTTCTCTAAATTTATAAGGATTTTTTCGCTAGCGGAAAATAGATTTTGTTTTATATAATTTTTTTTTGTTGGGAAGAATGTCAAAAAACATTAGATGGGTAACTAATCAGCGAGGGATCAATGATGGGAAATTTTATCGCCCTTGCAAAATTTGTGGGTGCAGAGGTCTGCAAATAATTTCATATGAAACAATTGATAAAAACTATAGAAAGAATGGACACATTGAAAGGGGAAATGAATAACGTTCAATGATAAGTTATTTATGAGTCATTGTATATATATATATATATATATATATATATATATATATATATATATATATATTCTTTATATTAATTGTATTTGTAATTTTTTTTTATTGTTATAATATTTGTTTTGTAGGCTAATTTCACAAAATTGTTTGTAATTATTATAAATTCAAGGTGGGTACTATAATCAAAATGCACTAATTAGTATTACTATAAATAATGTTCTACAAGTTGAGGAACATGGAGCGAATATTGAAGATCAAGATAATGATCCTATGGAAGAAGATGACAATAATAACATAGTTCAAGATGATGGGACAAATGAATTGATCCAAGACTTGCTCGATGATCGTGAGAATGGTGACGTTATATGTGTTTATGAACCTATGTTAAAGAATGCAGCGACACCACTTTATGAAGGCTCAAGAGAAAATATTATCTCTACTACATTATTGTTGGTGAACTTAAAGGTTTTGAATGGTTTGTCAAACACTTGTATGACACATATCCTAAGGTATAATCTAATATGTTTCATCACATGAAAGGTTGATTTTTTTTCCCTTTTTGTTGTGTTAATTATTGTGTAAAATAAGAATGCAATATTTATGATTAATATTCTTTACATTAATTAGTGATTTTTTACATAGTACTAGATTATTAGGTGAATTTATGTTACCATCCTAAAATAAGTTACCTCGCACATATCAATTTTATATGCCATTATGAAAGAAATTGGAATGGAGTATCAAGTTATAGATGCATGTTCTAATGATCATATTACATATTGTGGACAACATGCATCGAAAACAAATTACCCAAAATGTGACAGTAGTATAGATCGAACCAATCAAATAACAAAAAAGGTGTTTCAAAAGGTTCTTCATCATATTCCCATAATTCCAAGTTTACAGTATTGTTCAAGGGTAAAAGCATAGCATAGTTTATGGATTACCATGAATGGAAGAGAAGTGGAGATGGTTTTCTTTGAATGTCTGCATATGGTTATGAATTTAGGGAAATTGAGGAAAAAAGGCCACATTTTAAGGATGAACAACATAATGTTAGGCTTTCATTTGCATTCGATGGTATTAATCCATTTGGAAAGCTTAGGTATATTTACTCAGTGTGGCCAATTTATGTTATCAACAATAACCTTCCTCCTTAGATGCCAATAAAGAGGGAGCACATTATGTTAACAATGATTGTTCCAGGTATTTGTTTACATTAAATTTTTGAATATTGTAACTTTTTCATTTGTCTTGTTTGTTGCATAATATGTTATATTTATTCATTTACTTATATGTACATATAATAATATTAATTATGTGTAATTTTAAACAATTAGGGAATTACCAAGTTAAAGATATGAATGTATATATCAAGTCTCTTTTCAACAAGTTAATGAAGTTAGCGGGTCTGACATCACTGTGTATGACATTTGTAAACCAATAGGGAAAAGGCAATTTCAATTCCATGGAATACTTGTATTCATGATGCTCCAGGACTAACACATTTTTGTGGTATATAATGTTCCATTGCACTTTAATAGTATATAATTATTTCAATTAGATCATATCATGCATGTTTTTCAAATAATGTCTTCATTTATATTAATTGACCTCAATCGATCTCTTGCAGGCCTTCAAACAAAGGGTAAATTTGCATGTCTAGTTTGTGGTCCTAAGATGAAATATCATTGTTCAACAAGTTTAGGAAAGGATGTGTTTGATGAGTATAAGAACTTCCTCTCTAAGAACCATAGGTATCATGCTACTGAAAAGCATCTTTTCAATGGGAAAAAATAGACTGGATTAAAACCACAAAGAATGACACCTCACCCATGGAAGTTGGAATATAAAGAAATCGCCATGAAGGACATGGGCTTCCCGAGGAATGAAAAATTATCTTTCTCAATTCATGGGGTTGTCATTCTATGAGAACCTAAGGATAACTCATTTGTTTGATACAATGCATATCAGGAAAAATGCTACAAAAAATTTATGGTGGATCATAGATGGTAGGAGGGATAAAGAAACAAACCTCAAAATTTGTAATGACATTATAGAAGCCCATCATGCAATGAAAAGTGGGATACGATCAAGTAGCAATGGAGACCGAAATAACTTTCCATGGTTATTAACAAAGAAGCAAAGTGATGATCTAAAAGAGGTCATTCAAAGAATTAAATTTCCCACAAGATTTTCTTCAAACATAAATAATATCTTAACAAAGAAAGGTGAATTTGGTGGGGTAAAAACACACAATTGGCATACCTTCATTAAGGTATTTATTTTGGCATATGTATTTCAATATAGGTATATATACATCTTTATGGTTTTTTTTTCTACCTTGGATTAAACAAATAACAATTCATCTTTATTGTTACATTATATGCTACCTCTATCTCTCCCAGATGACTTTGACAACAACATTAATGAGGTAAATGGTGATTTATATGTCGAGTGTTTTTCCAATTAGTTGTTGATCAACTTAATGACACATGTTCTACTTTTATGTAATATATTATGTTTTGTTGAAACACATTATTTGCTTGCATCATATGTAGATGGTTTTCATTGAAAAAAAGAAGAAGACAATATAAAGCATTAGAAGAGAGAAATTCCTCAACTAATGTGTGAAATGCACAAGTATCTACCTTCAACATTTTTCAATGCACAAAAACACTACTTTATACACCAAGTTGAGGTGATTAAATTTTGTGGACATGTACACACAAGGTCAATGTGGATGGTGGAGAGGCACTTGAAATCATTGAAGGCTTTAGTTAGACAAAGAGCACGTCCTGAGGGTTCTATGGTGGAGGGTGTTGTAACATTTTCTTAGAAAAATGTCACACAATTTTTTTTGGCTTTGCCAAAAGTCTGCTAGCTTTGTTGGGTGTTCTTATTCCCATGGTGAATGTATTCCTTTCTATTGTTGGAGCAATGAGCATGTTTTTCAGGTTCTTATACAAGTTTCTAGGCTATTTTTATTATAAGCTTTAATTTAGATAAATTTAATTCTATAGAAATATTATTATATATATTATTATAAAATTATTTATTTAAACTATTAAACTTTTTGTAAAAAATATTGGGTCAACACCCAACCTCCAAGTCTATTTCATCGATTAAGTCCACCAGCAACCAATTACCAAATCACAAGACCAAGCCCAATGTATCGAGCACTAAGCCATGGACGAGGAGGAGTATCATGTGTGCACAATACGTCAAAGGCATTTGGGTGCCTTGGATAATATAAAGGCATAAGAATCGAGATGTGTAATCCATGTGGGATAAAGTTTTGTGGTAGAGCAAAGAGGTTCATTTTGTTGGGTGACATGGTCATAGGTGTTAAGCTGTAAATGCATGTAAAAGATCGACAAATATTATTAAATTTTGGAACCCTAAGTCATATGACATTTAACAAAGGGTGGGGGTTCTAAATCAATTATTTTTCCATAATCACTTTTGCTAACGTGGTAGCTATAAGTAAAATTTGGACCCCGCTTATTCCAAACTGCTTACATCTAGGGACCTCCACTGAAATATGCTTATGTTTTTCAGGGTTTCAAGGTCATAAAATTGGGATCAAAATGAACACTAGCAGATCAAAAAAGGATACAATAGACAATATGGAGTTTTGTTTTCACATGTGGCCTACAAAGTGGAAATTTGTTAGTTCTAGTTCTATCCTTGCCAAACACTTGGAGGAGCTCTTTACAAAGAACTATATTATTAGTTCTAGTTCTACCTTGCCAAATACTTGGAGGAGCTCTTTACAAGGAATAGCTAGGTATCTCACTACAAATCAAACAAGTAGTTTTAGCTTGTCAACACCTCTTACAGAAATACACAAGGACCAGACCATTCAGAAGATGTCATTGAAATGCATTATTAAGGATCTCAATCCGCTAAAGAATGATGAACTAACTTTTGAACCAAGTACAATGATAGATATAGAAGATACCATTACAATTGTAGAGCTTGTTGGGATCCCAATGCATGTTATGGTGTTTTCTTGGAAGTGTTATTTTCGTGGTGATAAGAAAATTATTGATAGGCCTACATAGGACTATGGAAAAGGTTCCGAGCATACACCAAATGGTTCAGAGACATAATATGTTGGATCTTTGATTCCATGTAGCAACCTGCTAAACTTGTGATTTCAATAACATCAAAAACGTATAAGATACAAGAAAATTTCATGGCATAAAAGATGTAGTTGATGGGCTATGGAAAAGATACAAGTGTACTGCATTAATAGATACGAGGAAAAATATTTTATTATTTTCAACACTTATTTTCGTGGTGATAAGAAAATTATTGATAGGTCTACACAGGACTGTGGAAAAGGTTCCAAGCATACACCAAATGGTTCAGAGACATAATATGTTGGATATTTCATTCCATGTCGCACACCTGCTATACTTGTGATTCCAATAACATCAAAAACGTATAAGATACAAGAAAATATCATGGCATGAAAGATGCAATTGATGGGCTATGGAAAAGATACAAGTGTACTACATTAATAGATATGATGAAAAATATTTTATTATTTTCAACACTATCCTGGGGCATCTCTTATTCTCAATACACTACATGCATCCAACACATTTTGCATAGAAGAGAGTGGGTAATAATTTTATGATAAAGAAAGGACCTCAATGAATATCGCAAAATATTGAGAAAGAAAGGTTATTTAATTATGGAAAAGGTCTCTTGAATAACAAGTGACCATATGGAGACAACAATCACTTGTTCTTTGCAGATTTGCCAATTTGAAAGAGTGAATTACTTGTCGACAAATCCCTTTCAACTAATCAATTTCTCTTACATTTATTGAGTAAAGAAAATGGGAGGAGGAGCTTGTCTATGGATATTGATATGGAATCCTCAGTTATGGCATTAGAAGTTTTTTTTCACAAAGTTAGATGGATAAGGGGGATTATGCACATTTCGTGTATTAGAATTATACATATGGAGCCAATCACATGACTACTTATAATTTTTACACAATTTGTAACCAATCTTCCAGCATTCCATCACAGGATCACTAAAAGAGAAAGTCTTGTTGTGACATGTCAAGAAGATGAAGCTTAGTGATATAAGTCTACATGCGGCAGAATAATTTATTCAAGAGGAGTATTATTCTAGTTAAGGCCTGGTGCTACTATGAAAGTCACATCTTGGGTGCCCACCAT
Source organism: Pinus tabuliformis (assembly GCA_031772625.1). Taxonomy (NCBI): domain Eukaryota; kingdom Viridiplantae; phylum Streptophyta; class Pinopsida; order Pinales; family Pinaceae; genus Pinus; species Pinus tabuliformis. The sequence continues at coordinate 1,918,797,595 of CM062816.1, forward strand.
GGGCTTGTTTTTACCTATGTTTTGCAGATTTTGGTATTGTACATATTTAATGTATTCAATACTTCTTTAATGTTTAATTAAAGGTTTTGTATTGGTTTTTGGATTTTTTCAATAACTTTAATTAGGAGAATTATTGTGTTAGTTTTCAGGGTCCAATACTTCTTTCATCACTACTAGAGATGGAAAAGAAATCAACTTAAAAAGATAGAGGCAAATTACTACTTAATGGGTTCCTTGATGAGAATAGCAAGTTAAATGAAGTTTTCCCTAGTGACTAAGAAAATCAAGGCCAATCCTTTGTCTTCAAGCATTTCAATGTTGTTGATCCATTGCGACCAAATAACAATCTTGGAAGAAGTGTAAACAAAGGAAACTTCTTCAAGATATGCATTGCATTTGGTTTTAGAGACATGCGGCTAACACTATTATGTTTGAAGGTTGATGGGACAGTTCATCTCAAAAATTCTATGAGACCTGTTGGGTCTCCAAATTGCCATTCATTTCACCCTCCTTTCTTTCCCTTTCCTTTAGTTTTTACCATATTCTGCAACTCCATCATCCTACACTAAGACCATTTTCATGAGCATATAGATGTTTATACTTAATATTTTCCAAAGCATTTATTTTAGTATTTTTAGTGAATTTATGGTTAAATATTAGAAAAATAACATGTATTCACTTATATCGAAAATTTGGATGAGTTTTGTGATCTGTGTAAGCATATTTGAAGATTCCAACAAAGTCATATTTGGCCTCTAAGTCTCAAATTCGAATTTCCTCTTCAACTCTAGAAGATTTGAGGAAAATTTGGGATCATTGATCAAGCACATTTCATGGAGAAGAATCATGGAAGTTTTCATAAGTGTATCCTATCAAATCTATGAGATATTTGTGAGAGGATATGAAGAGATGTTAGTCGCTAGAAGTTAACACATGGTTGTAACCCCATAAAATATTTGTTGATCTAGGAGAGATATGTGGATCTAGGAGAGATTTGTGGATCTACATTTATGAATTAGTTATCTTAGTTTTTGTATAAGTAGGAGTGCCTTCTCCTCTCAAAAGGCGTGTTAAGTTTGGGAATGTTAAATCTATGCTTATGTTTGATGTTATGAATGATTTATTTATGTTAATACAATCCTTTGATATGGTTATGCTTTTATGATGAGACATGGTGTTTTGTTTCGTGAACTTTCCACCTTTCATGCACTCTAGGATGGCCACTAGATGAGTATGAGGTGTCTTTTAATGTTTCATTTTTGTAAGATAGATTAGTTTCTTTTATGCTCATTTTATGCAATGTTTATTTCAAGTCCTTTGATTAGATGCTTTGTTTCTCATTCCATTTATGTTCTTTTGTAGGTCAAGCACATTCATTTCATTTGCATAGATTATTTCATAGCATAGTTTTCTTGCACAAGCATTCATAGGCAAATCATGGTTTTAATTTATGAATGAACTCTAAGCTTTGAACACACACTAAATTTCTGAATTGATTTACAGTCTTCAATGCCTTCATAAATTAAATTTACAAGCTTTCATAGACTAGATTTACTTGCCCTCCTAGATTAAATATTTCCATGCTTTCATATACTGGATTTCAATTGCTTTCATAGACTAAGTTTACATGATTTTATGGATTAGATTTATCTTCTTTCGTAGATTATTTTCCAATGCTTTACTAGATTAAAGTTCAAATGATTTCATTAGATTAAAATTTCTTTGCTTTCCTAGAATAAATTGTCTTTTCTTTCATTAGATTAGAATATTGCCTTTTCTTTTACTTCCTTCAAGAATAATCATTTCATTGCTTCCATCAAGAATTATGTGTGTGTCCTTTGACTAGATTTCATCTCATAGATTTTCCTTTCATTTGCAGTCTTTAAAATTCAATTTATTTTTAGATTAAGATTTTGTTTTCACTTCATCGCATTCTTTTGATTCATTTGCATAGGTTTACCATTCATTTCTTGCTATTAGAATTCTTCTTTTAGAATTAAAATTGAAAGTTGATTTCCTAGCATATATTGTGCAAGTGTACTTCACAAGTATATGAACCTAGATTGATAATTTAATGCTAAGTAATTTAACTGACAATTAATACCCAAAATTTTTGGCATCGTTGCTGGGGAAGTATACATATGTGTTAGCTTTAAATTTAGAATCTCTTTTAAGCTTTCAATCTCGTTTTTAGCTGCATATGTAAAGCATGATAAATAGGATGCATGAATTTCAATCATTTTTTGTACTATAAGAGTATTTATACTAATCCATCTGTGGAAAGGAGATCTAGAATGATTATCAAGCATTTTTTGGAGAGCAAGGACTACATTTAAAATTGGTTCCAAACAGTGACTACACAACATTCTTCCATTCTTCAACAAATCCTAGCACCAAATCCAAATCTACAGTTGATATCTCATATTTGGGTGTACATTGAGGTATATTTTTCAAATTTGGATGTGAGGATACTATAGATTTTGATCCGTAAATGGTTTCATTGGAAATGATCCTACACTTGGCAAAAAAAATTTCTTTTTCAAAATATAGTAGGATAGTATAAATGAATAAAACTAATCTTGGTAATGTTTTTGAGTTTTATTTTTTTATTTTTTTACATTTGATTTCATTTATTTTCTTGAAAATTATCATTTGGTGGTGCAGTAAGATCCACCTCATTCACAAACCATTGGCACGAAGTTCTACGAGGAAAGGGATGTTTGTGAAGGAGGAAGACAAGTAGAGTTTTCAGAGCTAAAATTTGAGGTCCGAGATCAATTCTTCTTACTTTGCTTTTTAAAATTCAGACTTCAAATGAATAAAGAATTGCAATATTTTTCTGTATGTTCTCTGTTCACATCTTTTTGCAACCTAGAATATTAGAAAAAGAAACTTGGATAAGTCAGCTTTGAAATTTCGTAATAAAAATCATAAATCTAAAAAGACCTTGTTGCAACCTAGAAGATTAGAAAAAGAAACTTGGATAAGTTAGCTTTGAAATTTCGTAATAAAAATCATAAATTTGAAAAGAAATTACTACGAGATCTAAATTTACTATTCATTCTAAAAATTTGTTTAAATTTGATCTCCAACTTTTATCTCAAAATTTGCTAAAATAATTTCTTTATTGAAAAAAGACCTAATTAGATTTTGCTCAAAATTTTCTAAAATAAGTTTTTTATTTTTGAATAAAAAATAAAAATAAAACTATATATATAATTAAAAAAAACAACTTAAAAATATAAACATAAAAATAAAAATAAAAATTAAATAAATAAGAACCAAATAAAACAAAAACAAAACATCAAAAAATTAAACAAAATAATAAAAAAAACATATAAACAAACAATGACATAAAAAAGACCAAAACATTAAGAAACATTTATTAAAAATAAATAATCCAAACGACAAAAAACACAAATAACAAAACGAATATGAAAACAACAATAAACCCACATTGCATATATACAATAAAACAAGGGTGAAATAAAACCGAACAAACCTAGAATTACAAATTAGTAAAATAAAAATTCCATGTAAAAACCACCATCGAGAACATAACATAAAACGCAGGCTGACTTGTTGCTCATGGCGCGTTGGTGAAAACGCAACATTGCAATCACAAATCCATAATGTTTCTCATTGGATGGGTCTTCAATCAACTTGTAAAGAAAAACCTATAACACTAATTCGCTCCAAGCGCTACCCAATTGTTAAACTTTGAATTGTGCATGGTTTGTAGATCCATTTCTCATGCCGGATAAGAGTTTGAATTAAAACAAAAATCTTAAGTACTTTGCGGGAGACATTGCATTAATTGTGAGACATTTGGATTGTGGCACACATTTAGTGGGAGCGTCTATATTTATTTTTATTTTATTCAAAAATGGAAATAGAAACTCTTAAAAGTTAAATACAACATTTCCCATTTTGAATCATAAATCTCGTGATTGGCCTAATGGTAAGTTGGTGCGTTTGTATAGAACAAGTCTCGATTTCAAATTCCATGGAGGTTGCTTCGTAAATTCCAATTAATTTCATAGTGTTCAAATATGGGATGCCACATGTCAGCTTATGTGGCAATTTATCATTAGTCCATGTGGCATCACCTCACATCATCTAGTCAGCGTGCCATGACATCATCCAGTCAGCGTGCCATGACAGGTAAAAATTACCCATTCAACATCCTATGTGGCAATTTATCATTAGTCCATGTGGCATCAACATCACCTCACATCATCCAGTCAGCGTGCCATGACTGGTAATAAATACATCTTCCTACTACTAGATCGTGGCTTCAAAACCATTTTCCCTTTGCAAGTTTCATACTTTCCTGCCTCACTTACATTTCATCCCTAACCCATGAATAAAGTCATTCATCTCACTTACAATGTTGAGTTACCCATTGTCCTCTTCCTTTTTTCAAATAAATCCTTCTTTATAGGTGTAAATATTTCATCTATCGTCCTTTACATTATTACTTTATGCTCATGTTAGATGATGGGGGATTCATTAAGGCACTCCTAACAAGTATTGACCCATCGACTTCAACACATCATTTAAGTTCGAGACTAAAGATGTTTTTAGTACCTTGATGTTTTGGGCAAATTTAGTGTTCTTCAAACGCCTAACCCTCTAGACCTAGTAGCTAGTCTAGAAACAACAGACAAAGTAATTCATCACTTTTCCTATAGTTAATAGATAAGAGAAAGAAGAACAAAGGTACCAACTTGTAACTTTCGATCGATCCGTCTTTCCTTTGACCAATTTCGCCACTGCTTTCCGTACTTAACTCGCTTGGAAAGTACTTGCACACAAGCCGAGACAGAAACCCATCAAAGCATACAATAATGACGATCTGTTAACTAAACATATCATTGAATCAAGAATACGATATACATCATATAAACACATGAATGGAAAAAGCTTAGAATTCTTTATTAATAGAAGGAAAGATTACAACCCATGTAGATGCATGCTCGATTCAGTGTCATCCTTCCAGCTTCAAACCCTTCTCTCCTCATGAAGCAACAATTTGACATCATCACAATACTCTTGCAAATCTCACTCAAACAACATTTCCTTAGCTCAAGAAGTTCCAACCTCCCCAAGCCTTTGAATGCTTGGTCCATTTATAGCTGAATGGAGGAGGTTAAGCCATTAATGGCCCTCATGAATGCTTTGCCAAAATTGGGAAGTGGTTCCATGGAGGAAGGGATAATGGATTAAGGTTCATTCATCTCCTTCCTCATCCAAAAGTGAGCTCAATCCATCTAGAAACTTCCAGAAGCATCCATTGGATGAGGAATCCAATGGATTCATTTCAAAAATTTGATGAATCTCGCTCAGCGCAGGTGAAACAAAGGCTAGGTGAGATGCATAACACCTAGACAGTGTAGTTTCTGCAATGCATTGCAGCCTGATAGAAGGCCACCTGCGCTGATCTCTCTAGGGGCATTTTTTGGATGAATGGTGGCATGAAACTCTTGGGAGGCAAGCATGATGTAGGTTAACTTCATTAGGGAATGAAAACAACTGAATCAAGGGTTGATGGACCCTAATAATACGGATCTGGAAGTCGGGGTTGATGTGCCCAAATTTTCCTGTAACGCTTGAGGCTTTTATGCCTTAATGGCAAGTTTTCCTGCCAATAAACAGTAGGAATACATCAATTTTCCATGTTTGTCGGATCTTCTAGGTGACTTGACTCCAACTCATCTATTTGTACCTAGTAAGATGTGCTTGGGAATCTTGAATCTCATTGACATTAACGGTGATTAGTCTCATGTTGGTTAACGACATTCATTAATGGTCGATAATCCAACATTTTCTTTCTATGTTCGACATCAACAAAATTTATTCACATAGATAAGAATTATAACATGATGTGGATATGAATGAAGACTATATGATTTTAGTATCTTGCAGTAGTGTTCTAATAAATCAAGATCTAGCTCTAGAATTTAGTAGCAGTTGTCGCAATAATAAGGCACAGAGATTCCAATTTCAGATTTCATCCTCTACTCCTACAACCAAGAAGTAGCATATCATATTCTTTCACTTCACATGATCTAGCAGTAAAAACCAAGTTCTCTTAGATGCATAGATTATTGACTTTTCAGGTAGGTGAAGGTATGTTGTTTTCTAATATTTAATCATTAATTCCTTGAATGCTAAAAGATATGTATTTGGAAAATTTCCCATGTGACATTGCTTTCCCAATTTTCAAAAGACAAAAACACCTTCAATTGGGGGGGAGAGGAGGGGGGATATTCATTACCATTTTTCATACCCATATTCCATAAGCTTATACATTCTTGACCAACATGCTTCTCCGAACTGAATGTTATTGCCATTTTCCATTCTCTAAAGATGGATATTTAAAAAAAATATTAAAATCATGAGCAATGAATGGTTGATATGTATATGAATGAGTCTTAATTTTGAATGTATTTTTCAAGTATTATATGTTGTAACAAGAAGAAGAATAAAAAATGCGTCGTCACACAAGAAATAACACTTAAAATATTTATGGTTGCCACACAACAACCAACCAAAAGAGCTTCCATTGAGATCTCTTTTAGAAACTTAATACTTTCCACAACATCAAGATCTTGAGAAAAAAATTAATTGAAGAAGACTTTGCAAGTTTTTGAGGTATCTTAAAGTCACAAAATGAATTAATCTTCCACTCCACAAAAGGCTACAAAAAATGAGATGATTTCAATCCATGACATTCAATGCAAAGTTGCATGAGGACATGCAACAACTTCAATTGGGTGGAATGTTGGGTCTTCAAAATGTCATCCACTTCACCCTCTTTTCTTTCACTTTCCTTCAGTATTTACAATATTCCGTAGCTCCATCATCCTACACTAAGACGATTTTCATGATCATATACAAGTTTATACTTAATATTTTCCAAAGAACTTATGTTAGTATTTTGAGTGAATTTGTGGATAACTATTAGAAAAATAACATGTATTCACTTATATCTAAAATTTGGATGAGTTTTGTGATGTGTGTGGGCATATTTGAAGATTCCAACAAGGTCATACTTGGCCATTTCCTCTTCAAACTATAGAAGATTCGAGGAAAATTTGGGATCATTGATCAAGCACATTTCATGGAGAAGAATCATGGAAGTTTTCATAAGTGTCTCCTATCAAAGCTATGAGATATTTATGAGAGGATATGAAGAGATGCTAGTTGCTAGATGTTAACACATGGTTGTAACCACATGAGATATTTGTGGATCTAGGAGAGATATGTGGATCTAGGAGAGATTTGTGGATCTACATTTATGAATTAGTTATCTTAGTTTTTGTATAAATAGGAGTGCCTTCTCCTCTAAAAAGGTGTGTTAAGTTTGGGAATGCGAAAGCTATGTTTCTCTTTCATAATATGAATCATTTATTGATGTTAATATGATCCTTTGATATGGTTATGCTTTTATGATGAGATATGGTGTTTTTCTTCTTGAACTTTCCACCTCTCATGCACTCTAGGATGACCACCTGATGAGTATGAGGTGTATTTTAATGTTTCATTTTTGCAAGATAGATTAGTTTCTTTTATGCTCATTTTTTGCAATGTTTATTTCAAGTCCTTTGATCAGATTCTTTGTTGTTCATTCTATTTATGTTCTTTTGCACGTCAAACACATTCATTTCATTTGCATAGAATATTTCACGGCATCATTTTCTTGCACAAGAATTCATCGGAAAATCATGGATTTAATTTATGAATGAACTCTAAGCTTTGAACACACATCGAATTTCTAAATTCCTTTACAGTCTTCAGTGTCTCAATAGATTAAATTTACAAACTTTCATAGACTAGATTTACTTGCCTTCCTAGATTAAATATTTCCATGATTTCATAAGCTAAATTTCAACAGCTTTCATTGAATAAGTTTACATGTTTTTATAGATTATATTTACCTGCTTTTGTAGATTAATTTTCCAATGCTTTCCTATATTAAAGTTCAAATTCTTTCATTGGATTAAAAGTTCTTTTCTTTCCTAGAATAAATTGTCTTTCCTTTCATTAGATTAGAATATTGACTTTACTTTTATTGCCCTCAAGAATAGGCATTTCATTGCTTCCATCAGAATTATGTGCGTGTCTTTCGTCTAGATGTCATGTCATACATTGTTGGCTTGATGGGCCCTGACCTAGGTTCAATGTTAGTCAGCCAAGCAAATCCCTACACTACTGGCCCTTTCGGCATCAATCCGCGGTGTGCGAACTGAAGTCTCACCCGAAGCAGTATGGGGGCATGCAGGAACCAAGTTTCTGCACTGTGAGATGGTTGTGATGTCGGTTTTATACCTTAACTCTGTCTTCACACAAATTGATAAGACCTTAGGGATTATCGATGTACTTCTCTATTAGCCCTTTAGAACCTCCGTGAAGGTCTGCGATCATCCTTTGCGTAACCCTAACAAGTGATCTCGACACTTACGCGCCTCTGTAACTACCTTGTTGTATGGTTCCACAAATTATCTTAAGTGTTCGCCAATTCTATCATGCAATTTAGATTATTGTTGCGTAAACATATATCTCTACTTGCATTCATATAACATAGGAAAACATATAGGTTCGCGCATCAATTTAGCATTAAAACATAAACCCAGTGCTTAACATAACATAATCGCATGCAATTGACAGAAGTAAAATACACAGTAATTTCAGAATACTCTTCTTTATTGATAATCCAGATTTTCAGTACAGACTCTAACTACCCTATGCACACAGCTGCAGGGGTCTGCGCACTCAGTTGCGAACTTCTACCCTAGGCCTCTACGCACTTAGCTGCAGAGCCTTCTACCTACGCTAAGACTCTCGCTCTTAGCTCCTTACAGACTCATCAATGACTCTAACTCTATCAACTCTACCGAGCCGAACTGACTTAGACTCCTCTAAGGCCTCATTTTTATAAAATCCCATGGTCCACGAACCCAGGGCGGATCTCATAAAGCCGACAAAACCTATCTAAACTAAGGGTGGAAACCCTTTTTGACTCTTGATATCTTCGCGCTCCGCGACCACAAAATGCAGAGACTTTACATTTCTTTATACAAAATTCAGGTTTTCTGCCCCAAACTTGGGTTTCTAACCCCAAAATTGACCTAAGGGGACCCGTTCCCAACAGATCCCCAACACAAACATGGTTACTTTCCCTCGAGTCACTCGGCCGACGCAAAGATCTTGTCACGAAGACCTCCCAGCTCTGCTTGGACTACTACAACTTTGACATTGCACTGTGTTGCCGCTTGCGTCATCTCCTCAAATAACAGCTTTGTCGTCGGCCTTGTACTATCTGATTGTATCTTCTGCTGAGTTGCCTGTAGACCAGCCAACTTCCCTTCGATGGTGGCGGTGAGTGCATAGGCTTCATCAAGCCAAGGCCCTATTCTGGCATTGAGGACGCTCTCTTTGCGCTGCGCTGCATCCACCTTGTCCTTTAGTACCTTTGCCTCTTGTAGTTTCGCTAGCCTTTGCGTAAGGGCGACGGTGCGCACCATCGCTTTTACTTCATCATATCTTTGCTACAGCTCCCAGGCCTCCATTTCCACCCTTTTCAAGGTGGGATCCTCCTGCAAATTGTTAACCACTTCGAGTACCTACTTGAAGAGCGCGGTACACTCTGTTACTACGCTGTTCACTGCTACCACAACATCTTTCACAACTGTCTCACGCTGCTTTCTAACTTCTGGCAGGGTTGAAGGCTGGGCCTTCAACTGCAGTTCTGCAATCTTGAGGTTTATGTCAAATTGAACCTTTGCCAACTCTCATCTTGCGTCGCGCACTCCAGAAGCGAGCTTCCGAATCCGCACATCTACTGGCTCATCATTGGGAATGGCCAACTCTGGGACAAACTTGCATGCCTCAGCCACCACCTTGGTCATGCACTCATTTTTGTCTATGATGGCTTTGATGAGGTTAATAACAGAATCTCTCTACACCGTCATCTAAGCGTTGTTGACTTTTTTCTCATTGACTACCCGTAACGCACACTGTTCACAGGCCTAAAGTTCTGCAATCACGCCATCCTGCAAATTGTGAAGCACCTCACTCAGAAGCGCGACCAAATTGAGCCCAACTCCTTTGAGGGCACTGACAGCGATCCTGTCAGCTTTAGTCTATGTGGTTAGTGCTCCCTCCAATAGCATTATTGCCCGGGGATCCAGTGTGCGCACCATCCCTGCTGCTTCCGATGTGCCAGATGCCAAACTAGTTGATTCCGCACTGCTTCATCCCATGCTAGTCTAGACTTGTGACGCGTGGATTTTCTACTTGCACAGAACCCATCTGAATGGCACCCAAGGCCTACTTCTGTTGTAGCTCGAACTGATGCAGTAGTTTCGTGGTGGCATCTCTGACCGTATCACCAATATCCTTTAGATCACCTTCTGTTAAGGTGATTGGATCAAGAGAAGCCTTGCTAGCCTTAGACTTCTTTCGCGACCCTACCTTCTCTAGATCTTGGTTATGCTTAATGCAGAACAAAGTGGTCTCTAGGTCCACTCCTCCCTGGTTCGACTACTGGTCCTCCTCCCGTGTCTCCGGAGAAGGCGACTTCTGACTCCTATTAGAGTCGCGCTCCTCTTCTTCCATCTGTCCTCCCGTCTACTTCGTGGTGGTGCGCTCTACCTTGGCCTTGTCCTCAACCTCTTTTTTCTCTTTGCAAACTGCTCCGTCTTCACCTTGGCCTCTTCCATTTTTCGCTGCGCTACCGCCTTTCTAGACCCATTTGTCAAGTCTGAGGCAGTGCATCAATCTGTCGGCTAGTGGTTGAGGACCTCTGTAATTACGTCATCTGAGGCCAGGTATGGCAGGTCATACCATTTCTTCTCAGGGTCCTTTCATGCACGTATCGAGACCCGATGGAAGTCAACTTTGAACTCCACATACTCCTATAGCTTCTCAAACAAAGTTGGCGACAATTACGGTTTGTGGTTGATGGCCATATGGATGCTCATCTCCATCAAGATCCAAAATACCTTGCTGTCCTTGACCCTTTGAGGGTCGTTCATAGCCCATAGCGATGCAAACTTCGCTGCCTTTGGTAGGTAAGGCGCGACCAGGGGAAACTGGCTATCCTTTGGTAACTCCCATGCGATCAACACTATGGACATCATCAGTCAGGCATAGTGGGATGTTTTGATGTGATCCTGCACCTCTCTACAGTTTGTGAGGAACTCCCCACAGAGGTAGTGCGCCCATTTAAACTGTACGCCCTCTGTGCACTGGGCCGCTAAGGCTACTACTGGTGCTGACACTTCATCTGCATGACACTTTCACATAATCTTTCCTGCCAAGATTTGTGTTGCTACTTTGACCGCGGGGTCAGCTATACTTGTGATGGCATAGCTGTGCGGCTTCTTAGCGAGTTTGAATTTTTCCTTCATGACTTTAGCGAGGTCCCGCTCATCTATATTTACGCCAAATGCCATGGCCGATTTTTCTCCCGAGTGTGGTAGCTGAGTGATCCTATGGATTAGCATGTGAGTGATGGGTATCGGCTCTTCTAGCCACAAACACCCATCGTGCACCAAGCACAACAACTGCTTGATTACTACCATGGTTATGGGTGTGCAGTTGTAGTGTGACACCCACAACATATTTAACAGACCCACCTTATCCACCCCTTTCACCCACTTTCTTGGCTCCAGCGTGGTCACACCAGAGTCTTTGTAGAAGATGCGGTGCATGAGTTGGTCTGTTGCTAAATGAGGAAAACGTTTTGCATCAGCCAAATCCCAGTCCTCCAATTTTAAAAGGGGGATGCATCCCAGGCATGGACCTTCAAAGACAATTTGGTTTGGTAGTAAGGGTGTGTGCAGTGTGACCTTACTTTCATCAATATCCTTCAGAACCTTCATCTTGCCTCTGCGTGGAGGAATGTACTTAGGTAGTTTAGAAATGGGGTCAGACCCCTCCACATCAATGTCCTCCACCCCCTTCATATCAATATCATCTGTGCCCACATGGAGTTCTTCAACCTCGGCTTCAGGCTCTAGGTTAATCACCTTACCCTTTTCCTATGCGGTGGGCTTTCCTATATGTGGGTGCTTTCAGGGTGATGCATGCATGTTTTGGGAATATTTAGTGTTCTTGGACAAATGCCTAACCCTCTAGATCTAGTAGTAGGTCTAGAAACAATAGACAAAGTAATCTTAACCTTTCCTATAAACAACAGATAAAATAAGAGAACAGAGAACCTACTTGTAGCTTCCGCTTGTTCCTTATCTCCCTTGACCGATTCCGTTGCTCCTTCCCGTACTTAAATCACTTGAGAAGTACCTACACAACTACAGAAACAAAAACCCATCAAAGCATAATGATCTATTGCTTATAAATAACATGGAATCGAAAACATGATATACATATGGAAGCATTAACATATAACACAAGCATTAGGGAAAAAATCTTGAAAACTTTATTGATAAGAGGAAATATTACAACCCATATGAGTTCGATCTAGTGTCATCCTTCCAATTCAATCCTTCATCAGCCTCATGAAAAGCAAGACACTCCAACACTATGACAATACTTGCACTCAATTCTAATCTCATAGCACCAGCATCTCCTTACAACTCAATATTTTTTAGCCCAGATCTCTTAGATGAGTGATCTATTTATAGGTGAGTGAAGGAGGTTATGCCATCAATGGAGGTAATGAATGCCTTTCTAAATTTAGAAATCAGTTCCATGGAAGAAGGGATAGGGGATTGATGTTTCCTAATTCCCTTTCTCATCCAAATGCAAACTCAAAGGAGCAGGTGGCATTGAGAAACTTCTAGAGGCTTCCAATGGATAAGGAATCTTCAAACCCTCACGAAAATTTTCTCAAGTTCGCTCAGCGCAGGCCAAAGAGGGACCAAGTGCACTGCATAGCACCCTGTCAATGCATGGTTTGCATTGCAGCGCACCCTAATGAAGGCCTACCTGCGCTGATCTTCTTAGAGGTGGTTTTTGGATGTTTTCAGTGATGGAACTTCTTTGGAAGTAAGGCATTTTGATGACTAACTTCTTTAGGGCATGTAACAACTGCACTAGGGGTTGATAGGCCCTAATAGCATGGATCTGTAATTTGGATTTTATGTGCCCAAATGGATCTGTAACAGTTGCTCCCTAAAGCATGAAGTTGTAAATATATATGTCGTGTGAAATGCTTTATCATGAGGAGAGGAGGATTCAAAGGGAAGGTGACCTACATCAATTACAATACATATATCATGATGATTTGATTTTTCTCATGAACTAGTTGAGGGAGGCATACCCATGCTCAACTTATAAACTTTCATTACAAGTAAAAAAATCAGATAGTCGTCTACAGATATAGACTCATTTTTCTATAGATATAGACCCATGATTAGGATGACGATCTATGTAAGGCCATTGTACATTTGATTTAGTACTATTGAAAATATCACAGCCTAGATGCATGAAACTAGATCCGGGGTCTTCAATCTCGTTCAATCTTCACTCAATGTACAAGTCCAACCATGTGAATAGATGTTCTGAAGTCGAACATGGAAAGACATTGTCTGATTACCAACCAATGATGTAAGTCGTTAACAGACACGAGAGGAATCACTGATAATGAAAAAATGACCCTCAAGGTACTGCAATATATTTTGCATGGTGTGAATAAATGTTTTGATGTCGAACACCATACAAAGTCTTTCGGTCGAAGGTCATTGATGTCAACCTATCGCCGGAAGCGAGAAACCTGCCATTGATGTATGCAAGCTTCAAGGCACTGAAGGGGTGTTTCTAAGTCAACTTCTTGGATGATGTGTTGATGTCGACAAGAAGCAACTCGTCGCAGGAGGGCATTGATGTATCCCACATCTACGACATGAAACGAGGTAAATGATTTTGGAGATGAGAATCGACTGACGACACAAGGTTCAGGAATGGCAGTCATGAAAATGAAGGTTTACAGTATTGCAACGGATGAAGTTTGAACTGAATGACTTCTCTTGAACATATTGGCGACACTGAGATGAATTGGTAGCATTGACCCAAAACAAAAATGATGGATGGTGTGATAGACCAATGGTGTGATAACCATCAAGCTGAATGACCCAACCCAAATAGTCACGGAGATGAAGTGAAAGTGTCATGTTCAAGAGTGACTCACTACCAAAACGTTTTCTCCACTTTTTCCCATTTTCCTCAATCATTGCTGACCAATACCTCTTTATTTTTTATCAAGCTTGAGGAGGATAACATATGCTTGTTGTATAATTCACCCTTCGGGCGAACCCATCGCTATTTGATGCTTTAACGAGTCTAGTGAAGGTGAAACTTGGCCTTGTCTAGATGGACAAGTTTGTCGCTATTTGATGTTTTTAACGAGTATAATGACAGAGACAACTCGGTTCTTTTCATGTTTAGAGAGTTTGAAAAGGGACGAAAAGGAAACTTCATAAGTTCTTTTTTGTAAAATAATCTCTCAAGTCTGAAAAAGCGTAAAATAATACAAGAGAGATGTCGTTTCCAATCCTTTAACGAGCTGGAATAGACAAGTGCTCCAAGAATCTTTTCATATTTAGAGAGTCTGAAAAGAGTTTAAAGAGGACTCTATGGGGGTTTCTTTTCGTTTTTAACAAAGCTCAAAAAAAGAAACAAAAGTTTGCTTTGTGGTCAAAGATGTCCAATTTACCCTTTAGTACATTGAATTCTGCTTTCAGTTGTTAACCCTGCTCAAAACTCCATCAAAGAGGATTAAAAATACATGTTCATGGATAAAATGAATAAAAACCAACATTTACTTGATTAATATGCAAAAAATAAACATAAAAACAAGTTTTGTAATTCATTTTTACCATTTCACTTTTACCCTTTGATTTTGGAGCTCTGGAGCAGTTTTTTACCCCAAACTTCACCAGCTGATTGCGGAGGATTCTGTGGATCATTTCTCGTGCCGTCCAGACCAGGTAGGAGCTATCCCTATTCTCTTCCATTTTATTCCATTCATTTTCAATTTTGAGGAATTTTTTTTTTGGTTTTTGAGGCCCCTATAGTTTCATTTTGCCCACTCTGGATCATCACACCCTTTCTATATTGAAAGGTTTACTGCATTGCATACACCTAAAAGGAAGTATGCATTGTAGCACACTGTCTCTAATGGGGGGGTGCAATGGGTGCAAAAACCAAATTTTGACAGCTGTTTTCTCCCAAATTTTCAACTGTTTTTTGCAAAAATTGGATCCTAATTTGTCTAATGGTTGCATTTCAGACATTCATTGAATCAAAATGGTCATTATATGGAGAGAACGAGAGCATGAAGAACAAGACATGATTGCCCTAAATGATCAGGGAACAATTGATGCCCTAAGGAATTGTGGTTTGTTGAAGTATTTTTGATTATCCAACATGCGGCAACAAATTGAACTGTTATAGTATCTTGTTCATTCTTGGGATCCTACCGATCAAGTTTTTCACATTAGGGGTAAAGTGATCCCCTTTACCATCGAGGATATTTACTTTCTAACTGGATTGTCAAGATGAAGTGCCCCCATCTCATTATCAGGATTTACCAGAGGAGGTGAATCAATGAGAGATTATATACGACAGTTCTGCCGGGAAGGAGCTCAACCCAGCAGAGACGGAAAGATCAATATCAGAGATGTCAGTGATTTACCATTGAGAACAATCCTTTTTACCCTCACCAAATTGGCTGGTAGCACAACTTTACATTTGGAAAATAGGTCTTATATGCAGTATGCTTTAGAGTGCTTGGAGCCAAAGGTATTCAACTGGTGTGAGGCAATTCTTCCATCTATGAGAGAACAACTGACCAAGGTAAAGAATGGAAAGACAAAAAATTTTGGTTATGGGTCTATCTTGATTTCCTTTGCCTTGGAGAGAATCCCACTCATGCAGCCACAACACATCTCACTAGGAGTACCTGGACCTAGAGACCCACAGATGCAGAGGTGGGTGGATCTTATGGCTAGGCATGCTGGCCAGTCACTGATCTCGTTTTCCTCTGCTTTCTTTGAGTGGTTCGACCGTCAGGATATGACCTTCTTAGAATATCCATATTCTAGGATGGATTTCCATGGTGATCCAGATCTGGTGTTGCTGGTTGGAGCGTAGTGGAGTGCTATTGGTAAATTGTTTGACCACAATGTTTTTCTTTTTAAAGTTTCTACCTTTTTTTTGTGTTTTTTAATTATTTCCAAGACTAAACAAACTTTTTATATGTATGCATATGTTGGATCTATTCGACCTGTGGTACGCCAACAGGAGGCAGGTGCACCAGTACAGAGAGCTGTTGGGAGAGCAGTTCTCCGAGACTTGGACTTAGCAGAGACATTGGCCGAGCTGTAGGATCACATAGAGGGTTTGACCCTGGGTATTCCGGATGTCTGGATAGAGGAGTTACCTATGCGATTGCAGCACCATACCATTGGCATGCCGAGTCATTGGATGAGACTCCTGTGTATGTTAGCACAGGCCGTGACCTATTATCACTAGCAGCACTAGTCTATTTGGATATTTTCTGCATACATTTTTGAGTTTTTTGGGTCAGATGACTGATTTTTGTCTTGGACAAAAACTATTTGTAAAAACTTATATACAACTATCTATTTGACTTTTAGGGTTTTATTATGGTTAAGTGATGCAATCCTATTCAAATGATGTTAAAAATGTTTACTTTACATATGTCACAAATGTCTATTTAACACATAGTTTGCTAGAGAGTTAGTTAATGTGCTTAGATTTATGGAAATATGTTGATATTGAATAAATTAAAAATACCTTTCCAAAATACGAAATCTAAGGAACATGAGATGAATTGCTGGGTTTCAGACGGTATAGACTAGTAAGCTGTAGTACGACAAGTAGTACGACAAGTTGTGAGTCTAGCCTAATGATGATTCGGCGTATGCCAAGTGAAATGGCACCAGAGAGGACTCCAATTAATGTGCTATACCCAATGATATTGTTTGTCGATCGTCCAATACATATCCCTCTGAAACTCACTAACTCACCGCTAGGAGTGAAAATGGTCTATGCTGCAGAAGATAAATTTTGCGTACTATGACTAGCTCCATCGGCATACCCAATAAATGGTTCAAAAAAGTTCAACATCTACAACAAATGTGAAGTGGATTATCTAACCAAATAAAAAATCTAAAATAAATGCACACACAAATGCAAATAAAGCATATATACAGTGGGTTTTACTACACTCAACTAAGCATAGTAACGTTTAAGGTACAACCCGTTTCGGGGCTACGACAATAGAATCCCATCATAGTCCACTAACTCGTAGGCACCTTTCATCAACACACATTTAACAATCTAAGGGCCCATCCATAATGGTTCAAATTTTCCAGCTCCAAGTTTATCAGAATCCTGAGCATAAAGCAAGACCAGGTCATGCTTTGAGAAGACATGAGGCTTAACATTTTTGTCATATTGTGCCTTGATGCGTTTCTTATGCGCCTCGTTCGCCAATGCGGCATCACGACGGGTTTCATCCAGATGGATTAATTCAAAAAAACACGCTTCTTCTTTAGAAGTGTCTGGTAGCAGGTCGATCGCGAGTTTGAGAGACGAGATTTCACATTGGATTGGTAAGACTACTTCCAAACCATACACCAACTGAAAATGCGTAAATCCAGTCGCATTTCTCACTGAGGTTCGATATGCCCACAAATCCGAGTACAGGATTAAATGACAATTCCGTTTATGGACTCCAATCATTCTTTGCAACATGCACTTAAGGACTTTGTTGATAGCCTCAACTTGCTCGTTAGCTTGCGGGTAGTATGGAGTAGAACTATCACATGACAGTCTTAATTTGGCAATTAATTCGACCATCATGTGGTTGTGAAAATGCGACCCATGATCTGTAACTATAGCTTGTGGTACACCAAACCTGGCAACCACATGGTTGAAAAAAAACAGAGCAGCCGTTTCGCCACTATTGTTCAATGTAGGCATCGCCTCGGCCCATTTGGTAAAATAGTCAACAACGACTATAATATACCCATGCCCCCCAGCTGAGGTGGGGTTACATGTCATGAAGTCAATGCCCCATTTTGCGAATGGGCCAACAACAATGACTGGATGCAATGGTGCAGGTGGTAATCTGGTTTTACGGTCAAATATCTGGAAAGCATGACAACTTCTGACAGCAAGAATGCATTCTTTCAATATTGTTGGCCAGAAGTAACCAGCTTGTAGAATTTTCTGTGCAGTTGCGTAACTAGATAAATGCCCCCCATAAGCACCTGAATGACATTCATTCAAAGCTTTTTCGGCCTCCTCATGAGTAAGGCACCTATGTAAGATCGTAACGACACCACGACAATAAAGTGTATCTCCAATGATCATATAATCTTTGGCTTGGTATCAAGTACGTCACTGTTCAGAGCGAGAGGTATTAGGCCGAAAAGATTGGGTTTGGAGATAGACCAATATATCTCCATGCCGTGGATCACTTGACGAGATCAGAAACAGAGACTCATCCAAGATTGATGCTTCTGATGTGAAATCATTGGAGGATGAGGGAAGATCGCAAAGTAACTCGGCAAAGACGAGATATTTCTTTGATTTAGATTTGATGAATTCCAAATCAAACTCCTTCAAGATAACTATCCATTTAGAATATTCCCCCCCAACAATTGACATGACAAAATCTATGTCATAGGGTTTCAATCTAATACAATGGTAGTTTTGTGAAGGAGGATGTAATGACGAAATCTCTGCATAGCTTGAACGACTGCCAAGGCAAACTTTTCAACATATGAATCTTTACTTTTTGTATCATTGAGATTACAACTCAAATAATAAATAGGATGTTCAGTTCCACTTTCTTCTTGAACTGAAACCATACCAATGGTTGTATCTGCAACAACGAGATACAGGTAAAAGTGTTTTTGATAGTTTGGGGCATACCTTAATGATGCTCTAATCAGGGAATATTTGAGAGCATCAAAAGAAGCTTGCACAACTTGGTCCCAATGGAAGGGTACCCCTTTCCTTAATATACGTGTATAACCTTTATCTAATTCAACATAGTTGGGAATGAACCTCCTTAGAAAGTTTTCCTTCCCTTGAAGTCTCTGTATCTGCAACAAGTTTGAAGGTGGAGGCAAGTCAAGGATTGCCTGAACCTTAATTGGATCTAGTAGAATTCCATCTTTTGAAACTACGAAGCCAAGCAATTGACCAGAGCCAACACAAAAAAAACATTTGTGTGGATTGAGTCTTATCTTGTAGTGTCGACATCGTAAGAATATTGCTCTCAAATGTTGCGGGTGATCAGTCTGTTTCGCGAATGAGCAGGGAAATCATCAAGATAAGGTTGAACAATGTGTTAGATGTCATGGAAGGCATAATTCATCGCCCTCTGAAATGTAGCCCCTACATTATTAAAACCAAAAGGTAGCTTTCAATAAGCAAATGTGCCCCACGGACATATAAAAGTGGTGTTTGATTGGTCCTGTGGGCGGATGTTGATTTGATTGTAGCCAGAAAATCCATCCATGAATGAAAAAATTTCACAATCAACACATTCGTCAATAATCTGGTCGATAAAAGGTGTAGGATAATTGTCCTTTGGACATGCTTGGTTTACATCCCTATAATCGATGCACACTCGAATTGTCCCTTGTTTTTTCATCACTGGAACAATATTAGATACCCAATTAGTAAGAGGTACAGGGAAAATGAAGCCAGCACGAAAAAGTTTTTCAACCTCTGCTTTAATGGCAGTAGCTTTCTTAGGATGAACAGGTCAAAGCCATTGTCGTACTGGTTTGACATCAGGGTACATTTTAATCTCATGTTCAACAATACTTGAGTCAATGCCCGACATCTCCTCATAAGACCATGCAAAGACATCTCAAAATTCTCAAAAAAGAGAACAGTACTTATTAAGTTCTAATGGAGAACAAGATTTGCTGACATGAATGTTTTCTACGATGTTAGGCTTGGTCGAAATGTTTATAGAAATCGTTTCTTCTTTGTTGGACAAATAACACTAAGAAGCTACAGTATTTACAGAATTCGACAAAAAATCAACGATCGATGGGTGATTTAGTTCATTTGAATAATATTCATTGTCATCTAGAAGGTGAGATGATAATCTTCCCACGATGTCTCTCCTATCATCATTGATTGGACGATTCCTTCATTCGTAGAATGTATACGTGAAAAAGGATCCCAAGAGGTACCATATTCTAATGATTTATCTACCCATACAATTGTTGAGTGCCGATTAGGGTTTTCCGCACAAGCCCAAAAAATTGATTGCTATGATGATTCAATGGGGATTAGTGGCAATGCCTCACCATGACCATCAATTTCAAAGTAGTTGGAAATCCTCTTAAAATCAAATGATGTAGAAGAAATCATGTTGCAAGTCTCCACTCTTGCTACTTCTGCGAAACCAGATAGTGACGTGATCTGAAAATGGAATGTAATTGTTTAAGGGTGCAAGGTATCCAATTTCATTAATTTCAACTATGAGCTAGACACTCCAAATGACCTCTAAAAATGTATAAACTTCTTATTTCTTATACAGAGATAGACTGTAGGGGAATTCACCGGACATGTCACCTCTAAAAGGAGGATGAGTTCCAGAGGCTACCTGGCCCTCTATAGGCTCTGCCTAAAGAAATAACAAAGTAAACACTTAGAAGTCTCTGACATACACATACATGAAGTTTAAGGTCTTGCGGAATGAGACAAGTAACTTTCTGTAGCTGAACAGGTGATTATGTGTGTATGCAAGTTATATTTATTTGTTGTTTAATACTTTATATCAGTTTTGTTTAGCATATCATCTTCAGCAAATAAAGACATCAAAATGATAAAGCAGTTCACCCCCTCCTGGGCTACATTTGCTGGACCAAGCCTCTCCAACTAGGCTTGTCCTCTTGTATTAAAATTGATACAAAGGCTAATACAAGAATATGGGTGTCTCAAAGGATAGATTTGACTGTAAATACAGAATCAGAAGATAGGAATTAGCCAAACATGCTCTTTCCCAAACACTAAACAGTGAATTTTGTACCTTATACAGTACTTTCCCCAATTGGCCCTGGTGGCCCTTTACACTTGCATGGAGAATTTCGAGGTGAAGATGACCTCAATTGGTTCTGAAACCTCTGCCATTAGACTCAGAAGGTCAAAAATAGCAGACATAGGCTTTTGAATCACCAAAAACGGATGAACATAGCCCCCAAACAGCTCATGCACTGAAATGGCCCTGGTGGCCCTGAAAGCTTCCCTGAAGCTAAAAAGTGAGAAGAATGCCTTAGAAGGAAAAACGAGCTATAGAAATGGATTCAGAATGCTGAAAAACTTCAGGAATGACCTTTGTTCCACATTCACTGGCTGAACAATTTCCAATGCAGCTCCCAAACTGATTTGGCCCTGGTGGCTCCTGGAACTTCCACGAAGCTAAAACACCTGCAAATGACCTCATATGGCTGTGAAAACTATGCCAATGGCTTCATAAGGTCCAAAATACCCAAAATCAAAAAACAATTCGTCCAAAACCGACTTTCCTAGCCAAAGTTATGGCCATTTAATGTTTCTCCAGTTTGTCCCTAGAAAAACTCCAACTAACTGTAGTGGAGGTCCAGATAAGTCCGCCAATTATGGCGGGTCCGCCAAATTTGGCGGGTCCGCCAAATTTGGCGCTCCTGCCAAAATTTCCGCCAAGACTGCAGTTACATTTAATGTTCATGTGACCGTTTCCTCGGATTGCGTGCCCGGCGGTTAGTGCTGGCGGTTGGGTTAAGCCCACGGTTTTCGGGTTGTGGTCATATGAGAGGGGGGCTGGCCCCCTTTGGTTTCCCGCCCATACTTAATTTTAGTTTTAAAAATCATTCTGTCCGCCATATAACACAGCTTGACCCTGTGGTGTAATGGTAAGTTGGAGGGCTTGTGGCAGGCTGGTCACGAGTTCGAACCTTGCCCATGCCACCTAAAAGTTTTACAATCCGTCCATAGGCTTCTGCTGACGTCACCTAGGCCATGTGGCGCCCTCCGGGCCTGCCACGTGGCCATTTCTGATTGGTTGTCAAAAAGGAATATTCTCTAAAATATTCCATGGAATATTCTTTTTTTAAGAAATTTGAATTTGATCATGAACAACTTTGACACTTGAAGTTGTTTGGATGAGTGATTTGGAATCAAAATCTTTATCTTCATCTGTATGGTTGAATGACTTGGAAGAAGCACTCTTTTGTTGCAGCTCATCTCTTTGTAGTTGCGACTCGAGTTGAAGAAACTCAATGGTTTCATGTGTTTGTTGTAGATGCCGTGAAAGATCAGCAAGAGTTTCTTTGCTGATGTGCACCATGTCTTCATCACTGGAGATGATCAAACTGTGAAGAATGTGTAACAACTGAATATGTTGCGCCATCTGAACTTGCTCACTTGAAATCAGGCTCTCTTGTCGTAGATGTCGTGCTTTGAATTGTTTCACTTGATTTTGTTACTTGAATGACAGGCTTGCTTGCTATGGGACTTGAATGGCACGCTCGCTTGATTTGTTGCTTATTGTACTTGCTGAGAACACTTGCTAGAGTTGTAGAACTTTCTTGCTTAAACTCTGGAATTCACGCTCGCTTGATGACGATTGTGTTTGTGTGAATGCTCACTTGCCTTACTTGATGACTTCACGCTCACTTGAAGGAATAGCTACGCTCGCTTGATGTCGATCTCAACTTGCTTGATTGGTGTTAGAGTTGAACTTGTTTGGTTGCTTTGATGGTTGTTTCAATGATCTTCACTCTGGCTCACTTGAAGGTTTGAACCTTGTACAGTTTTGACACAAATTGCTTGAATGAATACTCACGCTCGCTTGCAGGAGATGTGAACTTGTTGCTTGTTTGCTTTAGAGTTAAAATTCATGCATTCACTTGATTCTGCTTAAAGGAAGGGTGTCGAACACTGTCGAAAATGCACCCAATGACTCACTACAATGAATTCAATTTGACTCAATTCAAGACTTGGGTGTCTGTTTCAACCAAGAATGCGCCTTTACAATTCAATGTAATTTGAGTTTGATTACAAGTTCAATAATGTTGATGTAGACTGTGCTCTGAAACGTTGAAGTTTACAGATTCATTAACTTGATTGTAGTGATGTAGACATTGCTTTGAAATGTTGGAGTCTGCAGATTCATGAACTTGATTGTATTGAGTGAATTTGTTTGTTGAGGTAGAATGCCGATGTTGAAAACTTTGATTATTTGTTGTAGTGACGCAATGCATATGTTGAGCTTAATTATCCTTCCTTGAAGCTATTTTGTTACAAGTGTTGTGCTTGCTTGCATTGAACATTATGTGTGTTAAATGAGATCATTTATGTGTCAAAACTAGACACAAATAAAAAAGCAACAACATGAAGCATGTACCATCATCAACACACTCTTCGTGTACCTAATATCCCCTTATTCAATTTCAGGCGGATCTAGGACACAATCACCACAAAAATGATATCTTTATTAAATTTTGGAGTACATAATCGCTTAGCTTCATAACATCTTCATGGAATCCGAATTCTAAAACTTTTGAAAGAAAAATATCTTCAAAACACTGACTCAACCTTCTAAAAATAAAATATTCACTTATCTCTCCAAATACAAAATACTTATAACTCCAAAAATTACAAAATATACTCCTTATTTCTCCATCACTCCTTATCTCTCTTAAAATTACAAAACGCTTCTTACTTCTCACTCCAAAAAACTTATCACTCCAAAATAATTTTACAATTTAAAAAGCATACCTTATCTCTCCATTAAAATAATTTATGATCACTCTTTAAAAGTGCCTTTACATACTTCCCATTAAAATAGTTATAAAAAATTTATGATATCACTTGAATTCACGTTGCTTATGTATGTAAAAGTGTATGCGCCATTCCCTTTACGCATGTAAAAATTTAAGGAGTGTTAACCATACATGTCTTCTCAAAAGATTCTCCACGGTAAGGCTACTTTCACGATGCTAAATCACTCATCTATGACTCGATTTACATTTTCAACATAGTGAGAGTGTTTACCTTTTAATCGTTTTGTCTTCTGTATGGACCGTCTATTCACCTTTTTAAGTCACTTTGAATCTGATATTGCACGTGGAAACTTTGGTCTTCATTTGTCTAGGCAGCTATTAATAACAACACGTTTTCTAGGTCAACACTTCTTCTCTGAATGTCAGCATTTGGAAAGGGAGGAAAGTGTGGCCGTTTTGGGTGTACAACCCTTCCACGCAGTTTATTTTTGAGCAGACTTTCAGGCACAATGCATCAACAATGTGAAAAGTGGCCGGGCTTTTCACAAAAATTCACGCAGACAGATTTTTCACAGAACTTCAGGCATAAACATCACGCAAGGGTTAAAGATGTGGAGAATCCCATAATTGCTGCAATTTACACTGTGCAAAAAAAACTGTGAACTTCCCAAAAAAAAAAATTCTTTCTCCACGTTACCTGGTCCTTGTGGCTTCCAAGGAATACTCAGCCAAATAAAACTTCTTGTGCGCTCGTTCACAGCAGCTGCTCTTAATTTTTATTGCAGTTGTCTATAACGCGACTTTTTGAAAGTCTTTCCGACGGGTTTTTCCGGTTGAAATCCGGCAGGAATTTAATGGAATTGCAAGTTTGATAGCTAGTTTCTGCACAATGAAAGTGTCCCAGGGGTTTTCGAGGGTGCTGAATCCAAATATATAGTTAAAAAAACATTTTAACTGCAAGAAATCAAGATTTAACCTCAATTTCTTCCGCCGGATTCCGTCACCGGAATCTCCAAAAAGTCGCATTATAGACAACTCCATTTTTATTTTGTTTTGCGGATTCTGTGATACACAAAAATATTCCATATGTTGTCCTTTTGATAAAGTTGGATGAAGAGTGGAGAAACATGCATAATGAAATGCTCCCATCAACCAAAGATGAGAACCAATTTAGGGATCTCGTAAGAAACAAGAGGCGTTCAAATGACGAGGAAAATTACAAAGAAGCTTTGTCTGCTTCAGCCAAACTTTTGGACCCTCCTGGAATAAGTTCACATCGCTGTAATATTATAGACAAAGTTCTCATACCAATTGAAGAAAAACAAACCACTTGATTCTGCAGTGCTTTCTCGGTTGAAGCAATTCTCAACAATGAACAAGATTTTAAAAAATGGCTCTTCGTGTTATAGCAGACAGTCTCTCAGAAGATGAAATTGCTGGTCTTAACGAGATCATAAACACAAATCATAAACTCTTCGAAATGTGTGCAGACTAAAGAAATATCTTCATACCTTAAATTGATGAAACCACATTATCTCTCTATCGCATTGGCCATGAAGATCTTGTCACTCTCGTGGGTTGGCATACCATCAAGTATCGACTCTTATAACTTCACTTCAAGCTGGAACTCGAACCCGATAATAAACTTGACGAATCTATCTCAACTTCAATCCTCTGCCTTATCGATGATCATCCTTCCTTCACGAGAATTTAACTGGAACACCTCTGGTGAGATTTTCACACTTCTGAGTCCTCACGGTGATGCTACGAGTTTCAAACAGCCAAGTCCGAGCCGATAACTAATCTGCTCTCATGGTGAGATGAGTGATGTGTTTCTACATTACATGTTGGCTTTGCACTGTGGAAAAGCTTGGTTTAATGCATATCAGAAAACAGTGAAAACTAGCTCATACCTCAAACAGTGAAATTTAGCACAAAATCGTGCCACAAAATTGTGCAAGGAAATTCACTGTCTTTTTGTGCACAGAATTTGTCCAGTTTGGGGAAATGACCCACGATTAGCAATGGGAACGGCTTTAGCTGATAATGAACTCGGCCAGCTTCAGGAATTAATAAATTTGGCTTTATACAATCTGTGATGGCTCATTCATTGGAGAAGAAATGCGGCCCACGTCCTATACTCTTCGGCTCTTGCACCAGTTTGCAAGGTCATGTGATGCTGGTTCCCATTCAATGTTCACAGAAATGGGACCTTTGCTCCAGCGCTTTACCACAACGCCCCACAATACTGACAAGGGCTCACTCAACAAAATCGAGCACCTAGCCTAATCTCACTGCAGCTCTGATACCACATATCAAAAATGAAATTAACCCAGACAAATAGATAAATCACATATAAAAATCAGACACAAAATATGGGCAGAAAAAGGCTGAAGCCTCGTGCTTCTCTCACACTCTCATTCATACCTTAAAAATAATTGAATATAGTGTTACAAATAAATAGATGAGAGACAGTGTTCTCAAAATAGTGCGTGCTATCTTAGACACTTTTGGTTGAGATAATTTCTCCTTTGGTTGAGATAATTTCTCACCAGACACACACCAATATAGGAGTTACCTAAACTAACTCCTATCTTAGAGGAACAACCCAAGAGTTAGGCACAAATTCCTAACTTGGAATATTTAATTAATTTATTTATTTTTGGATTTATTATTGTTTTATGAGAGAGGCTAACAATTTCGAGGTGAAGATGACCTCAATTGGTTCTGAAACCTCTGCCATTAGACTCAGAAGGTTGAAAATAACAGACATAGGCTTTTGAATCACCAAAAACGGATGAACATAGCCCCCAAACAGCTCATGCACTGAAATGGCCCTGGTGGCCCTGAAAGCTTCCCTGAAGCTAAACAGTGAGAAGAATGCCTCAGAAGGCAAAACGAGCTGTAGAAATGGATTCAGAATGCTGAAAACCTTCAGGAATGACCTTCGTTCCACATTCACTGGCTGCACAATTCCCAATGCAGCTCCCAAACTGATTTGGCCCTGGTGGCTCCTGGAACTTCCACGAAGCTAAAACACCTGCAAATGACCTCAGATGGCTGTGAAACCTATGCCAATGGCTTCAGAAGGTCCAAAATACCCAAAATAAAAAAAAATTCGTCCAAAACCGACTTTCCTAGCCAAAGTTATGGCCATTTAATGTTTCTCCAGTCTGTCCCTAGAAAAACTCCAACTAACTGTAGTGGAGGTCCAGATAAGTCCGCCAATTATGGCGGGTCCGCCAAATTTGGCGCTCCTGCCAAAATTTCCGCCAAGACTGCAGTTACATTTAATGTTCATGTGACCGTTTCCTCGGATTGCATGCCCGGCGGTTAGTGCTGGCGGTTGGGTTAAGCCCACGGTTTTCGGGTTGTGGTCATATGAGAAGGGGGCTGGCCCCCTTTGGTTTCCCGCCCATACTTAATTTTAGTTTTAAAAATCATTCTGTCCGCCATATAACACAGCTTGACCTTGTGGTGTAATGGTAAGTTGGAGGGCTTGTGGCACGCTGGTCACGAGTTCGAACCTTCCCCATGCCACCTAAAAGTTTTACAATCCGTCCATAGGCTTCTGCTGACGTCACCTAGGCCATGTGGTGCCCTCCGGGCCTGCCACGTGGCCATTTCTGATTGGCTGTCAAAAAGGAATATTCTCTAGAATATTCCAAGGAATATTCCGTGGAATATTTTTTTTTTTTAATTTTTTTTTTTTAAAATTCAAATTTCTAATGTTATGGACAAATTCTTCTTTTTGCCATAACTTCCTCATACGGCGACCGTTTTTCGAACCGTTTGTGGCGCCAGAATCGGGAAGATGAGCACTTTCCAGTCGTTCAGGTTCCAATCAGTTTTGAGCACTTTCAATTTTGACCATTTTACGACACTTGGTCCTGAGCTCCTGATCACACCTCCCAAATGAGAAGGCTTTTGGTCCCCAAAAGCTTACTGAATCTTTGAACTGAACTGTACAGCACTTGAGGAACAGAAATATCCTCTCCCTTTCAGCCAAAAGAGCATACTGATGCCAAAATGTCCTGCCTTGCCAACTGTCGTCATGGCAACTTTTTGCTGCATAAACCAAGTACTGGTCGAATCCCGACCAACCTTGTTCGCCAGACAAACTGAAAATTTGTAGGAACCAGCAATGAAACTTGCTGATATATGAGCTGAAATATTCCCCTGAATATCTGGGCTTGCTAGCTGTCACGATGCCCATCCATGGCACCTGCTCCAGAAGAAGAACTGCCTCCCAAATGAGAAGGCTCTTACAAAGATGAAATACTTCATCATCTCTCCCCTTTACAATCTTGGAGATCAAATTAAATTTTTCCAAGTCAAGATTACATTACATTCATGGTTAAAAACAAAGTAATCAACCCTTCAAGTTAATCACACATACATGTTTAAAAAAAACAAGGAAATCATCATGATCCCTGTGCACATGCATATCATTCTCATGCATGCAGTTTATCCTTCAACTTTCTCTTAAGTACAATCATAAGTACAAGATCCTCGATCACATGTACATGTACTTTCAAAGCTGAAATGAATATAACTTTCGCTGCAATAGAGTGAGTCTCATACTCAGCTTTCCATCCTGCAACTTGCATTCCCTTACCCAAGAAATGCATTCAATCAAAAGACATGCAACTTTAATTGGATAAGAATTCTAACCACTTCTTACCAATCCATTTCAAAGGCGCTTCCTTTAACTGCACATCAATATCAACATGTGTATCATCCTGACACATATCAATGATGGAAACTTCCTTCCCATTCTTGCCATACTCTTGCTCCAATTTCTTTAACTTTTGTGGAAGCATTGTTGGATTCAGAGTCCAACACCTTTCAGCAGTATGTCCATGCTTATGGCAATAAGTGCAACACATGTTCATCTTCTTGATAGCATGATTTGCATTGTTCATTGGAACTTTGGCTTCTTGCCTCCTTTCCTTCAAAAGTTTCCTGCATGTTGCCATTCTTTTCCAACATCTAGAAACACTATGGTTAAACAAACCACAAAAAGAACATGCAATTCTTTTCCAATGCTTGTGTGGAAATTTTCCATGCTTTACATGATCAAAGGAAATATGATTGAAATCAGATTTATACCTTTCCCTTTCACCTTCATTACCTTCATGAGGAGATGAATCAAACGAAGAAGAAGCTCCTTTTGGAACACCATGAATCCCTTCAATGGTTTTAGAGCTTTCACAATTCTCTTGTTCAAGTGCATGCTTATGCACACCTTCTTCCTACAAGGTATGTTTCAAACTATTGCATTCCTCAAGAATACAACCTTTACAACCTTGAGATAAAGAACCTGAAATGAAACTCCTTCTAGGAACTGTTTAAATTGCCTTCATGGCTGCTTTAGAACATTCTCCATAAGATTGTCCATAACCAAGACCCAAATTCTTAGGCCTTACCTCAACCATTATTGGCTCAACTATACCCTGTGCATGTTTGCCCAATCCTTGTCCTTCATATCCCATTTTGGACATCAACTTGGACCCTATGCCTCTGGTATGTTTCTCAAAAGAACCAACGTAAACATTCTTATGCGAATTTGAAGACAAACTAGAATTGTTTACCTCTTCTTCAAGCTGATACTTGGCTAAGGCTTGTTTGGCAACAAGGAGTTGTGTCTCCAACTCATGCATCCTTTCCAGCTTCATGTTTGCAATATGAAGTTGGCTTTCCATTTCCTGCAATTGGTTAGAAAGCAACTGCTTCTCTTCCCTCATGGAATTCAACTGCTCTTGAAGTCTAGAGCTCTTTCTTTCATCCTCATACATTTCTCTCACCATATTCATCATGATGAAAAATTCTTGCTTCAAGCCTTCATCAAAGAATCTTGTGAAGGAGGACGATTTTGAGAACTCACTTATAAAAGTTGTCATTATAAAAATGAACAAAAGAGCTTCAACAAACTCAAACAACAAGTACTTTGCAGAATAATAAAGCAGTCAATCTCCAACACTGCTTAAGACACCTTTCAAGCTACACAATCAAGCTAGTGATGTCAGTAAAGCAACCTAGTGCTCTGATACCATCTGATCTGAAAATGGAATGTACTTGTTTAAGGGTGCAAGGTATCCATTTTCAATAATTTCAACTGTGAGCTAGACACTCCAAATGACCTCTAAAAATGTATAAACTTCTTATCTTATACAGAGATAGACTGTAGGGGCATTCACCAGACATGTCACCTCTAAAAAGAGGATGAGTTCCAGAGGCTACCTGGCCCTCTACAGGCTCTGCCTAAAGAAATAACAAAGTAAACACTTAGAAGTCTTTGACATACACATACTTGAAGTTTAAGGTCTTGCGGAATGAGACAAGTAACTTTCTGTAGCTGAACAGGTGATTATGTGTGTATGCAAGTTATATTTATTTGCTGTTTAATACTTTATATCAGTTTTGTTTAGCATATCATCTTCAGAAAATAAAGACATCAAAATGATAAAGCAGTTCACCCCCTCCTGGGCTACATCTGCTGGACCAAGCCTCTCCAACTAGGCTTGTCCTCTTGTATTAAAATTGATAAAAAGGCTAATAAAAGAATATGGGTGTCTCAAAGGATAGATCTGACTGTAAATACAGAATCAGAAGATAGGAATTAGCCAAACATGCTCTTTCCCAAACACTAAACAGTGAATTTTGTACCTTATACAGTACTTTCCCCAATTGGCCCTGGTGGCCCTTTACACTTGCATGGAGAATTTCGAGGTGAATATGACCTCAATTGGTTCTAAAACCTCTGCCATTAGACTCAGAAGGTCTAAAATAGCAGACATAGGCTTTTGAATCACCAAAAACGGATGAACATAGCCCCCAAACAGCTCATGCACTGAAATGGCCCTAGTGGCCCTGAAAGCTTCCCTGAAGCTAAACAGTGAGAAGAATGCCTCAGAAGGAAAAACGAGCTGTAGAAATGGATTCAGAATGCTGAAAACCTTCAGGAATGATCTTCGTTCCACATTCACTGGCTGCACAATTCCCAATGTAGCTCCCAAACTGATTTGGCCCTAGTGGTTCCTGGAACTTCCACGAAGCTAAAACACCTGCAAATGACCTCAGATGGCTGTGAAAACTATTCCAATGGCTTCAGAAGGTCCAAAATACCCAAAATAAAAAAAAAATTCATCCAAAACTGACTTTCCTAGCCAAAGTTATGGCCATTTAATGTTTCTCTAGTCTGTCCCTAGAAAAACTCCAGCTAACTGTAGTGGAGGTCCAGATAAGTCCGCCAATTATGGCGAGTTCGCCAAATTTGGCACTGCTGCCAAAATTTCCGCCAAGACTGCAGTTACATTTAATTTTCATGTGACCGTTTCCTCGGATTGCATGCCCGGCGGTTAGTGCTGGCGGTTGGGTTAAGCCCATGGTTTTCGGGTTGTGGTCATATGAGAGGGGGGCTGGCCCCCTTTGGTTTCCCGCCCATACTTAATTTTAGTTTTAAAAATCATTCTGTCCGCCATATAACACAGCTTGACCCTGTGGTGTAATGGTAAGTCGGAGGGCTTGTGGTAGGCAGGTCACGAGTTGAAACCTTGCCCATGCCACCTAAAAGTTTTACAATCCGTCCATAGGCTTCTGCTGACGTCACCCAAGCCATGTGGCGCCCTCTGGGACTTCCACGTGGAAATTTCTGATTGGCTGTCAAAAAGGAATATTCTCTAGAATATTCCAAAGAATATTCTCTAGCATATTCCAAGGAATATTCTGTGGAATATATATATATATATATATATATATATATATTTTAAATTCAAATTTCTAATGTTATGGACAAATTCTTCTTTTTGCCATAACTTCCTCATACGGCGACCATTTTTCGAACCGTTTGCGGCGCTGGAATCGGGAAGACGAGAACTTTCCATTCATTCAAGTTCGAATTAGTTTTGAGCACTTTCAATTTTGACCATTTTACGACACTTGGTCCTGAGCTCCTGATCATGACGGGAGGGTAAAAGTGCCCCTTAGGGAAGGATCTTTAAGGAGACCTACTCCAAAATTTTGAAGTGATGGTGGGTTTACGTGTATCAATGGAATACTTCCGATAGCCTATCATCTATTGGCAAAGAAGGCTAGCTGATTAAAGACTGTGATTCCACCCTTGAAAGGAAATGCAATTGTACGAAAGTACGTGGAAACGACCGCAGTCATAGCATATACCCAAGACCTTCCTAGTAAAATGTTGTAATCAAGGAGTCCATCAACTACCTCAACGTCAACAGTTACTGTCTTTCCCCCTAGTAAGAATTGCAGGTTACTCAAAATCCCATATGGAGTGTATGTTCTTCCATAAAATGCTTTTAATGTAGTTGGTGATCGTGACAAGGGTGGTGAACCAAGAGTTTTCCAGCAGCTCATGGACATAATGCAAGTAGGCCCCCTCATCAATAATAGTTTAGTGAAAATTTTTGTTGAGAGCTTTTACTTGTATTAGGAAAGCTAATTGCGTTGGTAACTATGGTGAATATCCCACATGGTTAAAAACCACAAGATTTGAATCCGTAGGATCTATTCCACCTATTGCTGACAATAAAGCTTGTTTATGGGAGGGACAGTTTTGCAACACCTCGAGTGTTGACATAGCGGAAGGTGATTGAGCCAGATCTTCCACTATATTATAGTTTTGAGCTGCTCGAGCACGAGGATTGAATTTTGATTTGTGCACAACTACCTTTGGTGGCTTTATCGTCAATTCAGGTACAATTGGTGGAACAACTTCTGATGAAGTCGAGGTCGAAGTACTACGTTGATCAGTGGCCTGGTTATTCGAGGACGACAGGTTTATATAATATTTGTTCCTTGTTGACACCAAAGCCTCATTTTGTGGATTTGCGATGGATAACATGAGTACTTGGGATGTGGAAGCATTGTTAGTTGCAACCAAATGTGTCTTCGAGGTTGGAAATGGATCCGTCAACATTGCTGATGTGTTTGAAGTCTTTAAAAGTTTAGAGACCTCAGAGCGATGTGGACAGTCTCTTGTATAATGCTCATCATTACATATCAGACATGGATAACGAGGTTTCTTGACCACGATAGGGGAATCAGATGATTTCTCAGGAGTGGAATTTTTCTATTTCTTTTTGTTATTCTTCCCTTTTTTCTTACCTCCTGGTTGCTTTGGATTTTTGCCTTTGTCAAATGACACGACATTAATCTCTGAGGCAAGAGTGTTTTCTGATGCATTTGTAGCTTGATTGGAAATAGCAAGAGTTTGACCAGATGGTCTTCCTATTGCCTATGTGCTTGAAGAACCGATCACACCATTGTCGGCATGAGAGTCCTTACTCGATTGTGGGGGTGGTGGAACAATGTAAACTGGTCTAGGCGCATGATGGATTTTATCATAGAGTGTGTCAGATTGTGTGTATATCTAATCCAAGTATTGGGCACAAGCGATAACTTGCTCTTCTGTGACAACTCCACCTTTTGCCACATCCTTGGTGATTGATGGAAATAAGGACTTTATGAGCCACTCAGCTAAAAGCTGATTGGGAACGTATGTCTTAACCATTCGACAACGATGCCTCCAATCATGAATATGATCTGATATATGGGTGGAGGTAGTCTGTTTAAATTTGGTAAAGAGCTTTGTTCCAGTCTTTCACCTGATAGGTAATCGGAAGTGGGTCAAAAAGGTTGTGGCTAAAGTGGTGAAGTTTTTGAAAGAAGCTCTTGGTAATTCAATGTACCATTTAGCAGTTGGACCAGTAAGTGTTCTTTGAAAAGACGAAGTCTGATCGAATCATAATTCAAGGTATTGGATGAAAACCATAAATGAAATGTCATAACATGATTTGATGGGTCTTCTCCAAGATTTCCGTTAAACTTTGGAATATCAGATGGTAACTTGTGCGGAATTACCTGCCACCAAGGTACATATGTGATTGGATCATTGGTGAGCTGGTTTAAATTTGGTAATTCTAAAGTTGCTACAAATGGCAACTATCGATTCAAGTGAGGATGCGCATACCTAGGATATGATGAAATTTCCTGTGCAATAGGTCTTTGCAGACCGCCGTAGTGCATCTGCATTTGGTAACCTTGGTAAGGTTGTTGGACAAAACCAATATAAGGTGGTTGTTGATAACCAGATTGGAATTGTGGTTGTCCATAACCTGCAAAGCCTTATTGCCCAGGTCCTTGGTAAGCTTGATATTGACCAAAACCAGGTTGAGCTTGGGAACCAAGTCCAAACTGAGGTTGGAACTGTTGGAATTGGGGTTGTTGGAATTGTGGCAACCACAGTTGTTGAGACAACTGTTGTTGCCCAGTAATGAAAGATTGACCTAACTGTGAATCAACTATACCAGTGTAAACCTGAGTCAATCCAGATAAAGGTATACTAACCTGAGGTTGTTGCTGGGCTCCAGAAACAAGTGGCTATTGTAAAACAACTTGAGAAACTTGAACCTCTTGACTTGAAACTTGTGGTTGCAAGGAAGAAGGATCAATTTCTACTGGTTGAGATACAACAGTTTGGGATTGCGACTGTGGCACAGTAGTAACAATAGGCGTAGTAGGGATACAAAAGCCTTGGTTGATTAGGCATTACTGGTTTCCATTGACAAACTCTAATTCTAGGTTGACTTGAATATTGTGGGAAATTACCATATGGTTGTCCCCCAGAATAAGGAGGATACAGTGAATAAGCATATTGCTCTCCATATGGTGGAAATCTAGTATTTTATGGATACACAGGTCTTTGATGACTAGATTTCCCATCATGATAATGATGTGTAGGATCAAATTGTTGAGTTCCCATTTGAGAAAAACCAGGTAGAATTCCGGTTGAGGACATGGGTGATGACCATGGTGCAGAAGCAACCCCTGAGTGGGTTCTAGACAATGATTGGTAACCAACTGGGACAGACGATTCACCATACAGGTGCGACTCAGGTGTGGTAGAAAACATCGAAGGAGTTACAACAAAAGATTCTGCTATAGCTGCATCAAATGATACAGTCTGGGATGTTAACGGTTTTTCAGCCATAGTTAACTGACCCAAAAGTTGTCCCAAATATTCGACGGGAACTTGCAAGGAAGCAGGATCAGATGAAGCAAAGTAATAAGGAGTAGTAGAATAAAGATTAAGCCCAGTTCCAAAGTGAAATGGGGTTCCAGGTGTGGAATCCTTTACTATTTGCTTCTCTATGGAAATCAAATCTGGTGGAAGAGGTTGACCGTCAGGTTTGTAAAAGATTTCTGGTGTCGATGAAAGTGTAGTTTCAATAGTGACTGACGTCGGAGGGGTAACAACTTTTGAATGTTGAAATTCGAAGTCCAGATGTTTAGGTAAATGAACAATAGTTTCAAAGGGAGGTTCCTGAAAAACTTCAGGTTCATATGTAACTTCTATTTGAATTGGGATAGATTCTGGACCAACTCTTGGTTGAGTTGTTTAAAGTTCAGAAGCACTTTCTAGTTGAACAGTTTCAAGTTGAATATCAACTTGTTGTTCGACAACTTCGGTTACTGTTACACTAGGATCAGTTCTAATGTCCTCAGGAAACTGTGAAACTTCTTCTTTAAGAACAGATGTACTAGAAATAATTGGATAAACTGGAGTCTCTGTAGTTACTGAAACAAATGTTTCAGGTAACCTAGATGAAGAACTAGGAGTTCTTGATGTACTAAAATCAGTTAAACGAGACCACTTTGTCCGAATTGGTGTCGCTTCGGGAGGCAAAGGCGGTTGGCTCGTTGTTCTATGCGAATGATGGGGTTTGGGTTGATTTTCCTCCACGATTACTGATTAACTTTACCAAATTAAAATCAACTAAGGAATGAGGATGTTATTCGTGGTCAATTAATTTTTACAACACTGGAACACAACTTTGATTTTCAGTTTTAAAGAGTCGAGAAAAAACAAAAGATGACTCTAGTCGCCTTCAATTTTTAATGAGCCTAAAAGGAAAAGTGATCACATGATCCTTTTACTTTTAAAGAGTCGAAAAGGAACGAAAGTGACTACTCTGGAGATTCTAGACAAGAGGGTTTACCAGACAAATCACAAAACTGTAATATACACCTTGGTGATAAATTAAAGATAAATTACCAAGGACTTTACGTACGACAGTCAATCTTCCCAAATGCTGTGTTCGGTGTGTTGCGATTGGCAAGGCGGCAGACTCGACTTCCTAGGGATAAAGGATGTCAACCTATTGGGGTCTCCCACTATATACTCAACGATATAGGGAGCACAAGTCCATCTTAGCACTTATCGGATCAAAGAGGAGGAATCACCCAACCTTTAGTGAAAATGATAGCCACTAGGTTTAAAGACGCCGGAACACGTCTCTAGCCTAGACCTCTAGATTTTTTTCGTTAAGTTCCAAAGAGTTGTTATATTAATTGATGTTTATTTTAAGTTGATCTTGCTTAAAATTTTCCTTTGAAGGTTTGCCGCGAGATGTGTTCTGAAACTGCTAAGAATGCAACTAGAATGATAAGCACTCTTTTCGTTTAATTTCAACAATGAAAATCCTAGCTATGAGGGATAGAGCATAGAAGTACTTTTTGAACAAACAACAAAGAGCACAAACTAATGCAATTCCCTAAACCATTCCTTTTGAACACACAAACTCAAGTTCTAAAATGCAAATTGCATGTATTTCTTTTCAGTTTCTCTTAATGTGAATGAAGCAATAAGAAAAACTAATGCACAAATGGTTCAGAACTCTTTTCACAAAAAATGACGATTTATGACAATTTCTTTTAAAAGGGAAAGGAAGATTATATGACACTTTCGATTTTAAAGGAATGAAGATTTTTGACACTTTGAATGAAAATACAAATCAAATGCACAAATAAATCAATCGATTGTTTATGAAGGAAGATTTTACGACGCTTTAATTTTTTGAAGAAAATGACGATTTTACGAGACTTTTCTATCGACAAAACAATCGATCAAAACTACCTTTTGACAATGGATTGCAAATGATAAATCAAATACATAAAAAAAAATCCAACAATCCTAGTCTAAGTAGGGCCAAATCAAGGAGATGAAAAACTGATTTCAGAGACAGAACATCATTGACATTCAGTAACTAATTCAAATAGGAGAAAATTGGCAAAAACTTTTAGTTCCTAGATGGGAAACTGATCCTCAAGAGATCAGCGCAGGCTATAGTTAAAGACAGTGTGCTGAATCGCTCTGTACCTATGCGGGAAGTGCATTGCAGCGCAGGCAGCAGTTAGAGACAGTGCGCTGATAACAGTGAGCAATTCTGAAGGCAATTTTGGCACAGTTTCGGCTCAATTTTCAATGAAAGAGGACTGAAATCAATAAACGACCACAAGTACAGTATGTAGAAATGTCTTAAGAGGCTGATAAGCTACTAAGTTGGACAATCTGATCCCCAATGGAGTCACCAATTTTTTTCAGGAATATTTAGTGTTCTTGGACAAACGCCTAACCCTCTAGATCTAGTAGCATATCTAGAAACAACAAACAAAGTAATATTAACCTTTCCTATAAACAACAGATAAAATAAGAGAATAGAGAACCTACTTGTAGCTTTCGTTTGCTCCTTATCTCCCTTGACCGATTCCGTTGCTCCTTCCCGTAGTTAAATCGCTTGAGAAGTACCTTCACAACTATAGAAACAAAAATCCGTCAAAGCATAATGATCTATTGCTTATAAATAATATGGAATCGAAAACATGATATACATATGGAGGCATTAACATATAACACAAGCGTTAGGGAAAAAATATTGAAAACTTTATTGATAAGAGGAAAGATTACAAACCATATGAGTTCGATCTAGTGTCATCCTTCCAATTCAATCCTTCATCGGCCTCATGAAAAGCAAGACACTCCAACACTATGACAATACTTGCACTCAATTCTAATCTCATAGCACCAACATCTCCTTACAACTCAATATTTTTTAGCCCAGATCTCTTAGATGAGTGATCTATTTATAGGTGAGTGAAGGAGGTTATGCCATCAATGGAGATAATGAATGCCTTTCTAAATTTAGAAATCAGTTCCATGGAAGAAGGGATAGGGGATTGATGTTTCCTAATTCCCTTTCTCATCCAAATGCGAACTCAAAGGAGCAGGTGGCATTGAGAAACTTCTAGAGGCTTCCAATGGATAAGGAATCTTCAAACCCTCACGGAAATTTGCTCAAGTTCGCTCAACGCAGGCCAAAGAGGGACCAAGTGCACTGCATAGCACCATGTCAATGCATGGTTTGCATTGTAGCACACCCTAATGAAGGCCTACCTGCGTTGATCTTATTAGAGGTGTTTTTTGGATTTTTTCAATGATGGAACTTCTTTGGAAGTAAGGCATTCTGATGACTAATTTCTTTAGGGCATGTAACAACTGCACTAGGGGTTGATAGGCCCTAATAGTATGGATCTGTAATTTGGGGTTGATTTGCCCAAATGGATCTGTAATAGCACACCGACTGTTGCACTTTCTGCTTGTCCTTCTTTGATTTTGGACCCTCCTTGGTCGGCGTAGGCCTCGACCTGGGTGTCCTTGGGGATTTAGGCACTTCTTCTAGTACTTCTACACTTCCAACCTCTGGGGCAGCTCCCTCAACTGCCATTACTACCTTCGGGGTAGTTCCTTCGGCTGCCATTGCTTCTCCTGCACTCACGGTTTCTACGGGCGCTGACATTATGCTAGACAACAACACCTACGTCTCTGTTGGAAACTTCACAAAGACTGAACTCACTATCAGGGCTTCAAAAATCTTAGGGTTTATACATGCCTGAGAGCTTAAGACCTCAATTCTCAAAATGCTAAGTGTTTTTCACTAGGTAGCCACTTGTAATTTATAGGCATTTTCAAATTCAAATCCGACCGTTCCCCCCATAACTTGTTCATAAATGCTGGATTGGCGGCATATTTTCACAAATCTTGCCCTTAAATTCTAACTTAAATGCTGCCCCCCTGCTCCATTTGGCCATTTTCCGACTGTCAAGTCATGAACAGTGACCATAACGGTCACTTTCTGGCTGCCCTGCATGGTCCCTTCTTGGATAGCGCAACTCCCTGCGCATGTCTGCTGATACTATGACATTCCTTCATTCCACGCAGTTCCCCAATCACGTAGCTCCCCAACCCAGGCAATGTATTTTATAGTCCCGTGCCTCCTTTCAGCTGCTTGGAGTGCTAATACTGTGCTTCCATAATGTAGTCATCTAGTTGGATCACCGACTTCTGGCTTCAATCGGTTGCTATTCACCCGTCCTGGGAATGGTTATCCATTCAATTTTACCAACTGAACTTCTCCACCATCAGTAATCTCCTTGATGACATAGGGTCCCAACCAATGCATCCTAAATTTCCTTGGAAATTTATTGCTGTCATATAAAAAGACCAGATCATTTACCTTGAAGGTGCGCAGTTTGATGTGCCGATTGTGCCATGCCTTTTTGCACTCCTTTTGAACCTGTTGATGGAATCCAACTACAAATTTATCTTCTTCAAGCTCTGTTAGCTACGCGAGCCTCTCTTCTAGGGCTCTGTGATCCACCATTCCTATGAATGCCATTATGCGTAGACTAGGTACAATGTACTCCATCGACATCACAACTTCCACGCCATAAACCAGTATGAACAACGTTTGTCCAGTCAACTTCTTGCAAGTATTTTTATATTCCCATAGCACTGTAGGTATGCGAACATCCCAGTAATTTCTTTGAGCATTGAAAACCTTCGTGAGTGCACTCTCCAATATTTTATTAAATGCTTCCACCATCCCATTAGCTCACGGATGATAGGGTGTTCTCTTTTGATGGTACACCTAAAACTCCTCCGTCATCACGTTGATCGTCTCATTGAGAAAATGCGTACCGCGATCACTCATTAGAATTTTTGGACAACCAAACCTTGTTAGTATGTACTCAAATTTAAATTTTGTTTCTTTTACACTCGTACAATATTTCACAGGCTACGCCTCCGCCCATCTGGTTGAATATTCAGTCGCGGTGATGATGTACCATGCACTCGTCTTCTTCTCTGGAGGTTGAATTGGTCCTACAAAGTCAATTGCCCACTTCTCAAAGGGCTGTAGTGATATCTGTGGATTCAGTGGTAGCTCATCCCTGTGCGAGGGTCTGCCTGTCCTTTGGCATGCATCGCATGCCCTACAATATGCTTTTGAATCCTTATGCAAGGTTGGCCACCATAACCCAACACGTAGAATCTTCTGTGATGTTTCTTTTCCTGCATAATGACCTCTTGCTTCTCTATCATGAGCCTTAGCGAGGATGTTGTTTCATTCAAACTCTGGCACATAACATCGCAATATTTCATTTGACCCCATTTTGTACAAGTGCCCTGCAATGACAGAAAAGTCTGTCATACGCACCACCAGTTCCTTCTTCTGTTGGCTTGTATATCCTTTCGGAGCCATACCTGTCGTTAGGAAGTGTATAATATCTTCAAAGTGACTATCCGTGATGTGCACTACAAAGAGCTGCGTGTTAGGTAGCCCCTCCAAATTAGTAGGTTCCTCTCTCGTTTCGATGCGCGACAGATGATCCGATCCAGCGTTCAAACTTCTTGGTTTCACAATAACTTCAAAATCATACTCCTGGAACAACAACAACCACCTGCATATCTTTCCCCCCAACATAGGCTTGTTGACCAGGTATTTCAATGCGGAATGGTTCGTATACATCTTAAAGTGTCTGCCCAACAAATAGTGCCTGAACTTCTGGAGCGCGTATACCATAGCTAAGCCTTCGCGCTCTATTGTGGAATAATTTTTCTCCGCTTTGGACAACTTCCTGCTTGCAAATTCTATAGGATGATCCAAGTCCCCTTAACCGACCTGTGTTAGTACTACTCCCAACGCAATACATGACACGTCCACATGCACATGAAATTCCTTCTTCCAATCCGAGAAGACTAGGATTGGTGCGGTGACCATCTTCTCCTTCAGCACATCCAAGCTCTTTTGGCATTCTTCATTCCAACAAAA
Source organism: Pinus tabuliformis (assembly GCA_031772625.1). NCBI lineage: Eukaryota > Viridiplantae > Streptophyta > Pinopsida > Pinales > Pinaceae > Pinus > Pinus tabuliformis. Next base: position 1,918,838,360 of record CM062816.1, read on the forward strand.
CGTAAAATCATTTTTTAATTGTTTTTCCATCAGTGTAGTAATCTGGGCATGGCTCTTGATGGATTTTCTATAGTATCCCATATGCCCTAGTGTTGCGCACAACTATTTCACACTCCTTGGTGCCTCCAAGTTGATTATGACCGTGATCTTAGTTGGGTCTACCATCAAGCCTTGTCTGCATACCACATGGCCCAGCAAGATCCCAAAAGGGATACAAAACAAACATTTCTTCAGATTGAGCGTGATCTGGTATCTTTGGCATGTATCTAGCATCAAGCGAAGACTTGCCACATGGCGCTTCACCAATTCGAACACTGTCCAATCATCAAACTATACTTCCAGAAATTTAGGAATAAAATCCTTGAATATCGCGATAACTATGCGCAAAAAGATTGCTGGCATGTTCTTCAGCCCAAAAGGCATCACCGTATACTAGAAGTGTCCCCATTCAGTTGTGAAGGTCATCTTACTTCTATCCTCTGACGCGATCTTGATTTGATGGTACCCAGAGAACCCATCAGTGAACAAATACACTTCTTGGCTGACAACATTATCTAGGACCTCATCAGTGAACAGGGTTGGGAAGGGATCATGCACGCAGGCATCATTCAACTTCCTGAGATCTACGCATATCCTTATTTCTTCCTTCTGCTTCTTTTCCTGAACCACTATTGGGCTTACCCAATCAGATTCTTCCACTGGTTCAATGATACCCGCCGTGAGCATCTTATCTAACTCAATGCAGACCCTTTCCTTATACTTCGGATTAAGGCGGTAAGGTCTTTGTTTCACAGGTTTCGTGTCTGGTTTTAAGGTGATCTTCATGACACCCAGGTCTCCTATTATTCCTTTCAGATCGGAAAACTTCGTGGGGAATAAGTATTGATATTTTTGAAGTAGTTCGACGACCTTGTCTACCGTTGCTTCGTCCCAATAGTCCCTAATCTTTGCAAACTTCCGTTCTGCCTCCATGCCAATGTTCACCTGCCTAGTCTTGAGCGACTCAGTTATGTCTGGGTTCTCTAACTATGGTCTTTCAACTCCGCGGTGACCTTCACTCTCTAGGATATTAATCTTTCTCGGGTCTTCGTCTTCTTCTTCCATTGTTACATTGTAACACTCTATTGTGTGGCTCAGCTAGGTAGTCCAATCAGGTCTAGAGGATCCCGTGGTATCCTAAAGATGGTTGTCTTCACCTCCTGCAATGCTTCATCGATAGATTCAAATCCATCCTCAAAACTGAACGTCATAAAAAATCCTTGGCGCAAAACATCCCATTCTTCAATGCCATGATGAAGTTTTATCTCCAAGTACCAATTCATTGGTATAACATCCAAGGTATGACAAAACAGATGGACCCACTCTGGTTGAGGCTTTGCTCCATATACTTCAGTCTATTTGGCCAAATGATTGCACGGATCATTCCTCCCGCCATACTTTTCTGTTAATCGTACTGTCGGGTAGCCAAAGCGTGTTCTCATTATCCTTCTATATTTGCGCCAATCCTCAAAACTGTCCTTGTGTGTACCCCACCATCTTGCGAGTGTAGTGTGAAATGCCCAGTCTAATGCTTGGAAGCGATGCTTCTCAGGCACTTCCCTTTTGAATGCATCCAAAAAGTGATCAATGTTAGTTAACTCGTCATAGTGAGGCAAATTTCTTACCTCTGATGATACACAACTCAACGACTTGGTCATCGTATTACAATGCAGCGTAGATACTTCATGCAACCAGTTCTACCAGTGATCCAGTTCTTTGTCCGAATCTGATGTGCAAGATCTCTCGCTGTCCCATGCAATATGTCCGTCTACTGTAGGATTCACCCAATCTTGGTCTCGCGCTGTTATCTTGTAAATCTATTCCAAATCATCATCACTTTCATAATCACGGACCGGTTCTGTATAACGTGATCCTTCTGAAGCATCCAATGGCACCACTACAAGAAGAGATTTCTTCTCAAATATCATCTTTTGCTTATTTAGGTTGATTACCCCATTCATGTCAGTGGCCCAATCGATCCCAAGGAGTGCGGGGTATGGATTGCTATCATCCACAATCTCTATTACTTCAAAATCTGCCAGTGTGCTCGCACCTTCGATGTCAACTGTTACCCCCTGCAACCTTCCCATTGGGATGATTTTCTGTTGATTTTCCATCCTTAACTGGATCAGAGACCATTGGAGTGCAGGTCTCCCCATTATTTCCCATGTTTGTTTCGGCAAAACATTCACGTTGGACCCCAGATCCAAGATAACTTGGTCCATTTCGTATTCCCCTATCTGTGCAGTGAGTCTCATCTCACATCTAGTCCTTGCCTTATGCTTACCAAGATTTCTGACTATGCGTGGTTCACCAGTAGCGCTGTCCTTGCCAGCGCACCAATTGATCAGTTCTTGCAGTCCCTTCACAACCTTACTATCGCGGAGCAGTTTCATGCAGGTCTCCAAGAACGTGGTAATCATGGATGGGTCCATTTCTTCAACTGGTTTCTCCTGAATTCCTGAGGTAGAGGCCTTAATGAAACTTTTCTTCGCTTCCAAAAATGTTTCTTTTTCACATTCCAGATCAAACCCGGTCTCCTTTTCTGGTGCTTTACGGACCTACTCACCCTCTGCAGGCTGCTTCCCCTTATCCTCACCAGTCGTCATGCCACTTCACAACATAATGTTTACCTTAGGGTCTTCCTCACGAGGCTCAACCCTCATCATCTGTAGGTTCTGAGTTGATAGTAGAGGTTGCGCAAATGGCAATTGTCAGCCGCATGTTTCCTAGCTACCTGGAATATAGCACACCATAGCGCGGGCCCTGTACTTGGCCCTACTGCAGCCTTTGGCCTTAGAGGCATTGGCCCCCCGGCTACAACAAAATTTACAAAGACTGGGTTGTGATCCTTGTCATGCCCCTGACCTTTTCATTTTAGGCACCAGACTTCTTCACGCGCCTCTAGAAGAGTTGTTTTGTCTTTCTTTAGGCTTTGCATTTCGAGGAAAAGGTTCTGCAACTACGCATGAATCTAGTGAACCTCCATATTAGCATCCTGCATTTGTGTCTCATGCAATCTCATCACGGTTTCCAAAGCTTCCGCCTGGGTCCCAATCTTCCGTTGTAGTCTAGTTGGTCAGGATACTCGGCTTTCACTCGAGAGACCTGGGTTCAGGTCCTGGCAACGGAACCATTTGTTGGCTTCTGAACCAGGTTTAGCATTAGTCAGCCAAGAAAATCCCTATACTACTGGCCCTTTCGGCATCAATCCATGGAGTGCAGACTGAAGTCTCACTCGAAGCAGTATGGGGGGATGTAGGAACCAAGTTTTCGCACCCTCAGATGGTTGTGATGTTGGTTTTATACCTTAACTCTGCCTTCGCGCAGATTGATAAGCCCTTAGGGCTTATCAATGTACTTCTCTATTAGACCTTTAGAACCTCTGCGAAGGTCTGTGAGTGTCCTTCGTGTAACCCTAAAAAGAGATCTCGACACTTACACGCCTCTGTAACTACCTTGCTGTATGGTTCCCCAAATTATCTTAAGTGTTCGCCAATTCTATCATGCAATTTAGATTATCGTTGCGTAAACATATATCTCTACTTGCGTTCATATAACAGAGGAAAACATATAGGTTCGCGCATCAATTTAGCATTAAAACATAAACCTAGTGCTTAACATAACATAATCACATGCAATTGACAGAAGTAAAATACACAGTAATTTCAGAATACTCTTCTTTATTGATAATCCAGATTTTCAGTACAAACTCTAACTACCATGCGCACACAGCTGCAGGAGTCTGCACACTCAACTACAGACTTCTACCCTAGGCCTCTGTGCACTCAGCTGCAAAGCCTTCTACCTATGCTAAGACTCTCTCTCTTAGCTCCTTAAAGACTCCTCAATGACTCTAACTCTATCAAGTCTACCAAAATGAACTAACTTAGACTCCTCTAAGGCCTCATTTTTATACAATCCCATGGTCCACGGATCCAGGGCGGATCTCATCAAGTTGGCACAACCTATCTAAACTAAGGGCGGGAACCATTTTTGACTCTTGATATCTTCGTGCTCTGCGACCACAAAATGCGGAGACTTTACATTTATTTATACAAAATTCAGGCTTTCTGCCCCAAACTTGGGTTTTTAACCCCAAAATTGATCCCAGGGGACCCATTCCCAACACAGATTTTCCTTGCATTTGCAGTCTTTAAAATTCAAGTTCTTTTTATATTAAGTCTTTGTTTTCACTTCATTGGATTGTTTTGATTCATTTTCATAGGTTTACCATTCATTTCTCGTTATTAGAATTCTTCTTTTAGAAATAAAATTGAAAGTTGATTTCCTAGAATATATTGTGCAATAATACTTCACAAGTATACGAACCTGGATTGATAACTTAATGCTAAATAATTTAACTAACAATTAAATTACACAACAGTACCTGTAGCAGTATGTTACAACATTGGATAGTTATATAAAGGTTGTGGATGAATTCACTTATAATTTTGCTCAAATATGTAGGTTTCAACCCTGTACAAAAATTACTTGCATACAGATTCTAAGAAAAATAGAAAATAAACAATGGCAAGAGAATAAAACATAAAACAAATATACACAGAGATTATCCCCTGGATCGAAAAACCGGGACTACCATATTAGTTTTTAATTATATTCCTTTCAATGTTACAATACATATATATACATGCTGAAGCATCCATAAATCCCAATCCATTAACCCTGGATTAGAACATAACCGTAGTTCCTTTGACCGGATATACAAAATACCATGGACAGAAAACCATCATGCCCAAAACCATGTGCGAAATCCATGCACAAAACCATAGGTAGGTCCACCCACCTAATATAGTGTCCAATTTTTTTTTCCTGGGGCATTGCCCTGGACCCCATGCAGGGGGCGGTACCCCGGAAGGGGGGGTAGCTGTCCCCCCTGTGACTCCCCAGCAGTGCCCGATGCAAGGTACATGTGGTAATGCTGCCCCCCCTGTGACCCCCCCACGTGTGGGGTGGTCGTGGAAAGAATATAACACAACCCAACAAAATCAACAACTTGTTGAAGCAATTGGCAGGTGTTAAATGCTCCAAATTTTTCATATTTTCAATTTTTGGTCCTTACTCAAAGCCCAAAAGATGAAGATGTATTTTATATTCTAAATAGTACGGTTTTTATGTGAAGGTTTTAAGGACAAGGGTAACTTTTCTAAGTTCAATTTTTCAGAAGGGGAATATTGTGTGGAAAATAATCTTTAGGAAGGATCCAATGAATGTGATGGAAAAATAACTTTTGATATAACTATGTCAAAAATTCTATCATATAAGTACTTTGGCTTTCCTCTTACTATTTTAGACATTGATGAAGTCAAAAGGTAAGATTTGTGTGATAGAATGACAGTTGGTTGACATAGGTGGCATAACTAACCATGTTTGAAGGGTAGTTAACAGATATTAAGGAAACAACTTGAAAAAAACACAGATAACGACAGAATATCAACAATCAAAGGAACATTTCTAGATTTATAGGCATAAGACTTTCTATCAGTTTTAGATATCTTGCAAACAAATCATAGATTATTTTTACTTTTGGTATACTATTATATTTATATTGTTGAAGATTGTAACAATTAGAGGATTGTAGTTTTTCTATATATTATTTCATTTGTAATGAGAAATGGTTGGCTTTGGAGTCAAAACCCTCATATTTTTGTAACAACCTATAGATTTCTGGATTTTAATTAAAGGTCTCTAGATTTTCGTTTTGACAGACCTTGTTTCATATGTATGTATTTTATTGTAAATACATAATCTTGTTCTTCATACATCTATGGTTGTTTAGATCTAGGAAGAGGATTGGCTAAGAATTAGTCACCCTTACATCCCATAAAAAGTTATTTTCAACATTAAGTTAATTAAAATAGTTTGTTTGATCTAGTTCCTTTGCATGATTAGATTGTTTCCATCTATACAATTCTTATTTGTACTTTGTTTAAGTTTTTGAGATTCACTCTTCACACTCTCTAACCTTATTAGCTAGTGTAAGTATTCAGTCTAATTATAAATGTTAGTTGCTGGTCTCTAAAGTATTCTACCCATGGTTTCAAGCTATTGATTAGTATATGATAGTTGGTTGTTGGCACTTTGATTGAGTCTCTGAAAGGGAGAGTTTATTTGTTAAGCAGGGATTTGTGACTCATTAGAAACCATCCCTCCAAAGCCCCCTAAATCCGGCTATTGTGCTTCATATGTTGTTTTTCATTAATGGTGAAAAAACAAAAAGCCTTATAACATTGAGGGAGCTCTCTCTCGTTCAAAGGCCAACTTGAACCTAGAGTGGTTGAGTTGGTTTCTTAGCATAGTTTATATCCAATAAACTACCTTCAAGAAATAAATACGACATTTGGGGTTGTTGTGGGGGAGCGAAGTTGTTATCTCATTTTTGCTTCATAGTTTTAAGTTCAACAATGTGATTTTTTTATTAATATTAAAAAAAAATTAAGGCACTGACAGTGGGATTGTCATTTCCAATTGTAAAATGTTGAATAAAAATGCGTTGACATATGGATTATCAGCACCTATGTTAAATTTGTAAAATAAAATGCACTGAAAACTGGAGTATCAACGCCAATTTTAAAATGTAACATAAAATGTTGACAGCAGGAGTATCAGTGCCCTTTTGAATTTTAAATTTTCAAATGTCAATATCAAATGCTGAAATAACACATGTCAGCAAAGGAGCGGTAAACCAATCAAGAGAGCACTGGCTAATCAAATGGTAACATGTCATTTCATAATTTCACATGGGGATATTTTCACCGCTGGAAGGTAATAATTATGGTAAATGAATCGGGTAATTCATCATATTTATGTATGACTGATTGACTAGAACGTCAAATCTTAAATGTTTCCAGATGGTGTAAGTAATCATATTACCATGAGTTAGTAGTTTTGCATAGTTAATCCTTTGTATTATTTTATCCGCCCAAGTAAAACGGTCTTATCCTGAATTCTTGTGATTGAATCCCACTCCCATCTCTGTTTCCTGTGTTTTGGACAATGGTTATGGGGAAGAATGGAAAGTTGCACATAAGGGAACCCAAAGGACCCAACATTCTTGAGGCATATCCAGAGGTTCGAGAGTGGTTTTGGGAGGCTAGATGGGATGAATTTTTCTTCTGATGTACAGGCTACCATGACGGGGTTGCTAGGGATTTTTCTGAAGGATTTGATGGCCAGGGGGTTACCGTAGGAGGGATTTATTTCCCTCTCACAGAGGAGGTGGTTGTCGAGGCTACAAGACTCCCTGTGGACAGAGAATAATGGTTTAAACGTCACATTTTGGCTAAATTGTTGTGCCATTTTTCTTTAAGTATGATAATAAGTAGAGGCCCTAGAATTCAGAGATATAGATAGCTTGGTTGAAGGACGAATGGAACCTACTCCTGAGGATTGCACAATCATATTTCACATGTGAGGGATGCTTCAATAGAGTCAATTTATATCATTTTCGCTTCCTCGCTCACATTGCATGACAGGTTAGGATGAATGCCCCTTTCTTTTTGTTGACGAGTCTTAAACAAATGCCTACAAAGGTTAGGGAAAAACCAGATGCTTCCTCCCATTTTATTTATCACAAAGGTTTGATTAAATTGTTAATTGAAAATCATTTAAGAAAAATCAATAGAACATGCAAGCACTTTCTATTTTTTTGGGGGGGACGGGGGGGGGACAGTTTGTAGAGACTGTCACATCAAAGACTAAGGCCAAAGGCAAAAAGAAAGGAACCAAGAAAATTGTTGAACAACCCCAAACCCTAGAGCAGGGGACTTCATCTATTTCAACCAGAAGCCAAAAGAGAGCAAAACCTACCCTTCCTTTAGTTCTTGAATTGGAAAGGGTTTATTCAGTAAGAAGTGGAAGACTTAGATAAAATAAGAGCTTTCCCTCTCCCCATGTATCTTCTCCTGTAAAGGTTAAGATCGCTAAGTCAACAAAGGAAAAAAAGGCTCAAGCTACTGAAACTGGGACAAAAAAAAAATTGACACTAGGAGAATTTTGAGGTCTAAAATGGGCCTCCTAAGAAAAATATACAACCAAAATAAACTTTATAAGAACCAATAGGATTCAAGATGATGATGTTAACCATGGGGGATGATTCACCATTTTTGGAGTAAAAAAGTAAAAAGATTAAAAAATAATAAAATAATTAAAGTACTTTTTTCAACTTGTATTTTCAACTTATCTCCCTAAGGTTTTACTCAAATTTTGAGTGGGAGAACTCATTGGATGAAAAATTTAATTCTTCATCCAACGAGTACTCATGTTTCATACTTTCAATGGACCATGCTATACGAAAAATAAGAAATATATGAAAAACATGACTGCAATCATGTTTTCATGTATTTCTCATTTTTCATGTAGTAGGGTCCATCGAAAGTATTCAACATGGATACGCCTTGGATGAGGAATCAATTTTTCATCCAATGAGTGTTTCTACTCGAAATTTGAGTAAACCCATAGGGAGATAGGCTGAAAATATGAGTTGAAAAAATAGGTTTTTCTTTTTTTCCCTCTAAAATTTGATGATATAATCTAATCTTATTTTATTATTTCCACTATTATTTTATAATTTCCTTAGGAGGCCCATTTTAGACCTCAAAATTCCCCTAATGTAGGGATCCTACTTTATTTGAGATTTATAAAGGAGGAAGAAGACCACATACTAGATAGCTGAATAAACTCAGGCTAAATATCAAACTTAAACAAAAGCCTAGGATAGCAGAACAGGTCATTGACGTAGATGATACACCTCAAAAGGATTTGATCTTAAACAAAGAAAAATGTGTCGGTTCTAAGAGGCTTATGAGGCAAAGTAAGAAACCTGCTATAGAGGTTAAGAAACCCAAGAAAGGGAGAAAAGGCAAGGTTGATATCTTGTAAGAGGAAGCCATAAGACTCAGCTAATCATTTTCAAAATAGAGTTTTGTTTTTCTAGAAGTTTTCAATGTCATCTTGATTGGGCTCTGACAGTTATCCTGCTAGTGCCTTTCCACTTCAATTTTGATGAGTGATGACAGTTGGATTTTCAACATTGACAGCTAGTCCATCAGCGATCCTAGTTCTTCTCTCGATTTGAACAGGTGCTAGTAAATCCATCAACACTGGAGGAAAATGATATTTTTAAGTAAAAAGAAGTGTTGTGGAATGAATACAACCCAAACAAAAGGATCCAATTTCTATGTGTCCTTTTTTGGATCAAGACCATATGTTAAGGGAGAAATTGACACATCAAGCATAAATATAAACAAAGGCTTTCCGGGAATTCTTGGCAAGAAATTAGTCATTAGTTTGATCCTTAATTTTGGCCAGCTCTCTAATGAGCCCCAAAAATGGGTAACTTTATGGGCTCATTTTGCCTATTATTCTTGATTAATCCACCATTCTTCATAGTTTTATGCATGCTTTTGAATATATTTATGTTAATTAAATGAATGAGAATAGTCACTTGACCACAAAGTCTAATACGTGCTTATTGCAGATTTTTGGACATCTTTTGGACCAAAGTCAAGCATTTATGAGCAAGTTGACAGCCAAATACGAAGGAACAAGGCTGATGATTTGTAGGAAGGGTGTCTCCTACACTAAATGACCCCTTCCTTGAGTTCTCCACCATCAGCCCGGAGTTCAACAGTGCACCAAAGATGATTTCAAGGGGCAGCCGAGCAAGTTTTGTGAAGTGGCTGATTAACTGCAGTCTTGAGCAGCCAAGATCTTAAAGTTAAGGAGGACTGTTGGGAGTCCTCGTGTTGCATAAGTAGGAAGGCTTCAAGCCTTGGTAGTTTAGCTATTGAACAGTTGTTTTTCGCACTTTGGTGCAGCTCTGCATTTCAGCTCATTTTCGAGCTCTTGCTGTAAACATATTTGTGACATGACTATTATTTTTTGAGTAATGGAGATGAATTTTGCTTTGCATCAGCTCTGAGCTTTCTTAGGAGGCTGTAGCTCTTGGGGTTGGGCCCAAACCAAGTGCCAGTACCTCCTTTGTGTACTTTTATATGTTGGAAATAATACTGAGAGGGGGGGTGAATCAGTATTATCAGATCAATAAAACTTTTTCAATGCTCAGAAACATATACGCTACTTCAGTTAAGTGAACCAGCGTGTACACGCTACTGTGTCTAAAGAAACCAGCGTATAACCATAAATCTTATAATTCAGTTAGTTTATCTTCAGTTAAATGCATCAGGACATTATTCATCATATTAAGAGTAAACAGATGCAGTATAACAGAACAGATCATCACACAAAAGCCACACACATGAACACCATGATATAAGGTGGAAACCCAATGTGGGTGAAAACCACCTGCTGCAAGTTGTCTCTATCTTTCTTTAATAAGAACTTCAGTTTACAATCTTTTGTACTGGTGCAGCCTTATACCAGTACGCAGGCTACAACCTACAGAAGGCTTCAACCTTCTCTCGTTCTCCAAACTTCCTTGGAAGGGAGCACCAACCCCCTTTGCTCTTGTACTAGCTAAGATACTAGTACGTAGGTGCTGGCCTACAATCTTCTTTCCTTCAGGTACCACTTTTCATCAATTTTTAGACTGGATACTCCTGAAGCACAACATTACAATCTGAAGACCATGATTCATTCACAAATCATTGAAGCATAAAACAACCAATACTAGCATCATCAATCTTTGAATCACTGAACCACTGAAACCCTGTCAAACCCAGTCACCAGAACACAGAGTAGACTACAGAACTCTGCAATAACAGTCAGACCCAGCTGCAACCCAAAAATCAAGATCCAAAAGATATACGCTACTACAATGAAAGCAACCCACGTATACACGCGGTTTTACCGAAGACAACCTGCGTACAAATCTAAAAATAATTTTTCATAACTTGCAGCTGTACCAGATTTCAGTTATACCCAGAACATAACATTGCGTCAGTATGCAGATCTAGAAATATGCATAATCAACCATATAAATATAGTTCATTTCAAACCATTTGATCCCGATCTCTCCTTAGATCTTGTTCTCCATCAACCGATGAGATCTCTCCTTAGCTCAGATCAAGCAATACATCATCAACCAATAACCTGCATACTGGATCTAATACTTCATCAGATATTCAAGACCTTTTCAGATGCACTTGCCTAATGATTTCCTTCTCCTTATATAGCCTTAGGCCTTGTTCAATACCAAGAGCCAAAACCATAGAAATCCAATACCATCATCTTCAAAACTAGGGATCAACACGTCTGTTGAGACACCAAGGTCCAAAACCATAGGCACAACTTCCAAGGAATAACCGCCGTGGACCAAAGATAAGTTTTCCACATACACGCGCTTTTACTGAAGCCAACCAGCGTGTACACGCGACTTGGTATATAGCGAACCTGCGTATACGCGACTTGGTATATAGTGAACCTGCTTGTATATGCGACTTGGTATGTAGTGAACCAGCGTGTATATATTTTTCTTCATACTTGTAGACTAATCATCAATTCCTTGCTGCTATCCTTCTGCACTATGATTTGTTATCAATGTGATTTGCCATCAAGGACAATACTTGTCTCATAATGCCAACAATCTCCCCCTTTGGACTTGATGGCAACAAGACCAAATCAAATCACTCTCCCCCTTTGTCATCAAGGGCAAAGGGCTGTGCTCCCCCTGAGTACATGCTGATATCTTTGCTTGGCTGTGCTGAAACATGCTCCCTCTGACTGTAGGCTAGACCTGCAATAGATGTTCTTCAAAAGAACTAAGACTTGTACATCATAAAGGACCTTCCTATCACCAAAAGACTCAATACGTACATCCATACTCCCAACCAAGAGGGGATACGTCAGAAATTTACATATAATAACCAATATGCATCCCAGGCATAGTGGGGAAACCAACATAGGCCGTTACATGACCTTGACACCATAAAGAGATATCACAAAAGAGGTACATGACATAGAGACGAAAAAATCTAGACCAAGACTTATGAAAGACACCAGCAGCATCTGATAAACATCTTTTATATCAGCAGCTAAGATTTCCTTCTGAGCTCCTTCTCTTGAAACTAACAATAGTTGTGAAACAGGACCAAAAGAATCTAAATGCCAACAATGCTTTATGAGACTTTAAGCTGCTCCCCCTGAACCTGTGCCTGAAGAATTCTGGCATACCCATCTCAGACCTTCTCCAACCAGAGTCTGCCCTTGCTGTTCAGAACTCCATATACGCGACTTCTCCTGCATAAAACGGCGTATGTACGCGGATATAATTTCTGCAACACGCGTACACCATACACGCGACTTTCCCTGCATAAATCTGCGTATATACGCGGATATCCCTTACGCAACTCGCGTATACCAACTTTTCTGTAGAACAGACAAGCTTCAACAGCAGGATGAAGCATCAATTACTCCCAGCTTTTGTCTGAGATATTCAAAAGTTTCCCTGGGCAGTGGTTTTGTGAGAATATCAGCAACTTGTTCCTTAGAAGGAACATACTCCAACTTGACCTTCTGCTCAAGCACTTGTTCCCGAAGAAAATGGTACTTGATTGGTATGTGCTTGGTCTTTGAATGCATGACTGGATTCTTTGAAATGCTGATTGCACTTGTATTATCACATAAGATAGAGACTGGTGGAGTGCAAGTGATTTGAAAGTCCTGCAGGGTCTGCATCATCCAAAGAAGTTGTGTGCAACAAGATGCCGCAACCACATATTCTGCTTCAGCTGTAGATAAAGCAATCGAACTCTGTTTCTTGCTGAACCAAGATACTAATCTAGAACCCATGAAGAAAGCACCACCACTTGTGCTCTTCCTATCATCTACACTTCTGACCCAATCTGCATCTGTGTAAGCATGAAGAGTGAGATCTGTATCTCTAGGATACCATAAGCCATAGTTTTGGGTCCCTTGAAGATACTTGAAGATTATTTTGACTGCCTGAAGATGAGTTTCCTTTGGGTTGGCTTGAAATCTTCCAACAATTCCTACTGCATGCATAATATCTGGTCAGGTACCTGTCAAATAAAGCAAACTCCCAATCATGGATCTATAAGTTGGTTGATGAAATGCTGCTGATTCATCATTTGCACTGAGGCTGCATCCTGTAACCATGGGTGTACATACTGGCTTTGAATCTTCCATGCCATACTTCTTCAAGATCTGCTTGAGGTACTTGGTTTGAGACAAGAAAATACCTCCTTCATTTTGTTGAATTTGCAATCCAAGAAAGTATGTCAATTCTCCAAGCAATGACATTTCAAATTCTTTCTGCATAACCAAGGCAAAGTTCTGACTCATAGCCTCTTCATTGCTGCCAAAGATAATATCATCTACATACACAACAAGTATTAGCAATTTGTTATTTTCAACTTTCATATAGAGATTGCTATCTGCTGATCCTTTTGAAAAACCTTGTTGGTGAAGATATTTGTCCAATCGATAGTACCAAGCCCTTGGAGCTTGTTTGAGACCATAGAGAGCCTTTTTCAATCTGCATACAAGGTTGGATCATTCCCAAGAATGAAACCATCTGGCTGCTCAATATATACTTCTTCTTCTAAGTCTCCATTCAGAAAGGCTGATTTTACGTCCATTTGGAATACCTTGAAGTTTTGAAAGCTTGAGAGAGCAAGGAACATTCGGATGGCCTCAAGTCTTGCAACAGGAGCAAAGGTCTATTCAAAATCTATTCCTTCTTGCTGCGCATACCCTTTACAAACAAGTCTGGCCTTGTTTCTAATTACTTCTCCATTTTCATTCAATTTATTTTTGAAGAGCCATTTAGTCACTATGACATTTTTATCTTTTGGTCTAGGAACCAATTCCCAAGTATTGTTCTTTTCGATCTGTTCAAGTTCTTCATCCATTGCTTTGACCCAGCATTCATCTTTGCATGCCTCTTTCACATTTTGTGGTTCAGTGGAAGAGAGTAATGCCAAATAGCTTGAAGCTTCTGCAATTCTTCTTCTTGTTTGTATTCCTGCTTCTTTCTGCCCCACAATCTGAGATTCTGGATGATTCTTTTGAACATATCTGGATGGAGTCTTTTCTTCTATTCTTGTCTGCTCCTCTGGTTCTTCTTGAGGTTCTTCTTCTTCTTGAGGTTCTTCTTCTTCATCATTCTGCCTTTGAGAATAGCCTTCATTTTCTTCAATGTCTTCATGATGAACTTGCCTAGGAATATATCCCTTCTCATCAACCACTACATCAATGCTGTCAACAATTCTGCCAAGTCTTTTATTGTAGCACTTGTATGCTTTGCTATGTGGAGAATAACCAAGAAGAATGCCTTCATCTGCTCTTGGTTCAAGTTTTCCAAGTTGCTCATCAGTATTCTTAATATAACATTTGCTCCCAAAGATTTTGAAGTGGTTCACCGAAGGAGTCTTACCACACCAGAGCTCATGAGGAGTTTGAGTGCTATTTACTCGGACATTTGTTTTGTTGAGAATAATAACTGCAGCATGTGCAGCTTCACCCCAGAAAGTTGCGGGAGTACCTGACTCATCAAGCATAGCACGAGCCATTTGTTGGATTGTTCTGTTCATTCTTTCCACAACTCCATTTTGCTCAGGAGTTCTAGCTGTAGAGAATTCTCTTCTTATCCCATGTTCTTCACAGAAATCGAAGAATTCATTTGAAGTAAACTCCCCACCTCTGTCAGATCTGAGGCACTTAATTTTATGTCCTGATTCATTTTCTGCCAAGGCTTTGAAGGATTTGAATTTTTCGAATGCTTCATCTTTGTGCTTCATAAGTCCTAACCAGACAAACCTGGAGAAATCGTCAATGAATAATATCAAATATTCTTCTCCTCGAGGTGTCCTTTTCCTAAATGGACCACATACATCTGTATGGACTAGCTCAAGAGGTATGCTGGCTGATCCTTCCTTCTCTGGAAAGTTAGTTCTGGTTTGCTTTCCAAACTGACAAGATTTGCATATAGTGTTGTCTGGAATTTTGATATCTGGAAGACCGCGAACTGCCTGATATTTGCATGCTTTCCTTATTTGTGAAAAACTTAGATGCCCCAACCTTCTATGCCATAGCCAGTGTTCATCATCCTTGCTCAAATATCATTGTTGTGGTCTTTCTTCAAATATGTATAGATTATTTGGAGTCCTTCTTCCTTTGATCACTGTTTTGCCTGTATCAAGATCACGAACACAACATCCATTTGATCTAAATATTACCTCTGTTCCTTGATCGCACATCTGACTGACACTCAGAAGATTATGCTTCAATCCATCAACATACAAAACATTTCCAGCTTTGACCTTCTCTTTCAATGGAGCAACACCTTTTCCTTTTATGGCTGCAGAGATATCATTTCCAAAAGAAACTTTCTTCCCTTTTTCTAATGCGGTATATGACTCAAGCTTTTCTTTGTCCCCTGTCATATGCTTCGAACATCCGCTGTCAATGTACCATAGACTTTCTTGACCTTCTGCATAAAAGGCTATCCCACATCTTTCTGGTTGTGGTTCCTTTATTCTCCATGTTCTGACATTTGAGTTTTGCTCCTTCTGAATTGTCTTCCTGAACCTGCTCCTGCATTCAGAGTCTTCATGACCAAAGTTATTACAAATAGAGCATTCAACTTCATTTTCAAGAACCGAAAAGTTGTTATAAGTCCTTTTCATGGTTTCAGTCATTCTCCCTTGCTTTTGAGTTTCTCTAGTCATGATTGTCTTGTAGGCAACACATTGAGCTGCTTTGTGACTGAAGTTATGGCAAGAAAAGCATTGGCCATTAAAAAAACTTCTGCGATAATTAGATCTATCATCCAACCGATTGTAGCTTCTATTTATTCTTGGAGAAAATTGGGAAGATTTTACCTGTGGATGATTGTAGCTTTTGTTTGTCCTTAAGGCAGTTTTTCCCCAAATTTCTTGATGGTATTTATATGTTCTTGAGGTAAACTGTCCCTGATTCACCTAATTATTTTTATTTGGCCTTTGCTCGCTTCTCCTTGCTGCATCAAGATAACTTTTAGAGGTAGAGGCTTGAGATGTTTCTCCATTATATCCAAGACCTGTCTTGATCAGAGGAGATCGCTGCACATTGATAATCTCATCCAAGGTTTCAGATCCTTTAACAAATTTAAGATTAATAGCTTTTGTTTTCTCAATCTCTTTTCTAAGACCAACAATTTCACCTTCTAGTTTTTCAAGATGTTTTTCCTTTTCATCAATTTGAAATTGTAGAGTATCAATGATCATATTCTTTTCTTCTATACATCTCTTGAGTCTAGTAATTTCATCATAAAGGTTATCCACATCTATAGCATCCATATAATCATCATCCTCAAATTCCATTAACAACTTATATTCATTACCTCATTCATCTTCATCACTATTCGATAGACCATCACTATCTTCATGAGTGTAGTAGCTTTTCTTATTTGCACTCTGTTTCTTGTTCCATCTAGCAGGTTCCTTTCCTTTATCCTTATAAGGACATTTTGCAGCATAATGACCTACTCTTCCACAAGCAAAGCATTTAAAAGGTAACTTACCTCTGAACCTTCCAGAACCCCTTTGAAGATTTCTGACAAAATTTGATTCTTCTTCCTCTTCTTCTGGGATGTGGTTTGCTTCATAATAATCTTCTTTGCCTGATGCCTTGAAAGCAACTTCTCTTCTGTCTGATGGACCTCCCTTTCTCATTTCATAAGCAGTTAGAATTCCATGTAGCTGAGACATAGTAAGAATTCGTAGATTTTCCTTTTCTTCTATTGCAGATACTTTAGATTCAAACTTGGGGGACAATGATCTTAGAACCTTTTCAACCACTATAGCCTCTTTTATTTCTTCACCCAAATTTTTCATACAATTAACAATCTCATCTACCCGAAGAAAATAGTTAGCCACACTTTCATCATTATACATCTTGAGAGTCTCATACTGAATCCTGAGAGTTTGAAGTTTAGCACGCTTTACCTGTTCATCTCCTTCATAGCTCGTGACAATTTTGTCCCATATCTCTTTTGCGGATTTGTAGTGCATTACCTTCATGAATTCCGTTTGGGATATACATCCTAATAGGGTACTGACTGCTTTCGCATTTGTTTCATACTTCTTTTTCTCAGCTGCATCTGTAGGAGTAGCTGAAGGAAAAACATAGCCTGTTTCTACGATGTCCCAAACTTCTGTACCAAGAGATTGAAGATAGGCAGTAACTCTTACCTTCCAATAATTGAAGTTTGTCCCATCAAAAACCGGTGGCCTGATTGATGCTTCTCTCTCGTAGTTGCTCATGATGAACGATCTACCTTCAAGCGATCAAGCTTCTCTGAAGGACCTGCTCTGATACCAATTGTTGGAAATAATACTGAGAGGGGGGGTGAATCAGTATTATCAGATCAATAAAACTTTTTCAATGCTCAGAAACATATACGCTACTTCAGTTAAGTGAACCAGCGTGTACACGCTACTGTGTCTAAAGAAACCAGCGTATAACCATAAATCTTATAATTCAGTTAGTTTATCTTTAGTTAAATGCATCCGGACATTATTCATCATATTAAGAGTAAACAAATGCAGTATAACAGAACAGATCATCACACAAAAGCCACACACATGAACACCATGATATAAGGTGGAAACCCAATGTGGGTGAAAACCACCTGCTGCAAGTTGTCTCTATCTTTCTTTAATAAGAACTTCAGTTTACAATCTTTTGTACTGGTGCAGCCTTATACCAGTACGCAGGCTACAACCTGCATAAGGCTTCAACCTTCTCTCGTTCTCCAAACTTCCTTGGAAGGGAGCTCCAACCCCCTTTGCTCTTGTACTAGCTAAGATACTAGTACGTAGGTGCTGGCCTACAATCTTCTTTCCTTCAGGTACCACTTTTCATCAATTTTCAGACTGGATACTCCTGAAGCACAACATTACAATCTGAAGACCATGATTCATTCACAAATCATTGAAGCATAAAACAACCAATACTAGCATCATCAATCTTTGAATCACTGAACCACTGAAACCCTATCAAACCCAGTCACCAGAACACAGAGCAGACTACAGAACTCTGCAATAACAGTCAGACCCAGCTGCAACCCAAAAATCAAGATCCAAAAGATATATGCTACTACAATGAAAGCAACCCGCGTATACACGCGGTTTTACCGAAGACAACCTGCGTACAGATCTAAAAATAATTTTTCATAACTTGCAGCTGTACCAGATTTCAGTTATACCCAGAACATAACATTGCGTCAGTATGCAGATCTAGAAATACACATAATCAACCACATAAATATAGTTCATTTCAAACCATTTGATCCCTATCTCTCCTTAGATCTTGTTCTCCATCAACCGATGAGATCTCTCCTTAGCTCAGATCAAGCAATACATCATCAACCAATAACCTGCATACTGGATCTAATACTTCATCAGATATTCAAGACCTTTTCAGATGCACTTGCCTAATGATTTCCTTCTCCTTATATAGCCTTAGGCCTTGTTCAATACCAAGAGCCAAAACCATAGAAATCCAATACCATCATCTTCAAAACTAGGGATCAACACGTCCGTCGAGACACCAAGGTCCAAAACCATAGGCACAACTTCCAAGGAATAACCGCTGTGGACCAAAGATAAGTTTTCCACATACACGCGCTTTTACTGAAGCCAACCAGCGTGTACACGTGACTTGGTATATAGCGAACCTGCGTATACGCGACTTGGTATATAGTGAACCTGCTTGTATACGCGACTTGCTATGTAGTGAACCAGCGTGTATATATTTTTCTTCATACTTGTAGACTGATCATCAATTCCTTGCTGCTATCCTTCTGCACTATGATTTGTTATCAATGTGATTTGCCATCAAGGACAATACTTGTCTCATAATGCCAACATTATATGTTTTCCTTGCATTCATATTATAATTTCTGTTATTTAGGTTAAGATCTTGCTTTGATACTTAGGTTTCTTTTTATGATTAAAATAACTTCTCATGTTTTAGGTTGATTTGACAGTTTGGTAACAGAAAAGATCTATAAAAATCCCATCAATCAATCCTTGATCTCATCTCTCCCTCCTTGGGACCATGAGCTAAGACCAAGGCATACTTGCTGCCACAAAAACACTGTTCCTGCCTCTCTATGCAATTTCTAGTGTTAGATTTTTAGTTGGAAAAGTTGATACCAGTTGTACTTGCATGTTTAGATCTGTTCTTGCTTATTTTCCATAGCTATCTTGCATGATTTCCTGTCTATAAACTTCTGTTCATCATGTTTCTGGTTTATAGGTTAGATTAGGTCAAAATAGATAGATCTCTGGTTTTTCTAGTCTTTGTTCGATCAGTTTTGGAAAATAGTGCACAGAGTACCTGTAATACATTCCTACCTACCCTTCCTCCATCATCCAACCTGTTCTAGCCCCTAATGCAAGATACCTTAATCTTATTCGTCACACTTTCCAAATTTACCCTAATTTCTATATTTTTGTGCAACATTGCTTTCTCCATCCTTGAGCAAATCCAACTATCTTCATCAATCCTGAGCAACATTACCAAGTCCCATACCTCTTAACAACCTTATCCATCCTTCATTTCCACTTCCCCACCATTTTTCCTCCATCAATCCTCTAAAATCCTCTTTCGGTCGTTCCTGTAGAACTCCCTGTAGAACATCCTATAGAACCCCTGCAGACTTCCTGTAGAAGTTCACGTGAGTAGTTTTCCAAGATTTGATTGCTCTGAAATTCTCTGGAAGGGTTCCAGGGACCCCTTAGGCCCTCTTCTCACCTTCCCGACCTCCTGCAAGCACCCACTCCATTTCCTTTCACCAGTCAATCTCCGCATAGTAAAAAATAGTTAAAGCACATGCATAATAATCCTGCAAAATTACTCAAAAATAAAAAAAGATGTTTCTTCCATATTTTCCTTCAGAAGTATCTTAGTCACCTACATTTTACCTTTCCAAGAGTCAATGGCATCCATTTCCGCAACTTTCATCTCTTTTCTTGCACTAGTAGGGTTAGTCAGTAAAACTAGGGTTTGCATTTCCTTTCAGCTTTCCGCTTCTTTCTACAAGTAGACTAGCCTCTTTTGAGTTAGATTTCATCCATCACATTTAAAATCTTCTTCTAAGAGCTCATAGAAGTTGGCTTAAGCTCCTAGCAAACTTGTGCCAGCTGATCAAGTGACAGCCTGCGGCAAGAGCTAGTACTTGTGCATACAGTGCCGTCGCTTCCAAGTTTGTTACGAACAACTGGGTTGATAAAAGTAAAGAAGGGAGTCCCAGGATTGTGCCGTTGCCGGGAAGCATCAGAGTATTTGTGATTACTGCTTTTCTTCTATTCTCTACTGCAACCTTCTGCTAAGTAGTTTATTTCAGCAAGAGTAGAGTAGTTGTTTCATTTCCATTCTGCAATTTTATTTCCGCAAAAATAGATTAGACATTTCCTACTTTCATTTCATTTCAGCAAGTTTATTTTAGCATTTCATTTCAACTGAACCCGAACCCCAATAACAGACAGGCCCAACAGGTATATTCTGGAGAGATGACATGCCCTGCCTATGCTGTGGAGATTCAGGAGATCAACCTACAATTTAGGAAGGTCCTCCCAGATAGCCAACCTCCTCCTAAGGAGGATGAGGAAGAAAAATAGGAAAGTGAACCCAAAGCCATTCCACCCTTTCCTGAGAGACTAACTGGAACCACGCAACCAAACCCAGAAGAGATTGAACTTCTGGGAGAACTTAAACAGTTATGTGTAAAAATACCACTTCTCCAAGCCATAAAAGATGTACCAATCTACAACAAATTGATCAAAGAGAAGTGTTTCAGGCACCCAGGCAGGCGCAAGAGAGATGCCCCAACTATCAATGTTATAGGACAACTATCCAACCTGATGTTGGGACAAGTAATCTGTCCAAAATATCTGGACCCTGGGAGTCCTGTAGTCGATGTCCACATCAATGGCACCATAATCCCCCACACCTTGATTGATCTAGGGGCTGCCATTAATGTGATGACCAGGGACACTATGCTCAAACTCAACCTTCAGAGTTCCCTAAGAAAGACCTCGATAGTACTGCAGTTAGTAGACCGCTCCACCGTGACCCCCAAAGGGATTGTGGAAGATGTCATGGTCTCTGTTGATTCTTGGGAGTACCCTGCGGACTTCTTGGTCCTTCAGCCAAAGGCAAAACTCACTGGATACCCCCTCATTTTGGGAAGGCCTTGGTTAGCTACTGCAGATGCTTACATCAGTTGTCGAGCTAGGAGCATGACCATTAAGAATGGGCCTATGTCCAAACAGCTAGTCCTATATCCTCCTGCCCAACCTCTGCTAGAACATGACTTACCTCTCTGGTTGGAGGAGGAAGATGAGGATGAAGTCTACTCTGCACCATTGTGCACAGTGGAAGCCACCAGGGGAGGTCCTCAAACCGAGGATGACCTTATTGAAAATTTGATTCAAAATCCACCTCCTAGTGTGCTGCCATTAGAAGAGTTGGTAGAAGACACCCAAGCCAGTGCTTTAGTGGATCTCTGTGTGACTGATCTGACCTCTCCCTGAGTTAAGAATGTGGAATTTGGCCTTGAAAGAACCTTGAAGATCAACTCATCCCTATCCCCCTCTCAGGAGAAAGAGCTGTGTAGCTTATTGAACCACCATTTGGATGATTTTTCTTGGAGCTATAAGGAGATGAAAGGAGTCCACCCTTCAGTCTGTACCCATCACATTTACATTAAAGAGGATTGTAAGCCAGTTAGGCAGCCTCAGAGGAGGATGAATCCAGCCCTTAAGGACATTGTCAAAGAAGAACTGCAAAAGTTGCTGGATGCAGGATTCATCTACCCCATCTCTGACAGTGAGTGGGTTTCTCCTTTGGTGCTTGTGCCCAAGAAGAACGGGAAGTGGAGAATCTGTGTAGATTATCGAGAACTTAACAAAGCTACCAAGAAGGACCATTTTCCTTTGCCTTTCATAGATCAAGTGTTAGATGGCCTAGCAGGGAAGAAGTTCTTTTCCTTCCTAGATGGGTTTAGCGGGTATAATCAGATCCAAATCAGCCCGGAAGACCAAGATAAGACCACTTTCACTTGTCCATGGGGTACCTTTGCCTACCGGGTCCTTCCCTTTGGGTTATGCAATGCTCCTGCCACTTTCTAGAGAGCAGTACTGAGTATATTCGCTGAGCTGGTTCATGATTCGGTGGAAATCTATATGGATGACTTTACTCCTTATGGGTCCAACTTCCAAGAAGCATTGACTAACCTGGGAAAAGTTTTAACCAAGTGTATTGAAATGAACCTATCCCTTAGTCCTGAAAAATGTGAATTCCTAATGACTGAAGGGATCATGCTAGGTCATACAATTTATCAGCAGGGATTACAGGTGGATCCCAACAAGAAGTCTATCATCCAAAGGGTTCCACCTCCTCAAAAGGTAAGAGATGTTCGGAGTTTTCTAGGCTTAGCAAGATATTATAGAAGATTCATTAAAGATTTCAGTAAGCTAGCCTCTCCATTGTTTGGTATTTTGGGGAAAGATGTTGAGTTTACATGGATCGATAACTGTCAAGAGGCTTTGGATGCATTAAAAGGTAAGCTGGTAACTGCCCCAATCTTGAGAGGTCCAAACTGGGCCCTACCTTTCCACATTCACACAGATGCCTCGAACAAAGCCATAGGAGAAACCTTAGGACAAGTTAAAGAAAAGCTACCATATGCCATACATTTTTTCAGTAAAAACCTGTCCAAGGCAGAGTTAAACTATACTATAACCGAGAAAGAGCTCCTAGCTGTAGTCCATTCCCTAAACAAGTTCAGACACTACATCACTGGTTATCAGACATTCATACACACTGATCATGCTACAATTAGGTATCTGATGAATAAACCTGATGTAAATGCTCGTACCATTAGATGGTTACTTTTATTGCAGCAATTTGATTTGACCATTGTCGATAAGCCAGGTAAGGAAAATGTTGTCGTTGATTTTCTGTTTAGACTAGATTTGCCTGCAGGTGAAGAAGGGATGGTAGATGATCAAATGCCAGATGACCACCTGTTTGATATTTCAGTACTCTCTCCATGGTTTGCTGATATAGAAAATTACTTGGTTTCAACGCAGTTCTCACCACACCTATCCTCAAAAGGGAAGAGTAAGATCGTGAGGAAAAGCGCCCCATTCACTTCGATTGGGGGCAACCTCTTTAAACTTGGCCCAGATCAGATTTTGAGGCGTTGTGTCAGGGAGGAGGAAGTCTTTGACATCCTCCTAACCTGTCATGATGGGCCCTATGGAGGCCACTTTTCAGCAAAAAGAATCGCCTTCAAAATTCTATAGGCAGGCTATTATTGGCCCATTCTTCATCAAGATGTCAGGAGATACATCAGCCAATGTGACCCATTTCAAAGGATGGGGAAACCGACTCCAAGGGATGAGATGCCCCTCCAACCTCAAGTGACTTTCGAGCCATTTGAGAAGTGGGGCATGGACTTTGTGGGTCCTATCAACCCTCCTTCAAAATAGAGGTCTTACATCATTGTGTGGACAGATTACTTGACAAAGTGGGAAGAAATAAAGGCAATCAAAGCAACAATAGAAGAAAAGGTAGCTAATTTTCTGAGGGAAAATATCTTCTACAAGTTTGGCTACCCAAGAGAATTAGTCACAGATCAAAGAAGTCAGTTTACCTCTAACCTGATTGAAGACCTGCTCACTCATCACAAGATTAAGTACAGAACTTCCACCCCTTATCATCTGCAAGCAAATGGATAGGTGGAAGTCACTAACAGAGCTTTGGAAGAGATTTCAACTAAAGTGATGAGCAACAACAGAAAATATTGGGCAGATCGCTTGGTTGAGGCCACCTGGGCCTATAACACTACTTGGAAAACTACAACAGGTTTCACACCCTATGAGTTGGTCTACGGGAAGAAGGCTTTGCTATCCATAGAATTTGAATATAACACATTGAGGTTGGCAGCTCAATTTGACCTAGATCTTAGCCATGCACAACAGGAAAGATTACTGCAGCTGAATGGACTAGATGAACAAAGAATACAGGACCTTCTCCACTTAGAGGTGGTCCAACTTCAAAGAAAGATATGGCATGATCGGCACCTTAAAGAAAAGAAATTTCATCCAGGAGAATGGGTGTTGTTATATGATTCAAGATACACGAATTTCAAAGGAAAGATGAGGACAAGATGGTTGGGACCATATACAGTGGAGAAATGCAACGATAATGGCTCAGTCCTTATCAGGACCATCGATGAAGAAGCCATCCCCATGCTCGTCAATGGGCATTTATTGGAAATCTACAGGAAGCCCCTTTCTAAGCAGGAGCTCATTGAAACTCTGGATAAATCAGTGTTGGTAGTGGAGTAGATCCCTGTCTCCACTCCACCCACCACTTCCAGTACAGTACCAGTCATCCTCCACCAATTTTTCTACCTCTTTTCGAGAATCTCCCGCCTATCGGGCTCTGTCGGAAGCACAATTTCATTCTACAGGAACCGAGAGCCTTCTACAGGAAAGGCAGAGAACAGCTCTGCAGAAGGAAAACCCGGAATTTTCGTCGAATTTCAAGCTCCAAACGAGGTAGGCTTGAGAAAACTCCTCTGTGCATGATTTGTTTGAGCAAGGTGGTAAATTGAACACGACATTAGATTGAAAAAAGAAAGTGGAAGTCTGCCTGTGCATTGAAAAAGTGAAAGGCTGCCTACATATTTCCCTGAGTCTACACAGTTTCTTTTTCTCTTTGCATTTGAAATCTCCCCATCCTTTTTCAAAATTCTCCTATAAGAAAGATACATGCAGCAATAAGGGCCAGCCTGTGTGAGTGTGTGAAAAAACAACTGTGCCTATCTATCTATGTGCTGAGAAAAGAACTTGTGCTCTTATACTCTGTTCTGTAATTTTTTTTTTTTTTCTTTTCATAAACAGACAATCAAATTTTGGGTGACAGTGGTCTTAAAACAGGAGAATTATTGCTACTTGGTATTGTAAGGAACACACGAAAACTTCCTCCTTAGGTTCAGAAGAAACCAGATTCAACTATCCTCTGTTGTAGTGATTGACTGTTTGTTTTCTTGAGCATTTTCCTTTTTGGTTAAAACATAAAAGAGCACTCAACACCATGCCAGGAGGCTTCATAAGGAAAGAACCCTCAGACTCTAGCAAGTTGCACGAGCACCCTGAGGTGGTGGACCTTTTCACTCGGGCATATTAGATATCCTTCTTTGACAAAATTCAGGGTTAGGATGAGGAAATAACTGAAGAGTTTTTAATGTCCCTGAGACCATATTCAAAGACACATGCCACAGTTAGTTTTAGGGGTTTGACCCTAGAGGTTACCCCTGAGCTCATTAGTAGAATTACTGGTCTACCATTGGGGCTCCCTTGGAGCAAAGAAGAGAGATCATTGGGCCAAGTTGCTAAGAAAACATTTTTTCTGCCTGAGGAGCATCCTGTAGAAGACAAAAATGGAGTTAGAAGGACAAGCTTGGCTCCTCTCTGGAGTGAAGTTAGTTATCAAATTATGAAGTATATCACATGTGAAGGGAGGTTTAGCATAATCTATGGATATCATTTCAGGTTGTTACATGAATTAAGGCATGGGATGGACTTGCCTTTGGCCAAGAAATTGAGAATCCCATATTTCCTTCTTCAGTCCTTGATTGAATGTGGTACAAAGCTAAATGGGCTCATCAAACTGTTGGTGGAATATGCTTTACACACCTATATTGTCCCCATAGCTTGGGAAACCTTTAGAAATATGTCCAAGGATGATAACATTAGAACTTTGGCTGAGAACATCACCCCATCCAGCAGTGAGGAGGGGGAGAAAACTGAAGAAATTCAGAAGAACAATGATGAGGGAGCACATGAAATTCAAGCAGAGGGCAAAACAGAGGAAGAACAGAAAGAAAAAGAATAATTTGGCAAGACTACTGAACCCAAGACAGCAAAGGAGAAAACAACAAAAATAGAGAAAGGGAGAAAGACAAAGGTTGGGAAGAAAAAGGCCAAGAGAGCCCAAAAGAAGACTGCCACAGCCAAGGCAGGGACCCAGAAAGAAAAGGGAAAGACACACCCTAAGATATCAGTCATACAGACAGAAACAATGGACACAGAGGTTTCTAGAGGAAGTGAGGGAAAAGAACAGCAGGAAGAGAAATCCCCTGAGACGTTGGCAAGGGAGGCAACAACTGTGCTTGCTGCATTAAGCACCCCTACAAAACAAAAAGGAAAGAGAAAAAGGACCTCCATGTACTTCAAAGCCAGAAAAAGCACAAGGATCAAAGTAGGAAAACCTCAGCCACTGTCCAAGGAACTAATTGTCGTTGAGGACTCACCCACTAAACAGAGGGATGAGTCTCCTTCCAAGATATCCATTACCTACAAAAGAGGAAGCCCAAAAACCTCTACATGGAAAGAGAAAATAAAGTCGATGGACTCAAATGTAGCTCTATAGGAAGCTGCAACAACTCTACAGGAAACTCTAGCCAAGTTAAAAGAGATGGATAAATTGGAGGAGAAGGTAGCTAAACAATCACAAAGGGAGAGCAAAACCAAATAAATACCTAAACCTACCCCTCAACCTGATTTGGGCTCATATTACAATCTGTTAGAGGGCGGGAAAATCATCCCACAAAAATTTGCTATACTGTTATTTTTCGAATTAGAGAAAGAGAGGATCAGAACACACATATGGATGAAAATCACCAAATCTAAGGGAGTTGAGGACCATCATAGATGAAGGGGCTTCTGTGAGTATCCTTTCCTCAACTGCTTGGAAAGCGCTTGGTTCGCCATCGCTTTTGCCTGAGATGCGATATGTGGTGTTCAACATCAACTCATGTATTCACACCACGTAAATTGTACTGCAGTACCTTGAGGGTCATCATCATTATCAGTGATTCCTCTCGTGGCTGTTAACAACTTACATCATTGGTTGGTAATCAGGCGATGTCCTTCCATGTTCGACATCAGAATATCTTTTCACATGGATCAACTTGTACTTCGGGTGAAGATTGAATGAGTTTTGAAGTCCCCGGATCTAGTTTCATCCATCCGCGCTGCGATATATTTAGGAAAATAAAGACATCAAATGTACATCATTGCTGCATAGATAATCATCCAAACTAGGGGATGATGGCTCTACCAGAATCATCAGTCTGTACACAGACAGTTGTTTGTCCTATGTACATGAAAATTTATTTATCAAATCTGAGCATGGGAATGCCCGCCTCAGCTAGATCATGAAAAATATTATGAAGATAATGTATTGTATTGTATCTTATTACAGGTCACCTTCTAGTTCAAAAAACCTCGGATCCTCATTATAAAGCATTTCACTCAACATCAAAAAGGATTTACGACCTCATACTTTAGGGGGCAACTGTTATAGACATATTTGGGCACTGCAACCCCAATCATACATGTCCATAAACCAAGGGCTTCTAAGTCCCTAAAAGTGTTGTTTCATACCCTAAAGAAGCAAGGTCATCTGATTACATCATCTCCCAGAAGTTCTCCATGAAAAACTAATTAGAACTGGTCAAAGCAGGACCATACAGACTGCCCAGTGCTAAAGGTGCGATGCATCTCACCTGCCACATGCAAAAAGTGTGATGCATACTGGAAAGCCCTTCTATAGGGTGTGATGAGTGAGAGCAGACAAATGACACAAGTAGTTTGCTAGGTGGAAACCCAGAGAATCTTCTAGAAACTGCTCATATGACACTTGCCTCTCTGAGTTCGCCCAGGGATGAGTAAGAGATCTAAAATCTCCAAGTGGAACCAAGAAATATCAAAGAGATGACACTAATCAAAATCCCAGAA
Organism: Pinus tabuliformis; assembly: GCA_031772625.1. Taxonomy (NCBI): domain Eukaryota; kingdom Viridiplantae; phylum Streptophyta; class Pinopsida; order Pinales; family Pinaceae; genus Pinus; species Pinus tabuliformis. The sequence goes on from CM062816.1 coordinate 1,918,866,205, forward strand.
GCTGACTCACCCCCCTGTAAATATCTATAAATGGATCCCTCATCCCAGAGATCCAAAGGTTGGAATTTGGTAATTTGCAAAGAGGTGCTGTTGGTTTCTCTTTGAAGACATTGTTGGGTGATCTTGCTTTGTGTGAGGTGAAGAGGGCTTTCAAGCTGGGAGGATGGTGATGGATCAGACCAAGTGGTTGTAATCCTCTCTTCACCTCACATAAAGCAAGATCACCCAACAATGTCTTCAAAGAGAAACCAGCAGCAACTCTTTGCAAATTACCAAATTCCAACCTTTGGATCTCTGGGATGAGGGATCTATTTATAGATATTTACAGGGGGGTGAGTCAGCTTCTGGGATTTTGATCACTGTCATCTCTCTGATAGTTCTTGGTTCTACTTGGAGATTTTAGATCTCTTACTCATCCTTGGGCGAACTCAGAGAGGCAAGTGTCAAATGAGCAGTTTCTAGAAGATTCTCTAGGTTTCCACCTAGCAAACTTCTTGTGTCATTTGTCTACTCTCTCTCGTCGCACCCTATAGAAGGGATTTCCAGTATGCATCACACTTTTTGCATGTGGCAGGTGAGATGCATCGCACCTTTAGCACTGGGCAGTCTGTATGGTCCTGCTTTGACCAGTTCTGAGTAGTTTTTCATGGAGAACTTCTGGGAGATGATGTAATCAGCTGACCTTGCTTATTTAGGGTATGAAACAAAACTTTTAAGGACTTAGAAGCCCTTGGTTTATGGACATGTATGATTGGGGATGCAGTGCCCAAATATGTCTATAACAGTTGCCCCCTAAAGTATGAGGTTGTAAATCCTTTTTGATGTCGGGTGAAATGCTTTATAACGAGGATCCAAGGTTTTTCGAACTGGAAGGTGACCTGTAATAAGATACAATACAATACATTATCTTCATAATATTTTTCATGATCTAGCTGAGGCGGGCATTCCCATGCTCAGCTTTGATAAATTCATTTTCATGTACATAGGACAAACAACCGTTTGTGTGCAGACTGATGATTCTGGTAGAGCCATCATCCCTTAGTTTGGATGATTATCTATGCAACAATGATGTACATTTGATGTCTTTATTTTCATGAATATATCACAGCCCGGATGGATGAAACTAGATCTAGGGTCTTCAAAACTTGTTCAATCTTCGCCCGAAGTACAAGTCGATCCATGTGAAAATATGTTCTGATGTCGAACATGGAAGGACATCGCCTAATTACCAGCCAATGATATAAGCTGTTAACAGGAACAAGAGGAATCATCGATAATGATGATGACCCTCAAGGTACTGCAGTACAATTTACGTGGTGTGAATACATGAGTTGATGTCGAACACCATGCAAAATCTTTCGGTCGAAGGCCATTAGTGTAAACATGTCGCCGGAAGTGAGAAACTTGCCATTGAGGCATGCAAGCTTCAAAGTACTGAAAGGGTTGTTCCTAGGTCGACTTCTTGGATAATGAGCTGATGTCGACAAGAAGTGACCTGTTGTAGGAGGGCATTGATGGATCCCACATCTACGACATGGAACAGAGCAAATAATTTTGTAGAGGTGAAAACCATCTGATGATACAAGGTTCAGGGTGGCGGTCATGAAAGAATGAAGTGTGAAGGTATTGCAGTGGATGAGACACAAGCTCGGTAGGTGAATTCTCTGAGCGACTTCTCTTGAACATATCAACGACACTGAAATGGATTGGTAGCGTTAACCCCAAAAGTGGATGGTACGGTGGACCAATGGTAATATGACCGGTTTTGTCCTGGAAACAGAACACTATCTACAAACTATAAACAGTTATATATATATATATATATTTTATTTTCGGAGCTTTATTTTGGTTAAGTTATATTATCCTGATGCAGATTATTGATAAAATGCTTTTCTTTTACAAATGTTGCAAATGTCTATATAACACATAATTTTCTAATGAGTTGGTTAACGTGTTTAAGTTTCTGGAAATATGTTGATATTGAATAGAATCGAACTGTCTTTCCAAAATCTTGACCCTTAGGAACATGCGATATATAGCTGGATTTCGAACGGAATAGGTGCCGATAAGCTGTAGAATGACGAGTTGTGAGTCTAGCCTAACGACAAGTTGGCATATGCCATGTGCGATGGCATCAGAGAGAAGCTCTATCAACGCGCTATATTCAGTGATGTTGTTCATTGATTGACCAATACATACCCCTCTAAAACTCACTAACTCGCCCCTTGGATCAAAGATGGCCCAAGTTGCAGAAGATAGGTTCCGCGTACTACGACTGGCCCGTCGGGGTATCCAACAAACGATTCCAATGGGTTCGACATCTGCAACAAAATGCAAAAGTGGATTACCTAACCAAAACGATCACTCTTGATGAAAACAAAAATGTAACAAAAGCATAAGAAGAGGTTACCATGTCGAGTTAGGCATAGTAGCGCTTAAGGTACAACTCGTTTCGGGGTTGCGACAGTGGAATCCCGTCATAATATACTAGCTCGTAGGCTCCTTTTGCTAATACATGCTTAACAATATAGGGACCCATCCACAAAGACTAGAACTTACCTGCTCCCAATTTATCAGATTCCTGATCATAGAGAAAGACCAGGTCACCTTCTGAGAAAATGCGGGGTTTGACATTCTTGTCAAATTGTGCTTTGACTTGTTTCTTATGTGCTTCGTTAGCCAAGGCGGTGTCACGACGAGTTTCATCCAGTTGGATTAACTCTAAGAAACGAGCCTCTTCCTCTAAAGTTCCAGGGAGGAGGTCAACTGCGAGCTTGAGAGACGAAATTTCGCACTGAACTGGTAAAATCGCTTCCAGGCCATACACCAGCTGAAAGGGTATAAACCTAGTCGCATTTATTACCAATGTCCGGTATGCCCACAAGGCTGAGTACAGGATTAGGTGCCAACTCCATTTATGGACTCCAATCATCCTTTGCAGCATGCATTTCAGGACTTTGTTGATCGCCTCAACTTGCCCGTTAGCTTGCGGATAATACGGAGTAGAGCTGTCGTGGGATAGTCATAATTTGGCGGCCAATTCAACCATCATGTGATTTCGGAAATGTGATCCATGATCTGTGACTATGGCTTGTGGAACGCCAAACCTGGTGACTACATGATTGAAAAAGAAAAGAGCGGTCGTTTTGCCACTGTTGTTTAATGTAGGCAGCGCCTCGACCCATTTCGTAAAATAGTCAACTGCGACTATGATATACCCATGCCCCTCGGCCGAGGTGGGGTTACATTGCATGAAATCTATGCCCCATTTGGTGAATGGCCCAACAACAACTACTGGCTATAGAGGTGCGGGTGGTTTTTTGGTTTTGCGATCAAAGATTTGACAAGCATGGCAACTTATGACTGCGCTTATGCAATCTTTGAACATTGTTGGCCAGAAGTATCCTGCTCGTAAAATCTTTTGTGCCGTAGCATAACTAGATTGGTGCCCCCCACATGCGCCTGAATGACAATCATTCAGGACTTTTTCGGCCTCCTCATGGGTGAGGCACCTTCGCAGAACAGTATCGACACCACGACGGTATAGTGTATCATTGACAATCATGTAGTCTTTTGCTTGGTATTGAGTATGTTGCTGTTCTAAGCGAGAGGTATTAGACCTATATGTTTGGGTTTGGAGATAAATGATTATATCTCCATACCATGGATCGCTTGAAGATATCAGAAACAAAGATTCATCCACGATTGTTTCTTTGGATGTTGAATCGTTGGACGATGATGGGAAATCACATAGTAACTCTGCGAATACTAGAGCTTTCTTTGATTTGGATTTTACAAATTCCAGATCAAACTCTTGCAAAATTGCTATCCATTTTGAATATTTGCCCCCAAGCAACTGTCGCGACAAGATGTAAGTCATGGGGTTGCAATTTGACAAAACGGTAGTTTTTCGAAAGAGAACATAGTGTCGAAATCTCTGTATTGCTTGAACAGCAGCAAGAGCTAGCTTTTCAACATATGAGTACTTTCTTTCTGTATCATTTAAGTTTCAACTCAAATAATAAACAAGATGTTCGATTCCATTGTCTTCTTGAACTAAAACCATTGCGATGGTCGTATCTGCTACAGCCAGATACAGGTTAAAGTCTCTTTGATAATCAAGAGCGTACATTAATGATGCTTTTATTAGGGATTCCTTTAGAGCATCAAAGGAAGCTTGCGCGACCTGATCCCAGTTGAAGGGTACTTCTTTTTTCAAAAGACACGTATAACCTTTAGCAAGTTCAGCATAATTTGGAATGAACCTCCTCAGAAAGTTTGCTTTCCCTTGGAGTTTTTGAATCTGAAGCAAATTTGAAGGTGGAGGCAAATCGATGATTGCCTGAACCTTGCACGGGTTGAGACAAATTCCGTCCTTTGAAACTACAAAGCCAAGTGAACAACCATAACTAACGCAAAACACACACTTGTGCAGATTGAGTCTTATTTTGTAGTGTCGGCAATGTAGAAATATTGCTCTCAAATGCTGCGGATGATCGGTCCGCTTTCGTGAGTGAGCCAGAAGATCGTCAAGATATGGTTGAACGATGTTCTTGATGTCATGGAAGGCATAATTCATCGCCCTCTAAAAATTTTCCCCTGCATTCTTTAAACCAAAAGGCAGCTTACGGTACGCGAATGTGCCCCACGGACAGATAAATGCAGTCTTTGACTGGTCCTGTGGGCAGATATTTATTTGATTATACCCGGAAAATCCATCCATAAATGAAAAGATTTCGCATCCGGCACATTCATCAATTATGTTGTCGATGAAGGGTGTAGGGTAGTTGTCCTTTGGACAAGCTTGGTTTACATCCCTATAATCGACACACACTCTAATTGTTCCTTGCTTTTTCATCACAAGAAAAACGTTCGATACCCAATCAGTGATAGGAACTGGGTAAATGAAACCAGCATGAAGAAGTTTTTGAACTTCTGCCTTGATGGCAGCAGCTTTCTTTGGGTGCACCTGCCGAAGCCGTTGTCTTACTGGTTTGACATCTGGATACATCTTAATTTCGTGTTCAACTATGCTTGAGTCGATGCCTGGAATTTCTTCATAGACCATGCAAAGACATATCTAAACTCGCGAAAGAGAGCGTAATATACTTCCAGTTCCGTAGAAGAACAAGATTTGTCGACTTGAATATTTTCTACAATATCTGGTTTGGTCGAGATATTTATGGCGATAGTTTCTTCAATATTGGATAGATTTCGCTTGGAATCTACCGTATTTACAGTATTTGATAGAAAATCAAAGACTGATGGATGATTAAGGTTGTCGGAGTAATCTTCGTTGTAATCCAGAAAATGGGAACGATGGTGGTAATCCTCCCATGGTGCCCCCTTTATGTTCATGGACTGAACAATTCCTTCGTCTGTAGAATGTACATGCGACCAAGGATCTAAAGAGGTACCATACTGCTTAGACCTATCTACCTAAAATCTTGATGAGCATTCATTGGGGTTTGCCTCCCATGCCGAGAACATTGATTGCTACAATATTTCTATTGGGCTTGCAGGCAACACCTGGTGGGAACCTGCAATATGGTATCTTCCATTCAGAAGATGTCCGAACACGATATTAGCATGGTTTTATTTTTGTCAAGCTTGAGGAGGATAACATATGCTTTTTCTATAATTTTCCCTTCGAGAAAACCCGTCGCTATGTTTTAACGAGCCTAGCGACAGTGAAATTCATTCTTGTCTGAATGGACAAGTTTGTCGCTATTGTTTTAACGAGTTTAACGACAAGGATAACTCGGTTCTTTTCAATTTTAGAGAGTCTGAAAAGAGACGGAAAGAAGACTCCAATATTCCTTTTTCGTAATATAATCCCTTAAGTCCAAAAAATTATAAAACAATGCGAAAGGGATGAATTTTTGATAGTTTTAATGAGCCGAACAAGACAAACGCTTGATCTTCTTGTGTAATAATCCCTCAGGTCCAAAAAGATTAAAATCTAGAGTTGGGATGGCACTTCCAATCACTTTAACGAGCTGGAGAGGCCAATTGCTCGGCAATCTTTTCATATTTTACGAGTCAGATGAAAAGAGCTTAAAGGAGACTCGTTTTTTGAGGAACGAGTGATGTTTTCAGATAGCAGCTGGTTCCAGGTAATGTTTGGAACTTTTCAATCATGGCAGTGTAAAGAAGGTGGCTAATAGGATCACTCGTCGTAGTTGTTCCTCAAAAGGGGTAAACAATCAAATAGAGGCGTATGATCATCTAAAAAATAGTGGAGGTGATGGTAAGAACACGACCAAGGCTCAAAAGCTGATAATAATTTGATCTCAATGGTTATTTACCGGAGGTGGGTTCATTTTTTAATGAGCTTAAACTCTAGTGGAACATATGCTCATTGCTAGGTTTAATTTTTAATGAGCTTGAACTTCGCGTAAAACTACTCGTGCCAGTCGTATAATAAGGATGTCTCATCGATAGGTTCATTTTTTAGGGAGCTTGCACCATTCAAAATTATGGTCCGACTCCTTTTATTATGTAAGCTAGGAACGACCAATCCTACGAGTTTAAAGGGTTAAGAATCTACAAACTAGGAAAATAAATGGTTGCTTTTCACTTTCATGCAAAAAGGTTTGCATGCCCCCAGATATAGCAAAGTAGAGTTTCCCAGGTTACCTCTCAATTTGTAGACAAAACATTTGTTCTATCGGGAAAGGCCTACTTTTTCTAGGTTACCCTTCAATTTGCAGACAAAACATTCGTTCTATCAGGAAAGGCCTACCTTTTCCAAGTTACCCTTCAATTTGCAGACAAAACATTTGTTCTATCGGGAAAGGCCTACCTTCTAACAGAGGTATCTTATTCTGGTCTAATCCGATTTTCCTGAATGGATGGGTGTGTCAAAACAGTCATATATCCTTTGCGGAAACCTACCCTATACCTGAAGTTTTCCTACCGAAGCAGATCAGGTTGCATGCCCCTGGGTTTCAGTCATGACCACTAAATCACTCGTGCTCATTAGGTGGACATACTGGAGATTGATGAGACATTCCTTGCGCAAAAAGACCTATTAGGGATGGCATTTGACTGTTAGCTATGTGTGAAGTGGGGAATGAAAGCTGGTCTACGAGTTGGACCACTCTGCCTTCATGCGGAAAACACATTACTCGAAAGAGTGAGGAGACAATGGCTCCCATGCTATAAATGTAATCATGCCCAAGGAGTAGATTGTAATCTAAAGGTCCTTGGACTACCATTATGTTCAGATAAATGGGTTTCCTTCTCAAAGTTATAGGAAAACCTGGAAGGGTCCCTAACGGTCAACTGGTTCCTTTGTCAAAGCCTGTCAGATATCTCATCTCAGGCAAAAGCGATGGTGAACAAGGTGCTTTACAAGCAGTTGAGGAAACGATACTCACAGAAGCCCCTTCATCTATGATGGTACCAACCATGACCATTTTGTAAGTTTTCACTATGATTCAGAATGGTACAGTAGAGGGTAAACGGGGTTTGCCTATTAGATTCCGATCGAAGGAAACGACTAGGTTGCTTGGAGGTGGGACCGAATAAACGGTCGGATACAACTCTGACGAATTTCCTTCCCGCCGTAAAGGAATGGGCAGATTGCTCCCATGTTCGTCGGAGTTTATGTTTACAAAAATAATTTGAACAGTGTCGTTCTCATTCTCTTTGGTGAATGTATCATCTAAAGGTAAATCTTCTTAAGCCAAGATGGGGTCGACTGCCATCTCGACTTGTTGACTTTGGTCCGACATGGACTCAGAGGGTTTATCATCAATGATAGGCACTTCGACTGACAACAAAGGTGTGTCAGTTGGATTTTCAACTAGCAATGGAGTCAGCAAGAGTTTCTTGTATCCAGGGGGAAGTCGCTGCGGTGATGCATGACGATTATCCAAGAATCTTTTAGCTTCGTGCAGGAAGGGACAACGGTGGAGGGCATGATCGCCTTCACATAGTCTGCAGGGAAATTTAGTTTTACCTTTTTGTCCGGTGACTTCATTTTCACTCGTTGATGGTGTACTCTCAACATGATCGTCAGAGATTGACGACACCAGATTGTGCAAGTGGGGAGACCAGTCCCTTAGGATCCATGGGATGCAAGGACAATCTCGGTGATAGTGGTCTCCTTTTCAGATGATACATGGAGATTTAGGTTTGGACGGTGCCGTGTGTAGATTTTCACTAGATGATGCACGGTTGCCCCTTTTTTTTGTTGGCTCCTTCTTCTTCTTCTCTTTCCCCTTCTTCTTCTTCTCAGTTACTTGGTTTTTAGTTTTACCATCTTCACCAAGCAAAGAGGAAAAATGAGAGGGAGAGACAAACGAAGTAGAAGGTTGGGGGGGAACTCTGGTATCATCTAGTTGTTGATTTGATTGTTCAGGAATCATGGTGCTTTGAACGACAGAGGTCAAGAAAAGCCATACTGGCAGGCCAATTGTCAGTCCTGGAAGGGACAATGTGGCCATATGAGGTGCACCAACATCTCCCCAAGAGGAGAAAGTACTAGGATTTCCCCCAAGGGGAAATCCTTAGTTGGTGGACTCCATTTTCTCAACCTAAGACCAACGAGGGAACAATGACGTTATTTCGATTAAAATCAATTTTAGACGCTTTGACACACCTTGCTTTTTCAATTTTTAAGAGTCAAGAAAAAGCTAAATATGACTCTAGTCGCCTTCGATTTTTAATGAGCCTGAAGTGACAAGTGCTCAGATGGACCTTTTCTTTTAAGGAGTCTGAAAAGGAATGAAAGAGACTACTTTGGAAATCTAGACAAAGGGATTACCAAACCAATCACAAAACTGCAGAATACTTTTTACAGTACGATAGTCAATCTTCCCGAATGTTGTGTTCAGTGCATTGCGATCGATAGGGCAGCAGACACGGCTTCCTAAGGATAAAGGATATAGCCTATTGTATTCTCCCAATATATACTCGATGGTACGTGGGAGCACAAGTCCGTATTGGCACTTGTCGTCTCAAAGAGGAGTCACCCAACCTATGTTGAAAGCGACACTTACCAGGCTTTACGACGAAGGAATACGTCTCTAGCCTAGACTTCTAGATGTTGTGCGTTAGGTTCCAAAGCGTTTTTATGTTCATTGAATTTATTTTACAGTTGATCTTTCTTAAGAAGTTTGCCTTTAAGGTTCACCGTGTGATGTAGATATACAATTCCTAAAACACAATCTAAGATGATAAACAGTCGTTTAATCTTCTTTTTGCAATGAAAATCCTAGCTACTAAGGAAAGAGAAATGAAATCCTTTCAACATAGAGCAGAGAGCACACACTAGATGCACTGCCCTAAATCACAATCAACAAGTAGTCTAAATGCAAATGCACATGCATGTATTTGTTTTTGCTTTCTTAATGTGTGAATGACAAAAAGAATGCTAAATACAAATCTGAATTATCTCTTCTTTCAAAGCGACAGTACTAACGATTTTCTTTTCAAAAAACGACAGGAAGGCAAGACGACACTTTGCGATTTTGAATTGAAAACTGCTTTCGACACTCGAAATACTTGTAAATTTAGATCAAATACAAGAGTAACAATGTAATTGACTATCAAAAGAGAAGTGTTCTTTTCTTTGACTGAAAATGACACTTGCGACACTTTCGAATCAAAAGACGACAGTTCATTTAAGCTACTATTTTGTAAATGAGAACTGTGAATGGCGAAAAATACATAAAAACATTCACAAATATTTGTATAATGGAGGTTGGATGATGCAAAGAAGGGGGTTTCAACAGTTTTCTACTAATCACAGACAGCAAAACTCCTAAATAAAACTGAAGACAGTGAAGAAAAAACCAAAATCTCTAGGCAGATCTAGTCTTGTCTGATAATCGCACCTGTAACACAGGGAAACAGGGATGCATCTCACATACTGCACACGGGAGGTGCGATGCATCCAGTCTACCTAAAGGAGAGGGTGCGATGGTCTAGGAACGAGATTTTAACTTGGCTTTTGATCATAGTTTGCAGTTTAGTTCAGGGATTTAGTCCGAGCAAATGATAGTCAGTAACTACAAAGTATAGGGCTGATCTAATGAGGTTACTCAAGCTACCTCTAGGGCACTTAGGATGTTTGCAAGTCAATTGCTCAGTTCATAAACAAACTCGGAGATTGACTAAAGCAGCATTGATCTACTTTGCACTTGCATAGCAAATGTAGTTTGAAGGCTAGCTGGCTTGACTTCAGGCTCTGTCTATGGTTTATGAATAAAACAAATAGAGACAAGCAATCAAACTAATCGCTCCCCAGTGGAGTCGCCATTTTGTTATCGAGAAATATAGTGTCTATTCAGAGCTGCTAGTCCCACTAAGACGGGTAGCTATATTAGAAACAAACAGATTAAAGTCACTTGTTTTTTCCTTTACAAGAGAGAGATGAGAAAGAAGCAAAGAGTACCAACCTCAGTCTTTTGCTTGGCTCCTTGCTTGTTTCCTTTCCCCTTTGATAGAATCTCGCCATTGCTTCCTTACTTGTCCCACTTCAAAGAGCACCTGTAGATTCACAGCACCATAATACAATCAAAGCATAGAGATATTTCACTATAAACAATATATGATCAAATATATATTGACCATACAAATGCATATATCAACACAATATTCAGAGATACACAAGAATATGGAGGAAAACTCAAATAGCTTTATTAGTAAAAGTAGTAGAAGAGAGGATTACAACCACTTGGTCTGATCCAGCTCCATCCTCCCAGCTTGAAAGCCCTCTTCACCTCACATAAAGAAAGATCACCCGACAATGTCTTCAAAGAGAAACCAGCAACACGTCTTTGCAAATTACCAAATTCCAACCTTTGGATCTCTGGGATGAGGGATCCATTTATAGATATTTACAGGGGGGTGAGTCAACTTCTGGGATTTTGATTAGTGTAATCTCTCTGATAGTTCTTGGTTCCACTTGGATATTTTAGATCTCTTACTCATCCCTGGTCGAACTCAGAGAGGCAAGTGTCAAATGAGAAGTTTCTAGAAGATTCTCTGGGTTTCCACCTAGCAAACTGCTTGTGCCATTTGTCCGCTCTTGCTCATCGCACCCTATAGAAGGGCTTTCCAGTATGCATCGCACTTTTTGCATGTGGCAGGTGAGATGCATCATACCTTTAGCATTGGGCGGTCTGTATGGTCCTGCTTTGACCAGTTCTGAGTAGTTTTTCATGGAGAATTTCTGGGAGATGATGTAATCAAATGACCTTGCTTCTTTAGGGTATGAAACAACACTTTTAGGGACGTAGAAGCCCTTGGTTTATGGACATGTATGATTGGGGTTGCAGTACCCAAATATGTCTATAACAAGAAGTTATGTCTCATAAGTGAGTGTACACATAGATAAACCCAAATCCTAATCCACCAAAGATCTTATCAAGTCTAGAGAAGTTGTTTAGAAAAAGAATATCTCCAGAAGAATCAGGTACCATTCATTTAAGAAGGTAATTTTCCTTACCTAAAAAACTCGAGTCCATAGATGATATACAATTTGATATTAATTTTGAGAAAACTCTATTTAGGTCTAAGTCAAAAACTGATCTCTTAGATATTGTATTTGAAGAGACAAAATTTGAGACCTCTATTCCTAGTTTTTCCTATTAAGGATTGAATTTATTACCATAAGGCGAAAATATTTGGCCTTAGTTTGAAGAATTGGAAGATTTCGTTCATGAGCTTTAGATATCTGAATCTAAGTATGCTACTTTCCCATTTTATATTCCACCTTTTTCTGTCCCATCTATCTCTGTTGGATCTCATATTCCTCCATTTTTTGTTCCACCTTTTTTTGCCTCATCTAACTCTATTGGATCTTATATTCCTGCTTCATTAGTTGTCTCAACAATAGTTTCATTTCCTTTGTCATATCCTTTCCAGATTCCTACTGTTGTATTTTCTTCAACCACATCTCGTACAATCATGGTTGCTAGATATACCCCTCTCAATATCCCGGTTCCACTACATGATCTTCCTTTGAATTATGGTCAATGTTTACTTCAATTTGATGGGACAAGACCCATTATAGCTTAGAAACACTTGGATAAAGTTAATGAATTCATAGATTTGGAGGAGGTAGATCATGAAGATGTTAAATTAAGGATTTTTGCACAAATATTCTCAGGAGAAGTCAAAAAATGGTTTAGAGGACTACCAACAAGAGGCATTGCAAACTTTCAATAGTTTGAGCAACTTTTCCTTCTAGATGGGAGGTGAAAAAAAAAACCATTTATAAATTTCTACCAAATATGAAAATTTGAAGAGAAACCCAGGGGAAATAAATTTTCTGCTAGTTTTAACAAAGTTTATAATTCTATTCCAACTGAGATCAAACCACCTCTGGGAATAGCCCTTCTTCATTATCTGGATTCCTTCGATGCAAAATTTTCTGTTCAGTTAAGAGAAAGAAACCCCGCTACATTGGAAGCCATGCAAAATAATTCCATAGGAGTGGAAACTAACTTGATGGCTAAAAAGGCAAAAATGAGGACTGAAAGGAAGGTAGTAATTAAAGATGAAACTTCTTCTTCATCAGATGTAAAATTTGATTTTATGTTGAAGACAATGGAAAAATTAGTGGATAAACTAACTCCTCTTAGGGATGAGCCTCAGCCTCAAATATGAAACCATAATGTTAGAAGACCTCAAGGCTCTCAAAATTGCCAAAGAGACCAGGAAGGTCCTGAAGTTCATCAGACCGTAAGACCTCATTTCCCTAAGAATTTTGTTGATGAAGAGCATGAGGAAGAATACCAACAAATTAATTGTTTCGATGATGAGGAAACTCGGATGTTTTTTACTAAAGAATAACATGATAAATCCATTGAGTTTGTAGAAGAAGAAGATGTCATTCAATTGATGTTTTTTTCATAAATTTATCAACATGGTTACAATAATGTGTTGGCATTATGGCTAAAGTGTTGTCCTTGATGGCAACCCATTCAGGTGGTAGTTCACTATTCTTCAAGTCAGCAGCAGAAGTTGATGATCAGCTCTCATTTTATTGAAAAATTATGAAGGACGCAGGAAGCCAGTTCAGAAGGTGCGTACCCGCAGGTACACCATGCAGAACCCGCGTCCAGGGACGCAAGTCAGCCATTCAGGGGGTGCGTCCACCCAGTGCACACATTTCAAGGCAGAGAAAAGCACGTGGGGGTTTCTTGTGTGGTATCTAGCCGACGGTTTTGTGTTTCTATGGTGTCGGCTCGTGGTATTGTTCCATGTTTTGAAGAGAAGCTTGCCTATATAAAGCAAGGAGATCATTTGGATTTTGTAAGTCTTGGGTTGAATATCTTATGAGGGCTAGATCTGGTCTAGATCTAAACAAGGCGAATCTACTGATGGACCGAGATCTCTTCGGCGCATGTTCAGATCTGTGGATCTGATTGTCTGGGTTACTTCTGAAGTCTTGAAATCATCTATGCCCGGAGGGACGCAGGTGCAGTAAGGGTTCAGGTGCATCCGGGATGCAGGAGCGAAGAGTTTCAGGTGTGCCGGACGCAGGCGCAGAAGGGTTCAGGTGCGCCGGGACGCAGGCAGTTCAGTAGACTCAGTGCGAGGGACGCAGGCCAGCAGTTGAGCAGGGTGCGTCCAGGGACTCAAGCCAGCAGTTGAGCAGGGTGCGTCCAGGGACTCAGGCCAGCAGTTGAGCAGGGTGAGTCCGGGACTCAGGCTAGCAGTTGAGCAGGGTGAGTCCGGACTCAGGCTAGCAGTTGAGCAGGGTGCTTCCTTCTCTTAAAATCTTTGTTTATCATTGTTGTGTTCTGGGTTTGGTCCTATTATTGTTGATCTGGTTACTTCAGTTGATTGGGTGTTTCAGAAGGTTGTTTGAGCTTCAATGTTGTTGTTGGGTCCAGTATGAAAATTGGATGAAATGTGGCCTTTCAGTTTATGGGTTGTGCTTCAGTGTATCCAGTATGAAAATTGATGAAACGTGGTACTTGAAGGAGAGAAGATTGGTGGCCGGCGCCTACGTACTAGTATCTAAGCTAGTACAAGAGCTAAAGGAAATCTTTGGAGCATTGTAGCAGGTAGTAGCCTGCGTACTAGTAAATGGATCGGCTAGTACAAGAGCAAAGGGGGTTGTAGCTCCCGTACTGGTATAAGGCTGCACCAGTACAAATATTGTAAAAGAATTTTCTTATTAAGAAGAAGATTGAGATGACTTGCAGCAGGTGGTTTTCTCCCGCATTGGGTTTCCACCTTATATCATGGTGTTCTTATGTGTGCCTTATGTGTGATGATCTATTCTCTATTACTGCATCTGTTATCTGATAATATGGTTGATAATGTTCTAATGCCCTCATTGAACATCAATTAACTTAATCATAAGAAGTTGTGGAAGTAGAATATATGAATCTGATTATGGAAATGAAAAAGTTTTATTAATGTGATAATACTGATTCACCCCCCCCCTCTCAGTATTATTTCCAACAATTGGTATCAGAGCAGGTCCTTTGATAGAAGCTTGATCGCTTGAAGGAGATCCGTGGAACAATGGGAAAGAAGCTTAAGAAGAAAGCTCATAAGAAAAAGAAGTCATCTCAGAAGAACTATGATAGTGGAAGAATCGATTGGGGATTAGGCATAAGAAGCTCTTCAGATTCAGAATCAGATTCAGAATCATTATCAGGTATGAATGTGTTATCATCTGATGTTCCAGCTATATTTCCTTGTGAAAGAGATGAAAGTGATAGTGAGACTACTGAACTTGCTCTTATGGGTGAGCAAGAAAGATGTCAAATAGAGGCAGAACTTAACAGGTTGACAAACAAAATTATTGAACAAGAAAAACGTTTTGACGTAAAGAATGGTGCCCTCAAGTTATGCAAGGAAAGGTATCAAAAGTTGCAGGATGAAGCAACATCTCTAAAGAATGAAGTCATTGAAAAGAACACAACAATCAAGGAGCTCAGAGATCGATCCAGTTATTATGAAAATCTTGAAGCTACAATCCTCTCACTAAAAGGAGATCTTGAAGAATCAAAGAAGCAGAATACAGACCTTCTCCAAGCTATTGAAAAACAAGAAAACGAAGTCATCAGCTTAAAATCTCAACTAGAATGTGCCTTCCGAGTTCGTCAAATGCAGCAGGATCTGAATGAAGAACAAGAAAAGGAGATTCTCAAACTAAGGGAACAAATGGAAGAAGGAAGGAAAGCTGAAGAAGTTTTGAAAATGAAATCTCTTGAAAAGGAAGAACAGCTTCAGGTTGAGGTAAATATCTTGAAAGGTAAACTAGAAGAAAAGGATAAGCTTTTACGATTTCAAGATAGCTCTAAAGTATTGGATGATATTCTTAGTAGTCAAAGGTCCCCTGCTATAAAGACTGGTCTTGGTTTCCATGAATCTGTTGAAGGTGAATCGAGTTCACAAGGTGAGGAAAGAAACTCTAAAAGGGAATCTAAAGTGATCAACGAAGAAGTGAAAGATCAATCTCATCATCAACCAAGGAAAGAGATTCCTCAAAGAAAATCCTTTACTCCTCCTATGAATAATGTTGAATGTTATGTATGTCATAATCTTGGACATGTTGCAGCTAGATGTAGAAGAAGAAGAGTTCAAGACCATTATGCAGAAAGGTCATCTCAATCAAGGTACTTTTATGGATATTGCTTTGCTTGCAATATGTTTGGTCACAAAGCTACTGATTGTTACAGGAGGAATATGAAACATGTAAGATGTTATGCATGTAACAAGCTTGGACATATAACCAAGGAATGTAGGAACAAAGTTTGGGCACCATATCAAAAAGAGAAAATGTCATCATCACGCTTGAAGATATGGAGGAAAAAGGAAGTACAGTCAGAAAAGGATGGCACAGTACAATGTACAGACATACCAGAATCAGAGGAAGCTGAAAGTACAGGACGCAGTGCAGTAACAGGAGACCTGCGTGCGGACGCAGGCCAGACCAAGTCCAGGTGCGTCCAGGACGCAGTTCAGTAACTGAAGATCTGCGTGGGGACGCAGAGCGACTGAGGATCAGGTGCGTCCCTGAAGCAAAAGGATGCGGCGCGATAGTAATTTTGGGTGCGTCCCTGAGTAAAAGTATGCGGCGCGATAGTGTTTTTGGGTGCGTCCCTGCAGCAACAGGACGCAGCGCAGCAGAAGATGAAGTGCGTACCTGTCTCAAAGCATTTATTGGCTGATTCTTCTTGATAGGCATGATCAGATTTAACAGATGGCACTGGTTCAGGGGGAGCATATGTCCTAAATTCATTGTTGGCATTATGGTCCTTGGTGACAATGCTTATGATTCATCTTGCTATTATGAGTTGGTCACATGATCAGATGTATGGTTGATTCTCTAATGATGCTTGCATGAAGTCTTTATTATCCTTGGCACATATATGGATGAGGTTAGCTGATTTCGTGGATGATTATTCAAAGTCGCATTGTTGGAGACATGATGATGATGAGTTACTCATATGCATTTCATGATGATGTTGACATGAGCAAGATGCATGATTTCTTTCTTGGCACAAATGGATGAGGATTGTTGGCTGGATACAGGGATGGTTATTCATACATATGTTGATTGATGCTGATGCTTTCATTTGATGGCTCTTGATTCATGTAGATCTGGATGGTTATGAGTTGATGTTGACAGATTCTATGGAGCAGATTATACAGTGCTGTTGTTTGTCATGATCTTTAGATGTTTGGAAGGTCGTAGCAAGACTCATGTTGTAATGGTCTATCTATTATAGTCATCTCTTCAGGTCATGTAACGGCCTATGTCCCCCACTATGCATGGGATGAAGATGTAATGTATTTGGTTCTCATATTTCTGATGTATTCCCACTTGGTTGGATGGATGATCCTTATTGTGATGGGTGATAGGAAGGTCATTTATGATATATATAGAGTCATGTTCTTCTTGTAGAACATCTTTTTGCAGACCTTGCTTACAGTCAGGGGGAGCTTGACCATGAACAATCACCATACAGCAGAGCAGACATCTCAGCTGGTTCTCAGAAAGACCATTATCAGATTGGAGCACCATGACATATACAAAGGGGGAGCTCATTCAGAGACTTCAGCAGATCTGGTTCATAGTCAAAGGGAGCATGTTCTTAGGGGGAGCATACCCCTTTGCCCTTGATGTCAAAGGGGGAGAGTGATCTGGTGTTGTTGCCATCAAGTCCAAAGGGGGAGATTGTTGGCATTATGATGCATGTGTTGTACTTGATGGCAACCCCCCTCATAGAAGACCATCTCACTTATATACATTCAGAAGAGATATCAGATGTAACATAATACATAGATGCAGGACAGCTCAAAGGAATCAAATGGCAAGTTCTTAGTAAGCTTTGCCATCAAGTCCAAAGGGGGAGATTGTTGGCATTATGGCTAAAGTGTTGTCCTTGATGGCAACCCATTCAGGTGGTAGTTCACTATTCTTCAAGTCAGCAGCAGAAGTTGATGATCAGCTCTCATTTTATTGAAAAATTATGAAGGACGCAGGAAGCCAGTTCAGAAGGTGCGTACCCGCAGGTACACCATGCAGAACCCGCGTCCAGGGACGCAAGTCAGCCGTTCAGGGGGTGCGTCCACCCAGTGCACACATTTCAAGGCAGAGAAAAGCACGTGGGGGTTTCTTGTGTGGTATCTAGCCGACGGTTTTGTGTTTCTATGGTGTCGGCTTGTGGTATTGTTCCATGTTTTGAAGAGAAGCTTGCCTATATAAAGCAAGGAGATCATTTGGATTTTGTAAGTCTTGGGTTGAATATCTTATGAGGGCTAGATCTGGTCTAGATCTAAACAAGGCGAATCTACTGATGGACCGAGATCTCTTCGGCGCATGTTCAGATCTGTGGATCTGATTGTCTGGGTTACTTCTGAAGTCTTGAAATCATCTATGCCCGGAGGGACGCAGGTGCAGTAAGGGTTCAGGTGCGTCCGGGACGCAGGAGCGAAGATTTTCAGGTGTGCCGGACGCAGGCGCAGAAGGGTTCAGGTGCGCCGGGACGCAGGCAGTTCAGTAGACTCAGTGCGAGGGACGCAGGCCAGCAGTTGAGCAGGGTGCGTCCAGGGACTCAAGCCAGCAGTTGAGCAGGGTGCGTCCAGGGACTCACGCCAGCAGTTGAGCAGGGTGAGTCCGGGACTCAGGCTAGCAGTTGAGCAGGGTGAGTCTGGACTCAGGCTAGCAGTTGAGCAGGGTGCTTCCTTCTCTTAAAATCTTTGTTTATCATTGTTGTGTTCTGGGTTTGGTCCTATTATTGTTGATCTGGTTACTTCAGTTGATTGGGTGTTTCAGAAGGTTGTTTGAGCTTCAATGTTGTTGTTGGGTCCAGTATGAAAATTGGATGAAATGTGGCCTTTCAGTTTATGGGTTGTGCTTCAGTGTATCCAGTATGAAAATTGATGAAACGTGGTACTTGAAGGAGAGAAGATTGTAGGCCGGCGCCTACGTACTAGTATCTAAGCTAGTACAAGAGCTAAAGGAAATCTTTGGAGCATTGTAGCAGGTAGTAGCCTGCGTACTAGTAAATGGATCGGCTAGTACAAGAGCAAAGGGGGTTGTAGCTCCCGTACTGGTATAAGGCTGCACCAGTACAAATATTGTAAAAGAATTTTCTTATTAAGAAGAAGATTGAGATGACTTGCAGCAGGTGGTTTTCTCCCGCATTGGGTTTGCACCTTATATCATGGTGTTCTTATGTGTGCCTTATCTGTGATGATCTATTCTCTATTACTGCATCTGTTATCTGATAATATGGTTGATAATGTTCTAATGCCCTCATTGAAGATCAATTAACTTAATCATAAGAAGTTGTGGAAGTAGCATATATGAATCTGATTATGGAAATGAAAAAGTTTTATTAATGTGATAATACTGATTCACCCCCCCCCTCTCAGTATTATTTCCAACATAATACAATGGCTGATTTTGAGAGATAGTACAACCTCAGGGGTAGAATGTTCCAATTAAAACTCCACCATTGAAGCTTGCAATGGGACAAAAAAAAGCAAGCCTAAAAGAGACATACTTAAGAAGATTGATGACCAGAAGGATGCTCAGAAAAAGGTGTATGACCCAAACAAGGATGCTCAGAAAAAGGTATACGACCCAAAGAAGGATGCTTCGAAAAAAGTGGATGATGCCAAGAAGGATATGAAGGAGCTGGAAAAGGCCCAAGTATCATTTAATTTAGAGAATTAAATTGGTAAAATAAAAATTCCTATTCCCTTTTATAAACTATTGAAGAATGAGCAATATAGGAAACAAATCATTAGAATGGTGTAGGGTTCATAGACTGATCAGATAAAAATTAATGCACAAGATTATCTTAATATCAATGATGATGCTCCTGAGTTTGTATTTGGTTCTAATGTAACTAGTGTGAATGATGATTTCCCTTTATTTTATGTTAGTTTAAATATCTATGACATGATCTTGCATAATACCATGCTCGACTTTGGAGCATTAAACAACTTGATGACCAAGTCAGTCAAGGACAATCTGGGACTTGAGTTTTCTCGAACTTACAAAGATTTCTTTCTGTAGTCATGTATATATTCTCCCTAATTTTAGGGGTCCAGGATGAGTTTATTTGAGCTATAATTAGATAACTCAGTTTGATTGAGTTATGGATAGTTGAACTAGTTATAACTATTTGTGGAACTAGTAGAGGTCTAGTAGTGAGTTGGTGCATCCTCAGTGCTTATTGGGTGCGGGATCCCCCAAGGGTAGTTTTTGGGCTTAGAGCCCAGATTTTGGTCCAATTTTGTAATTCCAATGTAAAGACTCCACATTTTGTGGGCGCAGTGTGCGTAGTTGTTAAAGAGTCATAGGGTTGTCCACCCTTATTTTTGATAATGCAATGTCAGCTGTAGAAGATCTACCCATGGTCCGCGTACCATGGGATTGTATAAATAGAGCAAAGCTCTAAGTAGTCAAAGGCATATAATCTAATACAATATGGAAAATCAATGAAGATGTATGTGAGATAGCTATGAAGTGTAAGTTTTGGGTCGTAGCATAGGTAGAGGCTCTGCAGTTGAGTGCGCAGAGGCCTAGTAGTCCGCAGCTGAGTGCGCGGACCCCTGCAGCTGAGTGCGCAGGGCGAGTCAAGTCTGTAATCATCTGGAAGTATTAATAAAGAGAAGTTTCCTATAAATTCTGCGTCTTATTCCTATTTATGCATCTGTTATATTAGGTATGAATTTCACTTCTAATGCTTATATGATGCGCAAATGTGTATAATTGTATTGGTTAAGTGAACACAAGTAATAACATTTGTTTATGCGAAGCTAACTAAGATCTGATAATAAGATAAGTAAGATACTTAACCTAGTTTGAGAGACAACGCAGATCACTGCTCTAGCAGTGCGAAAGGACTTCAGCCCCTGGTTAGGGCTGTGCGAAAGCTGATTGTAACACTTCACGAAGGTACTAAAGGTGAAGAAACCTGCGTGAAGGCAGGAATAGTTGGAAATAACCGACATCATACCATCTCAAGGGTGCGAAAACTTGGTTCTAGCATCCCCCCATACTACTTTAGGTGAGACTTTAGTCTGCACTCCATGGGATGATGCTGAAAGGGCTAGTAGTGTAGGGATTTGTTTGGCTAACTAACGCTGAACCTAGGTCAGGCTCCCTTAAGCCAACAAATGGTTCTGTTGCCAGGACCAAAATCTGCATAGAGATGTGTGATGTCGTATCATTGGAATCCAACTAAGAAAGAAATTGAAGGCTGGTTGGACAGAAGAATTCACGAGTTCGTGGCGCAGGAAAATAGAAACCCACGATTGTCAAAAGAATAGTGGTTAGATAGCTACCTGTATATGGAGATCCACGAAATATTTTTCACGTCCTTCCCTACTAAGCTATACAAGTGGATCATGAAGCTAGCAGATAGCCAAGGAAGGTGGAAACTTGACGGTCCTATTGTGTGGACCCCAGAGCTAGTGTGAAGGTTGGAAGCATTAGAGGATAAGATCGCACGCGCCATCGATCATTGGCTCGATCGTATTATAAGAGGATATTTTACTGAGTTCGCAATTGACACCCCAGTTAGCTAGAACGAGGCAAAGTGACACTTTCTGAAAGGACCACGAGGTAAGTACGTAAAGTCTTTGAATACTTGGATTAAAATGTTGTTGTGCGAAAAGCAGGTTATGAAGTTACCTTGATGTTTGGGGCTACGCGAAGCGGAAAGGTTTACAGGAACGAAGGAAATAAGGGTCTAGAAAATAGCCCCTTGATTTCAAATTTGTGAGGGGACGAGGAAGAGCTCGCGAAGGTCTCTCTGCGAAGTGCTATTCATCTGATAAGACAAATAATTCCATGAATCCCACCTCCACCCACACCACCACCGACTTCACCTCCATCACCTCCTTCTTCACCCATACCACCTCCACCAGCAACGTAATTTAGTATGGCGAACACAGTGAAGTTTCCTTTGTTAAAAGGTTTGGGAAATGTGGACCTGGACCAATTCAAGTTCATATTGAAGGCTGGATGACAAGCTCAAGGTGTTACAGATGACCATATAAAGAAAGCAACACTGGTTAGCGCCTTGCAGGATCGCACGTTGACTTGGTATATTAAGTACTTGAATGATAACCCGAATGCGAGAGTAGCGGACATCAAAGCAACACTAAATAGGGAATTTAGCAGGCCTAAATCTGAAGCGCAGTTGATTATTGGATTCAAAGAAATCACGACGCTACCATGTTATAGACATTTTTGGGCACTGCAAAAGATGTCCATAAAGCAAGGGCTCCTAAGTCCCTAAAAGTGTTGTTCTAACCCCTAAAGGAACAAGGTCAACTAATTACAGCTTCTCCCAGAAGTTCTCCATGAAAAACTGCTCAGAACTGGTCAAAACAGGATCATTTCAGCTGCTCCATAGGCAAAGTGCGTTGCATCTCACCTAAATACACTGTGTGGGTGCGTTGCATTTCAAAAAGCCCTTCTATGGGGTGCGATGGGTGAGAAGTGATAAATGGCAGTGTCGTTCCGTGAGGTGGAGAGGCATGGAATCTTCCAAAAACTTCTCCTGTGACACTTGCCTCTCTGAATTCGACCAAGGATGAGTAAGAGATCATCAATCTCCAAGTGGAAGCAAGAACTATCAGAGGGAAGACACTAATCAAATCACAAGCTGACTCATCTCCCTTACAGATATCTATATATGGATCCCTCATCCCAGAGATCCAAGAGGCTGGAATTTTGCATCTTGTAAGGAATTGCTATTGGTTTCTTGAGACGACATCATAGTGTTGGGTGATCTAAGCTTTGTATGAGGTGAAGAAGGGCTTACTTGCTGAGAGGATGATGCTGGGTCAGAACAACTGGTTGTAATTCCCTTGGCTCTTTCTTGTTTATCAATAAAAGCTATTCAAGTTTTCCTCCATACTCTTGTGTCATTTATGTTTCATGCATTTGTATGGTCAATTTACATCTGATCCTAGATTGTTTATGATTATAGATCCATGTTCTTGTATAGTGTTATGCTATTGTGATCTTACAGGTACTCTGTGAAGCTGGGCGTACACAGGAGCAAGTAGCGAAAGACTATCAAGAGAGAGAGGAATCGAACTAGGAGATTAGCGCAAGACAGAGGTTGGTCTTCTTTGTTATTCTCTCATCTATATTTCATAAAGGAAAAATGAAAGTAGCTTTACTTTGTTTGTTTCTAAGGTAGCTACCACACCTTAGTGGGATAAGAAGTTCTGTGTAGACACTTTTCCCTGTAACAAAATGGCGACTCCACTGGGGACGAATTAGTTTGTTTGTTTATCTTCCTTGTTGTTTATTTTATAAACTTACAGACGGAGCCTGAAGTCGAGCCAGGTAGCTTTCGAACTGCATTTTCTATGCAAATGCAAAGTAGATAAATGCCGATTCAGTCAATCTCCGGGATTTGTTTATGACTTAAACAACTGATTCACAAACTCTCTAATTGCCCTCGTGGTAGCTCTTAGAACCTCCTTAGATCTACCCCTGATTGTTGCATTACTGATTACCATTTGCTCGGCCAAAACCCATGAACTGAACTGCAAACTGTGACCCGGAACCCAAGCAAAGTCTCGTCTCTAGCCCAGCACAGGTACTATTCTGTGAATCTGAAATTCAGCGCACTTCTCGAGTGTAGTAGGTGCGCTGCATTTCAAATTCCCTGTGTTACAGGTGCGCTGATCAGACTAGGCATTGTTCAGTTTTGGTTTCTGTGATTCATTCTTTTCAGTTCTATTCATGAATTTTGCTGCCTGTAATCAATATATCTCTGTTTGAAACCCCTTTTCCTTGCTGTTATTCTGCCTCCTTTGTGCAAAAGAACTGTAAATGTTTTTGTGTATTTGTTGAGTCATTTTCAGTTCTCCTTTGCAAAAAGTAACGTAATCGTACTGTCGTCCTTTGATTTGAAAGTGTCGCAAGTGTCGTTTTCAGTCATAGGAAAGGGTTTGGTTGCTATTGATAGTCGATTATCCTGTTACTATTGTATTTGGTCTAAATTTGTAGTTTTTCTAGTGTCAAAAGCAAGTATTCATTTCCAAATCGTAAAATGTTGTGATTGTCTCCATTTTTTATTTTGAAAAGAAACTTGTTGATAATTGTCTCTTGAAAAGTAATTCAGATTTGTGCATTAGCTTTCTTTTTACCATTCACATACTAAGAAAGCTGAAAACAAATACATGCATGTGAATTTGCATTTAGACTGTTTGATTGGTTTGATTTAGGACTGTGCATTTAGTGTGTGCTCTTTGCTCTTTGTGAAAGAATACTGTCTCTCTTTCCTTAGTAGCTAGGATTTTCATTTCACAAAGAAGATAAAAGACTGTTTATCATCTTAGATTGCATTTTAGGAATTATACATCTACATCTCGCGATGAACCTAAAAGGAAAATTTCTTAAGCAAGATCAACTATAAAATAAATTTAATGAATCTAACAACGCTTTGGAACCTAACGCACAACGTCTAGAAGTCTAGGCTAGAGATGTATTCTGGCGTTGTAAAGCCTGGTAACTGTTGTTCTCACTGATGGTTGGGTGACTCCTCCACTTTGAGATGATAAGTGCCAGTACGGACTTGTTCTCCCACGTACCGTCGAGTATATTTTGGGAGACCCCAATAGGCTTAATCCTTTATCCATAGGAAGCCGTGTCTGCCACCCTATCGATTGCAATGCACTGAACACGTCATTCGGGAAGATTGACTGCTGTACCGTAAAAAGTATTCTGCAGTTTTGCGATTGGTTTGGTAATCCCTATACCTAGATTTCCAGAGCAGTCCCTTTCCTTCCTTTTCAGACTCCTTAACGGAAAAGGTCCATCTGAGCACTTGTCACTTCAGGCTCATTAAAAATCGAAGGCGACTAGAGTCATCTTTTGTTTTTTATCGACTCTTAAAAATTGAAAAAAAAAGTTGTGTCAAAGCGTCTAAAATTCATCTAATTCGGAAACATAGTTCCCCTTGATTTTTAGTTGATCGAGTAATCCGCAATCGTGGAAGAAATTCAATTGAAACCCCGTTGTTCATGGAGGCTTACGAGTCAACCATCTTTGTCTCTGGAATCGAAGTTATTACGGACAAAGCGAACTCGTTTAACTGGTTCCAAATCTCCTGGTAAAGTTAGAACAAGTGTTCCAACAACATCAGAGACTTCTGTTACTCCAAACATTTATGTTATCCCTGCCTTTAGAGAAGAAGTTCAGTAGCCAGAGAAGGATAGTAGTACTGATCCTAGTCTGAGGGTAAACACTTTTATCATTGAACCAGTTCCATCTACAACCGGTTTGGAGAGTGTTGTTCCCTAAACATCTGTCGCTGCAGATTCTATACCTTCTTCGGCACCAGAAATATTCTACGGATCTAACGATCTACCTCTTCCACCTGGTCTGATTGCTATAGAAGAGATTGTGGAGGATCCTCCATCTAGTACTCCATCACAATTTGGAGTCGGGATCACTCTGCACCCTTCTTTATTAGAAATTAGTCTACCGCCAACGGAAGCTCCTGTAGAATTGCTAGGTAATCTTTTGGATAGACTACAAATGTCTGAACAACCGTCAACATCTAGGATTGTGTCGTTTGACACAGCGACGACGGAACTTCCTACTATCACTCCAACAATGTTCGCCGGTATACCATCTGTCCCAACTAGCCCTCAATCGCTGGAAGAAGCCCACTCAGGGGCTATTTCGACGGTATGGTCTGTACCTGTTTGTTCATCCGGAATAATATCCGGAAACTCTTATGTTGAGTCTCAACAAATTGATCCATTTGGAGGTCAATTTGGGCAGTCCAGCCCTCAAGGGCAAACCATTCCCTTAAGTACCGGATTACCACCGTATGGGGGGCAGTATACCCTTTCATTATCCCCTCCGGGAGGACAGCCATATGGGAGTTCACAACAAAATTCGGGTTATGCTGGAATTACGTCAAGCGGTTGGGTACCGATACTACCTCAACAACCAAGAGTTGTATATTCGATGCAACAATGCTTACCTATGTCAAGTATACCAACTACGCCAACTATTGTGATGGTGTCGCAAGTTCAAGCGCTACCTGTTGTATGCCAACCTCAAGTTTCCCAGGTTGTAATGCAACAGCCTCTTGAACCTGCAACTCAACCACAATCGCCGACTGGTTGAATGACATAGGTTCAAACAGGTACAATCACCCCTCATCTTGGTCAAACAGTTAGTATCGGGCAACAACACATGGCTTCACAACCATGGCTAGTGCAATACCAACAACCGCAGTTCCAACAAGTATACCAAGGTTTTGAGCAACAAATCTTTGCAAATAGTGGGCAACCGTATATTCAAAACGGTCAAAATCAACCATTCTACAATGGTCATGCCCACCAACCTTACCAAAGTTACCAACATCAAATGCATTATGCTGGTATGCATAGACCAACTGCTCATGCAATCCCATCTTATCCTGGGTATGCTTCACCTAACCTGAATCAACAGTTACCCTTCGTGGCGACTTTAGAGTTACTTGATTTAAATCAGTTAACAAACGATCCAATCGCTTATGCCCCTTGGTGGCCAGCGATTCCGCATAAACTTCCATCAGATAGTCCTAAATTTAATGGAAATCCGGGTGAAGATCCATCGAATCATGTGATGACCTTTCATCTGTGGTGTTCATCAAACACCCTAAATGATGATTCGATTAGGCTTTGCCTTTTTCAGAAGACGTTAACTTGTTCGGCAGCAAAATGGTATATCGAATTACCCAGAGCTTCATTTGACAACTTCAGTACCCTAGCCACAACCTTTTTAACCCATTTTCAGTTACCGATAAGGTACGAAACGAGAACAAAACTTCTTACCAATTTCAAACAAATGACGACCACTCACATATCTGATCATATACATGAGTGGCGACGTCGTCGTAGAATGGTGAAAACATATGTTCCCGATCAAATTTTAGCTGAATGGTTTATTAAGTCATTATTGCCTTCCATCGCGGAAGATGTGGCAAAAGGGGGAGTCGTCACCGAAGAGCAGGCTATCGCTCGTGCGCAATATTTGGACTTGATTTACACTCAGTCTGGCATGCTCTACGATAAAATACCTGACACTCCCAGACCGGAATTCTCAGTCCCTCCTCCTCCTAAATCAAACAATGACTCTCATGCCGGTGATGGCGTGATTGGTGCGACAGACACGAAATCGACAAAGGTTACATCTAAAAAGGCCCGTAAGATTTCCGGTCGAAATGCAAAAGAGGAACTTCTTGCCTCGGAAGTAAATGTCGTATCAACAGATAAAGGCAAAGAAACCAAGCAACCAGGGGGCAAGAAGAAAGGCAAAGGGAAGAAGAAGTAACAGGAAGAATCATCACCTGAAAAATCTTCTGCAAACCATCCTGGAAATAGGAAACCAAGAAATCCATGCTTTATATGTGATGAGGATCATTGGACCGCAGATTTTCCACACAGAGCTGAGCTTAAAAAATTCTTCAAGAATTCAAAAACCTCGGCAGTGTTAACTGATCCATTTCCAAATCCAGGAACAAATCTGGTTGACAGTGGAAATGCTTCCCCGTCTCAAGTGCTGATGTTTTCAGTTTCCAAACAGTAAAATGATGCTTTGATATTGATAAGGAACAAAGCTTATGGGAATCCACAACTGTCAAACAACAAGGATAAAGATCAACCTAGTAGTTCGACAAC
Organism: Pinus tabuliformis; assembly: GCA_031772625.1. Taxonomy (NCBI): domain Eukaryota; kingdom Viridiplantae; phylum Streptophyta; class Pinopsida; order Pinales; family Pinaceae; genus Pinus; species Pinus tabuliformis. Next base: position 1,918,893,352 of record CM062816.1, read on the forward strand.
AACTTCGACAGAAGTTGCGCCACCCATCATTCCTGAACTGACAATAAAACCGCCAAAGGGAGTAGTACACAAGTCGACATTTAATCCTCATGCTAGGGCAACACAACATTATAATATAGTGGAAGATTTGGCCCAATCGCCATCCGCTATGTCGACTCTTGAGGTACTACAAAATTGCCCATCCCAAAAGCAAGCTCTATTATCAGACATCGGTGGGATAGACCCAAAGGATTCCAATCTTGTATCCTTTGATCATAAAGGATACGATCCTCAGTTACCAGCTCAACTAGCTTTCCTCGTTCAAGTGAAAGCCCTCAACAAAATGGTTCATCGAACAATTATTGATGAGGGAGCATCTACATGTATTATGTCGATGAGTTGCTGGAAAACTTTAGGATCTCCAACCTGGGAAGACCATGGATATATGCTATGGCTGCTGTTGTGTCGACCTATTTTAGGAAGATTGCATTTCCCTTTCAAGGAGGGATTACAATCATCGACCAACAAAACTTCCTCCCCAATGGTTCTCAAGTTACGGGAAGCATTCCAATGATCCATGGAAGCCCCCATTCGCTTCAAAATATCGGAGTAGGCCTACTAAAAGACCCTATATTAATGGGAACTTTCGCCCTTCCACCTCCAATCAATTTAGCGGAAGTAGTGTCAGTAGAAACCTGCAATATGATATCTTCAAAAAAGATCTCAGAAAACGATATTGACATGGATCATGCGCAGGTTTTGCCTCCAAACCCAACAGAAATATTGTAGCAATCAATGTTCCTAACATGGGAGGCAAACCCAAATCAACGCTCATCAAGCGTTTTGATAGATAGGTCTAAGGAATATGGCACCCCTTCAGATCCTTGGTCGCGAGTGCATGTCACCGACGAAGGAATTGTTCAATCAATGATAATTGAAGGGGCACCATGGGAAGATTACCACCATCGTTCCCTTCTTCCGGATTGTGAAGAAAATACTCCTGATGAACTATGTCGTCCTTCAGTTTTTGATTTTCTATCAAATACTGTAAACACGGTGGATTCTGAGCGAAACTTGTCCAACATTGAAGAGACTATCACCATAAATATCTCAACCAAAGCAGATGTTGTAGAGAATATTTATGTTGGCAAATGTTGTTCTCCTTCAGAATTGGAAATATATGACACTCTTTTTCGTGAATTCAGAGATGTCTTTGCTTGTTCATATAATGAAATGCCAGGCATTGACTCGAGTATCATTGAACACGAAATCAAGATTTATCCAGATTGAAAACCAGTACGACAACGGCTACGACAGGTGCACCCCAAGAAAGCCGCTGCCATTAAGGCAGAAGTTGAAAAACTTCTCCATGCTGGTTTCATTTACCCGGTTCCTCTAACCGATTGGGTATCGAATATTGTCCCTATTATGAAAAAACAAGGAACAATTAGAGTGTGCGTCGATTATAGGGATGTAAATCAAGCTTGTCCAAAAGACAACTACCCAACACCCTTCATCGACCAGATAATTGATGAATGCGTCGGATGTGAAATCTTTTCATTTATGGATGGGTTCTCTGGGTATAATCAAATAAGTATCCGCCCACAGGACGAGTCAAAGACTGCATTTATTTGTCCATGGGGAACATTCGCATATCGAAAACTACCCTTTGGTTTAAAGAACGCAGGGGCAACATTTTAGAGGGCAATGAATTATGCCTTCCATGACATCAAAAACATCGTTCAACCATACCTCGACGACCTTCTGACTCGTTCACGAAAGCAGACTGATCATCCGCAGCATTTAAGAGCGATATTTCTACGTTGCCGACACTACAAGATACGACTCAATCCACACAAATGTGTATTTTGTGTCAGTTCGGGTAGTTTACTTGGCTTTGTAGTCTCGAAAGACGGTATTCGTCTCGACCCATATAAGGTTCAGGCAATCATAAATTTTCCTCCACCTTCAAATTTGCTTCAGATTCAGAAACTCCAAGGGAAAGCAAACTTTCTGAGGAGGTTCATTCCAAATTACGTCGAACTTGCTAAAGGTTATACGCGTCTTTTGAAAAAGGAAGTACCCTTTGTCTGGGATCAGGTTGCGCAAGCTTCCTTTGATTCTTTAAAAGAATCCCTAATGAAAGCATCATTAATGTACGCTCCTGATTATCAAAAAGACTTTAACCTGTATCTGGCTGTAGCGGATACAACCATCGCAATGGTTTTAGTTCAAGAAGAAAACGGAATTGAACATCCTATATATTATTTAAGTAAGAACTTAAGTGATACAGAAAGCAAATATTCTTATGTTGAAAAGCTAGCACTCGCAGCTGTTCAAGCGATACAGAGATTTCGACACTATGTCCTCTTTCGAAAAACTACCATTCTATCAGATTGCAACCCCATGACTTATATATTGTTGCGATAGTTGCTGGGGGGCAAATATTCAAAATGGATAGCAATTCTACGAGAGTTTGATCTGGAATTTGTAAAATCCAAGTTAAAGAAAGCTCTGGTTTTCACAGAATTATTATGCGATCTCCCATCGTCATCCAACGATGAAACATCCGAAGAAATGATCGTGGAGGAAAATTTGTTTCTGATATCTTCAAGCAATCTGTGGTATGGGGATATAATCATTTATCTCCAAACCCAGAAATATAGGTCAAATACCTCTCGCTCCGAACAAAAATGTATTCGATACCAAGCAAAAGACTACATGATCATCGGTGATACACTTTAACATCGTGGTATCGATACGGTTCTGAGAAGGTGCCTCACCCATGAGGAGGCCGAAAAATTCCTGAATGATTGCCATTCAGGAGCGTGTGGGGGGAATCAATCCGGTTATGCTACAACGCAAAATTTTTTACGAGCAGGATACTTCTAGCCAACAATGTTCAAATATTGCATAACCGCAGTCAGAAGTTGCCATGCTTGTCAAATTTTCGATAGCAAAACTAGAAGACCACTCGCACCTCTGCAGCCAATAGTTGCTTTCGGGCCATTCGCCAAATGGGGCATCGATTTCATGACATGTAACCCCACCTCGACCGGGGGGCATGGGTATATCATAGTCACAGTTGACTATTTTACTAAATGGGTCGAGGCGATGCCTACATTAGATAATATTGGTGAAACAACTGCCCTCTTCTTTTTCAATCATGTAGTCGCCAGATTCGACGTCCCACAGGCTATAGTCACAGATCATGGATCGCATTTTCGCAATCACATGATGGTCGAATTAGCTGCCAAATTAGGGTTGTCTCATGACAGCTCTACTCCATATTACCCGCAAGCCAATGAACAAGTTGAAGCAATCAACAAAGTGCTGAAGCGCATGCTGCAAAGGATGATTGGAGTTCACAAAAGAAGTTGGCACCTAATCCTGTACTAAGCCTTGTGGGCTTACTGAACATCGGTAAGGAATGCAACTGGGTTTACACCTTTCCAACTGGTATATGGCCTGGAAGCAGTCTTACCAATCCGGTGTGAAATCTCATCCCTCAAACTCGCAATTGACCTTCTCCCCGGGACTTCAGAAGAGGAGGCTCGTTTCTTGGAACTAATCCAATTGGATGAAACCCATCGTGATGCCACTTTGGCCAACGAATCCCATAAGAAACGAGTCAAGGCGCAGTTCGACAAGAATGTCAAACCCCGTGTCTTCTCAGAAGGTGACTTGGTCTTGCTTTATGACCAAGAATCCGATAAATTGGGGGCAGGTAAATTCAAGTCTTTATGGATGGGCCCCTATATTTTTAAGCAAGTGTTAGCAAAGGGAGCCTACGAGTTAATGGATTATTACGGGATTCCACTGGCACAACCTCGTAACGGGTTGTACCTCAAGCGTTACTATGCGTGATTCAGTATAGTAACCTATAGGCTTTTGTTATGTTTTTGTTTTCGCTAAAGTGTTTGTTTTGGTCAAGTAATCCACTTTTTACATTTATTGCAGATGTCAAACCTATTGGAGTCATGTGTTGGATATGCTGACGGAGCGAGTTGTAGTTCGCGGAACCTATCTTCCGCGGCCTGGGCCATTTTTGATCCAAGCGGCGAGTTAGTAAGTTTCAGAGGGGTATGTATTGGTTGATCAACAAATAACATCGCTGAATATAGCGCATTGATAGAACTTCTCTCTGATGCCATCACACATGGTATACACCGACTGATTGTCAGGCTAGACTCACAACTCGTCATACTACAACTCACTGGTATATACTCTGTCCGAAATCCAGCTATTTATCGCATGTTCCTAAGGGTTAATATTTTGGAAAGGCAATTTGATTTTATTCAATATTAGCATATTTCCAGAACCTTAAACACATTAACTGACTCATTGGCAAATTATGTGTTAGATAGACATTTGCAACATTTATAAAAAGAAGCATACCATCAATATTTGCATTTGGATCATGTAACTTAACCAAAATAAAACTTCAAAAATCAAAAATATATATATAACTATTTATGGTTTACACATAATGTTCTGTAACCAAGACAAAATTGGTCAAATGACCCAAAACTCAAAACGCTAGGGTGCACCCTAGTCTAATGATGCTCGTGATAGCAAGTCACAGCCTGTGCGATCATGCGTAAGAGGCGAGTCCATCATCTTGTCACACCAGTAGTATGCTGCTGCAACCTCAAGGGTAGCTCGTCAGTCCTCACATATGGAATACCAAGAGTGAGGCCCTCGACTTGGTCCTGTAATGCTGTGAGAGTCTCGGCCACATCGAGGTCACGAAGGATAGCCCTTCCAACAGCCTCTCCTGCTGGGGCGGCAGCTGGCACTCTCAGGCGTACTACTGGCCGAACGGGGCCGACATCTACATGAACACATGAGTTTGATTAGTCTTGATAGAATAAAGCACAAGGACATTATAAAAGAAAAACGATAAACAGGAATATGGTCAAAGAATTTACCAATGGCACCCCATTGTTCGCCAGCTGGCAGTACTAAATCTGGGTCACCCCGGAAGTCCATACCAGCATATGGATACTCAAAATAAACCATCTCCTGGCGATCGAACCACCCGAAGAAGGTATCAGAAAAAGAAATCTGAGACTGACCAGCATGCCTAGACATATGGTCGACCCATCTCTGCATACATGGTTCAGTCGGTGAAGGTAAATCGAGTGAAATATACTGCGGCTGCATCAGTGGTATCTTTTCCAAGGCAAAGGCGGTCAAAATAGAACCATACCCAAAGTTCTTCAACCTCCCACTCTTCACCTTGGTCAACTGTTCTTTCATCACAAGAAGTACTGCGTCGCACCAGTTGAACACCTTCGGTTGGAGACATTCTAAGGCATACTGCATATAAGATCGGTTGGCTACATGAAGAGCCACACCACCAGCCATCCTACCAAAAGTGAACAGAATAGTCCTGAGGGAGCTGTCAGTGACATCACGGATGATGATCTTGCCGTCTTTACTCAGCTGAGATCCCTCTCTACAATACCGGCGAACATAATCTCTCACAAATTCACCTCCTCGGGCCGAGCCTGATAAAGAGATGGGGGCACCTCGCCTCGACAAGCCAGTCAGGAAATAGATGTCCACTACAGTCAAGGGGATGGATTCGCCCCTAATCTGGAACACCTGGCTGGTAGGATCCTAAGCATCGAGCAAATACTGCAGCAAGTTGATTTGTTGTCTCATGCTAGAAATGCAGAAAAACTTCAGCAAGCCACAGTCCCGCAGTGTGTTTACTGTAACCAGATCATGTAAAGCAAGCATGTCCTCTTCTTCATGCTCACGTTCTCACCATGTAATAGTCATATTGCTCCAAAAATATCTGAAAACAAATAAGAGAAGAGTTAGATCCTGATTTTGGTGAGAAACAGGCAAAATTTCCATCAAAAAATGTGCATAAATTTCCTTCCTTGTGCCCATCGCACCTACAGTAGTGCTCTGGGTGCATTGCATGTTAGTTGGACAGTGGACAGGCCAACATGCAATGCATCTTTCGATACACAAAGGGTGCGCTGAAGCCAGGGTGAGTTTTTCAAACCCTAGAGGCTCATAAAAACCAGGAATCAAGCTCAGAATGCAAAATGGAAAGCATGAAATGAAAGAGCTCAAGTTTAGCTCCTACCTGATCTAGACGGCGCCGAGAATCGTCCACAGAATCTCCCGGAATTAGCTGATGAAAATCAAGGGGGAAAAGCACCTCCAAAGCTCCAATAAACCAAAGTTCAAATGAAATGGTAAAATGAGAGGTAAAAGCACTTTTACGTTACTTTTTACGTAATTCAAGTAAAATATTAGTGTTCTAACTCATTTTTCAAACATGTATTGTTCATTTCTAACTAGTTTGATGAAGCAATTGAAAATGCAGTACAATATTTGAAAGAACAAAGCTATTTATGGTAAATTCAAGAAATGACCGTTGTATCGAGCAGTTTTAGCACATAGTTCAAGCTCGTTAAAAAATAAACATAAGTCATGAGCAAATTTTTCTTCCCGTGTTTAAGCTCATTAAAAAATGAACTATTTCCCGGTAAATAACCATCGTGAATGTAGTACTTCAGCCTTTAAAGCCTTGGTCGTGTTCTCATCATCACCTCCACTCTGTATTGGCCGATCATTCACCTCCATTTGATTTTTTACCCCTTTTTTAGGAACAACTGTGAAGAGTGATCCCACTAGCCATCCTTGTTACACTGCCGTGATTGGAAAATTCCAAACCTTACCTGGAATCAGCTGCTACCCAATTTTATCACTCGTTCCTCAAAAGACGAGTCTCCTTTAAGCTCTTTTCAACTGACTCGTAAAATATGAAAAGATTGCCAAGCCATTGGCCTCTCCAGCTCGTTAAAGGGACCGGAAGTGCTATCCCTCCTTTAGATCTTAATCTTTTTGGACCTGAGGGATTATTACACAAAAAGATCGAGCGCTTGTTTTGTTCGGCTCGTTAAAAGTATCGAAAATTCATCCCTTCTGTATTGTTTTATACTTTTTCGGACTTAAGGGATTAGATGACGAAAAAGGAATTTTGGAGTTTCCTTTACGTTCCTTTTCAGACTCTTTGAAATTTAAAAGGACCGAGTTATCTTTGTCGTTAAACTCGTTAAAAATTAATAGCGACAAACTTGTCCATAGCAGACAAGAACGAGTTTCACTATCGCTAGGCTCGTTAAAACATAGCGATGGGTTTGCCTGAAGGGAAAATTATAGAACAAGCATATGTTATCCTCCTCAAGCTTGACAAAAATAAAGAGGTACTGGTCAGCAATGACTGGGGAAAAATTGGGAAGAAAACTTTGTTGGTAGCAAGTCGCTCTTGAACATGACACTTTCACTTCGCATCCAAGTCGGGTTGGGTTGTTTCATTCACCGGTCAAATCACCATGGTCCCATCACACCATCCACATTTGGGGTTAATGCTAGCAATCCATCACGTCAGTGCCGCCGATATGTTCAAGAGAAGTCATTCAGAGAATTCACCTGTGTCTCACCCACTACAATACATTTACACTCCATTCTTTCATGACCGCCACCCTGAACCTTACGTCATCAGATCGTTTTCACCTCCATTAAAATCATTTGCTCCGTTCCGTGTCATTGATGTGGGATTCATTAAGGCCCTCCTGTGATGGATCGCTTCTTGTCAACATCAGCTCATTATCCAAGAAGTCAGTCTAGGAACACCCCGTTCAGTACTTTGAAGCTTGCATGCCTCAATGGCAAGTTTCTCACTTCCGGCGACAGGTTTACATCAATGACCTTCGACCGAAAGATTTTGCGTGGTGTTCGACGCCAAGTCCTTTATTCACACCACGTGAATTGTACTGCAGTACCTTGAGGGTCATTATCATTATCGGTGATTCCTCCGCCTGTTAACAACTTACATCATTGGCTGGTAATCAGGCGATGTCTTGCCATGTTCGACTCCAGAACATCTCTCACATGGATCGACTTGTACATCGAGTGAAGATCGAATGAGATTGAAGACCCCAGATCTAGTTTCATCCATCCGGGTTGCGATATATATTCAGGGAAATAAAGACATCAAATGTACATCATTGCTACACAGATAATCATCCAATCAAAGGGATGATGGCTCTACCAGAATCATCAGTCTACACTCAGGCGATTGTCTGTCCTATGTACATGAAAATGAATTTATAAAGCTGAGCATGGGAATGCCCGCCTCAGCTAGATCATGAAAATATTATGAAGATAATGTATTGTATTGTATCTTATTACAGGTCTCCTCTCAGCTTGAAAGAACTTTGGATCCTCATAATAAAGCATTTCACCCGACATCAAAAGATTAATGACCTCATGCTTTAGGGGGCAACTGTTATAGACATTTTTTGGCACTGCAAAAAATGTCCATAAACCAAGGGCTCCTAAGTCCCTAAAAGTGTTGTTCTAACCCCTAAAGGAACAAGGTCAACTGATTACAGCTTCTCCCAGAAGTTCTCCATGAAAAACTGCTCAGAACTGGTCAAAACAGGATCATTTCAGCTGCTCCATAGGCAAAGTGCATTGCATCTCACCTAAATACACTGTGTGGGTGCGTTGCATTTCAAAAATCCCTTCTATGGGGTGCGATGGGCGAGAAGTGACAAATGGAAGTGTCATTCCGCGAGGTGGAGAGGCATGGAATCTTCCAGAAACTTCTCCTGTGACACTTGCCTCTCTGAATTTGACCAAGGATGAGTAAGAGATCATCAATCTCCAAGTGGAAGCAAGAACTATTAGAGGGAAGACACTAATCAAATCACAAGCTGACTCATCTCCCTTATAGATATCTATGTATGGATCCCTCATCCCAGAGATCCAAGAGGATAGAATTTTGCATCTTGTAAGGAATTGCTGTTGGTTTCTTGAGACGACATCATAGTGTTGGGTGATCTAAGCTTTGTATGAGGTGAAGAAGGGCTTACTTGCTGAGAGGATGATGCTGGGTCAGAACAACTAGTTGTAACTCCCTTGGCTCTTTCTTGTTTATCAATAAAAGCTATTCAAGTTTTCCTCCATACTCTTGTGTCATTTATGTTTCATGCATTTGTATGGTCAATTTACATCTGATCCTAGATTGTTTATGATTATAGATCCATGTTCTTGTATAGTGTTATTCTACTGTGATCTTACAGGTACTCTTTGAAGTTGGGCGTACAAAGGAGCAAGTAGCGAAAGACTATCAAGAGAGAGAGGAATCGAACTAGGAGATTAGCGCAAGACAAAGGTTGGTCTTCTTTGTTCTTCTCTCATCTATATTTCATAAAGGAAAAACGAAAGTAGCTTTACTTTGTTTGTTTCTAAGGTAGCTACCACACCTTAGTGGGATAAGCAGTTCTGTGTACACATTTTTCCCTGTAACATACCAGGCGAGATGCCTTGGTCCTAGATCAGAGGCTGAAATGTATGATTCGTGAAGCAAACATTAATCTAACAGATGGACAGCATCACGAGTGGTTTGTAGCTTCGCTACTACCACACTTAAGGAGTGCACTGTCACATCAGAAAATAACAACTCAGGTAGAAGCCTGGGAGATTGCAATGAGACTACATGAGACCTCGATGCAAGATCCTAATTGAGGAGTTCAGCAGATCCTTGCATAGTTGAAGAATATGTGCCTTGAGATGAAAATCTTGAAGCAAGATAGGACGGTTCGACCAGAAGTGCGTGAGGAAGTATGGTGTTTGAAATGCAAGTTTCAGGGTCATGACAAAGACCACTACTCAGTCTTTAAAAATTGCCTTGCAGGAGGAGGACCGTTGCCTTTAAGGCTAGAAGCTCAAGCAGGACCCAGTGCGGTGCCTGCTTTGTGGTGCACTATCTGTCAAGTAGTTAGAAAGCATGCCACAGATAACTGCCACTTGTTACAGAAATATACACAAACTCCGCAACAATTGCTATGCAACTTTTGCAGGTCAGTGGGACATGACGAGCATACTTGTAGGAGATATGAATTAATGATGGATAGAACTCCCACCTAGAGGGTCCAAGATGAAACACGGCCCCTTGATCAGAATGCAGGGATGGCGTGGATAGGATTTCAGGTGCACGGAAGAGGCTCAAGCAGAGGAAGACCTGGTAGAGGTCGCAGACAGTTGATTTGCTACAATTGCGGAGGGCCAGGACATTATGCCCATGATTGCACTAATCTAACGCGCCCGTCGTGCAAGTATTTCACGCTGTTTGATCATGAGACAGAAAATTGTCCTACGCTGATAGCTAGGATATGTGACAAAGGAGCGCTACCACCTCCCTGACTCAGAATCTGTAGATGATGAGGTATGAGCCACGTGAGGTAGATCCGAATGTAAAAATTGTGCTCCAAAGTGGAATCGTGACAGGAGATGACAAGGGAAAACAACTGGAGGAGAATACCTGGGTTCGCAAAACCCCGATGAAAGAAGTTGAGTTTTATTTGGACCGTGCTCGGGAAACCTTCATGGAAGCTAAGAAGAGCTTCACTGAGGCCTCCACTTCAAGAAGCAAAGATCAACCTGAGCTGGAAATGGATCCCTCCATGCTCACAACTTTCTTGGAAACCTGTATGATGTTATTGCGCAATAGTAAGGCTGTGAAAGGGTTACAAGAACTTATCAGCAGATGTGCTGGGACCGTGCCAAGAGAACCGTGCGTCATCTAGAAGATTGGAAAACATAAAACAAGGACGAGGTGTGAAATGAGACTCATCACGCAGAGCGAAGAATACGAGATGGATCAAGTAATTCTGGATTTGGGATCATATGTGAATGTTCTATCGAAGCAGCCATGGGATTGAATGGGAATATCTATGCTGTAATGGTCTCCGATTAAGCTGAGAATGATGAACCAGTAGAAAATCATACCCATGGGGTGATTGCAGGGAATAACTGTGGATATTGAGGGAGCAAGCATGCTAGCAGATTTTAAAATAATAGAGATTGTTGATGACAACAATCCCCTACCCTGCGCTCTTGGGAATTGACTGGGCCATTGATATGAAAGGGGTAATTAATCTGAAGAAGCGCAAGATGATCTTTGAGAAGAAGTCACTACGCGTAATAATACCCCTAGATCCTACTGAGGGATTTCACTATACAGAGCCGGTCCGCTACTATGAGAGTGATGATGATCTGGACCGCATCTACAAGATAACAACGCGAGACCAAGACTGGGTGAATCCCACTGCGGACAGATGGATTACATGGGAGCACGAGAGTTCCTTCACTTCGGATTCTGACAAAGAAGTAGAATGATGACAGAATCGGTTACATGAAGTAACTACGTTGAATTGTAACATGATGACCCGGTTGTTGCGCTGCGTGTCAACAAAAGTAAGAGATCTACCTACTTATGGCAGTTTAAATGAGGTAGATACCTTCTTGGATGCATTTTAAAGGGAGGTGCTAGAAAAGCAACGCTTCCAGGCCTTGGACTGGGTACCGTGCACTACGCCCGTAAGATGGTGGGGTATGCACAAATGAAGCTTTGATGATTGGCGCGAATGTAGGAGAATGATGCGAGTATGATTTGGGAAGCATAAGGTGCGACTGATAGACAAGTATGATGGGCAGGATGATCTGTGCACATGGATGCAGGTCTATCAAGAAAAGCCCCAACCTAAGTAGGTGCACCCGTATTTCGTGCTAAAGTACCTGGTCAATAAGCCTATGTTGGGGGGGGGTGCATTTGCATATGGCTTTTATTATTCCAAGAATACAATTTTGAAGTTGTTGTGAAGCATAGATGATTGAACGTAGGACCAGACCACCTGTTGCACATCGAGACAGGGGAGGAACCTACTAGTTTAGAGGAAGGATTACCTGACGCGCAACTCTTTGCTATGTGTGTAGCGGATGGAAATTTTGAAGATATAATACACTTTCTAACAAATAGAACTGCACCGGAAGGATACTCTGTCCAGTCGAAGAAGGAATTAGTGGTATGCGCGTCACACTTTTCTATCATTGCTAGGCATCTACAAAGATGGGGAATGATGAAATATTGCGAAGGTATGTACCTGAGTTTGAATGAAGTAGCATCCTTGCGGATGCTCATGGGGGCGCCACGGGAGGACATTATGTAGGAAGAGCAACCGCGCAGAAGATTCTACGTGCCAGGTTGTCATGCCCAACCCTTCATCAGGATTCAAAAGCATATTGCAAGGCATGTGATGTATGTCAGTGGATAGGAAGGCCATTGTGGAGGGATGAAATGCCTTTGAATCCACAAATGACATTGAAACCTTTTGAAAAGTGGGCAATAAATTTTGTAGGACCTATTAAACCTCGATGGAAGATAGGTGCGAGGTATATTATCACTGCGACAGAGTATCTAACTCGTTGGGCAGAAGCACATCTGGTGAAGAATTGCACGGGTGCGACTACCGTGAAGTTTCTATTTGAACACGTATTGATGCAATTTGGATGTTTGAAGACCTTGATGAGAGATCGCGGTACACACTTCTTGAATGAGACGATCAATGCGCTAATAGAGGAATTTCAAGTGTATCACCAGAAGAGTACACCTTATCACCCGCAGGCTAACGAGACAGTGGAAGTGTTCAACAAAGTGCTTGAAAATGCGCTGACCAAGGTATGCAATGCACAACGAAGTGATTGGGACCTACGCATTACTGCAGCGTTATGGGCTTATCGGATGACATGCAAGAAACCAACGGGACAGACACCTTTTAGGCTTGTCTATGGAGAGGAAGCCATAATATCTATGGAATACCTCGTGCCTAGTCTGTGCATAACAACAATCATAGGTACGATGGATTGCAGAGCCCTGGAGGAGAGGCTCGCATAGTTGGACGAGCTTGAAGAAGAATGATTTTTGGCTGGAGTTCACCAGCAAGTCCAAAATCAGCGTGAAAAGGCATGGCATGAATGACACATGAAGCTGCACACATTCAAGGTAAACGATCTGGTGTTATTGTATGATATTAAGTTTGATAAATTCCTAGGGAAGTTCAGGATGCACTGGTTAGGGCCGTATATTATTAAGGAGATTACTGACGGGGGCGTGGTACAATTGGTCAAATTAAATGGAGAACCCTTCCCAGGAAAGGTGAACGATAGTCGCTTGAAGCCATACACTGACGATTCGACGATGTGACTATATGGAAGTAGCACAGTCTTAGCGCTCCAGGCAGTTGAAAGGAGGTGCGAGACTATAAACTGCACTGCCCGTAGTTGCGCGATGTCAGGACTGCACACAGTAGCGAAGTGTCACAGGGTTCGTGACAATGTGAAGATAGCAGCACTGGTGTGTAGGTCTGCTGGAAAGTGACCGTTAAAGTCACTATTCACGATTTGATGCTTGGTTTGAGGCCAAATGGAGTGGGCGATAGGCATTTAAGGTGGACTTTATGGGTTAGATTCTTGGAAATCTGCCGCCAATCTAGCATTAATGGATCGAATGTGGGGGGAATGGTCGAATTCAAATTCAAAAGGTGCTATAAATTACAAATGGTTGTCCAGCAAACAACACTTGGCAATTTGAGAACTGAGTTGTTGCATGCTCAAGTATTCATGAACCGAGACTTATTTGAGACTCTGAAAGCGAATTCGTTGTTTGAGAAACTACCCGAGACACTGAAGGAATTGTGGAGTAGCGCTATGTCAACACCCGAAGAAGCCATGGACACATGAGTAATGATAGCCAAGGTAGATGCATAGGAAATTGCAGAAGTGGAAGCCCCAGATGACGCCAGAATAATTGTTTAGGTCCATAAATTACCGTGCACACTGAGACCTAAGAAGGATAAGCATGCCATGATCCCGATGCACATCTCGCCGAGAAATCCATTAAGGATCAAGTTCACATTGCAGGAAAAGGGGAAGGCCATTAATTTGGAGGCCAAAGAGGAGGAATTTGAAGAAATCCTAGTGGAGGAGGAGGATGAAGAGATGGAAGTTGAAACCCAGGGTGCGGACCCTATTACCCGGTTACCTGAATATGTTCCTCCGTGAAAGGGTAAAGCCAAGGTGCTGAAGGATATAGATGAGAGCAAGAGCTCTCTGTAGACTCTGCTACTCCCAAACGATATTATCTTTGAGGGACTGCACTTGGGGCGGGTTCCTGTGTTGAAATTTGACGATTGGGACCTCAAAGACCATGAGGAGTTCCTGCATTTAGTGATTGAGAAGCTATTGCGCTAGAAGATTGACACAACGGCTAGAATGAATGAATTGGAGCCGCGCAAATGGCTCAGAGGTGTAGAGAAGGCCGGGCTGCTAAACTTGCTCTATATGTCGTATTACCACCGCGCCCCAGTGACCATTTTCATCATCAGGCAACTGCTTTGCTTGGTTCATGATGGGTGCTTGTGGCTGGAGGAGCCCATCCCCATCACAGATAATCTGATTCATCAGATTACATGACTACCTTGCTCAGGAGAGAACCCAACAAACATTTCAGAGGGAAATGGTGGCGAGTTGGCCCTCGCAGAGACAATGAAGAAGAAGTTTAAGTTGGAGAAGAAGAAGCGAGGGTATGCCATCTCCAGCATCAACAACCTTGTAGTGAAGGTCATGATGCAAATATTGGTAGGGAAGGTGATGTGGAAGTGCCACGCGGATGAGGTATCCACACCAGTGGTTTCACTAGTGGCGTAATGCACAGAAGGAGTCCAGTTCAATTGGGTGAACTACCTATGCAACAAGTTCCTTGCGAATTGTCGCGGGGCAGAAGAGCAGGGAAAAACATATCATTACGCATGGATCCTATTGTCGATTGTACTGGTGGTATGGGAGCTACCTGAAGATAGCCAATTCCCTTCAGTCGTGCAAGACCTTCCAGAGGCAACGAAGTACGCTTCCCTTTGGACAACCAAGGACACGCAGAGGATAAAGGAGAGAAAAATACTTTGGATATTCATGGAGATGAATATCCAGATGGGGATCAATAACAAGCCGCGGTTATCACCCATAGTCTACAACAGTTTGCAGAGCTTTGCGTAGTTCAAAGCAGACTTCCACCATGTCTTCATCAGGGCACGGAAGGACCCTACGAAGAGGTGGCATGATTTATTGTATTTGGTGACTGACAATATGATATTTGTAGTCCTTGAGTCTTGGATGTCGGAGTGGCGTGCTCTAGCTGGCTCCGTGGTGGAAAAAGAGAAGTTTGCTACGCAGTGCAAGAAAGAAGAAACAAAAATCGGATGGTGCAGTTAGCTGAAAAGTGCAGAAAGGAAGAAGCACCAACTAAGGCCTAGGTAGCGTGCGATGCTACGAAGTTGGCGGAACAAAAAAAAAATAGAAGAAGAGCATGAAGGACAGAAGTCACCTTCGCCTGAACCAGAGACCAACACAGAACAAGATGGTGCGGACCCGCAGACGACGTCCACCTAGCTCAAGTGTCTGCGACCGCGAGAGTAGACCATGCTGCGAAAGAAGACAAAAGCCTCAAGGACTTCTTTCAACCCAATCACCCTCACTGAGGCGGATTTACATGATATTGGTGAAATGGTGAGGGATGTCACCGCGGAGGCCCTCCACCAGTTTGACGAACAACCCCAGTTGGTATTGGGGGCTCTCCAGACAGAAATACAGGAGTTGCAGGTGCACACTCCATAGGCTGGCACAGTGTCCACCAACCTTGTGATCGACACTTCAGCTGCCGAGGAAATGTTGCGCACAAGGGTGACCAACATGATAGTGCTACCAGATGGGGCACTCACTACAGAGAAGGAGGCTGACAGGGCCACGGTCAGTAGTTTGAAAGGTGTCGGATTAAATATGGCCGTGCTCCCTCAGGAGACACTCTATCTCTTGGAGGATGGAGTCAGAGTGGAACTTCGAGCCAAGGAGAGTCGCGATATGCGGGTGATGAGCGAGAAACACATTAAAATTGAGCAGTTGAGCCTGCAGCGCAACAAAGCAGTAGAGCAGAACAAATAGATAATGTAGGTCATCGAGGAAGCCTGCCAAATGGTCCCAGAGTTGGCCATTCAAGCAGAGGAATCGGTGGAGGTGCGCGTCCATAAATTGGCCACAGGGGTGCGTGACGCTAGAGAAGAGATGACCAGGGTTCAGCTGGAGCTAAACCTGCAGATCGTAGAACTGCAGTTGAAGGCTCAGACTTCAACTCCACTGGAAATCAGGGAACAACGAACCACCTCTTTTATAGCAGCAACAACGACAGTTGATAGAGCAGTGGTAGACTACATGCAATTGTTTGAGTAGTCATTCGAGGTCCTAACTATCCTGTAGGAGGACCCGAATGTAGAGTGCCTAGAGATAGAGGCGCGCAAGCTACAATAGAAGTATGACGAAGTAAAAGGGACCACGTGGACAGTTTCCCTTACATAGAGTCTTGTAAGGATGTAGCAGGCAAAGGCGCTCAAGGAACAGGTGGATGCCGCTTGGCATAAGGAATCAATCTTAAAAGCGCGCCTATAGCCATGGATCAATGAGGCATATACAATTATAGCCTCCATTGAAGTTGTTAGTGTCAGTATCTTCATCCCTCCATTACTGATCAAATTCTCTTGTTGCATTGCATGTTAGGTGTCTCATCCGATCATCTGCATTCCATTAGGGTCATGGATCATCTGATGGTAGTGGCATTTTATAAATTTTCCCTCATGATCTTTACCTGCTGGCCCATTTTCATACATTTAGGTCATTTGCAGTCATTTTTTGTCCTTAAATCTGCAAAAGTCATTTTTAGGGTTTTAGGTCTCATTAGGTCTAGGGTTTTGTCAATGCTCAATAATGGTCAGCAGGCACATGAGGAGGTCAAATAAAGTCTCAGCAACAATAATTTCAATAATCACATGCTCAGTGATTGATTTTTCCTCAAAACCCTATTTTGAGGAAAAACAGAGTTTTTTATGTTTTATGTACAAATTTCATGTAATTTCATTTTTTCTATATGTAATAATTTCAAGAGGCAGCCCTGGTCACCTTTCCAAGCCTCTACACTCTAGTTCCTACAAAAGAAACAAAATGTCAAAGCATTTAGTCCATCAAAGGCAAAAAGTAAGACAAACTGCCCAAAACAGAGTTTTAAAAAGCAAATGAAAGACAAACATTAGGAAAGTGGGTTTTCATAAGTGAAAAATTAAAACCATTGGTATATAAAGTTTTTTCATGCCAAGGAAGCTCATTTGTATGCCAAAGGAGAGGAGAGCAAGCAAAAATCATGTTTTTGAGCCAAGGGAGCGATTTTGCATCCATACAGTGAAAATTTGCAGGCGTGGCACACCTGGCTTACGCATTGCACACAGAGCGCAGTCTACATTGAAATTTTTAACTGGCACGACGCACCAGAGAGGCGCGACACACCTGTCAGTGGGCGCGGTGCACCAATTTTCAAACCATGAAATTCATCGAAATCTTCCTCCAAGCTTCAAAATCGCTAATTCCTCATCTCACAAGTAAGTCAACACCTCCATATGGCCAATGCATGAGTTTGCTTTAGTGTTTATGGTGTTTCAATAGGGAAAAATTAAACCCTATTTCCTTGCACAGTTTGTTAAAAAAACTACCTAGGGTTTACAAATCACTGTTTTTGCTGTCTAAAACCCACCCCTACCATTTTCACTCCCTCACTACAATTTATTCACCTCTTTTATCCTTCCATTTTCCACTACATATGTCTATTCCCCCTATCCCTAAAACCAATAACCCTAATCCCTACCTTCACTTATCCCAAACCCTAATTAACAACCCTAAACCCTAAATATTATTCCCCAAACCCTTCTATTCCCTAAAAACCCAACCAGCAGCATCCCCAACCCCTCATTCACAGTCCCTTCACACTCCTTATCATCAATCCCTATCTTTTAGTAGAAAATACCTATTGTCACTCTAAAATCTCTTCATAATCATCTAAGAAAACTCAAGCATTGGCAAACATGGAGTCATATTCTTCTTATGACAGAAATGAGGAAATAGTTAGTGACTCCTCCGAAGAAATTCATGCACCAAGGAGACCTCAAAAGAGTGGAAAACATAACCGGGAGGAGCCTACTTCACTTACTGAGCTGTTGGCTTGCCCTCTTGCTGTGACATGATTCCAACATCATTCTTGTTATCAATTTTGTGAGATGGTGGAAAGAGTCAAATACCACCATGAGCTTGCCAGACTCTTTGTGCTCCATCTTGACAATGGCCAGGTCAATTTGGTAGGTGTGACATTCACTTTGACACCTGAGACTATAGCTCAAGCAACCGGTATTTGAAATGTAGGTGAGCAGTTGAATAAGGGGCAACTGGTGGACAAAGATCATTATGAGCCTTATATCAAGGCTGGTTTTCAATAGGGTGACAGTAGGGTCTTCCCCTTCAGGTACCTACAGGACACATATGCTCCCCTACTGAAACTCATAATCATATATTTCAGCTGTGAAGGAAGATTTTCTCGCCTATACATCTATCATATCAGATTGTTGATGCATTTTACTAGGGTGAGGATGATGAACCTCCCCTATTTCATTTGCTAGAATATTGAGAAAATGACCACACTGGTGCAAATGAAGCCTCCTCATCAGTAGTATAACAACATCTAACACTTTGCACTAATCAAAATTGTGGTTTTGCATCAGCTTAGTTTATTGAATGTTTCATGGGAGGATTTCATTTCACATGAGGTCTTCACAGGTCCTCAAGTGCCCACATCAGTTTTTCATGAGGCAAGAGAGCCTTCACATCAGCAAGAGGTGCATGAAACACAAACCACTAGTGTGCCAGTGTTTGTCACTTACCAAAAGGAAACTAAGAAAATTATTTGCAGTAGTAAAACGAGTACTATCTCCACCCGGGGTGGAAGGGGTCTAGTTTCTTTCAACAACAGAGAAGGTACAGGACAAGGGTAAGTAGTCAATGCATGATGAGGGACCTTCTGAAGGTCAAGAGAGGGAGTTCACTCTCATTCATGATGATGACACTGATTTTAGCTCAAAGCTCAAGGAGATCATTCAGGAACAACAAGATGACATTCATGACTTGTCTCTCAACCTGGAAAGAGCCAAGTGGATAATCAACTATCTGGAGCAAAGGAAAAAATATTTAGAGGATCAGAAAATCATCATGGAGCTCTAAAACATAAGAGAAAACTGGCAAGCTACCAAGAGGGGGAAAACCAAGTTGACACCACTTGAACAAGAAATTGAAGCTGATTGTGAATATAGGCTTGAGAGGACAAACATGCAGTTGGAAAAGATGCTAGAGAAGGCCAACAAAGAGAAAAATATGTTGAGGCACATGACCTAACACTACTTGGCAAGAAATAAGGTTTGCAAAGAGAGAATTAGGACTTTGAAGGCCAAGTTGAGGAAAGCATTGAGGAAGAGAAAAGAGCAAGACGAACTCCAGATCTTGGCTGAGGCTTCCTTAGCCCAACACAGCATCTGATGCAGGAAACTCAACCCAAATTTCAAGAAATTTGGGATATTTTTGAAAATTTTGAATTTTTGGAGTAAAAAACAGGTTTTTCTGCCTGGTGCGCCGCGCCACCTGGCGCACGCTTTTGCTAGGGACCTCCTTTGGAGGAAAACTCAACATTTTTGGATTCCATAGGCAAAAATATGAATTATCAAACATGGCCAGGAAATTTTGTCAAGTTTTGAGCCTCCAAAAGGGTAAAAAACACCTCAAAAATGCCCTTTCTGCCCCTTTTTGGCCACACAGGAAGCAGTGTTGGGAGAACTCATTTTTGGAGGGGCAAATGGACACCAAATTCAGAAATTCCACTTGTTCTGGAAAGTAGACAGGAGAATATTTCCAAAAAGCCCACTTGGAGAAAATTTGGTGCACGGGAAGGCCTCCAAAATCAGCTCCAAAGTAGCGCAACACACAGGGACAGGAGCGCGGCGCACAAGATGAAAATTTGTCATTTTGGCCAAAAAACTCTGTTTTTCGCCTAGTTTTTTCTCAGTTTGACTTTTCTCTCTCTAATAGTAAAAATCATGATGTAATTTGATGTAACTTGATGGATTTTGATGTAAATATGCTAAATTTTCACTCATGGAGGTAGATACATCATGAAAAGGTAGTTTGCAACTGAATGAATCAGTTTCCTAGGTTTTAGAGGCAAGCTGTTCCATTGCCTACTTTTTAGTTCTTAGTTTAGATCTTGTGAAACAGCTCCTAAAATCATGAATTCGACCCCTAAATCCTAGCATGAGTTTTTTGTTGCCTATATCTAGTATTTTTTTAGTCATTGGTAAAGGTCGGACTCTTATGAATGCTTTGAGCATTATTGTACATTCATATTTGCAGTTTGGCAAAGGAATAGACTAGGGTTTGCAACACTTTATGGGATTCTTTTGGAAACTTGATTTGGTATTGTTTTTCCTTCTGTAATGCAAGTTTACATGTGTTTATGTATGCCATCATCTCTTTCTGTTCAGCTTAACTAAATGAATCAGGGATAAAGGTAGAAATTATTGATGTTGTAGTGCTATACCTAGGGTTTGTTTAGTTATTCATGTTTTCAAATGTTTGAAGAGGATCCTTGATACTTTCATGCCATCTCCAACTCCTCATCTGTCTTAAGACTCTCCATTTCACTTAATCCAAAGTACTAAACCATTTGCCCACCTCGCCCCACAGAAATCTCTACAAGACTGTTTCCATTCCCCGGACCCAAATCTGTCTTTCACATTTGAGCCAGCAAACCATCATTCAATTCAATCAAAATCCTCAGAGCACATACCTAGCCTAAAATCAATCTTAACATTAGTCATCTCAAACCTCATTGATCATATTTTATTGAGATTGACAAGGAGAGCGCCCTCTCCCGACCTGGTAGGGCTAGTTACCAGGTTAAGCGTGGTTTGATGTTACCCTAGATCCTGCCTTTCTCAGCCTGAGGTAGATTTAGGCCCTAACAGAAACAAAGCTTGAACAACTGCAAGTAACTCAGCAGAGGATTCAGGGCAATAGTTCAACAACAACGGTCACTGAACAACATGTTGAGGAAGTTCAACAGGGAGCCGCTCAGTGCACTACTGAAGTTGCAGCGATCCAAACAGATATGGGAGGTCTTCGCGCTAAGATCTCCACACCTGCAGAGTGACTCGAAGGTGAGTCAAAATGTTTGTGTTGGGGGCCTATTGGGTGCGGGATCCACTAAGGGTAGTTTTGGGGCTTAGAGCCCAGATTTTGGTCCAATTTTGTAATTCCAATGTAAAAACTCTGCATTTTGTGGGCACGTAGCGCAGAGTTGTTAAAGAGTCATAGGGTTATCCGCCCTTATTTTTGATAATGTAATGTTGGCTGTAGAAGATCTACCCATGGTCCGCGGACCATGGGATTGTATAAATAGAGCGAAGCTCTAAGTAGTCAAAGGCATCTAATCTAATACAATATGGAAAATCAATGAAGATGTATGTGAGATAGCTCTGAAGTGTAAGTTTTGGGTCATAGCGTAGGTAGAGGTTTTGTAGCTGAGTGCGTAAAGGCCTAGTAGTCCGTAGCTGAGTGTGCAGACCCCTGCAGCTGAGTGCGCAGGGCGAGTCGAGTCTGTAATCATTTGGAAGTATTAATAAAGAGAAGTTTCCTATAAATTCTGCGTCTTATTTCCTGTTTATGCATCTGTTATATTAGGTATGAATTTCACTTCTAATGCTTATATGATGCATGAATGTGTATAATTGTATTGGTTAAGTGAATGCAAGTAATAACATCTATTTACGTGAAGCTAACTAAGATATGATAATAAGATAAGTAAGATACTTAGCCTAGTTTGAGAGACAACGCAGATCGTTGCTCTAGTACTGTGAAAGGACTTCAACCCCCTGTTAGGGCTACGCGAAAGCCGATTGTAACACTTCACGAAGGTACTAAAGGCGAAACAACCTACGTGAAGGCAAGAATAGTTGGAAATAACTAACATCATACCATCTCAAGGGTTCGAGAACTTGGTTCCAACATCCCCCTATACTGCTTCAGGTGAGACTTCAGTTCGTGCTCTGTGGGCCAATGCTAAAAGGGATAGTAGTGTAGGGATTTGTTTGGCTAACTAATGCTGAACCTAGGTCAGGCCCTCTCAAGCCAACAAATGGTTTCGTTGCCGAGACCAAAATATGCATAGAGATGTGTGATGTTGTATCATTGGAATCCAACTAAGAAAGAACTAACTAACACTGAACCTGGGTCAGGCCCCCTCAAGCAAACAATGCTACTCCAGCTAACTAGAGATTCACTCAAGAGAAACTCATGCATGTCAGTTAAGAGAAATATCTAGTTGAGACTAGAGTGCAGGGACAATGTACTATCAATTGTAGAATGATATGAGTTGTACAAATCATGCATGCAATCAGAAGAGGACCTAGATTTGGATTGCACAGTTATGGAAGAAGGAATTTCAAATTAAATATGGGCTATTCCTCATAGGAATTGCGCAAGGAAATAGGGGCTCAACATGCAACACAAACTGGCTAAGTGTTGGTCAGTGCAAGCTTGTGATACAGAGAGTTGATCATACTTGTGTGGGATTGTTCTTGTGAGAACAAGCTTTGTATTATCACTTAGATTTCTGATTAATGCAATAGATAGTCGAGGTTTTGAGAAGTGGCTTTCCCCAGAGAACCAACTATGTTATGTGTCTTTGATTATCTTCTTCTTTTCTATTATTGTTTTCATCGATTCTTGGTTTTCGCTATTTAAAGAGTATAGTAGATTCTTGTCTTGTGTTTTAGTACATTACATGAGCAGTGAATCTACAGGAAAATATACATGGTATCGGAGATGAAGACAATATAATAGAGGAGATTTTGATGTTTTGAGTTTTGGGTTACAGGTGAAATTCGAATTTGCAATACATACTTCAGGATCGACAGATGGCATTCTATGGTTTGCGGCTCGAGTATGCCTTGGAAGGAAACTCGAATTATATAGCTTGGAAGGACAAAATGGAGGTTGTGTTGGAGGATAATGGATTGAATAAATTCATTGATCAAGACAGGGCTAAGCCAACAACATCGGATGCACATAATCTAGCTGAATGGAAGAAGTGTGTGGCGAAGGCGAGGCATATAATCCTTGAGGGAGTTCGAGACCACATTGTATCGAGTCTACATGGGAAGGAAACTTTGTATGCTATGTGGAAAGCATTGACGAACCTATTCAAGAACAAAAATGACAATATGAAGTTGGCACTGAAAGACAAACTTCGAAAAATCAAGATGGAGAAAGACGAGACCATTCCAAAATACTTGAAAAAGTTCAATCACTATTGTGATGAGCTTGGAAGTGTTGGAATAACCGTTACCGAGGATGATATGGTGAGCCTAGCAATCCTAGGCCTTCCCAAGAGTTTGAATAGATATCAAGACTCTTTCAATGGGAGGGAGAAGCTACTAGATTAGGAATGACTGTGGTCAGATATGATGCAGGAGGAGATCAGAAGGAAAACCATATATGGTTCCTAATCAAAGTTGCCGATGAGGAAAATTGTGCCTTAGTTAGTAAGGCAAGGAAAGAGAAAGGGAAGGTGTCCTATTCCAAATTGGATTATTGCCATGGAGGTAAGAAGAAATACATGAAGAAATCTAAGTGCTTTCATTGTCACAAGATGGGCCATTTTGCTACAAATTTTCCACTCAAGAAGTCCAAGAAGAAGTCCTCAGGAGGAGCGGTGGGTGAGGCTTTTGCTTCTCAATTCGAATTGGACTTTACTCTCATTGCACACATGGTGTCATCAATGATGGGTAGTTTATGGTATCTTGACAATGGAGCTTCATTCCACATGATTGGTGATAAGGAGTTGTTCACTGACTTGGAGGAGAAATATCTACAGATGCATATCGAGATGGGTGATGATGGGAGGTATAGTGCTATTGGATTGGGCATGACTACTTTTCAGAGGGAGTAGGGTGCTCCTCTCAACTTGAGGGATGTTATGTATGTGCCTGGGTTGAAGAAGAACTTAGTATCGATTGCCATGCTTGAGGATAGAAGCTATGATGTGATCTTCTCGAATGGAAAAGTGTTCCTTCGACACATAGCTACAGATCAAGTAAAGAAGATAGGGATTCGAGTTAAGAATCTCTATAAGCCGAAGGTGGAGGATTGTGCTGATTTGAGCACGAAAGCTGAGAAGTTGCATAGCTAAGACATTGGTGAGCTGTGGCACATGCGATTGGGCAACTTGCATCACAGGGCTTTGAAAATCATGCAACAAATCTCTATTTGTCTTCCCAAAGGTACTCTAGATCAAGTTGATACATTCAAGTGGTTTACATTGAGAAAATACTCCACGGCTTCCTTTCACGACAAAGACAATCGAGCAGAGGCGATTCTAGAGCAAGTCCATTCAGATGTGTGTGGACCTTTCTTGACATCATCCACGACCAAACACATGTATTATATTATATTTGTTGACAACTTTTCTCATAAATGTTGGATATTTTTCACGTAGAAGAAGGATCAAAATTTCACAAAGTTTTTTGAATTTAAAGCATTGGTCGAGAAAGAGTCTGGAAAAAAGGTTAAATATATTAGGAGTGATAATGGTGGTGAGTATGTCTCAAATGAGTTTAAGAACTTCTGTGCAGTAGAAGGGATTAAACGGAAGTTGACGACACCCCATAACCCACAACAGAATGGGGTGGCCGAGAGGAAGAAAAAAATCATTGTAGGGGTAGCACAAGCGATGTTACATGATCAGGGCCTACCACTACACTTATGGGCTAAGGCATGCAACAAAATGGTTTATTTGCATAACCATAGCCCGTATCGGATTCTTGGGATGAAGACACTAGAGGAGTCTTATTCCGATAAGAGACCAGATGTTAGTCACTTCAGGATTTTTGGGTCATCGGTATATTTCCATGTGACCAAAGATGCACGGAAGAAGCTTAAGCTAACAATAGAGTTGGGGATATTTGTGGGGTATATTGATACACCTCACAACTATTGGGTGTACTTGCTGACTAGTAGAATGACAATGGTTCACAGGGATGTCAGATTTGATGAGGAGAAGGCCATGTGAGTTTCCCTTGAGAGGGAGCTTCAGCTACATGCAGTTGAGGAGGCTTTAGCTCTTAATGTTGAGGAGCCTCATATTGATGTGGAGCAGCCACATGTAGAGGATCTGGGAGTGGAGACATCCACTCATGCAAATTATTCCAGAGATGGGAGAAAATGCACTAGAGAGGCTGACATATTATTGCATGATGCATGGGAGAATGTGGAAGCACCCATATCTTAGCGCAGGTAGAGGTCACTTGAGAGGTACACTGGATACATGGTTCTTATGAGTGGATGTGTTGAGACAAAGCAATATTCCTTTGAGGAGGCAGTGCAGCAACCAGTTTGGGTTGATGCCATGGTGGAGGAGTATGACTCCATAGTTTGTAACAGTGTTTGGTAAGTGGTCCTGAGACCATAGGACAAGTCAATGGTGAGCTCCTGATGGCTTTACAAGTTAAAGTAATATGCAAATGGTAGTGTGGAGAAGCATAAGGCTAGTTTTGTGGCCCGTGAGTTTTTACAAGTAGAGAGGATTGACTATGATGAAACCTTTGGTCTAGTTGAAAGGTACTCATTGATCATATCTATATTGGCACTATCAGTGAATATGGGTTGGAAGATACATCAGATGGATGTAAAGACAACCTTCCTTAATGGCACGATTGAGGAAGAGGTGTACATAGGGCATCCTGAAGGTTTGAAACCTTTGACCGTGAGTCACATGTGTGTTGGATCAAGAGGGCGTTGTATGGGCTGAAGAAAGCACCTTGTGCTTGGTACACCAGGATCGATCGCTACTTCACGGGTTGGGCTTCACGAAGAGTGAAGAGCATACGAACATATACCACATAGTGGTGGAAGGTAAATTGTTGATCATTGTGTTATATGTCAACGATTTGATTTTTACAGGTGACGATAAGCTGATCAAGTGTTGCAAGGAGGACCTTGCAAGAGATTTTGAGATGCAGGACATTGGGCTCATGCATTAATTTCTGGGCATGGAAGTATGGCGGGGTAATGGGGAATTGTTTGTGTCTCACAACAAGTATTCCAATGACATACTCAGGAGGTTCTGCATGGAGAACAACAAACCCATGGAGACTCCTCTAGCAAGTAACTAGAGGAAGGAGGATGCTACTTCAGGGGAAGTAGTGGAAGCTAATGTTTACAGGAAGCTTGTGGGTTCACTCATGTATTTGGTGAACACATGACCAGATATGTGCTATGAAGTTAATCAACTGAGTCAAGCAATGGTTAGGCCTACCAAGTTGTATTGGAAGGGGACAAAGCATGTGTTGAGATACCTCAATGACACTACTCAGTATGGATTGTGTTACAAACTGATAGAGGAAGTGAAGCTTCAAGGCTTCACCAATGAATATTGGGTAGGGAGTCCATTAGATAGGAAGAGCACATCAGGATGGATCTTCAGTATTTGATTAGTGGCAGTTTCTTGGTACAATAGGAAAAAAAATATTGGTTGCACTCAGTTCGGCAGAGGAAAAGTACATGGTTGCAAGTTAGACAACATGTGAGACCATCTAGATGAGGAAGATTTTGGTTGGCTTGTTTGGTCATTAGATGGATCCAACTAAGATTTACTGCGATAATCAGAGTTGTACCAAATTCTCTTAATCTAGTTTTTCATGATCGGTCCAAGCATATTGATATCTGATATCATATCAAAGATTGTGTATTGAGGCAGATTATGTTGTTGGAGTACGTTCGCACGGAGGAGCAAGATGTTGAAATTTTGACAAAGGCATTCTCAAGATGTAAATTTGAGTTTCACCGAGACAGGATCAGGGTAGCTGATAACCCCTTTCTTGTTGAGAGGGAGTGTTGAGAAATGGAAACAAAATTCCAGTTTAATTTGTCCTTGAATTAAACTATGAATTAAAATCGAATTATATTCTCATAGCAACTTGTAAATAGTTAATTAAGTTTAATTGACTTAATTAGCTTAGGAATTTCAAGTTGGAAGTATTTCTGTAGTCATGTATATGTTCTCCCTAAATTTTAGGGGTCGATGATGAGTTTATTTGAGTTGTAATTAGATAAATCAGTTAGACTGAGTTATAGACAGTTAAAATAGTTCTAAGTATGGGGGGTTTTACGCAGTGCATTATATTAGATCATTTTGGGATTCAACTGCGTTAAGTAAGTCATTCACGTATGACCATTTCCATGCAATGAGTGCTAAGTGAACTATTCAAAAAAATCATGAGAAATTAGTCAGTTACGACTACCTCTCATGGAAATGGTCATACGTGAATGACTTACTTAACGCAGTTGAATCCCAAAATGATCTAATAAAATAGTTCTAATTGTTTATTGAACTAGTAGAGGTCTAATAGTGAGTTGGTGCACTGGTGCATCCTCAATGCTACTCCAACTAACTAGAGATTCACTCAAGAGAAACTCATGCATGTCATTTCAGAGAAAGACCCAATTGAGACTAGAGTGCAAGAACAATGTACTATCAGGTTTAGAACAATCCAAGTTGTATAGATCATGCATGCGATCAGAAGAGGACCTAGATTGGATTATGCAGTTATGGAAGAAGGAATTCCGAATTAAATATGGGCTATTTCTCATAGGAATTGCGTAAGTAAATAGGGGCTTAGCAGGAAATAAATTTTTTCTAAGTGTTGGTTAGTGCGGGCTTATGATGCAGAGAGTTGATCATGCTTGTGTGTAATTGTTCTTGTAAGAAAAAGATTTGTATTATCACGCAAATTTTGGATTAATGCAATATATAGTAGAGGTTTTGAGCAGTGGCTTTCCCCACAGAAACAATTGTGTTATGTGTCTTTGATTATCTTCCTCTTGTCGATTATTGTTTTCATTGATTCTTGGTTTCCATTGTTTAAAGAGTAGAGTAGATTCTTGTCTTGTGTTTTAGTACATTACATGAGTTGTGAATCTATAGGAAAATCTACAAGTTCCTACAAAAAGTATTGTTATGGACGTGGTAGTAGCGGATATCGCACCTAGGTTTGGTATGTTGCTTTCAAGGTCTTGGTCATCCAAGTTGGGAGGAACCCTGCAGATGGATACGTCGTATGCATCCATTCCAGTATTTTGAGAATTAAGAAGACTTTACAGGGAGGTCCAAATCAAGTATGTGGTGAGTAGAAAGGTTGAAGCAGAGAATCATCCTCTTTAAGAAGTCGACATTGATCTCGGTTCTCAATTTTTTTATAATGATTTGTGCTTTGAAAAGGATACACATCAGCAAATTGAAAGTGAACTTCAAGAGGAAAAAATAAAGTCAATCAAATATGAAGGAATATGGAACATGCATTTTAACGGTTCCACTTCCAAAGACGGTTCAGGGGCAAGTATCTAGATAATTCCTCCAAATCTTACTAGTCAGCTGCACTCTTTCAAACTGTACTTCGAATACACCAACAACATTGCAGAGTATGAAGCTCTTATCATTGGACTAAATATGTTGAGAGATAAGAAAGCAAAGAGGATTCGTGTATTCGAAGATTCATAGTTGGTTGTGAAGTAAGTCTTGGGCATATATCAAACCAAACATCTGAGGATGAGGGCTTATCGAAATGAGGTATGGGATATGTTTGACAATTTATTTTTAGAACATAAAATTTCTACTGTTTCTAGAGAAGAAAATGCAATAGAAAACTCCTTATCTACTGTTGCTAGTTCTTTTAAAATTCTCATTCATCCGAATAGAAAATATGAGTTTAATGTAAAGCACGACTCCTCTTTCCCAAACAACATCAAGCATTGGAAATTTTTTGAAGATCATCAACATATCTGGAGATTCTTAGAGATGATTGATGAAATTACAAATACCCATGTTGATCAGAATGGAGATGAAGAACCAGACTTGAATGTAGAATCAGATGTTTTGATAAATGCTATAGTTGGATGATAAATTATTCATCTAAGCAATAATTTTATTCCAAGATGATTTGTCCCTCTAGAAATATTGTTCGATAACAATGATGAGCTATAAAACCTAGGATTCATTCTGTTAGGGTCCTATAATTCATAGGATCAAATGATGATTGGCTATTATTTTTCAGTTGATAGAAATTGTAAATAATATTGTATTCTGCAAATGATTTACAAAAAAAATGATGATGGAAAAAGGGGATAAAAAATGTATATG
This sequence comes from Pinus tabuliformis, assembly GCA_031772625.1. NCBI lineage: Eukaryota > Viridiplantae > Streptophyta > Pinopsida > Pinales > Pinaceae > Pinus > Pinus tabuliformis. The sequence continues at coordinate 1,918,922,366 of CM062816.1, forward strand.
AGAAAAGAAAAATAGAATAAAAAAATGAAAAAAAATAAAAGAATGAAAAAAACCCCAAAAAAGAAAAATATGTATGCAAGTGAGCAAGTCTAAATGCCACTAAAAAACAAAAATGCATCAAAGATACTTTAGGAATTTTTCAAATAAAGTGTGCATCTTGTTTAAATGCCACATAGAAATAGATTTCCTAAGTTTGATCATACTGTTTAATCATGGTTAAACTGAGTTAAATAAGGTTGGTTAGGTTAGTGAATAAATCAACCATCTAGTTTAATCTTGGTTGAAATTAATTAGGTAGATTAGAGAAAGATTAACCAAAGTGTTTAAGCTTGGTTAAATTTGATAAATAAGCATTAGAATAGAAGTTTCACAAACTTAGAAAAAAGAAGGAAAAAGGCGCTTGCTGGACTAAATGTGCCCTTAGGGTAAATTAAGTGTGTTTTAGAATAAATTAATCTTGTTTTTATAAGTTAATCATGTCATTAAACGTGATTAATAATTTGTAATAATAAATCACTTGAACCTAATGTTTTGATTTTTTATAATAAATTTGAAAGCGACAAAATTAATTATCATCTTGTGGTATAATTCGCACAAGATCTAACGCTCATGATCTACCCTGTCTGGATCAATGATGGGGGATCGATTTTGGACCCCCTGGTCCCTTATACCTTTATCAACAGGGGTGGCGGTCTGAAAAGCGGGTTCACTATTCCCCAAACCCATGCTACGTGGCAGGCGATCAACATTTCGCACCCCCTTGCTCAAAACCTCTTACGACCTACCTCCCCTCTGAAAATATCTCCATTTCCCACCAACATCTATAAGTGCCCATCACCTTCATACCACCCACTGCGTCTCTGCTCCCCCTCCACTCCTATCATGCTACGTGTCCTCCCCGCTCCCGCATACCGTTGCCTTTCCTTATGCCACATGTCTTTTCCTATTTGACATCTATCCTTTCCGATTACACCCTATCTATTATACGATAATTGTTTTCTCCCAAATGTGCACCAGATTACAACAGAATTGCTCCATAACAGGTCAGATGCAACGGGGATTTCCAGTTTCCTATAAAAACCTCCTAGTTGTTCAGTGTGGCCCCCTTTCCGCTTCCCGTTTATGTCATAGAACACCCACTATAGATTCTAGATAGTTGTTTCCCAGATTGGTAACTATTACAACAAGCGAATTATTCAACAAGAAACCAAATTTTCCCAAGTAAATAAGACTGGCTCTTCACCTCTTTTCCTAATAATTTAAAAAAAAGGAACCTAAGGGAAAGTCGAAACCAACCAGTGAAAATGCAATGACCCCTCCTGCCATTGACCTAGACCATATACCCCTGGCTGACCGGCAATATAAAATCATAGAGACCAATTGTGAGTTTGACTTGTTTGAACTATAAAATTGGCTCAAACAAATCTTTCTAGACCAGACTGATGAAATCAAACTCTGGGAATCCCTCTTGCCATAATTCATGTTCCCCTGACTCACCCTTTCCCAAATTTTTTTTTATGGTGTCAAGCCAGGTATATCCCTAGCCAAAGAGCCATTGTGGCTCAGAATGGAGACATTCTGTTTACTATAAACTCAGAGTCAATTAACCAGATGCTTGAAGTCCCCCATAATGATTCTTTGAGCCCTTTCTCTATAGATTCCCTCATGGACCTCTACCAAAAGTTAACCTTACCTCGAAGAGCCAGAATATTTGAAATTTTCTTGCCAGAAGATGTACAACTTCCAAAGAAGAATCCACCATATACAACCTCCATGTTTCCAGAAAATACCAAGCAAATTATCTCATTAGTATCTTGTCTCCTATGGTATCAATCAGATCAATGGGTGGATGAACCTATCCTAGGTTTTATGTCCATATTTTCCACAGAAGAAAAACCTTCTGTAATGTTTAATTTCAGTCAATTCCTTGTAGACAACATCCATGATAAATTTCTCAAGATTACCACAGAAGGAATGTTTAAACATGCATCAGTGCTAGTTTATATGTTTCTATTTTACCAGGTAGAAAGATTCCCAATTACTTTTGCAGAAACTAGATGAACAAGGCAATGCACAATTAGTCATCCAGTGGACCTCTTTGGTTCGGAAGAATTCAAATGATTTCAATTTCCGTGACCTCATAGACCAGTTCATTTATACAGTTTCATGCCTTCTTAATAGTAATGTGGAACCTAGAATAGGTTCCCGAGATACAAAGAAACTTACACCTCAATGAACAAGTTAAAACATGAGACTGGTACTTGTACTAGAACTACACAAAAATTAGAGTGTATGGGTGTGACTTTCCACCATAAAAACTGCAAAAGTATGTTCCTATGAGAATTTTCTCATTGGAATATATAAGGAAAATGATCAATATGGATTACTTACACTTTGTTTCAGCTAAAAAGAAGGCACAAGTTACATTCCCAAAATCACCAGCAGACTACAAGAAGATAATATTCTCCTTTGACACTAATCAAATCCATATGATTGATCAGATGGATATGCACAAATAGACTAGAGATATGTTATACTCCACATTGACTAATACTGCCATGACAACTTCAAAAATGCAGGCCTCCATCAACAACATATAGTCACAATTAGAGCTGGAGAGGATCTCATCTTCGACAAAGGATACTAAAATTAAATCACTAGAGGACTTAGTCATTAAGCTAGGTCATGGCCCCAGTGATGTAAGGGAAGTAGAGGAGATTGTGAGGAAAAAAAATGTAGATATAGCAGCTCTGAAGAAGAAGCCCAAGTTTCCATCTACAAAGGATCCACATACCAAGGAAATGGGAGAACTAGAAAAGAAAAAGGAAGACATGTTCAAGATAATAATTGAACAGAATGTCTAGAACAAAGAAATGGATGTGGAACTATAAAAATTGCTCAAGGAGAAAGAGAATTTTTCACAGTTGGCTATAGTTCCACTGAATGCAGTGCCTATTTTAGTCACAGGAACAACAGAGGCTTCTACATCGACAACAACACCAACACAAACCATAGATTCTTCCAACAAATTGATTAAATCCATGTAGGAGATGTCCCTTCAGGGAAAATAAATTGAGAAGTTAAAAGATCAGCTAAAGAATTTACAGGAATAGAAATTGAAGATAGACAACTCCTATGTAGAAAAATTACAAAAATCTCACAGGCTTACTCAGAGAATAGAGTTTTTAGAGAGTGAGTCAGTAATGGCTCAAACTTTAGCACAAGCCAAAGAAAACATATGGGTGGATATCAATCAGACCATAGTAGAAATTTGGCCATCAATTTAGATCATCTTTGAACATGAAGAATTGATGCAGAGATAAATAACAGTAACAAAGGAGGTAAGAGAAATGTTGGGAGCGAAACCAAGTGAAGAAACAACCCTAATCAAATTTTTTAATTCTAAAACTAAGGAAGAACTGGAGGAGCTTCACACTGCAGACAGAAAAAAAACCAATTTGGAGATAAAGGAAGTTTTATAGAAGAGGAACCTTATGATACAACTAGAGAATAAGTGTTAGACTCTAGAAACTATTGTTCAGAGGTTTCATACTAGGTTCAATTTATTGAAATAGAGAGGTACCAGGGTTGGTAGCAATGAATGACAAATTGATCAGTTTGAGTGACTACAACCACACAATTTTTACTATTTCCCAAGACAAGTCTAAGTTTGCAGGGGTAAAAGGAATTATCACAAGAAAAGTTTTCCTAAAGGCTTTAGATTTTGATTTGATCATTAAACATGAGATCAAACACATTTTCATAAAAAATCCTACATTTGAGAAATATATTGAAGTTGATGAAACATATAGAAAGCTAATAAAACTTTCTATCCCTAGTGAAGATCGATGAGATCAATTGTGTGAATTACTTGAGTGAAACATGTTTCATCTCAAACAATGAGGAAACACCTTTTTTGGACCGGTCATCAACATCCATTCTCGACCATAGTGGCAACAAATCCATTAGTTCAAAATTCATAAATTTTTGTACTATTTGTGTAATTAGTTTGAGATATTTTATGATTTTGTCTTGATCTTTTTAAATCAAGATATTTTGTAATTATTTCTATAATTACTTCATAATTTGAAGTAGTAGAGGTTGATGTTTATGTAAAAGAAAAGGACCATTGATGTAAAGTTGTTACACAAAGTTCTAGTGGACACATTTCAGTAATACATAAGCTCTTATAGGATTGACGCGTCAGATTTTTGGTGAAGTGATATTCTCCTTTGTTGCGCTGTTTTCCTTTCTCTATAATTTCATATGTGTTTTATAATATATTTTGTTCAAAGAGAATTATGAATTTGAATTTGTTTAAGTACACTCAGTTTTGTCTTTTGAATAATTCTAATGTTTTCTACTAAAGTTAAGCAATATAATTCTTAATTTCTCTATGCTTAATGGACACTTAATCATTTCTTATTTTTCCATCTCATCAAGAATATAAGATCCAATAAATCTGCCTACCTTGCCCTATTAGATATGTCTGTCAATGCTGAAATAAATCCATTCGAAGTAAATTGATTCCATTGCCTAATGGTATCTTGTTACATCATAAACCAAACAACCAAACCAAATAAAAAACCAAACTATTGAACTTTCATAACTAGCCTAATATCTCAATATAAATAAATATAATTTGAAAGAGGGATCCCTCTCTGAAGCTGGCATGGCTAGATACCAACTTCAAAAGTGGTTTTGTGGTTACCTTTGTATTTCTTTCATAGTCTTAGGAAATAAAGAGTGCTAACATTTTGGTGACCATACTGGGGATGAACAAACTTGATTCATATTTAAGTTTCCCTAAATTAAAATTCATCTCAGTGCTTAAAATTTCCATTTCTAAAATCTGAGCTAAGACTGTCTATTATTCATAAGGTTGTATAAAGTTAAATAATTGTACATATTTTGTAATAGATCTGGCTCCCAAAAGAATACATACTAGAGCCAAGCCATATCCCAATCCACCATAGATTGTAGACAACCCTAAGCTGATCCTTAGAAGGAAAAGTCTAATTGAAAGCGAGGGGAGTAACAACTCTCCATCTAAAGCTTAATCTCTCCGTGTAGGTTTTGAGAATCTAGACGAAGTTGATATTGGGTTGGATATAGCTTTTGAGCATAGTTTATTTAGAACCAAGTCATATACTTGGATACCTCAAACAATGGTTGATAAGAATATATCCAAACCTCACATTTTAAAATAGAAAGTTGTTAAACCTGATCTTGAAGATGATGCCATTAAAAAATTTGAAAAACTTGAGAAACTAGTATCTGAACTAGATCAGGCTATACAAACATATTTTGACTCACCTAAAATTCCATCCTCTTCCTCCACTGCTTCATCCCTAGATCCACTTAATATTTCTCCTAAAATTTATTCCCCACCCAAAACTTCCCCTGTTTATACCATTCCACCACAAACCCCTTACATTTCCACCATTTATATAGTAACAACCCCCATTACGAGTCCACCTATTTCATCTTCAATCCCTGCAATCCTTTCATGTACACAACAAATTGTAGTTACCCCTCCTTTCATACCTTCTGTTGGGCACCAAATTGGCCTATCTTTTCCCTGCATTTCCACTCCTCCTTTCATCCTTTTTGCATTCATTCGCATATATTTACTGTGTAACATTATGAGGTAATTCCCCTTTATCGTCTCTTGGGATATTGTAATTAATGAAGTAGAGTCATGAAGGTTTCTATCTACACAAACCACTAAAACTTGTGATTACCGCAGATTATGGAGCGCAGGTGTTGACCGTGCAACATATCGCAACATTTCCGTGATTCAAAACAACTAATCGACCATGATGAAGCAGCATAACTGATTGCGGCTGCTCTCAACCCATTCTTGACCATTCCTGTTCTTGCTCTCTCAGTGCTAGAGCTGCAATAGAACTGATGTATATCATTGGGCATATAGTTGCCAAGTTTTGGGGAGAATTATTCTCCTTTGTATTGTGTAAAAGACGGGTCATTCCTGTATCAAAGGGAGACCTTGTATGGTATTGTAACAACATCATTCATATTAATAAGATATAAACCCTTTTGTTGAACTATTGCTCGCTGTGAGTAACGCAGCCCTGATCAGAGAGCTGGACCCGCTCTTCTGTTCAGGTGCTGCGTGTTTCCTTGTGTTGTGTGTATTTTCTATTGCTGTTTTTATTTCTTGTCACTGTTACAGATCTCTTAGAACACTGTGAATACCTTTTTTTCGCTCTGCAGTTGAGTTTTTACTTCTGTTTCAGCAATGTTTTGATTGTCAATCATGAACACTTGGTTGAGGACATATCATAACCTTGCCCCTACATATACCTTGTGTGTTTCCTTGAAAAGAATATGCACCGGATTGATACATTAATGTAGGAAAAGGAGTGGATAATTTGTTCATACTTGGACACCAACATTTTGGTGCCATTGCCGGGGAGGCTAACGAGGTGCAAGACATGATCTGTGTTAACCAGAGGGTCAATCTCTCGTCCTAGGGAGAGAATGAGCTTTCTCACTCTGCTCTAGGTCCTGAGCGCAGGTATTTTGTTTATTTTGATCTTTTATTATTTTCCTATTTTAGTAGGGCTGATCTCTTGCCCTGGGGAGGGAGGAGTCCTTTGACACCCTGCTCCAGGCTCTGAGCTTAGATTTTCCCTAACATTTTTTGTTTTGATTTCGAGAAACCCAATCTCTCGCCCTAGGGAGGGAGGGGTCCTCTAACACTCTACTTCAGGTCTTGAAGTGTTACAGTTTTCTCGTGTGTGTGTTATTTCTTTATTGGGGTCTTGTCCCATGGAGGGAGGAGTCTTTTGACGCCCTGCTCCAGGTCATGAACCCTAGGTTCCAGTGTTTTTTTTTTTTTCTTTAACTGCCCTCTCTTCAACATGATCTCTTGTCCTGGGGAGGGAATGGTCTTTTGACGTCCTACTCCAGGTCTTGAGCATTGTGGTTTGATTTTTGCCACCACACCAATTTGTATGGACATAGAGCCAAATAAAAGGGGCAGAGGGAGAGCCCCAAAGAAGGAAAGATAGGATCTGGGAAGGAACACCTACATTGAGAAAATCATTGCAAAAGCTGAGTCGGAGGCATCTTCCCGTGCAGCCGTGAGGCTAGGTGAACGAACAAAATCAGAGGGACAATCTGTAGATTAACCAGTGCTTTTCACAACACCCCCTGCCGGTTCAATACAATAGACCCTTCTAGCAGCGGGAGAGACAAGCAAAAATACGCTTGCTAAAGGGATCTCGTTGCTTGTAACAGAAGAAGAAGAAGTTACAAGTAAAGCATCCGGAGGAAATGTCCATCCCAGTAGAGAAGAAGGAATTGCATAGAGGAAATCTAAAGGGTCCAGCAACTGTGACAGGGAGGAAGAGATTGTAGAAACATTTCTATCACCAAAGGATAGAGGAAATGTTATTAAGGCAACTCGAACCCCTGTGATAAAAGCCCTTCCTGCGGAGCCAGCTGAAATCCCTAGTGAGTATTGGAGGATATTCATGGCACCTACAACCTCTACTATTGACTTCCCAATTGGGGATTTGGGGACTAGTGCACCAACAAAGCCCATCCATTTAACAGCTTTACCCAGTTTCCATGGGCTTACTTCAGAAGACACTAACACGTTTTTTTTTGAATTCAACATTGTGTGTCAAGGGTATGATTACATAATAGATGCTTAGAAATTGAAAATCTTCCCCGCTATGCTAAAAGGGATAGCCCTGCTATGGTTTATGGGTCTTGGGGGAAGGTCTATCACCACATGGGAAGCAATGAGAATTGCTTTCTTGGAGAAATACCAATACTACTGTAAATCATGGGATATTAAAGAAGAGCTTTTTAAATATATACAGAAAGAGGATGAAAATATGGAAGACTGTGTCGAACGCTTTAAATACACATTGCAGAGGTCAAGTCACTCTGACTTGGATAAAGACATTTTGAAAATTATCCTTCTCTGGGCCTTCCGAGAAGGCTCTTTAGAATTGTTGACTATAGCCGGAAAGGGAGATATATTAAAGGAGGACTTTGATACCATATGTGAGTTGTGTATTCAGTGCTCAAGAGGAGTTGCAAGAAATAAACAAGGGATTCGATCAACGAAGGTATCTGGCGGAGGTGTTACAAAAGTAGAAATTGGGAACCTGCTGGATAGCCTGAGGACTGATATCCTGAGTACCTTATCTGAACAGATAGACACATTGCAGGTAAAATAGAAACAGCTAGAATTGGAAAGAAATATGGCTGTATTTTGCCCCACATGCAAGAAGAAACACCCATAGAGGGAATGTCCATTGAACTCTGTAGAGGAGTGTGAAATCTGTGAATTGAAGCATGAGACAAGTTCATGCCCATCTTTGCAAGGGCTAAAAGCGGGTTTTCAAGGGACAGGAGAAGGTATGGAGCAGCTGTACTTTATTGGACCTAAAAAGCCATGGCAACCTCGACCGTCAATGGGAGATCAAGGTATGTTTCTAGATCCATCTCAATATTTTAGCAATTTCAATATTGGTCCCTAGACTATGCCTTATCCGCTCATATGGCCCTAATACTAGTTTCCACCTTGGCAACAGTGGGCTCCTCAAGCTAGTTCAAGCTCCTCGTGGGCTCCGAATTGGCAGGGACCTTCCTCTCCTTGTCAGTTTTCTTGGTCAATGCCAAAACAACAACTTCAGTTTCCCTTTAATGTGGCCCCTATTAATCAGCCTATTCATCCTCAACTTCCTATCCAATCCAATCCGAATCCTAACAATAAAGGGGATCAACAAGCTGACACCCTCAACCTGCCTTCATACAACATCTCCACCACAAAATTCTATGAGATGCATTTACAATCTGGGCGGCCTGTAGGCGCTCAGCCCTCACCAGTTATCATTGAACAGATTGACAGTGAGGAGAAGGAAACAAAAATGGTCAGAGAGAAACCAAATTGAGTTAACAAAAATCATACACCTCCTCAACCGCCAGTTACTCAAAAACACCAAGTTGAACCACCCTATCCAGAAAGGTTGGCTGTGAGTAAACCAACCCCTCAAACTGAGTTTGATTTGTTAGGGGAGTTACATAATTTATTTGTCAAGATTCCCCTACTGCAAGCCATGAAGGATGTACCTATATATGCGAAAACTCTTAGGGAATATTGTGCTAAGAAGCCTAAAAAGAAATTAAGGGATTTGTTCACCATTCACGTAAAGTATGTGGATCCCGGGAACCCAATTTTGACCGTGCACATTAATGGGGTAGAAATTCCAAATGTGCTAGTATATTTGGGCACTGCCATAAATGTCATCATTGCTGAAACCCTGCATGCATTAGTACTTCGTAACTTGAAACATACACCTACGGTGTTAGAACTGGTAGATCGATCTATAGTAAAACCAGTAGGGAAATTAGAAGATATCACGATTTTAGTTGATTAATGGCACTACCATGTGGACTTCCTAGTACTCCAAACGCAATATCCAGCTGGAGGCCATCCCTTGATTCTGGGAAGACCGTGGTTGGCAACCGTAGACGCTTATATTGGGTGTCGGTCTGGGCATATGATCATCTCAAATGGACAAAACACTAAGAATATAGTGTTATATCCTCTTGTAGAACCTAACCCATCAGCAAAATTAGTAGGCCACAAGAAATATATACACAAGAAAGAGTCTGAATCAGAAAATGAGGAGTTAAGACCAGTTCTCACTATTGGGTAGGCTCTCCAGTTGAAAGATGAAATAGAAGATGACACAATTACTACCTTTATCAGTGATCCTTGTTCTATTTCAGATTTGAATAAGCAAATCCTGGAGTCCATCTTGAGCTGTGAGACTTAGGAAAGTATTGGAACAACATATGGATTCAAGGAGCTACCTACAGCTATGCCCCATGACAATGTTTCCATGGAAATAGAACCAGGAAAAACCTTGAATATCAATCCAGAGCTGTTGGATTCCCAGAAAAAAACAACTCTTGCATGTTATTTAGAAACACAAAGAAGCCTTCACCTGGGACTACTCAGATATGAAGGGAATTGCTGCTAATTGTTGGCATTATGAGACAAGTGTTGTCCTTGATGGCAAATCACACAAATGATAAATTATAGTGCAACAAATTTATTTGATAAATTATAGTGCAACAAAGTTTCCTTCATGTAGAGAAAATTTCACGCATTTTTATGCAGAGAAAAGTTTATTCCATGTAGAGAAAAGTTCACGCACTTTTATGCAGAGAAAAGTTTATTCCATGTAGAGAAAAGTTCACACACTTTTATGCAGAGAAAAGTTTATTTCATGTAGAGAAAAAGTTCACACACTTTTATGCAGAGAAGAGTTTATTTCATGTAGAGAAATGTTCACGCACTTTTATGCAGATAAAAGTTTATTTCATGTAGAGAAAAGTTTACGCACTTTCATGCAAGAGAAAAGTTCACACACTTTCATGGTTGGTTCATGGTATTAGTCCGACAGTTTTTGATCCTATGGTTTTGGTCCGTGGTATTGCATCCAAAAGTGTTGATCTCACGCACTTTCATGGTTGGTTCATGGTATTAGTCCGACAGTTTTTGATCCTATGGTTTTGGTCCATGGTATTGCATCCAAAAGTGTTGATCTCACGCACTTTCATGGTTGGTTCATGGTATTAGTCCAACAGTTTTTTGATCCTATGGTTTTGGACCGTGGTATTGAGAAAGGACTAAGGCTATAAAAGAGGAAGGAGATCATTTGGCAAAGCATCTTCTGAATTATTGAATATCTGATAAAGTGATAGATCTGGAATATGGTGATTGGGTTATGGTGCAGATCTGGATCTGAATGAAGAAGGAACCTGAGCGTAAGGAGAAGGATAAGTTCTATTGATGGGTCAAAATCTTAAGGCTGGAATAGTGGTATCTCTATATGATTTTGATCTGTGATATGTGGCACACGCTTGATCTATAAATCTAATAATCTGGGTCTAAATTATTGATGCATGTTTTATTGTACACATGTTATGATCTGGGTATGTTTGATGTATGGAACAACTGCCAAGTTATAAGGAAATATTTGCAGATCTGTATGCGGGTTGGCTTTGGTGAAATCAGAGATTGATGATGCAAGTGTAGTTGATGGGTTTTTGATGTTCTTGGATCTAGTCTGAAAATTAATGAAAAGTGGTCCTTGAAAGAAAAGAAGTAGGGGGTTGTAGCTCCCTTCCAGGAGAGACTGGAAAACGAGAGAGAGTTGTAGCTCTCTGCAGGTTGTAGCCTGCGTACTGGTAAAGGACTGCACCAGTACAAAATCATTGTAAAAGGAGTTTCTTATTAAAAGAAGATAGAGACATATTGCAGCAGGTGGTTTTCACCCACATTGGGTTTCCACATTATATCTGGTGTTCTTTTGTGTGACTATTTTCTTTTATTGTTCCCGCTCATTATTTTATGATACTGACATACAAAGTAATGATCAATATTTGAAGAATTATTCAAAGTATAAATAAGGAAGATATATTGAAAAGAATTTGATAATACTGATTCACCCCCCCTCTCAGTATTATTTCCAACACTAATCTGTGCACTCATCACATATACATTAAGGAGGACTGTTGTCTTGTAAGGAAACCCCAGAGAAGAATGAACCCTGCATTGAAAAACATTGTTAAGGAAGAGCACCAAAAGCTGTTGGATGTAGGATTTATCTACCCCATTTTAGACAGCCAATGGGTTTCCCCATTAGTGATGGTCCCTAATAAAAACAGTAAATGGAAAATATGCGTGGACTACAAAGAATTAAACAAGGCAACTCAAAAAGACCATTTTCTGTTACCATTCATTGACCAAGTCTTGGATACATTAGCGGGGAAGAAGTTTTTTTCCTTCCTGGATGGATTTAGTGGGTACATCTAGATCTAGATAGCTCCTGAAGATCACGATAAGACCACATTTACATGCCTCTGTGGAACGTTTGCATACAGAGTCCTCCCATTTGGTCTCTATAATGCACCTGCAACGTTTCAGAGGGAAATTTTGGGGATTTTCTCTGATCTGATGGATGATAGCGTTGAAATCTACATGGACAATTTCACGACATATGGAGATTCATTCGAAGAAGCATTAGGGAAGCTAGAAAAAGTTCTTGAAAGATGCAAGCAAGCGCATGTCTCCTTAAGTACAGAGAAATGCCATATGATGATGAATGAAGGAATAGTCCTGGGACACTTGCTTTCGGCTGCAGGAATCCGGATGGATCCAGCAAAGATAAAGGTAATACAACATTTTCCAATACCCAGATGTTATAGACAATTTTGTGCCTTACAGCAATAAGCATGAATTGTCAATAATCCAAGGGATCCAAAGTTCCCTAAACATGATGTTCCTACCCCTAGAGGAATAAGGTCAGCAAACCAACAGCTCTCAGATCAGTTCTCCACCTGAAAACACTAAAAAACAAGCAATCCTGAAATCAAAGCAGGTGCTCCACTAGGCTTCTGCGCTGAAACACAACTGCTCCATGGTGTACCTGCGTTGCAAAGCAGGTAGAACAAAGCCCACCTGCGTTGGGCGAGTTTGGACATGTGGCACAGTGAGTCATTGCTTTGGAATCTTCCAAAAATGACACTTGGGTCAGGTATTTCGCCTTGTGATGAGTCAGAGGCTTTGTTTCTCCAAGTGGAAGCAAGGTTCACCAAGTGGACTCAAGAACTGAAGATCAACTGAAGATTAACTGAAGAGAGAGAGGACACAAGGCAGCTACACATCAGTTGCAAGCTGACTCATCCTTTCTCAATTCATCTATATATTGAGCTCTCTCCTATGAGCTCAGGAGGCTGGAATTTTGTGCAAAGTAATGATATGCTATTGGTTTCATCATTGAGCTATTGGGTGATTGTTTGAGAGAGGTGAAGAAGAGCAATTCTTTCTGCTGGGAGGTGTTGCTGGGTTGGAGCCTGCAATGGTTGTAATACTCTCAGAACCTTTATTTCTTCATTAATAAAAGCTATTGAGGTTCTTCTATGTGCTCTTGTTTCAATTATATATTGTGATGATTGCATGTTTGGTTTACACTAATCCATGAACCAGTTATGATTGCATGCCTCTTGTAGTTTCCTTCTTTGTTATTGTGCAGGATCTCATTGTAGCTGGGCGAGCAGAAGAACAAAGAGCTAGGAGCAAGCGGCCAAAGAGAGGAGTTTGGATTCAACATTAAGCGCAAGGCAACGGTTAGTGCTCTCTCCATTCTCTTTTTGCTTTCATAAAGAAGTAAACCTTCAGTAGTTTGTTTTACAGTTGCTGCTAAGGAACTGTCACCCTTAGAGTGGGATAGGGTCATCCGAGTCGGATACTTTTCCCTACAACAAACTGGCGACTCCACTGGGGATCGTATCCGTTTGATTGTGTTTGTAGTATCTTTGCTATTCATTTCCTGAAGAAAAGAGTACCAAATCGAAAAGCTTTTGACTATATCAAAAGCGAAGTAGAGGGCAGCTACTCTTGCTCATTTTCTGAGCAGATTCATGATTTGAAGAGATGATCTACAAAGATCCTTGTAAGCTCTTAGTGATAGCTTTGCACCTTCTAAATCATCCCTTTGATTGTGCTTGACTGATTGCTTCTGATTTGAGAAAAAACCGTGCATTTTTGAGAAAATTATGACTCGGAAACTGTGAAAACGCAACTCTCGTTTTCCAAAGCAGGTAGTACACAGGCTACCTGCTTTGCAACGCAGGTCCCAAACTAGCTACCTGCGCTGAGAGCCAGTTTGACTGTGCAGAGCCTGCGTTGACCCAAATTTGCTTAGTGCATTTGGGGTTTCCTCCTTTCTCTTGCCTGTTTTCACTTAGTTTTGCTGCTAGGTGTCAGTCTTGTGCCTGTTTTGAAACCAATATTACTTGCCATCATTCTGCCTCTGTTATATAACGAAATTGTACTTGTTCTTTGTATTTCTTACTCATTTACAATTTCCCATAACGAAAAGTAAACTAGTCATGATTTAGGCCTCTTAGATCTGAACCTGTGTTAGGCGTTTTGCTGGTCTAAAGAGTTAGCTTGTTTGCTGTCCATAGCTGGTTAGTCGTTTTACTTTCGTTCGTATGGTTTGATTTCATGTATTTCCAGTGATTAAGCAAGTGAATCTTAAAGTGTCTTTTGATTTTGGACAAGCTTGTTTACTTTCGCTTTAAATCGAAATCAAAGTTATATAACCACTTTCTTTTTGTATCCATCCACATTAAGAAAGGGAAAAGAAAATACATGCATTGTGCATTTTGCATTTGACTGTGTGCTTGACGATTTAGAAAAATTTGCATTTTAGTGTGTGCTCTATGATCTGTGTGAAAAGATTTGCCTTTCTTTTCCCTCAGTAGTTAAGGTTTTCAAAGTTGAAAGATTGAAAAGTTTGCTTCTCATCTTAGACTGCATTCAGGAATTTGTTATATACATCTCGTGGTGATCCTTAAAGGCAAACTGATAAGCAAGATCAACATTAAAATAAATCCAATTTACATAACAACGCTTTGTAACATAACGCAAACACATAGAGGTCTAGGTAGAGACGTGTTCCGGCGTCGTTAAACATAGTGACTGTCGATCTCTACGAAGGTGGGTGATTCCTCCTGAGAGTCGGTGGCACTAATACGGACTTGTGCTCCCACGTACCGTCGCGTATATATTGGGAGACCCCTATAGGCAATTATCCTTTATCCATAGGAAGCCGTGTCGACCGCCCTACTGATCGCGATGCAGTGAACACAGCATTCACGAAGATCGACCACCCGTACCGTAAAACGTATTCTGTGGTTTCGCGAAAAGTTTGGCACACCCTCTGCCTAGAACTCCAGAGCAGTTTCTTTTGGTCTTTTTCAAACTCTATAACTGAAAAAGTCCATCCGAGCATTTGTCACTTCGGGCTCGTTAAAACATCGAAGGCGACTAGAGTCATCTTTAGCTTTTTCTCGACTCTTAAAACATGAAAAAGCAAGTTTGTGTCTAAAAGCGTCGTTAATAAAATTTATTTTAAGCGGAACAAAATCACCTGTTATTCCCACGTTGATCTTTCAGTTGAAAAGTATGGAGCCCACCAACCAAGGAGGCAACCTTGGCAGAAGTCCAAATCCCTTCTCCTCTTGGGGAGATGTTGGTGCGCCTCATATGGCAACATTGTCACTTCCAGGATTGACAATTGGCCTACCTGTATGGCTCTTTTCAACTAATGTAGTCCAGATCGCCACTAATCCTGAGCAGTCGAATCAACAGTCAGACCAGTCTAGGACTACCCACCAGCCTTCCACTTCTTACAATACTTCCTCTGATCCTTCATCTTCGCAAGGTAGAGCTGGCAAAAGTCAGCCTCCCAAGGAAAAGAAGGAAAGGAAGAAGAGAGAAAAGAAGCAGAAGGAGCCTATGGCGAAGGCGACTGGGGGCAAGCAAAAGACAGCCGACAAAAACCCACACACTGCACTGACCGGACCTAAATCGCCGTGTGTCATTTGCGAAGGGACCCACTTCCATCGTGATTGTCCTTGTATTCCCCGGATACTAAGGGACTGGTCCCCAAGATTGCACAATCCGGTAGCATCAACCTCTGGCAGTCATGTTGATTGCAGTCCGTCAACTAGCGAGAGTGAAGGACGAAGAGGGAGACCAAGATCACCCTGTATATTGTGTGAAGGCGAGCATGCCATCCACAGATGTCCATTCTTAGATGAGGCAAAGAGAGTTTTGGAAGATCGTCCGGTTTCGCCGTTACGACTTCCTCCTGGATACCAAAAACTCGCGCCTAATCCCTCGATAGTTCAAAATCCAGCTGACCCGCCCAAGTGGTCAGCTGAAGTGTCGGTCATTGAGAATGAACCTACTGAATCCAGACCAGACGAAAGTCTAAAGGTCGAAACAGCAGTTGACCCGGTTCTTCCTTCAGAGGTTTCATCGTCCAATGACTCCGTCATTGAAGACCCATCTTCAAATGACACCCTCACTGAAGAGGATAAGGATGACACCGTCCATATTCTTTTCATCAACACAGACTCTGATGAGCATCAGGGCAATGCGCCCATTCCTTTATCGCAGGAAGGAACATCGTCAGGGTCGTATCCGGCCGTATATTCGGTCCCAGCACCAAGCAACCTAGTTGTATCCTTTGATTGGAATCAACTAGGCAGACCCCGGTTACCAGCCAGTATCCCATTCAGAATCATAGTCCAAATCTACAGAATGGTGATGGCTGGAACTATCATTGATGAAGGGGCATCTGTGAGTATCCTTTCCTCTGTTGCTTGGAAAGCACTGGGTTGCCCGGCGCTTTTACCTGAGATGAGAAATCTATCAGGTTTTGATAAAGGAACCAGTCACCCGTTAGGGATTCTCCCCAATGTTCCGGTTACATTGAAAGGGAAAACAGTTCGCATGAACATCATGGTCGTCTAGGGACCCTTGGCATATAACTTACTCCTTGGACGAGACTATATATATTGCATGGAGGCAATAGTGTCCTCACTCTTTAGAGTCATGTGTTTTCCGCACGAAGGAAGAATGGTCCAGCTAGTAGACCAACTTTCATTTCCAGGATCACGCATTGCAAATAGTCAAATACCATCCCTTAACGGTTTATTCGCTCAAGGAATGCCACCGCCCCCGGTTCTACTTCCCGATGAATGCGAGTAATTCGGAAAGAAAGAACTGGGACCCAGGGGGCATGCACCCTGGCCTGCCTCGGGCAGAGAAAACCTTAGGTATAAAGTCAATTTCCGCAGAAGGATGGACTAGTCCGTACCCCGTTCGGCAGAGGAAGAGAGGGTTGTTCTAGGATAAAATTCTTTTGTCAAAGTTATGTGAGCGAAGCAATCACTCCCTTTGTCTAAAGAAGTGGGCTCTCCTAAGGAGGGGGTCTATTTGTGGCAGCAAGAAGCCACCATCTTTGAATGTCAAGCCTCACCCATTAAAACAAGCTGTTTTGAAGGATAAGTAGGGGCAGTCTTCAAAGAAAGAGATGAAATTGCTGCAACAAGTAGTCACCATCCTTAGCAACCTAATGATAGACATCGCCGAAAAGAGAGTTTAGTTTGCGGTAGCAAACAAAACCATTTTTCGGATAATAAGTAAGAGATGGCAGAATCTCGAAATTATACTTTATACCTGGGGGCATGCAAACCTTTTGGAGTGCAAGCACGGGACGACTATTTATTTTTTAAATTTTTAGGTCCTCCCTTTAAACCTGTAGGTCTAACCCGTTAAACTCGTAGGATTAGCCGTTTCTAGCTTGCATAAAGAAAGGATGAAGGGCAAAAGTTAAAACCTGCCAATTTGGAGTAATTAGTGAGGTATCGCTCCTTAAATAAGATTACCTCACCTAAAGCATTCCTTGTATTAAGACTGGTATAAATCGAGCAGTTTTTGTGCAGAAGTTCATGCTCGTTAAAAAATAAACGTAAATTGTGAGCAATCTTTCCCTAGCAGTTCAAGCTCATCCAGAAAAATGAACCGGTAAACAACCTCGAGAAATGTAACCTTTGAAAGCCATATTAAAAGCCCTTGGTCGTGTTTATATGCCATCACCTCCATCTGTTCATTTGGCCAATCGTTCACCTCCATATGTTTGTTTACCCATTTTGAGGAACAGCTGCGAAGAGTGATTTCACTTAGCCATCCTTGTGACACTGCCGTGATTGGAGAATTCCAACCTGTACCTGGAATCTGCTGCTATCCCTGTTCATCACTCGTTCCTCAAAAGACGAGTCTTCTTTGAGCTCTTTTCACTGACTCGTAAAATATGAAAAGTTTGCCGAGTTTTGGCCTTCCAGCTCGTTAAAGCGACCGGAAAGCTATCCCTCCTCTAGATTTTAATCTTTTTGGACCTGAGGGATTATTGCACAAAAAAATCGAGCGCTTGTTTGTTCGGCTCGTTAAAGCAACCGAAAATTCATCCCTTCTGTATTGTTTTAAACTTTTTCGGACTTAAGGGATTAGATGACGAAAAAGGAATTTTGGAGTTAACTTTTCGTACCTTTTCAGACTCTCTAAAAATGAAAAGGACCGAGTTTTCCTTGTCGTTAGACTCGTTAAAATGATTAAATAGCGACAAACTTGTCTTTAGACGAGAACGAGTTTCCCTATCGCTAGGCTCGTTAAAACATAGCGATGGGCTTGCCCGAAGGGTAGGTTATAGAACAAGCATATGTTATCCTCCTCAAGCTTGACAAAAATAAAGAGGTACTGGTCAGCAATGACTGGGGAAAAATTGGGAGAACCTCATAGCATTAATGGTAGCAAGTCGCTCTTGAACATGACACTTTGTCCTCCGTAGCACATCGGGTTGGGTTGTTTCATTCACCGGTCGCAGAATCATGGTCCTCGCCACACCATCCACCATTGGGGTAATGCTACCAATCCATCACATCAGTGTCGTTATATGTTCAAGAGATGTGGTTCTGTAAAGAGTCAACCATGTTCCACCCACTGCCATACATTATCCTTCATCCACTTCATGACCGCCACCCTGAATCATACATCACAGTTTGTTTTCACCTCATCATAATCACTAGCTACGTTCCGTGTCACTGATGTGGGATTCATTAAGACCCTCCTTTGACGGATCGCTCCTTGTCGACATCGGCTCATTATCCAAGGAGTTGATCTAGGAACACCCCCCTCAGTACTTTGAAGCTTGCATGCCTCAATGGCAAGTTTCTCACTTCCGGCGACAGGTATACATCAATGACCTTCGACCAGAAGATTTTGCATGGTGGTCGACACCAAGTCCTTTATTCCCACCATGTGGATTGTACTGCCGTACCTTGAGGGTCATCATCCTTATCGGTGACTCTTCTCGCGCTTGTTAACGGTTTACATCATTGACCGGTAATCAAGCGATGTCTTTCCATGTTCGACTTCAAGAAATTCTCACATGGAACGACTTGTACATCGAGTGAAGATCGGAAGAGAATGAAGACCCCGGATCTAGTTTCATCCATCCGGGCTGCGATATATATTCAGGACATAAAGACATTTGATATGTACATCATTACAGCAGATGATCATCCTTCTCAAAGGATGATAATTTCGGCAGAGGAATATCAGTCTACATCAGACGATCGTCTGTTCTATGTACCAAAATGTATTTATAAAGCTGAGCATGGGAATGCCCGCCTCAGCTAGATCATGAAAAATGTATGAAAAATAATGTATTGTATTGTATCTTATTACAGGACACTTCTCAGCAGATTGAATGAACTTCGGATCCTCTCAATAAAGCATTTCACCCGATAAACGACCTCATACTTTAGGGGGCATCTGTTATAGACAATTTTGTGCCTTACAGCAATAAGCATGAATTGTCAATAATCCAAGGGATCCAAAGTTCCCTAAACATGATGTTCCTACCCCTAGAGGAACAAGGTCAGCAAACCAACAGCTCTCAGATCAGTTCTCCACCTGAAAACACTCAAAAACAAGCAATCCTGAAATCAAAGCAGGTGCTCCACTAGGCTTCTGCGCTGAAACACAACTGCTCCATGGTGTACCTGCGTTGCAAAGCAGGTAGAACAAAGCCCACCTGCGTTGGGCGAGTTTGGACATGTGGCACAGTGAGTCATTGCTTTGGAATCTTCCAAAAATGACACTTGGGTCACGTATTTCGCCTTGTGATGAGTCAGAGGCTTTGTTTCTCCAAGTGGAAGCAAGGTTCACCAAGTGGACTCAAGAACTGAAGATCAACTGAAGATTAACTGAAGAGAGAGAGGACATAAGGCAGCTACACATCAGTTGCAAGCTGACTCATCCTTTCTCAATTCATCTATATATTGAGCTCTCTCCTATGAGCTCAGGAGGCTGGAATTTTGTGCAAAGTAATGATATGCTGTTGGTTTCATCATTGAGCTATTGGGTGATTGTTTGAGAGAGGTGAAGAAGAGCAATTCTTTCTGCTGGGAGGTGTTGCTGGGTTGGAGCCTGCAATGGTTGTAATACTCTCAGAACCTTTATTTCTTCATTAATAAAAGCTATTGAGGTTCTTCTATGTGCTCTTGTTTCAATTATATATTGTGATGATTGCATGTTTGGTTTACACTAATCCATGAACCAGTTATGATTGCATGCCTCTTGTAGTTTCCTTCTTTGTTATTGTGCAGGATCTCATTGTAGCTGGGCGAGCAGAAGAACAAAGAGCTAGGAGCAAGCGGCCAAAGAGAGGAGTTTGGATTCGACATTAAGCGCAAGGCAACGGTTAGTGCTCTCTCCATTCTCTTTTTGCTTTCATAAAGAAGTAAACCTTCAGTAGTTTGTTTTACAGTTGTTGCTAAGGAACTGTCACCCTTAGAGTGGGATAGGGTCATCCGAGTCGGATACTTTTCCCTACAACACCAGAACACTCACTCAGGTACGTAGCTTTATCGTTTGTGCTGGTTATTACATGCACTTTATAGAAAATTTTGCTAAAACAACACATCCAATTTTTCAATTATTGACAAAAGATGTAGACTTTGTGTGGATAGATGACTGTGATGCAACCTTTGTGAAGATCAAGGAATTGGTCTGTAGTGCTCCAATCCTTAGAGGACCAAACTGGGAATTACCATTCCATATTCATGCTGATGCTTCCCAGACAGCAGTTGGGGCAGTTTTGGGGTAGCAGGTGGAGAAGATACCATATGCAGTTTACTATGTTAGCAAGAACTTGGCCCCTGCTGAGTTAAACTACATAGTGACTGAAAAAGAATTCCTTGCTGTCATCTACGACGTCAACAAGTTCTGACATTATATCACTGGTTACCCGACCTTTGTATACATGGATCATGCAGCCATCAGGTATCTGATGAATAAACCCGTTACTCCTGGTTGTATTAAAAGATGGGTTTTGCTACTTCAAGAATTTGATATTACCATAGTAGATAAACCAGGAAAGGACAATGTGGTTGTTAATTTCTAGTCTAGATTAGAAAACAATACCGAAGGTACACCTATCGAAGACAGCTTTCTAGATGAATATCTTTTTGCAATTTTTGCTAACACTCCATGGTATGCATATATTTCTAACTATCTTGCTATAGGAAAGATACCTCGTCATTTGTCATAGAAGGACCAACGGAAAATTATTCATCATAGTACCTGATATTCATGGATGGTAGGATACCTCTTTCATATGGGGGTGGATCAACAGATTCGGCGCTGTGTATCAGAGTATGGTATCTATGAGATATTGAAGGCCACCCATAGTGGGCCTTGAGGAGGACATTTTTTAGATAAAAGAATAGGCCACAAGGTGCTGCAAATGGGATACTACTCGACTTCTATCTTTCGTGATGCTAGAGATTATGTCCAAAGATGTGACAACTGTCAACGGATGGCACAACCTGGGAAAATCAGATGAAATGCCATTACAGCCCCAGATAGTCCTAGAACCTTTTGAGAAATGGGCCATCGATTTTGTTGGACCCATCAACTCACCGTCCCATCAGAAAGTTCACATCTTGGTTTGTACTGATTATGTGACTAAGTGGGTGGAAGCCAGAGCGGTTGTGAAAGCAACAGAACAGGTGGTGGCAGACTTCCTTTTTGAAGAGATTTTTTCCTGATATGGTACCTCGAGAGAAATTGTTTCAAATGGAGGAGCACAATTCACATCCCACATGATAGAGAGCCTTATGCAGAAATATGGGGTCAAACACAGAATGACAACTCCTTACCATCAACAAGCGAATGGACAGGTAGAAAGTAAAAACAAGGTATTGGAGAACATCTTGACAAAAACTATAGCAAGTCATCGTCGGGATTGGTCACAAAAACTCCCAGAAGCTCTTTGGGTGTATAGGACGACATGGCAAAATACAACTGGGTTTTCACCATTTGAGCTAGTCTATGGGAAATCTCCCTTATTTCCGGTCGAATTCGAGATCAGTAGGCTCAGAACAGCTTTGGAAGTGGGATTAAACTCATCAAAGGCCCAGAAACGTTGGCTAGAAAAACTCAATGAGTTAGACAACATTTGTTTAGTAGCTGTCCAGAGAACTACTGCTAACCAACAACAGAGAACGAAATGGCACGATAAATTTATCAAGAATAAGGTGTTTCATACAGGGGATTGGGCATTGTTATATGACTCCTGGTTCAAAGATTTTAAAGGAAATCTTTGCACTCGTTGGATGGGACCCTATGAAGTGGATGTTGTGTTTGCCAATGGCACAGTCAGATTGGTTACAGTAGATGAAAATTGTACTTCCTTCCTAGTGAACGGACACTGTCTAAAGTTATACCACTGTCCAACTTCTAAAGATGCCTTCATAAAACATCTTTCTGATAAATCTGGTTTGATGGTTGTTGGTGCAGAGAATGCTCCCTTTTCCTTTTAAAAAAAATAACAATAAATAAATAAATAATAATAATAATAGTATGTTGTTACTAGTTACTTGTTTGTCTTTCTGCATGAATAAGAACTGAATTCTGATAAGGAGAAACAGAGAAATTTTTCAAGTAACAGTCGTGGTTATTACTCCGTCGATGCTGTTACTCCACTGTTGCTATTACTTCACCGGTGTTGTTACTCCATTGTTGTTGTTACTCCGCCGGTGCTGTTACTCCATTGTTGCTGTTACTCCACTAGTTGCTGTTACTCCGCCGGTGTTGTTACTCCTCTGTTGCTGTTATTCTGCCGGTGTTGTTACTCCACCGGTGCTGTTATTCCACTGTTGCTATTACTCCACTGGTGCTTTTACTCCACTGTTCTTGTTACTCCACTGGTTGTTGTTCCTCCATCGGTGCTGTTACTCCACTGTTGTTGTTACTCCTCTGATGCTGTTACTCCACTGTTTCTGTTATTCCATTGGTGCTGTTACTCTGTGGTTGTTGTTACTCTGTTGTGTTGTTACTCCATCATGTTGTTACTCCACCGATGTTGTTACTCTGTCGACGCTATTACTCCGCTTTTGCCATTACTCCACCAGTTATCTTTGCTGCTACTCCACCACCGGGAAGGTCGCTAGGTACGCCTTCATTGACTCTTACGGATTTAATTAAAATATTCCAAAAAAGAGACTAGTACGTGCCACAGACGACCGCATTTAAGTTGGGGGGGTCCTGTCATAAATAAACGATGACGTAACTAAAATTGTAATCATATCACATCATTACCAAATCCAATAAAAACAGAAACCAAAAAAATTGTGCGATTTTGCAATCATGATTCCCATGCATTGGAATTTGAAATCGTACGCTAAGAAATTTACCAGTCATTTCCCCAACATGCTGTATTCAATTTCCATAATCATTACCCTGTACTGCCATACCCTGCCATTAATTGCTGTGTTTTTCGAGGCATACTAGTCATTATTATCATCCTTTCACCCCGCAGCCACCATGCTAATAATATTGTCATCGTCAGTTGGGTTGTTGTTACTCTCCCCCTACCAGCCGACTGTACCCATCGTGTTGATCCAGTTCTTACAACGATGGGTGGGCTGGCTGTGCACCATGAGCCAGAGGGCACGATAATGGTCAGAAACAATCTGGAAGTATGGCAGGTCTTTGAAAATGCAGGGTGGAACGTCTATTTTGACAGGTTGCAAGGATTTAACAAGGCAATTGCGATTGAATTCACACTCAATTTAGAGGAAGAGAGCTCTCGGGTTTGGGGGATAGAAATCCCTGTTACAGAAGAAACCATTGCAGAGGTCAGCGGGCTACCCCAGTAGGGGCATAAATGGTTTTCACAAAGAACCACCCTTCCAGAGTTCCCTGAAGCATTCTTGCAGGCTAGAGAAAATGTTGTTCAGAAGGGCCAGGGGTACGACCGAAATTCATTACCACACCCATGGGGTGAGGTAGCAGGTTTTGTAATGAGATACATAACCTACGAGGGGAGGTATACCACCATGTTTAAATACCATTTCAGAATATTGGCTCACCTCCAGTTCCCACAGGTGGAAGCCTTCTCATTGAATATGCCTTTCTTCCTGTTAAGAAGTCTCCAGCTAATAGCACACTTTGCTCAGCATTTGCCACAAGTGGCAGAAGTCATTACGAACCATGGCCTGGTCCGGTTGCTAGTCATGCATGTAATTGGTCATTTTCAAATCCCGTGGGAAATATTTCAGGATTCTACAGAGGAAGAAATAACGGTTGCTAGAGCTGCTAGAAAGGAAGAGCCGGAAGCGATGGAGGAAGGAACCAGAGCAGAGGATGAATACATAGATCAAGAAGAACCAGAGGAAATGGAGATGGAACTTGAAGAGTGGGAACAAAATCAGGAGCATGAACCAGGAAGGACAGTCGAGGCTGCTCCACAAGAACCAACCTCGACCTCGAAACCAATGGAAGAAGAAGTGTTGTAGCGAGGGGCCAATATAGAAAGTGCCACTAGCACCATGACCCAGGATGTCCTTCAAGAATCAGCCTCGACCATAGAGCTAGTAGAGCATATCAACGACACTATAATAAGTGAAGAGGGACCAAATTAGGTTGAGGTGGAGGAATAAATTAATATTGCGGCCGGGGGTGTCCCACAAGAACCACCCCCAACTGTAGAACCAATGGAGGAATATGAACCAGAGCGAGAAGGGTCCGAAGCTGAAAGAACTGTGGGGCCAACAGAAGAAGAGGACAGAGGTTTAATGGATGGTGATTATGCAAGAATCCATCTAGATCAATGTCATGCTGGAAGAAATAATGCTAGCTATTAGAGCCTAAATCTACCTCAGGCTGAGAAAGGTAGGATCTAGGTCAACATCAAACCACGCTTAACCTGGTAGCTAGCCCTACCAGGTCGGGAGAGGGCTCTCTCTTGGTCAATATCAGAAAATTATGATTGATGAGGGCTTGAGATGACTGATAGAAATACTGATTTTAGGCTAGGTATGGATGTGAAAAAGTTTGATTGAATTTAAATATGTTTTGTTGGCTCAGATGGAAAGGCAACTTTTGGGTGCGGGGAATGAGGCTCAGTCTTGCAGAGATCTCATTGGGGCAAGGTAGGAAAATGTTTTTGGCACTTCAAATTGAATGAGATGGAAGGATTAGATAGGTGGAGATGAAGAGGGCAAGAAAACTCATGGATACTCTCCAAACAACTGAAACCATCAAAAACTAAAGCAAACCCAAGGCAGAGCACTGCAATTTCAATGGATTCTACCTTTCTCCCTTGTCTGATTTAGCTAAGAAGAAACAATATAGATAATGGTACACAAAACACATAAGTAAATTCAAAATTAAAAAACAAAGCATTGTACCAAGACAAATTGCCACATGGATCCCAAAGAGTGCTGCAAACCTTGGTCTCAATTCCTTAGCCAAAATGCTGATATGAGTGTACAATGAAGCTCAAGGCTTTCTCAAAAGTCCAACCATGCTAATGACTGAAAAGCCACATAATATAGACAAACCATAGCTCATCCTAGCCTTTAGGGGTCGAGCTCACATGTTTAGGATATGTTCCAACTAATTCTAAACTGAGAACTAGAAATTAGGCAGTGGAACAACATCCCTCTAGAAACAAGGGAACTGATTCATTCAGTTTCAAACAACCTTTCAACAGATAAATCTACCTCCATAAGTGAAAATTTGACATATTTACATCATGATCCATCAATTTTCATTAAATTACATCACAAATTTGACATTAAAAAGGTGAAAAAGTCAAACTGGAAAAAGCTAGGCGAAAAACAGAGCATTCCTGGTCAAACTAGGCCAAATTTCCTCTATGCGTTGCGCCTGATTCTCTATGCGTAGCGCCTGTTTGAAGCCAATTTTGGAGGCCTTCCTGTTACAGGGAAAAGTGTCTACACAGAACTGCTTATCCCACTAAGGTGTGGTAGCTACCTTAGAAACAAACAAAGTAAAGCTACTTTCATTTTTCCTTTATGAAATATAGATGAGAGAAGAACAAAGAAGACCAACCTCTGTCTTGCACTAATCTCCTAGTTAGATTCCTCTCTCTATTGATAGCCTTTCGCTACTTTCTCCCTTGTACGCCCAGCTTCACAGAGTACCTGTAGGATCACAGTAGCATGACACTATACAAGAACATGGATCTATAATCATAAACAATCTAGGATCCGATGTAAATTGACCATACAAATGCATAAAACATAAATGACACAAGAGTATGGAGGAAAACTGAATAGCTTTTATTGATAAACAAGAAAGAGCCAAGGGAGTTACAACCAGTTGTTTTGACCCAGCATCATCCTCCCAGCAAGTAAGACCTTCTTCACCTCATACAAAGCTTAGATCACCCAACACTATGATGTTGTCTCAAGAAACCAACAACAATTCCTTACAATATGCAAAATTCCAGCCTCCTGGATCTCTGGGATGAGGGATCCATATATAGATATCTGTAAGGGAGATGAGTTAGCTTGTGATTTGATTAGTGTCTTCCCCCTGATATTTCTTGCTTCCACTTGGAGATTGATGATCTCTTACTCATCCTTGGTCGAATTCAGAGAGGCAAGTGTCACAGGAGAAGTTTCTCGAAGATTCCATGCCTCTCCACCTTGTGGAATGACACTTCCATTTGTCACTTCTCGCCCACGCACCCCATAGAAGGCCTTTTTGAAATGCAACACACCCACACAGTGTACTTAGGTGAGATGCAACGCACTTTGGCTATGGAGCAGCTGAAATGATCCTGTTTTGACCAGTTCTGAGCAATGTTTCATGGAGAACTTCTGGGAGAAGCTGTAATCAGTTGACCTTGTTCCTTTAGGGGTTAGAACAACACTTTTAGGGACTTAGGAGCCGCCCTTGGTTTATGGAAATTTTATGATTGGGGTTGCAGTGCCCAAAAATGTCTATAACAGTTGCCCCCTAAGGCATGAGGTCGTTAATCTTTTGATGTCGGGTGAAATGCTTTATTATGAGGATCTGTTGTGGCCAGCAACAACTCCCCCCCTTTTTCATTTAAGTGTTGTCCAAAATACTAAATGAATGGGGACCCTTAGTTAAAATTTAGGAAAAGTAAGAATTTCCTTTCTTCAAAATAAGGTTACCATCGTAAGCTTAGGAAGGTCTTTTGAATATTTTAAAACCTAAGTCTATGATAAGAAAAAAATATTTAAAGCCGCGTTGCAAAAAAGATAGGAAGTGCTTCCATTTGAGTATAATCCTGGTATGTACAAGACCCTCATTCTAAGAAATATATCGCATCGCAATAAAGTAATACTCATAACGGAAAAACTTCAAGATTTACCGATCTGCGATAACACCGATCGCAAGATTGCATATCGCAGAAAATGAGCTGACAAGATTTGGCAAGCATAAAGCTTCTGCGATCTGCGATGTTGCGATCGCTGCGATGTTATATTCGTGTGTTTGCGCGATCTGCGATGGTGTGATTTGCGATGGCGCGATCTACGATGTTACATAAGAAAATCATAAAATCACTTCATCATGAATCCTTCGGGCACGCTATTTAAGAAAAGCCACTTACCATAATCTGACTCAAGATCATGCACTTTTAATGATAGTAAAGGGATTAGTTGTCAGCTATTAAATGAAATGTAGACGCGTGCTTTTGTAAAGAGTTACTTCACGTAAAGTGGCATATTTGATATATCTGCTGCATTTAAAACTCTCCCATCACCTTTCTTGATCAGTCATTTCCATTTCACTTGTGAGCTGCAGGAACGGAGAGCGAAAGACGACACACAACCATACGCAGGAAGAAATGGGAAAGAAAAATAGAGCTCAGGGCTCTGAGGCTAAGGAAAAGACAAAGGAAATGGCGCCTTTGTATACAGACACAGCCTGTAACAAAGACGCAGGGATATCGACGTGGGAAAGCATGTACAGGCTGCTTGAAGAAGACAATCCCAAAATAATGAAGGTTACTGCTGTCGCGGGCTCAGAACGCTCTTCCGAAGTGTCCTTAGAAGAGCTAGCATGCTCATTTCTTCATCAGATAGCAGCAAGGCCCAAAATTCTACCATATATGGATATGATCAAGTGGATACTTGACAATGCAAACATGGACAATAGACAATTCAAGATTCAAGGACAAGGGCTCATCGGATCATTCCCTGCACAAGATTTAAAGCTTATGTATCATCTTCATGAACCGTAGGCGACTTACAATGCACAATTCGTTAAGAAATTTGTGGCGGAGAACCCAGACCTATCAGAGACCACCAAAGATTGGTCCAGAAAAGAGGAACCGCTCAAGAAAGACAAAAACGGTATGTACAACACTGGTTCCCTCACCTCTCCGTATTGTTTTGCTGCGGCCATGCTTTGTATATTATTTGTAGATTATGGATTGGGCCAAGATCTTTTCTGATAATCTATACACGACTATTATCAATTACCGGTCTAAAAGATCCTTGTCTCAAAGGATCTATCCTCCTTTTTATCTATCCGCATATGTTATGGATTCTATTTGTTATGTGTCTAAATTTCCCATTATGGGTTGGAAATGGACTACCCAGGACCCATTACCTATCCATGTTTATCATAAGGTACTGTGGGATTCTCAGTTCATCCCACATTTCTACCAGATTTGTCACGGGCTTATCTTACCCTTGTATAGAATGATGTATGATGAAGATCCCCCGAGGTGCTCACCTGAGGCACGGATAGATATCATCCCCATCGCAAGATGGTTCGGGGAAGAATGGTTCACCTATATTAGAGTATTTGGAAGCACCGTCCCTCCTCATGTCCTACCCTTGTATATTCCTAACAAACTGCTGGCTCGAGAAATTGCTTATCAAACCTGTTCAGAAGGTGACCTAACTAAAGACCTAAAAGACAAAAAGAAGGCCATATGGCCTCAGTTTCCTGTAGCTTGTGGGGCCTTTTCATTGTTCAATGTAGGTCACGCGTTCATCGAAGTGGAGAATGTGACGTGTCTACAATTATTTAAATTCCCGGCAAGGCCATTCGACCCTAATGAAGTTGCTCAAGATTTCACAATGAATGTCAAAATAAAAGTATTCATTGGAAAGAAAGATTTATTTGATGATTTATTTCAGAATAAAAGCTCATTCCAGGAAATTTTGTGGGAAGCTCAGTCAAAATTGTCTCCAGATGACCTCCAAAGATTCATGGTATACAGGGAAAGAAGACTGGCCAGTGTTCCTTTAGAAAAGCTGCGACTGCCTGCCAGAGAACCGACTCCAAGCGTTAGCCTCAGTGGGAACTCAAGCACTTCCAGATCTAAATCTAACACTGCGCAAGGAGTACCTGAACATTCTAAAGGGTCTGGAAGCGACCAAGGAAAGAACGAAGAGGCAGCTAAAGACATGGCTCAATCAAGTGAAATGTCGCAACAGCAGGTTATCGCCTCTCCGCCAAGAGATGTCCCCCCTCTCGTCATTAAAACGCCACCCGTCACGACAGAATTAGACAAAGAATGGGAAACCTTCAACGAGCTGATCAATCTTGAAGGGCAAGCCCCAAGAATGCCTGTGAGCAATACACAGGTAGCACAAGAAGTGGTTTCAACCATAGTCAGCAGTGTCACAGAAACGGAGCACATTCCTATCGCTCCACCTTCTGAGCTTCTACTTAATGTAGAAGAAATTCCTCCACTGGACGTATTCTATAGTCCCCAACATAAAGCAGTTGTAAGAAGACAGAGAAAGAAAAGAAAACTAGAAAATACACTGTCACAAGATGTTGAACAATTGGACGTCTTATGGAAAGACCCCAACAATAACCCATATGAAAATCTCACTAAGTTGTCTCAGATCGCAGGAGCATATGCTTCTGCAACTATTGACAAGGCATCGGAAGTTCAACAACTGTTGAAAGAACAAGAAGATCAAATACAGCTACTACAACGACAATTGCAACAAGCCAATGCTAATATTGAAGCTAACAAACAACTCGAGAAGTTGCAGGAAGACTTTCAGTAGATGCAGATAGGCTATCAAAGAAGTCTAGACGAGAAAGGAAAACAATTACAAATTTTCCAAGAAATGCATAAAGATGAGCCTAAGCTTACAGAATTTATTTCAGAGTCTATTGGCTTAAATGAACAACTACTGCAGCAACAGGAAGAGTTGGGACGTAAGATATCACAGTGGAGTCATTATTGCGAACTGAGCGATAAAATCACCAATCAAGTGGTAGACTTGCGGAGTGACTATGATCAGAGTGACAAACGAGTGACAGAGTACTTGGCTTGGCAGGATGAAGATGAAGGGAAAAGAGCAAGTGCACCTAGAATAAACGAGAATCATAAAGAATTTCTCTTTGATAAATGGGACGATCAAATCAGGCAGGCGGAACAAGCAGCGGAGACAGCGGCCACGCAAGCAAGCATTCTTATCGACTGTGTAAATGAAAATTGTTGGCATTATGGCTAAAGTGTTGTCCTTGATGGCAACCCATTCAGGTGATAGATCACAGTACTTCAAGTCAGCAACAGAGATTGATGATCAGCTACCAAATATTGAAGAAAATAAGGGGTACGCAGGTACACCTTACATAAGGTGCGTACATGCAGGTTAGTGTTACATAAAGTGCGTACATACCTGCAATTATCCCGTTCAGGAGGTGCGTACCCCCAGTGCACACATTTCAAGGCAAAGAAATTCACATGTGGGGTTTTCTTATGTTTTACTCTTGGTATTTAGCCGACGGTATTGTGTTATTATGGTGTCGACTCGTGGTATTGATCCATGATTTAAGGAAGAGCTTTCCTATATAAAGCAAAGGAGATCATTTGGCTTAAGCGTGTTTTTGGTTGAATATCTTATGAGGGCTAGATCTGGTCTAGATCTAAATAAGGCGAATCTACTGATGGACCGAGATCTCTTCGGCGCATGTTCAGATCTGTAGATGTGACTGTCTGGGTTATTTCTGAAGTCTTGAAATCATCTATGCCCGAAGGTACGCAGGTACAGTGAGAGAAAAGTGCGTACATACGCAGGAACAAAGCGTTTCAGGTGCACCGGTACGCAGGCACAGAAGGGTTTCAGGTGCGCCGGTACGCAGGCACAGAAGGGTTTCAGGTGCGCCGGTACGCAGGCACAGAAGGGTTGCAGGTGCGCCGGTACGCAGGCACAGAAGGGTTTCAGGTGCATACATACGCAGGCACAGAAGGGTTTCAGGTGCGTACATATGCAGGCATAGAAGGGTTGTAGGTGCGGAGGTCCGTAGGCAGTTCAATGGACTCAGAGCGAGGTACGCAGGCGAACAGTTGAGCAGGGTGCGTACTGTAAGCAGGCAAGCAGTTGAGCAGGGTGTGTACTGTAAGCAGGCAAGCAGTTGAGCAGGGTGCGTACTGTAAGCAGGCAAGCAGTTGAGCAGGGTGCTTACTGTAAGCAGGCAGGCAATTGAGCAGGGTGCTTACGTAAGCAGGCGAGCAGTTGAACAGGGTGCTTACTTCTCTTAAAATCTTTGTTTATCATTGCTGTGTTCTGGGTTTGGTCCTATTATTGTTGATCTGGTTACTACAGTTGATTGGGTGATTCTCTTATACTTGATGATCATTTGATGCTTATGGATCCAGTTTGAAAATTTATGAAAAGTGGTCCTTGTAAGAAAAGAAGTAGGGGGTTGTAGCTCCCTTCCAGGAGAGACTGGAAAACAAGAGAGAGTTGTAGCTCTCTGCAGGTTGCAGCCTGCGTACTGGTAAAGGACTACACCAGTACAAAACCATTGTAAAAGGAGTTTCTAATTTGAAAGAAGATAGAGACATATTGCAGCAGGTGGTTTTCACCCACATTGGGTTTCCACCTTACATCTTGTGTTCTTTGGTGTGACTATCTGTTTTCTTTTGTTCATGCTCATTATTTTATGGTACTGACATGCAAAAATAATTCAAAGAACAAATAAAGAAGATTTATTAAAAGAATTAGATAATACTGATTCACCCCCCCTCTCAGTATTATTTCCAACAATTGGTATCAGAGCAGGTCCTTTAGAGAAGCTTGATCGCTTGAAGGTAGATCGTTCATCATGAGCAACTACGAGAGAGAAGCATCAATCAGGCCACCGGTTTTTGATGGGACAAACTTCAATTATTGGAAGGTAAGAGTTACTGCCTATCTTCAATCTCTTGGTACAGAAGTTTGGGACATCGTAGAGACAGGCTACGCTTTTCCTTCAGCTACTCCTACAGATGCAGCCGAGAAAAAGAAGTATGAAACAAATGCGAAAGCAGTCAGTACTCTATTAGGATGTATATCTCAATCAGAATTCATGAAGGTAATGCACTATAAATCCGCAAAAGAGATATGGGACAAAATTGTCACGAGCTATGAAGGAGATGAACAGGTAAAGCGTGCTAAACTTCAAACTCTCAGAATTCAGTATGAGACTCTCAAAATGTATAATGATGAAAGTGTGGCTAACTATTTTCTTCGGGTAGATGAGGTTGTTAACTGTATGAAAAATTTGGGTGAAGAAATAAAAGAGGCTATTGTGGTTGAAAAGGTTCTAAGATCATTGTCCCCCAAGTTTGAATCTAAAGTATCTGCAATAGAAGAAAAGGAAAATCTACGAATTCTTACTATGTCTCAGCTACATGGAATTCTAACTGCTTATGAAATGAGAAAGGGAGGTCCATCAGACAGAAGAGAAGCTGCTTTCAAGGCATCAGGCAAAGGAGATTATTATGAAGCGAGCCACGTCCCAGAAGAAGAGGAAGAAGAATCAAATTTTGTCAGAAATCTTCAAAGGGGTTCTGGAAGGTTCAGAGGTAAGTTACCTTTTAAATGCTTTGCTTGTGGAAGAGTAGGTCATTATGCTGCAAAATGTCCTTATAAGGATAAAGGAAAGGAACCTGCTAGATGGAACAAGAAACAAAATGCAAATAAGAAAAGCTACTACACTCATGAAGATAGTGATGGTCTATCAAACAGTGATGAAGATGAACAAGGTAATGAATATAAGTTGTTAATGGCATTTGAAGATGATGATTATATGGATGCTATAGATGTGGATAACCTTTATGATGAAATTACTAGACTCAAGAGATGTATAGAAGAAAAGAACATGATCATTGATACTCTACAATTTCAAATTGATGAAAAGGAAAAACATCTTGAAAAATTAGAAGGTGAAATTGTTGGTCTTAGAAAAGAGATTGAGAAAAAAAAAGCTATTAATCTCAAGTTTGTCAAAGGATCTGAAACTTTGGATGAGATTATCAATGTGCAGCGGTCTCCACTAAACAAGACAGGTCTGGGCTATAATGGAGAAACTTCTCAAGCATCCACCTCAAAAAGTTATCTTGATGCAGCAAGAAGAAATGAGCAAAAGCACAATGAAGATCATCAGGTAAAGCAGGGACGAATTACAAACAGAAACTATCAGGGGCAATCCATCTTAAGGGTGAACAAAAGCTACAACCAGCCACAGGTAAAATCTTCTCAATTTGGTTCAAGAATAGATGACAATAGAAATTACAATCAATTGGCTGGTAGATTCGATAACCGCAGAAGTTTCTTCAATGGACAATGCTTTTCTTGCCATAACTTTGGTCACAAAGCAGCTCAATGTGTTGCATATAAAACGATCATGACTAGGGAAGCTCAAAAACAAAGAAGTATGACGGGGATTACAAAAAGGACCTATAACAACTTTTCGGTTCTTGAAAATGAAGTTGAATGTTCTATTTGCAATAACTTTGGTCATGAAGACTCTGAATGCAGGAGCAGGTTTCAGCAGAAAAAGGAACAAGCCTCAAGCACCAAAACATGGAGAATAAAGGAACCTCAAACAGAAAGATGTGGGATAGCATTTTATGCAGAGGGACAGGAAAATCTATGGTACATTGACAGTGGATGTTCGAAGCATATGACAGGTGATAAAGAAAAACTTGAGTCTTATTCTACTCTAGAAAAGGGAAAGAAAGTCTCTTTTGGAAATGATACTCCTGCAACTATAAAAGGAAAAGGCATTGCTCAGTTAAAAGAAAAGGTCAAGGCTGGAAATGTTTTGTATGTTGATGGATTGAAGCATAATCTTCTAAGTGTCAGCCAGATGTGTGATCAAAGAACCGAGGTTATATTCAGATCAAATGGATGTCTTGTTCGTGATCTTGATACAGGTAAAACAGTGATCAAAGGCAAAAGAACTCCAAATAATCTGTACATATTTGAAGAAGGACAACAACAATGCTATCTGAGCAAGGATGATGAGCACTGGTTATGGCATCGGAGGTTGGGACATCTAAGCTTTTCACAAATAAGGAAAGCATGCAAATATCAGGCAGTTCGCGATCTTCCAGATATCAAAATTCCTGACAACACCATATGCAAATCATGTCAGTTTGGAAAACAAACCAGAACTAACTTTCCAGAGAAAGAAGGATCAGCTAGCATGCCTCTTGAGCTAGTACATACAGATACATGCGGTCCTTTCAGAAAAAGAACACCTCGAGGAGAAGAATACTTGATATTATTCATTGACGATTTCTCCAGGTTTGTCTGGTTAGGACTTATGAAGCACAAAGATGAAGCATTCGAAAAATTCAAATCCTTCAAAGCCTTGGTTGAAAATGAATCAGGTCACAAAATTAAGTGCCTCAGATCCGACAGAGGTGGGGAATTTACTTCAAATGAATTTTTCGATTTCTGTGAAGAACATGGGATAAGAAGAGAATTCTCTACAGCAAGAACTCCTCAGCAAAATGGAGTTGTGGAAAGAATGAACAGAACAGTCCAACAAATGGCTCGTGCTATGCTTGATGAGTCAGGAACTCCCGCAACTTTCTGGGGTGAAGCTGCACATGCTGCAGTTGTTATTCTCAACAAAACAAATGTCCGGGTGAACAGCACTCAAACTCCTCATGAGCTCTGGAGTGGTAGGACTCCTTCGGTAAAGCACTTCAAAATCTTTGGGAGCAAATGCTATATCAAGAATACTGATGAGCAGCTTGGCAAACTTGAACCTAGAGCAGATGAAGGCATTCTTCTTGGTTACTCTCCACATAGCAAAGCATACAAATGCTACAATAAAAGACTTGGCAGAATTGTTGACAGCATTGATGTAGTGGTTGATGAGAAGGGATACATTCCTAGGCAAGTACATCATGAAGACATCGAAGAAGATGAAGGCTACCCCCAACGACAGAATGATGAAGAAGAAGAACCTCAAGAAGAACCAGAGGAGCAAACAAGAATAGAAGAAAAGACTCCATCCAGATATGTTCAGAAGAATCATCCAGAATCTCAGATTATGGGGCAGAAAGAAGCAGGTGTACAAACAAGAAGAACAGTTGCAGAAGCTTCAAGCTATTTGGCATTACTCTCCTCTACTGAACCACAAAATGTGAAAGAGGCATGCAAAGATGAATGTTGGGTGAAAGCAATGGATGAAGAACTTGAGCAGATCGAAAAGAACAACACTTGGGAGCTGGTTCCTAGACCAAAAGATAAGAATGTTATCGGGACAAAATGGGTCTTCAAAAACAAATTGAATGAAAATGGAGAAGTAATTAGAAACAAAGCCAGACTTGTTTGTAAAGGGTATGCGCAGCAAGAAGGAATAGACTTTGAAGAAACCTTTGCTCCTGTTGCAAGACTTGAGGCCATCCGAATGTTCCTTGCTCTCTCAAGTTTTCAAAACTTCAAAGTATTTCAAATGGACGTGAAATCAGCCTTTCTGAATGGAGACTTGGAAGAAGAAGTGTACATTGAACAGCCAGATGGGTTCATTCTTGGAAATGATCCAAATCTTGTATGCAGATTGAAAAAGGCTCTCTATGGTCTCAAACAAGCTCCAAGGGCTTGGTACTACAAATATCTTCATCAACAAGGCTTTTCAAAAGGATCGGCAGATAGCAATCTTTATATAAAAGTTGAAAATGACAAATTGCTAATACTTGTTGTGTATGTAGATGACATTATTTTTGGGAGCAATGAAGAAGCTATGAGTCAAAACTTTGCCTCGGTCATGCAGAAAGAATTTGAAATGTCCTTGCTAGGAGAACTGACATATTTCCTTGGTTTGCAAATCCAACAAAAAGAAGGAGGAATCTTTTTATCTCAAACCAAGTATCTCAAACAGATTTTGAAGAAATATGGTATGGAAGATGCAAAACCAGTATGTACACCCATGGTCACAGGATGTAGCCTCAGTGCAAATGATGAATCTGCAGCAGTACATCAACCAACCTACAGATCTATGATTGGAAGTTTACTTTATTTGACAGGTACCCGACCAGACATCATGCATGCAGTTGGAATAGTTGGAAGATTTCAGGCAAATCCGAAGGAGACTCATCTTCAGGCAGTGAAGAGAATTTTCAAATATCTTCAAGGGACTAAAAATTATGGCTTATGGTATCCTAGAGATACAGATCTTACACTTCATGCTTATACAGATGCAGATTGGGCCGGAAGCGTGGATGACAGGAAAAGCACAAGTGGTGGTGCGTTCTTTATGGGTTCCAGACTGGTATCTTGGTTCAGCAAGAAACAGAGTTCGATTGCCTTGTCTACAGCTGAAGCAGAATATGTTGCTGCTGCATCTTGTTGCACCCAACTCCTTTGGATGATGCAGACTTTGCAGGATTTTCAAATCACTTGTACACCACCAATCCCCATCTTATGTGATAACACAAGTGCAATCAGCATCTCAAAGAATCTTGTTATGCATTCAAAAACCAAGCACATACCAATCAAGTATCATTTTCTCCGGGAACAAGTGCTTGAACAGAAGGTCAAGTTGGAGTATGTTCCTTCTAAGGAACAAGTTGCTGATATTCTCACCAAACCATTGCCCAGGGACACTTTTGAATACCTCAGGCAAAAGCTGGGGGTTGTTGATGCATCATCTTATTGCTGAACCTCTTCTCATTGATGGTACACGTTCAGGGGGAGCATATAATGCATTGTTGGCATTATGGAGGATGTGCAGAAGGAGATCTTGGAAGTAGCTGCAATATGTCTCTATCTCTTTCATGGTGGATTATGGTTCTTCGTTGCAGATCTGGTTCATATTCAGGGGGAGCATGTTCTTAGGGGGAGCATAACCCTTTGCCCTTGATGTCAAAGGGGGAGAATGAAGCTGAAGTTTTGAGGTTGCCATCAAGTCCAAAGGGGGAGATTGTTGGCATTATGGCTAAAGTGTTGTCCTTGATGGCAACCCATTCAGGTGATAGATCACAGTACTTCAAGTCAGCAGCAGAGATTGATGATCAGCTACCAAATATTGAAGAAAATAAGGGGTACGCAGGTACACCTTACATAAGGTGCGTACACGCAGGTCAGTGTTACATAAAGTGCGTACATACCCGCAGTTATCCCGTTCAGGAGGTGCGTACCCCCAATGCACACATTTCAAGGCAAAGAAATTCACATGTGGGGTTTTCTTATGTTTTACTCTTGGTATTTAGCCGACGGTATTGTGTTATTATGGTGTCGGCTCGTGGTATTGATCCATGATTTAAGGAAGAGCTTTCCTATATAAAGCAAAGGAGATCATTTGGCTTAAGCATGTTTTTGGTTGAATATCTTATGAGGGCTAGATCTGGTCTAGATCTAAATAAGGCGAATCTACTGATGGACCGAGATCTCTTCGGCGCATGTTCAGATCTGTAGATCTGACTGTCTGGGTTATTTCTGAAGTCTTGAAATCATCTATGCCCGAAGGTACGCAGGTACAGTGAGAGAAAAGTGCGTACATACGCAGGAACAAAGCGTTTCAGGTGCGCCGGTACGCAGGCACAGAAGGGTTTCAGGTGCGCCGGTACGCAGGCACAGAAGGGTTTCAGGTGCGCCGGTACGCAGGCACAGAAGGGTTGCAGGTGCGCCGGTACGCAGGCACAGAAGGGTTTCAGGTGCGTACATACATAGGCACAGAAGGGTTTCAGGTGCGTACATACGCAGGCACAGAAGGGTTGCAGTTGCGGAGGTCCGCAGGCAGTTCAATGGACTCAGAGCGAGGTACGCAGGCGAACAGTTGAGCAGGGTGCGTACTGTAAGCAGGCAAGCAGTTGAGCAGGGTGTGTACTGTAAGCAGGCAAGCAGTTGAGCAGGGTGCGTACTGTAAGCAGGAAAGCAGTTGAGCAGGGTGCTTACTGTAAGCAGGCAGGCAGTTGAGCAGGGTGCTTACGTAAGCAGGCGAGCAGTTGAACAAGGTGCTTACTTCTCTTAAAATCTTTGTTTATCATTGTTGTGTTCTGGGTTTGGTCCTATTATTGTTGATCTGGTTACTACAGTTGATTGGGTGATTCTCTTATACTTGATGATCATTTGATGCTTATGGATCCAGTTTGAAAATTTATGAAAAGTGGTCCTTGTAAGAAAAGAAGTAGGGGGTTGTAGCTCCCTTCCAGGAGAGACTGGAAAACGAGAGAGAGTTGTAGCTCTCTGCAGGTTGCAGCCTGCGTACTGGTAAAGGACTGCACCAGTACAAAACCATTGTAAAAGGAGTTTCTAATTTGAAAGAAGATAGAGACATATTGCAGCAGGTGGTTTTCACCCACATTGGGTTTCCACCTTACATCTTGTGTTCTTTGGTGTGACTATCTGTTTTCTTTTGTTCATGCTCATTATTTTATGGTACTGACATGCAAAAATAATTCAAAGAACAAATAAAGAAGATTTATTAAAAGAATTAGATAATACTAATTCACCCCCCCCCCTCAGTATTATTTCCAACAAAAATTTGCACAGAGCAAATTTAATCGAAGAGACCACCCTGGGTTATCTACCCTGGAAGCAGAAGGCGCAAGAGAAGGGAAAAGCGATCCAAGCATTAAACAGGTTAAATTAGGAGTGTTACTGGGCATACTTGGTCAAGCCGCATAGTCAATGGATGACTGTGAAATGCATCATAAACGCGGCCGAAAAAGTAGTGCCAGCTCTCATAGATTCTGTTTTCGCAGCCCAGCTCAAAGCAGAAGTCAGCCAGCTGACTCTCCTCAAGCCCATGATGAACACTTGCAGCTTTAAAGATCAGATTCAGAAATAGTCTTATTTAGAATGTTGTTTTTTTCTTTAAAATTAGATTAGAAAAAGGACGGTCATTTGAAAACCGCATCCTAAATTTTGTAAACAAACTATTATTAGAATTAGGAAGTAGTATTTTAACCCTTCTCATTGCATTTGGAGAAGGGTCCAGAAATTTGTCAAAAACTTGTCCTCAGAACATGCACTTCTACACCCTTAGAGGAGGTTTTGATGAATGGATGGATCGAGGTTTATTAATGTTTGCATTTGATGTTTGCTACTGATGTTGCACTTTTGTACTCTTAGTAGATGTTAGAACAACTAGAGATAAATCATTTTTGCTTGAAGCTTATGAGTAGGATCAGTCATAAATGGTACTTTTATCTCTTGGCCATTTCTGCTTATATTCTTAAAGTGATATACAGTTTTAGTTGTTTATATGTTATTGCATGAATGTGTGAGTTACCATTTGGCACTTCTGTACGGTGGAGCCATTAATTTATGTCTGATATATGACTATCTTATTATGCGATATGCTGTTCAAAACTGTTTTGCCTAACTTTTTATGCAAAGTAGTTCATCTTAATTGATTTCTATTCTTATGATAGCTGAATGATCTTTATTAGCAGTTATTGTTTGAAATCTTTTTAGATCGTATAATAGAAGAAATACACCCCGGGTTAGCATAGATTAGATGTGCTGTTTCTCATTAGATTACAATAGCATAGATTTAGTTTAAAAGTTTGAATTAGATTAGCTTTAAGTATTCTTAGATCAGCAACATCCAACTCTGCACACACACACACCCTTAGATTGGGAAACTGGTCCCATTATCCCCAGTCGGACCCGCTATACCAAACGGATAAGGAGTTGCCAACCAAGGTCTGGACCGGGTGGGTATCCCCCTTGTTGTCGACCCGATTTTCGGGGCTTCAACATATTTGGCGCTAGAAGGAGGGCCTGAAGCATATTGTCTGTTGGAATGGTTTGAAATCATAACATTTGAATTAGGATGGCTGCTCACAAACTTCCCATTTGGAGTTGCATCCATGTTCGTGCCTCTTCCAACACTCCGCCTGAAGTGGTAAGACTCTTGTCTCAGGTAAAATTCAATGGTAAGAATAATTCTTCTGCTTTTAATCACGCTCTTCAATTTATTCAAAGAGTTTCAAGTTCGAACGTTCAAAGAATTGATGAAGGCGTTTTATGCAGAATTTTTACTCTTACATTCACGGCGAAAGCTAGAAAATGGTGTAGAACCCTCCCAGTTGCCTCAATTCACAGCTGGGACCAATTCGTCAAGACTTTCATTTGTAAATTTGATTGTTATGACTATGACCAGGTATATGATGAAATTGATTATCTACGGAAACAAGATGAATCTGTTAGGGATTTTAATATGCGATTTCATCTTAATTGTCTAAAGTATGATCTTGAAAGTGAACTCATGGATGAAGAATCTTCAGATTATGCTGAGCATTCCCTGCCTCCTATGTCTGATCTAGTAGAAATTAGTCCAAGCTTTGTCTCATTTTCTTCTAATATGAATGAGAATTCCAATTTGAATATACAAATCAGCCATGATGAAGAAGGTTCCCAAAGCCTAGGAGACATGCATGCTCTAATGCAAGAAGACAAAAGCGAGGATGTTGGAGGAAAGCCTGCCTTGGAACCAGGAGATGACTTTGATACAAGGTCAGATAATATCATTGCAAGTCAACAAATGCAGATGCCAAGGTTAGAACAACAAACTAATTCTCTTTCGAAAAGTATCAGTACACAAAGGTATGATCTAAAGCCCGATGTCTATGATGAATCTGATGAACAAAGATTTTTCCACGATGATATTTTCAAATGCATTGTTCCAGAATCGCATTTTTCTCTTTATCCTGATGTTTTTAGTGATGATAATTTTTCCCCTCTCAATATTAAAGATATCTCAAAAAGTACAGAGGATTACTCAAATGAGTCATCATTAGGTTTTCAAGATAAAAAGACAGCTATAGAACATCCTTTGATCATTTTCAAACAAGAACCACTTGACCTTCCTTGTCTGAAAATATTCAATAAAAAAGAGAAATCTA
The DNA here is from genome assembly GCA_031772625.1 of Pinus tabuliformis. Taxonomy (NCBI): domain Eukaryota; kingdom Viridiplantae; phylum Streptophyta; class Pinopsida; order Pinales; family Pinaceae; genus Pinus; species Pinus tabuliformis. Next base: position 1,918,963,243 of record CM062816.1, read on the forward strand.
GGGAAACCTGTAAAATCATTTATGATATCTACTTTGATGACAATGATGTTGTTGATTTATCTCAAGAAACTCAACAAAGCTCAGATAATGAGAGATATTCTAATTCAAGAATCATATCAGTCAATCATCATTCCAAAGTAAAGGATCATTTGCATGATTTTACTATCCAAGACAATACCCCGATCTATGATTCATATCATGAGGAAACCCCCATGCCTGTTCAAAATCATAACTTGTCTTCTGATTCACAAGACGGAATTCGAAATTGCTCGGATCCCATAATTCTGGCCAGTTCTTGTGAAAAAGAAGATATTTCAAGTCAATCCTAGTTGTGCTGTAACATTATTTGTACAGATAATCATTTCATTCTTTCTCACTTGCACTCATTTTGTACAAAATCGGATTGTGTTTTAAATTTTCAGACTTTTGATAGATTACTATGGTATACTGAGCACCTTATCAAAGAACATTCAAAAGATGTGCTACCATTTTGGAAAACTAGATTGTGTCAAGGAAGTATAGAACTTTTTCAATTCCAAGATCAATCAATATCAGACTTCCTTAAAAAACTTCTATGTCCTCCAAGACATCATCGACGAAAGAAAGTATTTTTGGAAACTTGCCAGCAATTCGCGTTAATAGATAAATCTCTTGTCACAAATTTCTATCTATTCCTCATTGATTTATTTAGTGATTTATATATGGAAACTTTCCTTTTACAAGAAATTTCTAAAAGCTTGACTTTAACGCATAATGGATTACAGGCCATTAAAACTGAAAAATCATATTCGCAACCTGGCTTGTCATCTTTCCTATTACATGATCACCAATCCATAAAAGAAATTCATCCCGATTTTTATGATCCAATAGGTATCCAATTGGACAAAAGATTTCATAAGAAAGAAATTTCAGACAGAATTTCGACTGAAGTTACACTTTCTAATTTCACATCCAATGTTCACAATCCAAGAAAAGCTTTGTTCTCAACACTGATGTTTAAAAGGTACATACGTGTAGGAATAAAAATGAAAAGATGGTTCCACTGGAAATATCATTTTACCTAGTTAATTTTTCTGTGTATAATTAGAATAGGAGTAGGAGTAATTTAGCTAGGTTATTAGGTGGATAATTTGGTTTTTAAATATTGGTAGGCAAAATAAGAGAAGAGATTATCCCTATTATGTACATAATCCTAGGGAATTTCAACCTCTCATTTCTTTAAATGTTTTTGTTTCCTAATAAAACTTGCTGTGGTTAACAACATTTGACATTTACTAAAGACACAGTTTCTCTATCAAGATTTTGAACTTCTGCTGCTATAAATAGCAAATCTTTTGGAAACTTGATCTTCATTATTAATAGATATAGTTTAAAAAACTTTAACCTTGATATGATACTAGTTTCAACTTCAAGAAATTTGATGAAAGCAATCTTAGTGAAGAAATTGTTTTATATCAGTACAATGAAAGGTATCAATAACAAAATAAAGATTCCCTGTAGAAACAGCCATTTCCAAAAAACTCTATTATTATCGTCCAGAGCTTTCTTAAGGAAAGCGATGATATCCTCCCTATTAGAGAAAATCGCAGCATTCAGAGAGACAATCCAAGAAACACTATATCTCAAAGAATAAGAGGTCTCATCACGAGCTGGCTTATCATAATCACAGATATTATAAACTTTGCTGACTTTGCCATTACTGTCCACCAAAACAGGGCAACGACTTAAGATTATTGAAATCACAAGATAAGGGGTCTCATCACGAGTCAGCTTGTTCAGCAAAAGTGTAAATCAAGTGAATGACTGTGTCATAATTTGACTACCAAACCAAGACATTGTTCTTTAAGAATAAAAAAAGGAAAAAGTGTCAATCTGGGTTTTTCTTTGAAAGTTGTAGATCACCTTAAACAGGATAAAGGATCATTATTGGGTAATAGGTAACCCTGTTGAGGCTATGGATGCCTGCTGGCAGCAGAGGCTCTACCTGTGACAAAGGAGCATATTTAAAAAGCTGCTACACAGGGAAAACTTTATTTTATCTTTACAAGACCAAGTAATGGCTGATGTAAATGCAAGGACAAGCTGAGAAAACAAACAATTAAAATAGAAAGAAGTTGAAGCAAAATATCATTGACAGTTTGGAGTATAATATGCTTTATCTTTTTATAATGAAGTTTAATTTTCTAAAATTTTCTTTTGTTGTTTCGAAAGTTTGAAAAATTCAATAGAAAATGCAGAGATAACTGGTTCTCCCAAGTGAATCGCCAATTGTTGTGGCCAGCAACAACCCCCCCCTTTTTCATTTAAGTGTTGTCCAACATACTAAATGAACTACCATTACGTTCATGTGAACGGTTTTCCCTCTCAATGTTATGGGCACATTGGGAAGGATCCCTAATGGTCAACTGGTTCCTTTGTCAAAGCCTGTTAGATTTCTCATCTCAGGCAAAAGCGATGGCGAACCAAGCGCTTTCCAAGCAGTCGAGGAAAGGATACTCACAGAAGCCCCTTCATCTATGATGGCACCAGCCATAACCATTCTATATACTTGAGCAATAATTCAGAATGGTACACTAGCTGGTAAACGGGGTCTACCTAGTTGATTCCAGTCGAAGGAAACAACTAGGTTGCTTGGAGGTGGGACCGAATAGACGGCCAGGTACAACTCTGACGAACTTCCTTCCTGCGGTAAAGGAATGGGTAAATTGCCCCCATGTTCATCGGAGTCTGTGCTTATGAAAAGAATTTGGATGGTGTCATCCTTATTCTCTTCTGTAACTGTATCATCTGAAGATGGAACCTCTGAAGGCAAGACCGGGTCAACTGCCGCCTCGAACTTTTGACTTTCGTCTGGTATGGGTTCAGATGGTTTGTCTTCAATGATAGATGCTTCGGCCGACCACCTGGGCAGGTCAGCCAGATTTTCAACTGGTGACGGACTTGGCAAGAGTTTTTTTATATCCAGGAGGAAGTCGTAACGGTGAAACCGGACGATCGTCCAAAACTCTTTTAGCCTTGTCTAAGAAGGGACAACGGTTGTTGAAAATAATACTGAGAGGGGGGGTGAATCAGTATTATCTAGTTCTTTTTAACAAATCTTCCTTATTTATACTTTGAATTATTCTTGTATGTCAGTACCATAAAACAATGAGCATGAACAAGAAAAATAGATAGTCATACCAAAGAACACCAGATGTAAGGTGGAAACCCAATGTGGGTGAAAACCACCTACTGCAATATGTCTCTATCTTCTTTAAATTAGAAACTCCTTTCACAATGATTTTGTACTGGTGCAGTCCTTTACCAGTACGCAGGCTGCAACCTGCAGAGAGCTACAACTCTCTCTCGTTTTCCAGTCTCTCCTGGAAGGGAGCTACAACCCCCTACTTCTTTTCTTTCAAGGACCACTTTTCATAAATTTTCAAACTGGATCCATGAACATCAAATGATCATCAAGTACAAGTAAATCACCCAGTCAACTGCAGTAACCAGATCAATAGTAACAGTAAACTAAACCCAGAACACCTTATCAACAGAGAAAAGTCAGTCAAATAAATGCCTTAAGACAGGTACGCAATTTTTCTTTATCTGGCATGCGTTGCTACGCACTTCACCTTCTGCGCCTCTGCGTATCCACGCAGAGAGCCTTGAACTGCACTGCGTATCCACGCACTGTTCCTTCAAATGCGCCGCGTACCTTCACTGTGCCCACGCACCCACTGCTTCTATCGCGCCGCGTACCTACGCACCTGCGGCTTCTGTAGCGCCGCGTACTTTCACTGTGCCTCCGCACCTGAACCTCTGTCGCGCTGCGTACCCACGCACTGCACCTTCTTCTGCTCTGCGTACCCACGCACTGCACCTTCTTCTGCTGTGTGTACCCACACACTAGCACTGTTAATCACCTGCGTACCTCTGATTAGGGCCGAATTGGCAGTCCCCCAGTGTGCCACAGATAGTTAGATGCCCAGATCTGATCATGCGCTCGAGAGATCACACTTCATAGATTCACTTTCAACTTTACTTTGATATAGATCAAGCTTTTAAACTGATAACCCAAATTTCAAATCTTAAGATATTCAATTTACAAAGATACATTAGCCAAGTGATCTCCTTCCCTATTTATGGTCAAGCCCTTATTCACACCATGGGACAAAACCATCAATAACCAATACAAGGGATCCAAACCGGGGTAAAAATAGATCCTATACCACAGGCCAAAACCATAGAATCAAGAATGGCGGGCTAAATACCACAGGCCAAACATAAGAAACCCCACATGAGTGCGCTTCTTTGCCTTGAAGTAAGTGAAATGGGGGTCCGCACCTTCTGAACGGGTGACCTGCGTGTATGGCCGCAGCCCCTGCACGGCGTACCTGCGGGTACGCACGCTTTTCACTGAGCACATGCGTACTTCTTAATTTTTATCATTTTGAGAGCCTGATTAGAGTTTTGCCACTTGAGGGTGTTGCCATCAAGTACAACATCTGTAACATAGAGCCATACTAGAATCATAATGCCAACAATCTCTCCCTTTGGACTTGATGGCAACCTCAAGACTGTCAACGTCATTCTCCCCCTTTGACATCAAGGGAAAAGGGTTATGCTCCCCCTGAGAACATGCTCCCCCTGACTGTAAACCAGATCTGCAAAGAAGAACCATAATCCACTAAACACCATAAATGACCATGAAAGAGATAGAGGCATATTGCAGCAATATTTAGACCAGCATCCATGATCTCCTTTTGTACTTCCTCCATAATGCCAACAATGCATTATATGCTCCCCCTGAACCTGTGTCATTCGATCTTCGACCAATCCACAACCCAGCACATGTACGCATATACCCCAGATGAGCCTTGCATACAACCAACAATCAGAAGAGATTCAACAATATGATGATGCATCAACGACCCCCAGCTTTTGCCTGAGGTATTCAAAAGTCTCCCTGGGCAATGGTTTGGTGAGTATATCAGCAACTTGTTCCTTAGAAGGAACATATTCCAACTTGACCTTTTGTTCAAGCACTTGTTCCCGGAGAAAGTGATACTTGATTGGTATGTGCTTGGTCTTTGAATGCATGACTGGGTTCTTTGAAATGCTGATTGCACTTGTATTATCACATAAGATGGAGATGGGTGGAATACAAGTGATTTGAAAATCTTGCAAGGTCTGCATCATCCAAAGGAGTTGAGTGCAGCAAGATGCAGCAGCAACATATTCTGCTTCAGCTGTAGACAAGGCAATCGAACTCTGTTTCTTGCTGAACCAAGATACTAATCTGGAACCCATAAAGAATGCACCACCACTTGTGCTCTTCCTGTCATCCACGCTTCCGGCCCAATCTGCATCTGTATAAGCATGAAGTGTGAGATCTGTATCTCTAGGATACCATAAGCCATAGTTTTGAGTTCCTTGAAGATATTTGAAGATTCTCTTTACTGCCTGAAGATGAGTTTCCTTTGGATTTGCCTGAAATCTTCCGACTATTCCTACTGCATGCATTATGTCTGGTCGGGTACCTGTCAAGTAAAGTAGACTTCCAATCATAGATCTGTAGGTTGGTTGATGCACTGCTGCTGATTCATCATTTGCACTGAGGCTACATCCCGTGACCATGGGTGTACATACTGGTTTTGCATCTTCCATGCCATATTTCTTCAAAATCTGCTTGAGATACTTGGTTTGAGACAAAAAGATCCCTCCTTCCTTTTGTTGGATTTGCAAACCAAGAAAATATGTCAGTTCTCCCAGCAAGGAAATTTCGAATTCTTTCTGCATTACCAAGGCAAAGCTTTGACTCATAGCTTCTTCATTGCTGCCAAAGATAATGTCATCTACATACACAACAAGTATTAGCAATTTGTCGTTTTAAACTTTTATATAAAGATTGATATCTGCTGATCCTTTTGAAAAACCTTGTTGATGAAGATATTTGTCCAAACGATAGTACCAAGCCCTTGGATCTTGTTTGAGACCATAGAGAGCCTTTTTCAATCTGCATACAAGATTTGGATCATTTCCAAGAATGAAACCATCTGGCTGCTCAATGTATACTTCTTCTTCCAAGTCTCCATTCAGAAAGGCTGATTTCACGTCCATTTGAAATACTTTGAAGTTTTGAAAGCTTGAGAGAGCAAGGAACATTCGGATGGCCTCAATTCTTGCAACAGGAGCAAAAGTTTCTTCAAAATCTATTCCTTCTTGCTGCGCATACCCTTTACAAACAAGTCTGGCCTTGTTTCTAATTACTTCTCCATTTTCATTCAATTTATTTTTGAAGACCCATTTTGTCCCTATAACATTCTTATCCTTTGGTCTAGGAACCAACTCCTAAGTGTTGTTCCTTTCGATCTGCTCAAGTTCTTCATCCATTGCTTTGACCCAACATTCATCTTTGCAAGCCTCTTTCACATTTTGTGGTTCAGTGGAAGAGAGTAATGCCAAATAGCTTGAAGCTTCTGCAATTTTTCTTCTTGTTTGTACACCTGCTTCTTTCTGCCCCAAAATCTGAGATTCTGGATGATTCTTCTGAACATATCTAGATGGAGTCTTCTCTTCTATTCTTATTTGCTCCTCTGGTTCTTCTTGAGGTTCTTCTTCTTCATCATTCTGTCTTTGAGGGTAGTCTTCATTTTCTTCGATATCTTCATGATTTACTTGCCTGGGAATGTATCCCTTCTCATCAACCACTACATCAATGCTGTCAACAATTCTTCCAAGTCTTTTATTGTAGCACTTGTATGCTATGTTGTGTGGAGAATAACCAAGAAGAATGCCTTCATCTGCTCTAGGTTCAAGTTTGCCAAGTTGCTCATCAGTATTCTTAATATAGCATTTGCTCCCAAAGATTTTGAAGTGCTTTACCGAAGGAGTCTCACCATACCAGAGCTCATGAGGAGTTTGAGTGCTATTCACCCGGACATTTGTTTTGTTGAGAATAACAACCGCAGCATATGCAGCTTCACCCCAGAAAATTGCGGGAGTTCCAAACTCATCAAGCATAGCACGAGCCATTTGTTGGACTCTTCTGTTCATTCTTTCCACTACTCCATTTTGCTGAGGAGTTCTAGCTGTAGAGAATTCTCTTCTTATCCCATGTTCTTCACAGAAATCGAAAAATTCATTTGAGGTAAACTCCCCACCTCTGTCGGATCTGAGGCACTTAATTTTGTATCCTGATTCATTTTCAACCAAGGCTTTAAAGGATTTGAATTTTTCGAATGCTTCATCTTTGTGCTTCATAAGTCCTAACCAGACAAACCTGGAGAAATTGTCAATGAATAATATCAAGTATTCTTCTCCTCGAGGTGTCCTTTTCCTGAATGGTCCACATACATCTGTATGTACAAGCTCAAGAGGCATGCTAGCTGATCCTTCTTTCTCTGGAAAGTTAGTTCTAGTTTGCTTTCCAAACTGACATGATTTGCATATGGTGTTGTCTGGAATTTTGATTACTGGAAGACCGCGAACTGCCTGATATTTGCATGCTTTCCTTATTTGTGAAAAGCTTAAATGCCCCAACCTCCGGTGCCATAACCAGTGTTCATCATCCTTGCTTAGATAGCATTGTTGTTGTCCTTCTTCAAATATGTATAGATTATTTGGAGTTCTTTCACCTTTGATCACCGTTTTACCTGTATCAAGATCACGAACAAGACATCCATTTGATCTAAATATCACCTCGGTTCCTTGATCACACATCTGGCTGACACTCAGAAGATTATGCTTCAATCCATCAACATACAAAACGTTTCCAACTTTGACTTTTTCTTTTAACTAAGCAGTGCCTTTTCCTTTTATAGCTGCAGGAGTATCATTTCCAAAAGAAACTTTCTTTCCCTTTTCTAAAGCAGAATATGATTCAAGTTTTTCTTTATCACCTGTCATATGCTTTGAACATCCACTGTCAATGTACCATATATTTTCCTATCCCTCTGCATAAAATTCTATCCCACATCTTTCTGTTTGTGGTTCCTTTATTCTCCATGTTTTGGTGCTTGAGGCCTGTTCCTTTGTCTGCTGAAACCTGCTCCTGCATTCAAAATCTTCATGACCAAAGTTATTGCAAATAGAACATTCAAATTCATTTTCAAGAGCCGAAAAGTTGTTATAGGTCCTTTTTGTAATCCCGGTCATACTTCTTTGTTTTTGAGCTTATCTAGTCATGATTGTTTTATATGCGACACATTGAGCTGCTTTGTGACCAAAGTTATGGCAAGAGAAACATTGTCCATTGAAGAAACTTCTGCAGTTATTAAATCTTCCGGCCAAATGATTGTAATTTCTATTGTCATCCATTCTTGAAGCAAATTGAGAGGATTTTACCTGTGGCTGGTTGTAGCTTTTGTTCATCCTTAGGACGGATTGCCCCTGGTTTACCTGATAGTCTTTGTTTGATGTAATTCGTCCCTGCTTTACCTGGTGATCTTCATTGTGCTTTTGCTCATTCCTTCTTGCTACATCAAGATAACTCTTTGAGGTGGATGGTTGAGAAGTTTCTCCATTATAGCCCAGACCTGTCTTGTTTAGAGGAGAACGCTGTACATTGATGATCTCATCCAGAGTTTCAGATCCTTTGACAAACTTAATATTAATAGCCTTTGTTTTCTCAATCTCTTTTCTAAGACCAACAATTTCACCTTCTAACTTTTCAAGATATTTTGCTTTTTCATCAATTTGAGATTGTAGGGTATCAATGATCATATTCTTTTCTTCTATACATGTCTTGAGTCTAGAAATTTCTTCATAAAAACTATCCACATCTATAGCATCCATGTAATCATCATCTTCAAATGCCATTAAAAGTTTATAATCATTACCTCGTTCATCTTCATCACTATTTGATAGACCATCACTATATTCATGAGTGTAGTAGCTTTTCTTATTTGCATTCTGTTTCTTGTTCCATCTAGCAGGTTCCTTTCCTTTCTCAATCTTATCCTTATGTGGACATTTCGCAGCATAATGACCTACTCTTCCACAAGCAAAACATTTAAAAGGTAACTTACCTCTGAACCTTCCATTACCTCGTTGAAGATTTCTGACAAAATTTGATTCTTCTTCTTCTTCTGGCACGTGACTTGCTTCATAGTAGTCTCCTTTGCCTGAAGCCTTGAAAGTAGCTTCTCTCCTATCTGATGGACCTCCCTTTCTCATTTCATATGCAGTTAGAATTTCGTGATGTTGAGACGTAGTAAGAATTCATAGATTTTCTTTTTCTTCTATTGCAGACACTTTAGATTCAAACTTGGGTGACAATGATCTCAAAACCTTTTCAACCACAATAGCCTCTTTTATTTCTTCACCCAAGTTTTTCATGCAATTAACAATCTCGTCTACCCGAAGAAAATAGTTAGCCACACTTTCATCATTATACATTCTGAGATTCTCATACTGAATCCTTAGGGTTTGAAGTTTAGCACGCTTTACCTATTCATCTCCTTCGTAGCTCAAGACAATCTTGTCCCATATTTCCTTTGCGGATTTATATTGCATAACCTTTACGAATTCTGTTTGAGATAAGCATCCCAACAGAGTATTGACTGCTTTAGCATTTGTTTCATATTTCTTCTTCTCGGCCGAATCTGTAGGAGTAGCTGAAGGAAAAGTGTAGCTTGTTTCTATGATATCCCAAACTTCTGTACCAAGAGATTGAAGATAGGCAGTAACTCTTACCTTCCAATAATTGAAGTTTGTCCCATCAAAAATTGGTGGCCTAATTGATGCTTCCCTCTCGTAATTGCTCATGATGAATGATCTTCCTTCAAGCGATCAAGCTTCTCTGAAGGACTTGCTTTGATACCAATTGTTGAAAATAATATTGAGAGGGGGGGGGTGAATCAGTATTATCTAGTTCTTTTTAACAAATCTTCCTTATTTATACTTTGAATTATTCTTGTATGTCAGTACCATAAAACAATGAGCATGAACAAGAAAAATAGATAGTCACACCAAAGAACACCAGATGTAAGGTGGAAACCCAATGTGGGTGAAAACCACCTGCTGCAATATGTCTCTATCTTCTTTCAATTAGAAACTCCTTTTACAATGATTTTGTAGTGGTGCAGTCCTTTACCAGTACGCAGGCTGCAACCTGCAGAGAGCTACAACTCTCTCTCATTTTCCAGTCTCTCCTGGAAGGGAGCTACAACCCCCTACTTCTTTTCTTTCAAGGACCACTTTTCATAAATTTTCAAACTGGATCCATGAACATCAAATGATCATCAAGTACAAGTAAATCACCCAGTCAACTGTAGTAACCAGATCAATAGTAACAGTAAACTAAACCCAGAACACCTTATCGACAGAGAAAAGTCAGTCAAATAAATGCCTTAAGACAGGTACGCAATTTTTCTTTATCTGGCATGCGTTGCTATGCACTTCACCTTTTGCGCCTCTGCGTATCCACGCAGAGAGCCTTGAACTACACTGTGTATCCACGCACTGTTCCTTCAAATGCGCCGAGTACCTTCACTGTGCCCACGCACCCACTACTTCTATCGCACCGCGTACCTACGCACCTGCGGCTTCTGTAGCTCCGCGTACTTTCACTGTGCCTCCGCACCTGAACCTCTGTCGCGCTGCGTACCCACGCACTGCGCCTTCTTCTGCTCTGCGTACCCACACACTGCGCCTTCTTCTGCTGTGCGTACCCACGCACTTGCACTGTTAATCACCTGCATACCTCTGATTAGGGCCGAATTGGCAGTCTCCTAGTGTGCCACAGATAGTTAGATGCCCAGATCTGATCATGTGCTCGAGAGATCACACTTCATAGATTCACTTTCAACTTCACTTTGATATAGATCAAGCTTTTAAACTGATAACCCAATATTTCAGATCTTAAGATATTCAATTTGCAAAGATACATTAGCCAAGTGATCTCCTTCCCTATTTATAGTCAAGCCCTTATTCACACCATGGGACAAAACCATCAATAACCAATACAAGGGATCCAAACCGGGGTAAAAATAGATCCTATACCACGGGCCAAAACCATAGAATCAAGAATGGCGGGCTAAATACCACGGGCCAAACATAAGAAACCCCACGTGAGCAGGCTTCTCTGCCTTGAAGTAAGTGAAATGGGGGTCGGCACCTTCTGAACGGGTGACCTGCGTGTATGGCCGCAGCCCCTGCACGGCGTACCTACGGGTACGCATGATTTTCACTGAGCACATGCGTACTTCTTAATTTTTATCATTTTGAGAGCCTGATTAGAGTTTTGCCACTTGAGGGTGTTTCCATCAAGTACAACATCTGTAACATAGAGCCATACCAGAATCATAATGCCAACAACGGTGGACGGCATGATCACCTTCACACAGTTTACAAGGAAATCTATATTTTCCTTTTTGTCCTGGGGCTTCACTTTCACTAGTCGACGTTGTGTTTTCAACATGATCATCAGAGGTTGATGACACCGGGTTGTGCAAACAAGGAGACCAGTCCCTTAAGATCCGAGGGATGCAAGGAAAATCTCTATGATAGTGGTCTCCTTTGCAAATGACACATGGCAATTTAGGCTTGGTCGGTGCAGTGTGTGGATTTTCGCTAGACGACGCTTGGTTGCCTCCTTTCGCTTTTGGCTCCTTCTTCTTCTTCTCTTTCTTCTTATTTTCCTTCTTCTTCTCAGGTACTTGATTTTTTGCTTTACCAACCCCATCAAGTGAAGAGGAAGGAGGAGAGGAAGAATTGGAGGAAGTATAAGGTTGGTGGGCAACTCTGGATTCGTCTAGTTGCTGACTCGATTGTTCAGGAATTGCGGTGTTCTGAATGACAGAGGTTGAGAAGAGCCATACGGGCAAGCCGATTTTCAATCCTGGAAGCGACAATGTGGCCATATGGGGTGCACCAACATCTCCCCAAGAGGAGAAGGGACTAGGATTTCCTCCAAGGGGAATTCCTTGGTTGGTGGATTGCATTTTCTCAACCTAAGATCAACGTAGGAAAGGGTGATGATTATTCCGTTTAAAATAAATTTTAGATGCTTTGACACAACTTGTTTTTTCAATTTTAAAGAGTCGAGAAAAAACCAAAGATGAGTCTAGTCGCCTTCGATTTTTAATGAGCCTGAAGTGACAAGTGCTCAGATGGACCTTTTCTGTTAAGGAGTCTGAAAAGGAACGAAAGGGACTGCTCTGGAAATCTAGGTAGAGGGATTACCAAACCAATTGCAAAACTGCAGAATACTTTTTATGGTACAGTAGTCAATCTTCCCGAATGCTGTGTTCAGTGCATTGCGATCGATAGGGTGGCAGACACAGCTTCCTATGGATAAAGGATTAAGTCTATTGGGGTCTTCCAAAATATACTCGACGGTATGTGGGAGCACAAGTCCATACTGGCACTTATCGTCTCAAAGTGGAGGAATCACCCAACCATCAGTGAGAACAACAGTTACCAGGCTTTACAACGCCGAAATATGTCTCTAGCCTAGACTTCTAGATGTTGTGCGTTAGGTTCCAAAGCGTTGTTAGATTCATTAAATTTATTTTATAGTTGATCTTGCTTAAGAAATTTGCCTTTCAGGTTCACCGCGAGATGTAGATGTATAATTCCTAAAATGCAATCTAAGATGATAAACAGTCTTTTATCTTCTTTGTGCAATGAAAATCCTAGCTACTAAGGAAAGAGAGACAGTATTCTTTCACAAAGAGCAAAGAGCACACACTAAATGCACTGTCCTAAATCAAACCAATCAAACAGTCTAAATGCAAATGCACATGCATGTATTTGTTTTCGGCTTTCTTAGTATGTGAATGGAAAAAAGAAAGCTAATGCACAAATCTGAATTACTTTTCAAGCGACAATTATTAACAAGTTTATTTTCAAAATAAAAAATGGAGACAATCACAACATTTTACGATTTGGAAATGAATACTTGCTTTTGACACTAGAAAAACTACAAATTCTGACCAAATACAATAGTAACAGGATAATCGACTATCAATAGAAACCAAACTCTTTCTTATGACTTAAAACGACACTTGCGACACTTTCAAATCAAAGGACGACAGTACGATTACGTTACTTTTTGCAAAGGAGAACTGAAAATGACTCAACAAATACACAAAAACATTTACAGTTCTTTTGCACAAAGGAGGCGGAATAACAACAAGGAAAAGGGGTTTCAAACAGAGATATACTGATTACAGGCAGCAAAAATCATGAATAGAACTGAAAAGAATGAATCACAGAAACCAAAACTGAACAATGCCTAGTCTGATCAGTGCACCTGTAACACAAGGAATTTGAAATGCAGCGCACCTACTACACTTGGGAAGTGCGCTGAATTTCAGGTTCACAGAACAGTACCTACGCTGGGCCTGAGACGAGACTTTGCATGGGTTCCGGGTCATAGTTTGCAGTTCAGTTCATGGGTTTTGGCCGAGAAAATGGTAATCAGTAAAGCAAAAATCAGGGGTAGATCTAAGGAGGTTCTAAGAGCTACCACGAGGGAAATTAGAGAGTTTTTGAATCAGTTGTTTAAGTCATAAACAAATCCCGGAGATTGACTGAAGCGGCATTTATCTACTTTGCATTTGCATAGAAAATGCAGTTCGAAAGCTACCTGGCTCGACTTCAGGCTCCGTCTGTAAGTTTATAAAATAAACAACAAGGAAGATAAACAAACAAACTAATTCGTCCCAAGTGGAGTCGCCATTTTGTTACAGGGAAAAGTGTCTACACAGAACTGCTTATCCAAATAAGGTGTGGTAGCTACCTTAGAAACAAACAAATTAAAGCTACTTTCATTTTTCCTTTATGAAATATAGATGAGAGAAGAACAAAGAAGACCAACCTCTGTCTTGCACTAATCTCCTAGTTCGATTCCTCTCTCTCTTGATAGCCTTTCGCTACTTTCTCCCTTGTACGCCCAGCTTCACAGAGTACTTGTAGGATCACAGTAGCATGAAACTATACAAGAACATGGATCTATAATCATAAACAATCTAGGATCGGATGTAAATTGACCATACAAATGTATAAAACATAAATGACACAAGAGTATGGAGGAAAAATTGAATAGCTTTTATTGATAAACAAGAAAGAGCCAAGGGAGTTACAACCAGTTGTTCTAACCCAACATCATCCTCTCAGCAAGTAAGCCCTTCTTCACCTCATACAAAGCTTAGATCACCCAACATTATGATGTTGTCTCAAGAAACCAAAAGCAATTCCTTACAATATGCAAAATTCCAGCCTCTTGGATCTCTGGGATGAGGGATCCATATATAGATATCTGTAAGGGAGATGAGTCAGCTTGTGATTTGATTAGTGTCTTCCCTCTGATAGTTCTTGCCTCCACTTGGAGATTGAGGATCTCTTACTCATCCTTGGTCGAATTCAGAGAGGAAAGTGTCATAGGAGAAGTTTCTGGAAGATTCCATGCCTCTCCACCTCGCGGAATGACATTGCCATTTGTCACTTCTCGCCCATCGCACCCCATAGAAGGGCTTTTTGAAATGCAACGCACCCACACAATGTACTTAGGTGAGATGCAACGCACTTTGCCTATGGAGCAGATGAAATGATCTTGTTTTGACCAGTTCTGAGTAGTTTTTCATGGAGACCTTCTGGGAGAAGTTGTAATCAGTTGACCCTATTTCTTTAGGGGTTAGAACAACACTTTTAGGGACTTAGGAGCCCTTGGTTTATGGACATTTTATGCTTGGGGTTGCAGTGCCCAAAAATGTCTATAACACTTCCTGATGTCCAAATTCACTCCAAGTGTGCCTTTTGGAAAGGTATTCCTGTCTACTTTCCAACCCAAGTGGAATTTTTCAATTTGGCCTCCATTTGCCGCTCCAAAATTCAGTTCTCCCAACACTGCTTCCTGTGTGTCAAAATAGGGGTAATGAGGTCATTTTTAAAGTGTTTTTGACCTTTTTGAGGGCTCAAAACCTGTCCAAATTTCTTGGCCATTGGTAGGAAAGCATATTTTTCCATGACAAATCCAAAAATGCTGAGTTTTTGTCATTTGGAGGCTCCCATCAAAAGCGAGCGCCAGGTGGCGTGACGCGTAGAGTAGAAATTCCTGTTTTTTGAGCAAAAAATTCCGAAAATGCAAAAAGTGCTCCAAATTTTTTGGAATTTGGGCTGAGTCTTCTCCATCAAGCATCGTGTTGGGCCAAGGAAGCCTCAGCCAATATCTGAAGTCTATCATGCTCCTTTTGCCTCTTTGATGCCCTTTTCAATTTTGCCTTTAAGTTCTTGATTCTCGCCTTGCAGACTTTGTTTCTTCCCATGTAATGATATGCCATATGTCTCAACAATGTCTTCTCCTTGTTGGCTTTCTCCAACAACCTCTCTAAGTGGATATTGGCTTTTTCAAGCCAAGACTCCCGATCGGTATTGATATCTTGCTCAAGTGAAGTGAGCTCCACCCTCCTCCTTTGGGCAGCTTGGTGATTCTCCCAAATGTTTTGCAACTCCGTAATCGCTCGTTGATATTCAAGCTACTTATTTCTTTGCTCCAGGTACTTTATAATCCACTTATCCCTCTCCAAGTTGAGGGACAAGGCATTGATGTCCGCCTGCTACTCTTGGATGACTTCTTTGAGATTTGTGCTTTCGGGCCCAGATCAGTATCATCACCCTCAATGAGAATGAAATCAGTCTCCTGCTCACTTGAAGGCCCCTGATCCTGTAATGGTCTCTTGCCTTTGTCCTGAACCTATTGTGCTGATGACGGAAGCGAGACCCCTTCCACCCCGGGTGGATATAATACTCGCTTTGCTGCTACGAACAACCGTCTAGTGCCCTTCTGATAAGTGATAAACACTGGCATACTAGAAGTCTGTGTCTCATGACCCTCATGCTGATAAGAAGGTCCACCTGTCTCATGCAAAGCCTCTAGAGGTTCCTGAGGAGCTGTGAAAAACTCCCGAGAAATGAAGTCCTCCCAAGTGATGCCTTGCAAACCGAGCTGATGGATGACCACAATTTTAATAAGAGAAAAATGGTAAATACTATTGAACTGCTGCTGAGGGGTCTTGTGATACACTAGAGTGGTCATCTTCTCAATATTTCGGCACATGAAGTAGGGGAGGTTCATCATCCTCACCCTAGTAAAATGCATCAACAACCTGATATGATAGGCATATAAATGGGAAAACCGGCCCTCACAGCTGAAATACTTCATTATCAGTTTCATCAAAGGAGCATAAGAATCTTTGAGGTATCGAAAAGGAAACACTCTGCTGAGTTGTCTCAAATAACCGGCCTTGATGTATGGTTCATAATGCTGCCTATCAATTTGATGCCTCTTATTCCATTGCTCTCCAATGTTAGGAATACTGGTTGCTAGTGAAATAGATTTTGGCGTTAAAGTGAATGTGACACCAGCTAGGGTGGCTTGACCATCATGTAAATGAAGAACAAATAAATGGGCCAACTCATGATGAAACTGGATTCTAGCAACCATCTCACAAAATTCATAGCAGGACCTGTTGGAAACAAGTGATTACGAGAGGGCAGGTTTGTAACTCAGCAAGAGTGGCAGGTTCTTCTCGAATATGTTTGCCACCTCTATGAGGCCTCCTGGGTGCATGTACCTCTGTAGGTGAGTCACTGTGTGTCTCCTCTTCATGATCATATGAGGGATCAGACTCCATCTCTGCTAGTGGGGGAGCTGTCTTGATGAGGAATAGGAAATTTATGATGTTTCTTGATTTTCTGCTACCAAGGAAAAATATGTGAGGGATTGTGGAGGGAGGAAACAATGAGGATTTTGGGACTATTAGGACAGGGTTTAGTTAGGGAAACAAGGAATTAGGGAGTGATATTAAGTTTAGGGACAACACTTTTAGGGTTTGGGAATTTATATTTAGGATTTGGGAAATGGGAATTGGGATAGGGGTAGATGATTTTTTAGGAATATGTGAGTTTATGGAATAGGGAAATCAGGTGAAAAATGAGTGGAGTGAAAGGGTGAGGGAATAGCGAAATGGACTTGGCAGCCAAAATAATCAATGCAAACCCTAAGCACTGTTTTCTTTGAGAGATGCAAAGAGGTAGGATTTGATTTCTTCTTACACAATCACCATAAACCTTAAAGAAAACTTTTCCACTAGCAATGAAGAGATGGTGACTTACTTGCACAATGAGAGATTTAAGTGTTTTGGGCGATTTTAGGGAGTTGTTGAAGATTTCGGGCTTGGCAGCTCTATGGGTCACACCTCAAACCCAATGTGTCGCGCCCTGTGTATGTGTCACGCCAGTTCAAATTTCCACTGAGGATCACAGCCATATGCACCGCGCAGGCTGTGTGCGTCGCGCCACTTGCCCAGTGCGCCGCGCCTCTGAATTTGGGCAATTTCTCCCAATTTCTCTTCTTTTGCTCAAACACGGTTTTGCTCTTACTCACACTTTTTTGCTTGAGTGCAAATAAGATTTTTATTTTTAGGGAAACAATTAAATACAAGGAACTTTAATTTTTGGTTCATAAAAACCCACTTTTACCATGTTTGGAATATGACTTGACTTTTCAACTCTGTTTTTGAGCTTTTTCACTTTATTTGAGCTTGTGATGAACTGAATGACTTGTGTTTTTTTTGCTTTGCAGGGAATTGGAGCTATTGAGGCTAGGGAAAGTGACCAGGGTTGCCATTGAACTGATTTACATATGAAGGAAGTGAAATTACATGAATTTGTACAATAAAATCTAAAATATTCTGTTTTTGAACTTTATTGGTACTGGAACCTCCTCATGTGCCTACTGGCTGTTATTGGACATTTTGAAACCCTTTTTTGATGAAACCCTAATGAAACCCTAGACCTAATGACAATGAAACCAAAGAAAAGATTTTTGCAATCTTTAAGACAAAAAGGTGACTGTATATGATTTTTGATGAAGGAACATGGGCCAGTAGGTAAATGACATGAGGGAAACTGCAGGAGAAGCCACTACCGTCAGATGATCCATGCTCCTAACGGAATGCAACTGATTGGGTAGGACACCTAATATGCAATGCAACAAGAGTATTTGATTTCTGACGGAAGGATGAAGATACCGATGCTAACACCAGCATCATCTGTTCAAGAAATGCTGGACATGGAAGGTGGTGTCCCATAAGAACCACCATCAACCTGTCCGACTCTGGAGACCATAGAGGAATTAAATTTTGGGATTGACATTGTTCCACAAGAACCAACGTCAACCTCAGAACAAGGGACTACACAGGCAAGGGTTTTAAGCCAAAGTGGAGACGCTGCAGACAGAGGAAAAGATCCCGAGACCAAAACTGGGGCTGAGATAGATTAGGTAGGAGAATTCTTTCAATTTTCCTCTTACTTCTCCATTCCAAAAGGGGCAAGGGTGTCTCGCTCTGCCCAACATACAGAAGAGGATGTGGCCGTTCCATCAATTTTGAAGTATGATGGGTCGAAGAAGGGACCAGTTGCCACAGGCTTGTTGGCCACAAATCCCCACAAAGACCTCTCTCAAGAACCCAAAACAGAGGAAGAGGCAGATGTTTTTGAAATGAGGGAACCTGGAAGGGAAAGTTTGGCTGAACCACCGATGGACATTCACCGAGTGAGCCCGCCACCTGTCGAGATAGCTTCACAACAGGGCGAGGTAGGAGACAGTAAGGAAATGGCTGCTCCCCAGGAAGAGAAACCAAGCAAAGAAGCCCCGTCGAGTAACCTTGTGGATACTCCCTTGGGTAAATCACCACCTGTCGAACCAGCTACAGTACCAGATGAGGTGGTGGTTAAACAAGAATGGGTGGAGTTGTGTGAACAATGAAGGCTGCCTATGAAGTAGAAATATCAGCTTTAGTTTAAAGAAATAATGCGACTCAAAATAGAGGTTAAGAGGCTGAGGAGACATATGCACCAATTGAAGAACCAAGTGAAGAAATACAAGCGGTGGGCTAAGAAGCCCAAAACCATGACGACCAAAGCAGGAATGCAAGTAGATGAAGTGGCAACAACTTTTGTTGCCACTCAGACATACCTGATATAATATTTGTTTGAAGGTCGTGAGTTTTCTTTTTCGGCTGAGGTATAGACCTAGAAATCCACCGTAGCACGATATCGGAATGAAGCTAAGAAAGCCCAAG
This sequence comes from Pinus tabuliformis, assembly GCA_031772625.1. Lineage (NCBI taxonomy): Eukaryota > Viridiplantae > Streptophyta > Pinopsida > Pinales > Pinaceae > Pinus > Pinus tabuliformis. The sequence continues at coordinate 1,918,982,316 of CM062816.1, forward strand.
AGCGAGCATCCACGACTATCTTTGAATATGTAGATCACATTGATATAATGCGATTGAGGCATTCAAAGCAGCAATTCTGTGGAGCAGCTGGAAAGGCAAGTAGCAGAGTTAAAAACCGATAAAGAGTAGATGCTCCATTTAACACAGGACATGATGGCATGTTGCCCTCTTGCTTCTTGTTACTCTTTATTTTTGCATGAGCGCTTTCTTTTCTTTTGTTTGGAAAGAATCCAAAAAGAAATTAGTCACGAGATTGAGGACGATGTATAGTTCCTCAAGATATTGAGAGCCCATGATGTGCCAACTTAACACTTGATGTGCGAGCTTTATATGCATGGGTATCTCTTGTGTGTTGAGAGACAATTTAATCCGGTTCCATATGTAGGGGACATTCATTTAAGGGCCCTCACCTCTTACACTTTTAATTAGATAAGTTGGCAGAAGGCTTTTGACACGTTTTAGTCAAATCAGGCCATGAAGCCTTTTAGGGTAAGAGGAGAACCCTAGAGATCAGTGAGTATGTATAATAAGCACACTACATTTTTGGAAATTATGGGAAACAATGAATGGATGCTGAGGACACAAAAGTCGTGCATCGATCTCTGTGTCAAACAATTGGTCGCGTTTCAAGTTGAGGCCCTAGATAGTTGTCAAAAGAGGTGGATGATGTCACCCACATCTGTCCAGAACAAAGAACTATTTGGAGCACCAAATTTTGCACCGGCACTCAGCAGGGTGCCAAGATATGTGGCATGCATCCAAACGTGGGGGGTTGGATGGATGGGGATTCCATTCCAGTAGCCTGTTCTATGGCTGCCAGTAGAACACTACACCCTAGCCTATAATGTACCAAATGATTGGTGGAAGGAAGTTCTCCTCTTAGAAGGGTTCAAGGTTCTAGGAACAAAAATGGCTGAGGAATATGATCTCGCTCGACTTCAGGAAGCACACAGCCTATCCAACCCAGACCTACGGAAATGACGAGCTGCATGAGGGCATGTAGAAGGCTAGTTGGGGGGAGATGTTGGGCACCAAATTGGCCTATCTTTTCCCTACATTTCCACTCCTCTTTTCATCCTTTTTGCATTCATTCACATATATTTACTGTGTAACATTATGAGGTAATTCCCATTTATCGTCTCTTGGGATATTTTAATTAATGAAGTAGAGTCATGAAGTTTTCTACCTACACAAACCACTAACACTTGTGATGATCGCAGATTATGGAGCGCAGGTGTTAGCCGAACAACATATCACAACAATTCCGTGATTCACAGTAGCTGATCGACCACGACAAAGCAACATAAATGATTGTAGCTTCTCTCAACCCGTTTTTGACCATACCTATTCTTGCTCTCTCGGTGCTAGTGCTGCGATAGAACTGATGTATATCTTTGGGCATATAATTGCCTGGTTTTGGGGAGAATTATTCTCCTTTGTATTGTATAAAAGACGGGTCATTCCTGTATAAAAGGGAGACCCTGTATGGTATTGTAACAACATCATTCAGATTAATAAGATATAAACTCTTTTTCTGATCTATCGCTCGCTATGAGTAACGCAGCCTTAATCAGAGAGCTAGGCCCACTCTTCTGACCAGGTGTTGCATGTTTCCTTGCGTTGTGTGTATTTTCTATTGCTGTGTTTATTTCTTGTCACTGTTACAGATCTCTTAGATAACTGTGAATACCTTTTTTTCATTCTTTAGTTGAGTTTTTACTTCTGTTTCACCGATGTTTTGATTGTCAGTCATGAACCCTTGGTTGAGGATAGATCGTAACCTTGCCCATGCATGTTTCCTTGAAATGAATACGCACTCGGATTGATACATTAATGTAGGAAAAGGAGTGGACCATTTATTCATACCTGGACACCAACACCTTCCATACCCAATCCTGTTGTAGTTTTGTTTTTGCCTCCCATATGAGCCATGGTAGGTAGATATGCTCTTTTGGCATTGCAAGCACCTTTAAATTATATTTTACAAAAATATGCTCAGAGATTCCCATAATTTGATGGTACAGGTCTTGTGACAACACGCCAATATATTGATAGGATGAATGACTTCTCCGACTTAGAATAAGTCGATGATGATGATGTTAAAATCAGGTTGTTTTCTCAGAGTTTAATAGGAGAAGTTAAGAAGTGGTATAGGGAATTACCAGCTGGGAGCATAGTTGATTTACCTTAGTTTCACCAAAGTTTTCTTACTAGATGGGAAACTAAAAAGAACCCCCTCCAAATTCTAAATGAATACAAAAATTTAAAAAGGGATCCAAATGAGACTATTGAAGATTACTGTGCTAGGTTTAACTGTGTCTATAATTCCATTCCAACTACTATAAAACCCCCACCAGGATTAGCCCTTATTCATTTTCTAGAAGGATTTTATGTAGACATGGCCTATCAATTAAGAGAAAGAGACCCAACCACTGTTGAAGAGCTGCAAAGCAATGCTGTTTAGGTAGAGGCTAATTTATTAGCCAAAAGAGCTAAAATAAGAACATAAATAAGGGTTGCTTTTAAGGTGGAACCTTCCTCCTCTTCATCAGACTAAAAATTAGATAATCTAGTTAAAACTATGGGGAAAATGATGGAGCGGATGATAATTATAGATAGAACACCTCCTAGAGAACCTTAGGGAGGACCTCAAATTTGAAATCCCAACTTTAAGAGAAATCCACCATAGATTAAACAAAGGGAATAGAGAGGCCATGGTGATCAACAACCAGTTAGGCCTCCATTTCAGGAAAATTATACTGATGAAGAACTTGAATTATCTGAAGAACTAGAAGAAAATCAAATAAATCTATTTGAAGAAAGTGAGATAGATCACATATTCTTGACCAAAGAAGAGCAAGATCAATTTTTTCTCTCACAACCAGAAGAGATCCCTTTAGAATCAGAATATTATAAACAAGGATATCAAAATGCCATTATGGAGGTGCATAAACAATACAACTTAAGAAGCAAAAAATCTATTGGAACTTCTCCCAATAAAACTCAAAATAATGCCCCTTCCTCTAGTCAACCAAAACCTGATTCTCAAAAAGAAATTTCTAAAAAATCTGATGTAAATGTCAAGGAAGTTGATAAATCTCAAGCATCTTTTAATATGGAAACTGAACTGGCTAAGGTAAAGATCCCCATTCCTTTAACATAATTGTTAAGGGATGAATTCCCCTAGGGTTTTGGGTTGATACCCTAGCAGACCGGAGGTTGTCTATACAAAGAAACACACATTCCATACAGCCATAAAGCTAATATAAGCAAACTATATGATAGGGGGCGTACCTGGGGGTCCTTCATTTGAGAAGATCCAATTGGGTTCCAAACCCTCTTTGAGTTCCTTTTGCTCCTTTTACCTGCATAACAATCAATTCAAGAAATTACATCAGTATATAGACTAAACATCATCAAGAAATCATCTTCATAATATATTGAAAGGTAGTTAGTTATGCAATTAAACAACCATTCATATATGAATCATAACATAGATATCATAAACATGAAGAAGATTTATATCAGGAGCAAGGACAAGTGTTTCTTTTATTATAGACAAATAAAGTACAGAAAGGAATAATTTCACCTGATTCGTCCTTTCGTAGGCTCCAAGCGGAACCGTCCTCTGGATTTGCCCAATCTCAAGCCTTTAACAAACTCCTTCCATGACTTACTCCATGATATCTCAAGTAGTAAATAGACATCATCGAAACAAGGGTTTCCTGTAAATGCGGGAAGTGCAGGAGGCACAAGGATCTTCAGTCTTGGTCAGGGAAATTTTAGCATAATAATGTTTCTCTCTCTTCTCTCCCCCTTTAGGCCTTCCCATTGAAGCCTTTTTATACTTCTCCCAAAGTAGTTTTTTAGTTGGGAATTCGTTGGGAACAGTTGGTCCACGGGCACTAACAGGTAATCAGCAGGTAAAACCCGCCTCCGCCCGAATTTAAGGAGTTTTAATATTTTTTAAGTGTTTTAATACATATAGGTGGGTTGGGTATACACAGACCCGCATATACACGCGTTTAGCTCAGGGCAATGTCGCGTATAGGGAATAAAACACTGTTTTTTAAATTTTGGACCAGGTCTGGAAGGAGGGGTTGCCCTAGGCCATAAGTGTAGCATCACAAACATCAAGAGTGAGATGTGGAGCTATAACAATAATTGATGACCAAAAGTGTATACAAGACTCACGTCATGAAAGCCTTAAGAATAGGAGAAGGGTCAAACATAGTCAATATGACTGATGATTGTCTCGAACTATTGTTTGGACCCAAAGTTGAGGGTAAATCTCAGGATGGGACTGTTCCACCTTTCTACATAAGCCTGAACATCCATGATAAAATCCTACACAATGCAATGCTTGACTCTGGAGCCTCTCACAATTTGATGCCCAGAGCTATCATGGAGAAATTAGGGCTAGACATCACCAGACCATACAAAGACTTGTACTCTTTTGATTCAAATAAAGTTAGGTGTCTTGGTCTGATAAAAGATTTATGTGTCACTCTAGTTCATATACCTACTAAGAGCCTAGTCATGGACATCATAGTAGCAGACATACCTCCAAAGTATGGGATGTTGTTGTCTAGATCATGGGGGGCAAAGTTGCAGGGCACTTTGCAAATGGATATGACTTATGCCACCATTCTTGTGTTTCTAAAATTTATAAGACTTTATAGGGAAACACTCATGAAATATATGGTTAGTAGTCAAGATAATCCTAACAATTATCCCCTTTATTCAGTACATTCAGACATGGACTCATTCATCTTATACAATAAAGACTATGTAGAAAATGAAGTTTCACTCTTAGAGGCTGAAGTCAGTGATACATAAATAATAAAATTTAATACTGAAAAAGTAAATCTAGAGGGAGAAGCTTGGTAGAATATGGATTTTGATGGATCTGTGTGTAAATATGGATCAGGGGCAGGTGTGTTTCTTGTAAACTCAGCAACAAACAGGGCATAAGGATATGATTACAAGCTTAATTTTTAGTGAAATAATAACATTGTAGAATATGAGGCACTGATTTTAGGGCTGCAAATTCTAAAGAAACTAGGATAAAAATGCATTTCTGTGTGATTCTGAGCTAAATATAAAACAAATTAAGGGTGAATATTATGCAAAACACCATAGATTAAGGGCTTACAAAAATGTAGTTTTGGATTTCTTACAATGTTTTCCTGAATATGGTTTGTCTATGATACCTTGAAACCATAACATTTTAGCAGATGCCTTGGCTGTTTTAGCCAGTACTTGCAAGATGCCTTTCCGTCCAAATAGAAAATATGTTGTGGAAGTTAAACACAAACCAACTGTGCCTGATAAGATCAAATACTAGAAAATTTTTGGCATTGATTAACAAATAAAAATTTTCTTGAAATTAGAAGATGAATTTGAATGTACACATATAGATTTAGATAATGATGTAGAAATAAATAAGAGTGAAGTAGTGTTAAAAGAAGCTAATGATGATTCAGAACCTTTAGAAGTGTTGCAATTAAAGGATAATTTGTTGCCTAAGGGACTAGCACCTTTAGAAGATCTGTTTGATTTCAATGATGTAGCAAAGAAGCCCAAAATTGAACCAACAGGGGCTGGGGTAGAGGAATGCAACATAGGGACTGTAGAGAGCCCTAAAATTGTTAAATTATCCAAATCCTTGCGTCCCAATTAAAAACATAAGTACATATAACTTCTAAAATATTTTTTTTTGATTTATTTTCCTGGAGTTATGAGGACTTAAAATCCTATGACACTAACATAATTCAACATACTATTCCCCTTAAAGAAGATCAGAAACCCTTTAATTTAAAAAATTTAAGAAGGGTGAATCCATTTCTATTGCCTCTGATAGAAAAATAAGTTAAGAAGTTATACAATGCCAAAATCATTGTCCCTCTCAGATTTTCAAAGTGGGTTTCAAATCTAGTGCCTATAAGGAAGAAAATGGGAGAAATTAGATTGTGTGTAGACTTACGAAACTTAAATAAAGGCTCACGTAAAGACAACTATCCCCTCCCAAAAATGGATCATATATTACAAAAGGTAGTTGGATCGAGTAGTATCTCTTTACTAGATGGATTTTCAGGTTATAACTAGGTCCTGGTTCATCCTGATGACCAACAAAAGATAACATTTACTACACCATGGGGTACCTTTATGTATATAAAGATTCCTTTTGGTCTGATGAATGCTGGAGCCACCTTCCAAAGGGCAATGGATATTGCCTTTGTTGATGAGATTGGCAGATTCATTGTCATTTATTTGGATGACATCACTGTGTTTTCTAAAACTGATGAAGAACACCTGTTGCATCGAAGGGGAGTCTTTGAAAAATGTAGAAAATATGGCATCTCACTAAACACAAAGAAAACATTGTTTGGTTTGGAGGAGGGAAAGTTCGAGGTCACATCATTTCCAAGAAAGGCATTAGAATTGATCCTAGTAGAGTGTTGGAAATACTGAGAGGGGGGGTGAATCCATATTTCTTTTCAAATGTTCCTTTTACTAGTTAGATAATTTATATTTAGAACACAAAATGAACAGTAAGAATAAATGGTTTTATTAGTTTCTTCTTTACAATAAGTCAAGTACAACATATGTAGGGCTCCAACCCTAGATGAAGATACCAATCTTCAATCACCCAAGCTCCAACCTATTTTTTCCAAGCACCAACTTGGACTTCCAAGCCTCCAACCTTGTCAATTTGGAGGAACCAACCTCAAGGGCTCCAACCCTATATTTGGTTTAGTCTCTAACCTAGTTTCTTGAGGACTCAAATCCTCTAGGGCTCCAACCCTATCTTCCAAGGCACCAACCTTATGTTTTTTAGGCTCCAACCTCTTGGGATCCAACCCTCATTTTAATTTGTCAAGATGTATTTAGTTATACTTCACAACTCCCAATCTCTTCTTCAACAAAACCTATCAATATTAAGCTATGCCTTCACTTAGTCTCCACGTCACATCATCAATGACAACCTTGTTCTTCACATGAAGGTGTCACCACTGCTCTTCATGTTTCCAAAACAAAACTTCTTCAAGGTCACCTCATGATGGCTTCAATGCATCATGGTCTTCAATGATCTCCACAAATATTCAATATGCTTCTTCACAAAGTTATCCATCTCTTCCCTATTCTCTTCTCAAGAGAAGTCTTCAAAAAGCTATATTTGTCCAATCCCAATTAATCAACACTTCGACCACGACAACTTTGACCACAACAACTATGAAAACTTCCACCATGACAACTACGATAACTTTAACCAAGACAACTATGACAACTTCAACCACGACAACTTCGACCATGGTAGCTTCAACCACGACAACTACGAAAACTTCAACTACGACAGCTGTGACAACTTCGACGACAACAACTACAACAAATTCAACAACGGCAACTACGACAATTGAAACCACGACAACTATGGCAACTTCAACCTTGATAACTATGAAAACTTCAACCACGGAAAGTATGAAAAATATGACCATGGCAACTTCTCTGTTCCTAGCTTGAACTTGTGGGAGACTATTTAACCTAAGAAAAATTCCACAAACTTGTCTTCCTTGCTTTTCTAGGCTACGACTTCTTCTGTACCTCTTACCTTGTCTCCACCAAAAAATCTGAGCTTGAATGGATAAATTTAGGTTTATATTTATAGTGATTTGATTTATAACTGAAGGGACACATCTATTTGAAATGAGGCCGACTTGTATGACTAAGTGTAGGTGGACTCACTGCTAGGAATAATTTCCTTAACTTAAAAATTCAATATCACATAGACTATTGCGAGTTTCGGGGAAAATAAAGGCCTGTTAGAAAGAGGAAAAAATCCACTTTAAGATGGTCTAGGATCCATTTTGAAAGGATGCCTCCAAGGTGTCCAAAATATTTTTTCTTTGTGACTTTCCTTAAATTTTATGCATAAAAAGTTTGGGACAACATGAGGAATGTTTGGGACAATGTGGCTTCTTCATTATTTGGATTCTTCATTACTATCAATGTCATCATAGGGCCATAGAGTGACTATGTAGGAGTGCAACATCCATGTAGAATGACACATCAATAATGTCATCATATACTAGTGTAGTTATAGAGCAACATTAGGAGAACTCCAAAATAGTCTTCTAACAATCAAATGATCTTGAACCATGTCATAAAGACCTCATCAAGTTCCATCATCAAATGTGGTCATTCATCAAGAGTATGAAATCATCAAATGTATTCCTCCATATTTCATCAAGGGCTTCTAAATAATTGACACTTGGCACTTCTTAAGACTTCTTCATTAGTGACTTAACATATTAATTGATGACATTCTTATTAAACAAGAGTTATGACATCATCATCTGGAACTAGGAATCTATTGTCTTCAACCTTATCATCTCATTCTAGGGCTTCATGATATTCATTAGGCATATCAAGAACATTTTCCATCTCAGCCAATGCCATATTGACATCAATGACAACATTGATTAACATAGAGTTGAAGCTATTTTGAAAATTGACCCACCTAGGAATAAAAAAGAAGTTCATTCCTTCATTGGGAGAATAAATTTCCTTAGGAGATTTATTCCTAATTTAGAAGAAATCTTAACATCCATCACAAACATGTTAAAAAAGGATACTGAGATAAAATGGAACTCTGAAACCAAAAAATATTTCAACGAAGTAAAACTAGCCTTAACAACTGCTCTTGTATTGATTAGTCCTGATTTCACCAAAGATTTTATCATATTTTCTTTTGCATCTGATCATACTATTGCAACTATTTTATTGCAGAAGAACAAAGAAGGACAGGAGCAACCAATAGCTTTCTTTAGTAGGGCTTTAAGGGATGCTTCATTGAAATACAATATAATGGAGAAACATGCTTTTGCCTTGGTAAAAGCACTAAAGGAATTTAGAGTTTACATCTTACTCTCCAATATAATTGCATTTGTCTGTAATGCTATTATAAAAGATATTTTGACACAAACTATTCCTGATGGCAAGAGGAGAAAATGGATTGTTGTTATGAAAGAATATGATCTTGAAATTAAGCCTACCAAGATTATAGAAGGTTAGGGATTGGAAAAACTGATGGCATAATCTAATTTCCATGCACTTGATATAAATTTTATAGCTAAACTGGATGAACACGAAGAGAAATTGACTCCACTGGTATCAAAAGCCTTTGCTACCTCTCATTGGTATGAAGACATTGTCGTTATGCTACAAAATTTATAAGCTCCTCCAAGTGTGACTAAAACTAAAGTCAAATTTCTTAAATTAAAGGCTGCGAGATTTTGTATTTTGGATAATAATGTGTATTGGAAAGATGAAGGAGGAATTTTACTTAACTGTGTACTAAAAGATGAAGAAAATAAACTTATGTAGGAATTCCATGAAGGAGATTGTGGAGGACACTTGTACTGGGAGACAATAGCAAACAATATTTTAAGGGCTGGGTTCTATTGGACCACCTTGTTCGAAGATGTCCATAGGAAAGTCACCACATGTCATCAATGCCAAATCTTAGAAGGAAAAATAAAATTGTTACCCCTACCCTTGAAGTCCATATTAGTCGAAACTCATTTCTAGCAATGGGGTTTGGATTTCATTGGAGAAATAAATCCCAGTTCCTCAACCCAACATAAGTGGATTCTTACAACCACTGATTATTTCACAAAATGGATTGAATCTATACCTACAAGACAAGCCATGGATGCAATGATCATTAAATTCATGGAAGGTAACATTCTTACTAGATTTGGATGCCCAAATAATATTATTACCGATAATGTAACTGCATTAAAATCAAAGAAGATGGTGGAATTTTGCAACAAGTACCACATAAGATTGGGTCACTCTACTGCCTATTACGCACAGGGAAATGGGTTAGCAGAGTCTTGAAATAAAAATTTGGTTAATATCATTATGTAGTTGTTGCAGGATAACAAAAAGTCTTGGCATAGAAAATTAATCAATGCTTTGTGGGCAGACAAGATTAGCACCAAAAAGTCTATTGGTATGTCTCCATTCCAATTAGTTTATAGGGTTGATGTTATTTTCTGCTCATCCCTAGGAATCCATGTTCTCAAATTACTGTAGGAGTCACAAGCTGAGCCTAATGATTTACAAAGGAGGATAAACCAAACCATACAACTGCAGAAATCAAGAGAATAAGCTTACAATAAAACCCAAGTCATCCAAGAGAACATCAAAAAGATTTATGATAGAAAAACTAAAGTTGATGATTTTCAATTAGAAGACACTGTACTAAAGTGGGATTCAAGAAACAAGGATAAAGGTAAGCATGGTAAGTTTGATAATTTGTGGAAGGGACCATATAAAATTGATGCTTATAGAGGAAACAATGCATTTTTCGTAAAAGACATGTCTGGAGCACAACTGCTTGGCGGACTTGTAAATGGTAGAATGCTCAAACATTACTTGTATCAAAGATAAATTCTGTTTCACTCAAATCATTGTGAATACCATTCTATTTTTCTATTGTCGGTGTGGGTGGCTTACATCAAAAGTTAAAGCCCGAGGTGAAGGCCATAAGCTTTTGATGAGTTGCTACCATATCTACAACAATAACAAATCAATTTAGATGCAAAATAAAGACTGAAGCAATGGACCAATGCTACTGATCTACTACATTCTTGACACCTCAAAAGGAGGATGTCATCCCCAAATGGAGCCACTGTTAGGGTCCTATAATTCATAGGATCAAATGATGCTTGGCTATTATCTTTTAGTTGATAGAAATCGTAAATAATATTGTATTCTGCAAATGATTTACAAAAAAAATGATGATGGAAAAAAGGGATAAAAAATGTATGTGAGAAAAGAAAAATAGAATTAAAAAAAAGAATGAAAAAACCCCAAAAAAGAAAAATATGTATGCAAGTGAGCAAGTCTAAATGCCACTAAAAAATGCATCAAAGATACTTTAGGAAATTTTCAAATAAAGCGTGCAGCTTGTTTAAATGCCGCATAGAAATAGATTTCCTAAGTTTGATCATACTGTTTAATCATGGTTAAACTGAGTTAAATAAGGATGGTTAGGTTAGCGAATAAATCAACCATCTTGTTTAATCTTGGTTGAAATTAATTAGGTAGATTAGAGAAAGATTAACCAAAGTGCTTAAGCTTGGTTAAATTTGATAAATAAGAATTAGAATATAAGTTGCACAACCTTAGAAAAAAAATAAAAAAAATAAAAAAGGGCTTGCTAGACTAAATGCGCCCTTAGGGTAAATTAATTGTGTTTTAGAATAAATTAATCATGTTTTTATAAATTAATCATGTCATTAAACATGATTAGTAATTTGTAATAATAAAGCACATGGCCCTAATGTTTTGATTTTTTATAATAAAGTTGAAAGTGACAAAATTAATTGTCGGCTTGTGATATAATGCACACAAGGTCCAACGCTCAGGATCTAATCTACCTGAATCAATGGCGAGGGATCGATTTCGGACCCCTTGGTCCATTCTACCTTATCAGCAGGAGGGGTCCAAATAGCGGGTTCACTATTCCTCAGCCCCACGCTACATGGCGGGCGCTCAAAATTTCACACCCCCCTTGCTCAAAACCTCTTACCACTGACCCCCCCCTCCAAAAACCACTCCATCTTTCGCCAACATCTATAAGCGTTCCTCACCTTAGTACCACTCGCAATGTCTCTACTCCCCGTCCACGCCTATCATGCTATGCGTCTTCCTAGCTCCCACATACTGTTGCCTTTCCCTTCTGCCACATGTCTTTCCTATTTGACATCTATCCTTTCCCGTTACACCCTATCCATTATACGATAATCGTTTTCTCCCGAACGTGCACCAGATCACAATGGACCCACTCCATAACAGGTCAGACCCAATGGTGATTTCTAGTTTCCTATAAAAGCCTCCCAGTTGTTCAGTGTGGTCCTCTTTCCACTTCCCGTTTACTTCAGAGAATAAGTACAATGATTTAAAACCACCATCTCCTCCACCAAATTGCTCTGTCACCCAATGCAAATTCCAGATAGTTGTTTCCTGGCCAGGTACATGTTACAACAAGCGAATTATTCAACAAGAAACCATATTTTCCTGGGTAAATACCACTGGTTCTTCACCTCTTTTCCTAATAATTGTAAAAAAATCCACCTAAGGGAAAGTAAAAACCAACCAATAAAAACCCAATGACCCCTCCTGCCATTGACCTAGACCATATACCCCTGGCTAACCAACAATATAAAATCAAGAGACCAATTATGAGTTCGACCTGTTCGAACTTCGCAATTGGCTCAAGCAAACCTTTCTGGACCAGAGTGATGAGATAAACCTCTGGGAACCCCTCTTGCCACAATTCATTTTTCCCCATACTCACCCTTTTGTAGATTTTGTTTTATGGTATCAAGCCAGGTATATCCCCAGCCAAAGAGCCATTGTGGCCCAAAATGGAGACATTATGTTTATTATAACCTCGGAGTCAATTAACTGGATGCTTCAAGTCCCCAAGAATGATTCTTTGAGCCCTTTCTTTATAGATTCCCTCATGGAACTCTACCAAAAGCTAACCTTCTCTTGAAGAGCCATAATATTTGAAATTTTCTTGCCAGAAGATGTCCATATTCCAAACAAGAATCCACCATATCTAGCCTCCATGTTTCCAGAAAATACCAAGCAAATTGTCTCATTAGTATCTTGTCTCCTAAGGTATCAATCAGATCAATGTGTGGATGAAACTATCCTCAGTTTTCTGTCCATATTTTCCATAGAAGAAAAAACTTCTGTAATGCTTACTTTCAGTCAATTCCTTGCAAACAACATCCATGAGTAATTTCTCAAGATTACCACAGAAGAATGTTCAAACATGCATCAGAGCTACTTTATATGTTTCTATTTTACTAGGCAGAAAGATTCCCAATTGCTTTGTAGAAACTAGATGAACAAGGCAATGCACAATCAATCATCCAGTGGACCTCTTTGGTACAGAAGAATTTGAATGATTTAAGTTTCAGTGACTTCATAGACCAATTCATTTATACAGTTGCATGCCTTCTTAATAGTAATGTGGAACCTAGAATAGGTTCTGAGGTACAAAGAACCTTACACCTTAGTGAACAAGTTAAAACAGGAGACTGGTACTTGTCTGAGAACTACAAAAAAATTAGAGTGTATGGTTGTGCACTGCCACCATACAAACTACCAAAATATGTTCCTATAAGAATTTTCTCATTAAAATATATAAGGAAAATGAACAATATGGATGACTTACATTTTGTTTCAGCTAAAAATAAGACACAGGTTCCATTCCCAAAATCACCAGGAAACTACTAGAAGACAATTTTCTCCTTTGACACTAATCAAATCCATTCGATTGATAAGATGGATATGCACAAACTGATTGGAGAGATGTTATACTCCATATTGACTAATACTACCATGATAGCTTCAAAACTGCAGGCCTTAGTCAACAACATATAGTCACAGTTGAAGTTGGAGAAGATCTCATCTTTGGCTAGGGATACTAAAATTAAATCACTAAAGGACCTAGTAATTGAGCTAGGTTATGACCCTAGTGATGTAAAGGTATTAGAGGAGACTGTGAGGAAAAACAATTCAGATATAGTAGCTTTGAAGAAGAAGCTCAAGTTTCCATCTACAGAGGATCCTCATACTAAGGAAATGGGAGAACTGGAAAATAAAAAGGAAGACATGTTCAAGATAATAATTGAACAAAATGTCCAGATCAAAGAAATGGAGGTGGAACTAGAAATATTTCTCGAGAAAGAGCAGTCCTCACAGTTGGCTATAGTTCCACTGATTGCAGCACATATTTCATCTAGAGGAACATTAGAGGCTTCTACATCGACAATAGCACTAGCACAAACCACAAATTCTTCCAACGAATTGATTAAATCCATGCAGGAGATGTCCCTTCAGGGAAAATAATTTGAGAAGTTAAAACATCAGCTAGAGAATTTACAGGAATAGAAATTGAAGATAAACAACTCCTATGTAGCATAATTACAAAAATCTCACTGGCTTACTCAAAGAATAGAGTTTTTAGAGATTGAGTGAGTAATGGCTCAAACTTTAGCACAAGCCAAAGAAAACATATGGGTGGATATCAATCAAGCCATAACATAAATTTGTCCATCAATTCAGATCATCTTTGAACAAGAAGAATTGATGCAGAGATCAAAAACAATAATAGAGGAGGTAAGAGAAATGTTGGGAGAGAAACCGAGTGAAGCAACAACCTTAAGCAAATTTTTGAATTCTAAAACTAAGGAAGAACTGGAGGAGATTTAGATTGCAGATAGAACAGAAACCATTTTGGAGATAAAGAAAATTTTACAGAAGAGGAACCTTATGATACAACTAGAGAATACGTGTCAGACTCTGGAAACTGTTGTTCAGATGTTTCATACCAGGTTCAATTTACTGAATCAGAGAGTGCTACCAGGGTTGGTAGCAATGAATGACATATTGATCAGTTTGAGTGACTACAACCACAAAATTTTTACTATTTCCCAAGATAAGTCTAAGTTTGCAGGGGTAAAAGGAAGTATTATATGAAAATCTTTCCTGATAGTGATGGAAGAAGAGATAAGTGGATCTCTAAGATGATGGAATATGACTTGGAGATCAATCCAACAAAGCTACTTAAAGGCCAGGGCTTAGCAAAACTGATGACAAAGACAAATGTTGATTCCTTTGGTATAGATCTTTTATTAATATGTTCAAATGACACAGATGGTAGGATGAGTTTAAAAGTGTCAGATGAGCTAAAACAATGCCCATGGTATAGTGATATAATCTACGTTCTACAGAATTTAGAGTCTCCACAAGTGACACTCAAAACCCGAGCAAGATAGTTGAAAATGAAAGAAATTAAATAATGTTCTCTCGATGAATATTTGTACTAGAAGGATCCATCAAGAATTCTTCTAAATTGTTTGATTGAAGATGAAGCAAAGAAGGTTGTAAAGAATATCCATCAGGTTGTTTGTGAAGGACACCACTATTGGAAGGCTATAACAAATAAGATACTCAAGGCAAGTTTTTATTTGCCAAATTTATTTTCAAATATTTATAAGGAAGTGGCATCTTGTTTTAAATGTCAGGTCTTTGAAGGAAAAGCTAAGATATTGTCATTACATATCAATCCTATCTCAGTGGAAACCCATTTTTAGTAATGGGGATTGGACTTCATTGGATAAATTCACCCAACTTCTTCAGGTCAACATGTGGATTTTTACTACCACAGATTACTTCACAAAGTGGATTGAGGAAATTCCAACCAGGAAAGCTACAGATAGTGTGGTAATTTAGTTTTTAGAAGACATTTTTCTAGATTTGGCTACCCAATAAAGATTATAACATACAGTTCTCAAGCTTCCAAATCCCATACAATGATCAAGTTCTGTGAAGAGTATCATGTCAAATTGGTTCATTCTACAATTTATTTTCCCCAGGGAAATGGTTAGGCAGATTCATCTAATAAAAGCCTAATCAGAATTATTAAAAAGTTGTCGGAGGGAAAAAAAATCCTAACATACTAAGCTGGAATTTGTTTTATGGGCAGACAAAATTAGTACCAAAAGATCAATCAACACTTCTTCATTTCAAATATTTATGGCATTAAAGATTTTTTTCTAGTTTCTTCAAGTATACCTGTAATGAGGTTTTTACAGGAGCATGATGCAGACAAATTGAAAAAGGGTGTTTGATAAAAAGGTGAAAGCATACAATTTTAAAATTCAGGATATGGTTTTGAGATGGGATACTAGGATTGAAGATAAAGGGAAGCACGAGAATTTTGATCATCTTTAGAAAAGCCCCGACAAAATAATGGCATTTCATGGTAAGAATGCCTTCATTCTGGAGGATTTAGAGGGTGAGCTCATCAGTGGAGGCCCAGTAAATGGGAGTTTTCTAAAACCTTACTTGTATTCAAAGGGAATGTTCATTTTCCATTTGTATATATCTTTTTATTTTTCAAAGAAGTTGCAAGTGTGGATAGCACTTGAAAGGATTTGAAGCTTGAAGTTAAGGCCTTAAGATCTAGACTAGTGTTTGTCAGACTTTGATTTGAAGTTTCAATATAGTATGTAGTTTTGTTTCATGTCAATAAAACAATTACTTGAAGTAGTGGTACAAAATAAAGAGTTGGCCAAATGGATCAGTCACTGTAGCTGCGAGTTCTTTGCTGCCTCATAGGGAGGACAACATCCCACTGGAGTCAGTTGTTACCTTAATTTTTCTTCATCGTTTTAAGTTAACAATGTGATTTTTTATTATTATTAAAAAAAGATTAAGGCACTGACAGTGGGATTGTCAACTCCAATTATAAAATGTTGAATAAAAATTCAATAATAGATGGAATATCAACACCTATGGTAAATTTGTAAAATAAAATGCACTAACAATTGGAGTATCTGCACCACTTTTTAAATTTGTAACAAAAAATGCTGACAGTTGGAGTATCAGTTCCCTTTTGAATTTAAATTTCAAATGTCAATATCAAATGCTAAAAAAGCACAAGTTAGTAGAGGGGTGGTAAATTGATTAAGAGAGTATTGGCTAATAAAATGGTAACATGTCTGTCACACGGAATAAGTCAATCTTGCGGACAAGATAGACCTTCCTAGAATCTAAAAAAGACCTAATGACAAGCAAACCAACCAGACACTATCTTTCTCTAAATATGCTTTAATAAACAATGGCAAACAAGTGTTTTTAGGGCCTACCTTAGGTCCAATGCAAGCTTGTGGATTCCCTCGCTCCTTTGATCCAAATGAGCTCCTTTGTCGCGAATCTGCAAACACAAACAAGGCAAACAAATTAAATAGCACCCGAAAAGCCAAACTCACAAAACATATTTAACATGAAAGTCAAGGAGTCCATGAAACAAATAACATGAGATACTTGTTGAGAAAAATGAGTTTGATTGTATTAATTCAAAAGAAGAAGAACTTTACAACCTTTGCCTTGACACTGTACAAGCTCCTCCCAGGGTCCAGCAAGAATTCTCCTCTACTTTGACAAGTTTCACTCACTCCCCAATGAAGCAAAAAAGGTATGTGATCTTTCCTCTTAAGCTCAACTAGGAAGTCTTGATTTCACCAGCATTTACCCTCAAAAATGTTCAGCTTCTAACCTCCCCAGCAACCAGCCCAATGCCTGTATTTATAGTGCAATGGAGGGAGGTTACTAGGTCCTCCTTCAAAGGGATAAAGCCCTCCTTCAAAGGGATAGCTCCTATCATCAAGGGATTAGCTCCTTCTCTTTTGGGATGCATGAACCACCTCAGAGCGAACAATCCATGTCAAAATTCCTTCTAGAATCCTCTAGAATTAACCCAAAGTGAGTTTTTTAAGATAAAACTTGCGCCTTTTGACTTTCACAGGGGTCCGCACTTACACCGTTAGGGACAGAGCAGGCAGGTCCGCAGTTTTTGTGAACAGAAGGTGCGGGACCGCAGGTGACAGTGAGAGAAAGTGCGGAACCAGAGTTACATTGATTTTTAATGTCTTTCTCCCATTTTCAAAGCTTGACTTGAAGAGCTGAGGTCTGAGACTTGCTTAGGAGGACAGTACAAGTGATGATAGACCCATACTGACTGCAAATAATCATGGTGACGATATTTTTGTGTAACAGATTGCCCCCTAAAGCGTGAAGTCTGTAGTAGATGAGGATTTCATTGATCATTTAGGTAGAGTGAAGTACTTTGTCATTTCGAGGATCATCTTGTGGAGAGCCCGGTTGGAACCTGTAAAAACATTCAATGCAAGATATATATATGATATCATATCATCGCTGAGGTAGGCATTCCCATACTCAGATCAAAACTGACTAAAAAAACTAACTACTGCTCTGATATAGGAATGATCTTGTAAAACATCACAAGTGTAGACTCAGGTGGACACAGTATGGACGCAGCCATCCATTTATGAATAGTCCATTATATAATGAATACAAAATTCCTCACAGCCTGGATTGTGGAAACTAGATCCAGGGTCTTCATTTCTACTTCCCGAAACAGTACGATTCTATCCATGCGAATGAATGTGTTGATGTCGAACATGGTAGAAACCACTTGATTACCAGTCAATGATGTAAACTGTTAACAAGTGTGAGAGAAACCACCAGTGATGTCAATGGCTCTCAAAGTACTCAGTACAATCCATGAGATGCGAATAAATGTGTTGATGTCGAACATGTCATGGAATCCTTTGATCGAACGTCAATGATGCAAACTGTCGTCAAAGGCGAGAAACCTGCCATTGAGGCATGCAGATCTCAAGGTACTGACGATTTCTAGATCATCTTTCTAGATAATGAGCTGATGTCGATAGAAAGTGATCCGTCGTAGGCAAGCCCACAACACGAAATCATAGATCAAGCTGAAGAAATTTAGTTGCAAGGACTAACTCAGGGATGGTCAAGATGGATGATAGATATTTTGTAGATGAATGGCTTATAGGCTGTTAACACTCAGGTTGTTCCCTTTGACTCCTAAGGGAATACGGCCGAGGTAACCACTAACCAATCTTTTGGCCACAGGTCCTAGCTTACCTGTAAAGAGAGGGCTCTCTCTTTCTGCTTTAACTTTGTTTTGATGATGTTTTAGGCTAGCTATGATGCACAAGGTTTTGTTTTGAATTTGCTGGATGATGATTTCAGTCAGAACAGGTATATTTTTACAGGGTGATCTAGGCCATTGGGCATGGAGTCCGTGAAGTTTAATTGCTTGGTATGTCTGTCTTGAAACAACAGTGATGCTATAGAGCCAGATAAGTGTCTATGGAACAATTCTTTAAATCTGTAATTAGATGGGATGGAATCAGGGCGTGAAAGGCAACTAAGGATCTTTCAGTAAGCTGATATGGGGAACAATGGGAACATTACTTAGGAGCATTGAAGAATTCCTGAATAACATTCATATTTATAGAACCAATACAAACACGAGCAATTAAGAATTCATGTTCATGATTAATTCTGAAGAAAATGTATTCAACAACAGAGATTGAGCACAGGGTGTAATCAAACATTTCCTATACTATTCTTTTTCTCTATTGTTAGACTAGTGAAACATGCATATGATTTAAGCAGACATAAGAAGACAAAACATAGTTTAGGATGACTTATTGTTCCATTAGACAGCACAGGAATTCTGTAACAGCACGCAGAGCGTCATTGAGACATCAAACATTCAGGAGATAACGAACTTTTCCAGCCTTTTGCATTAGATCATCTGAAAATATACAATATATTGTCTCAGAGAGAAAATCACCAACCCCAAATACGTTGCAAGGGGAGGTATATATACAAAATTTAGATACAAAAATATCTAGCCGATGAATTAATGGCTCATAAATACTGTGCCAACTCCTGAAGAATTACAGCTGAGAGAGTAAATGCTGTAATAACTGCTTAGTGTATTAGCTATCCAAAATTGTCAGAGAATTTTGACTTTGTGACCCATTGAGCCGACTGGAGCCGTATTGCCCAAATTTGCGCGTTTCCTTTGCTTTAGCTTGCTGTCGTAGTATCATGCCGAGTCACCCTTTTTGGCCGCCTTGCATGTTGTCCTGATTCTGTTTTTGACTTTGGTTGAGTTGAAGCTGACTAGGACAGACCAAACCGAGATTACTGAGGCAAAATTTGCAACATTGCCTGCCACCAATCTTCCTTGCGCAGTTGGTGTCTTTGTATCTTTATCAAGGTTTCATCTGCCTCTGTATACCTGTAAAAATTTGGTGGGACCTCAAATAGGTGATTAATCTCATGCTCAATGTAGAATAGATTTTCAAGCTTGTCGTAGAGGCTCTGCCGTGATGGAGGTCCTGTTTCTTCAGAAGTACTGGCGGATGCTGTGATATGATTTTCAATAAAATTTGTCATCCTAGTGGCATATTGCTCACGGGTGAGCAGTCTTCCTGTGCTGGTCAATAGGCTGGGAAATCCTTTGTCTTGCAATGCTCCCATTTTAAGCTTGTATTCATCCACCTCAGCCTGCATTTCATGACATTTTCTCTCCACAGTTTGTACAAAATTTCTGAGGGTCAGCACCTTTTTAACTGTGAGGACAACATCTGTTCTGTTGATGATGTTTAGGGCTGCCAGCTCCTCCTTGGTCTGATTGTTGAGAAAATGTATCATCCTGTTGGCCTGCTCAGGCCTATTCCCTAGTGCTGTTCTGGCTTTCTGGCTTTCAACTTGTGCTTGGCCTATTAATTCCATCTGCTCGTGCACTGTTTTGATTGACTTCCACTATCTGGTAAGGGAGTGGTCAATCCGGGCCCACAAAATCCTTTTTATTTCTGCCAGAGTATTTTCTAGTTTTAGTTCCTTCTCTAAGGCCTTTATTTTGTCCTTTAGGGCCTTAATCTCTCTGGTCTGCTCTGCTACTGTTATCTTGGATTTGTCATACTTGGCTTCCAGCTCTGCCAATTTCTCCTTGGCTTGTTTGATCTCTGTCGCCTGAAGCTCCAGCTCTTTGATAACTTTTGTCAATTCATTCATGTTTAAGCTGGACTCAGGAGCTGTTGTTGTTGCTGCCGCATCTGTTGTTGCTGTAGTCGTTGCAGGGGTCGCTGCTGCCTCTGTAGTTGTGGCAGTGGTTGGGGCAGTCTGAGGAGGTTGGGAGGTTGATTCTCCCTGTTTGTCTTGGAGTGCCCTTTCTAGCTCCTTTTCCAGATCAATCACTCTTTGATTCAGCTGCATTATTAGGTCCAATTGATCCTCAACTTCCTTTTCTTTCTGTAATTCTGCTATTTGAGGGTGCTCAGTAGGAAGAAATTTTAGTCTCTTCTTCAATGCAGTAATATCATCCTCCCTCTTTTTCATAAGGGCCCTCACACCCTTAGGATCCTTAGGATCATGTCCTAAGTCCACAATGATGTCCTCCAGTGTTTTGATCCTGTTGTCCTTGGCTGTGGAGGACATTCTCTCCAAGTCTAGCTGAGTGTTGGTGTTCTTCAGAGATTCTTTAATTCATGGGCCATTGTGGCCCTGTCTACCAGTGTGGCATAGACCATTTCCCCTGTTTTCTTATGCAGCTCTATCTGATCCATGGGGTGAATGTCTTTTGCCATGACTTCTAACTTTGTTTTGACAAAATCTGCAGCTGAGTGAGGCTGCAGTATCTTGGGTTTAAAATGGCTGAGGATTATCTTTTCCTCTTGGATATCATATACTGACATCAGCCTCTCTTGTTTAGTCGGTGTTGCCTTGAGAAATTGTTTGCATACCTGCACTCTTAACAGCTCATTTTGTGCCTTAATTTCTTTGAAGGAGGCCTTGGTGCTGGATGGCTTCTTGCTTTGCTGAGTGGCGGAGGACACCTCCATGCCAAGCTGTACTCCTTGCTCTTGTTGAAAAGAGCTTGTGGCTGTCTGTTGGCTGTCTTCTCTTTCTTTCCTTGGGCTCTCAAGGATCTCCTCGCTGATTTCTTCTATGGCCGGAGAATCAACCCTTTGTCTTTTGGCTTTGGGTTGCTGAGCGGATCCACTAGCAGGTGTGGACTCCTCTCGGTCCCATTTCTTGCCCCTTTCCTCATGTGCAGGGGTCTGTAAGGCAGGCACTGTTGGTGCCTCTGTTTGTGGTGGAGGGGTTTGCTCTTGCTACTCCCCAATTGAGGAGGCAGGTTTTTCTGTCACTACTTCTTTTTCTGCACCCATTATCCCCTTGCCTTTATCTGTACCTGATGCTGATGTAGATGGCCCCTGGATGACTGGTGCGGTTACAGCAGTGGAGGTACCTTCTCCAATTGGATGCGGCTGCCTGAAAGTTACCTGCTGCACAGAATCTAAGTCAAGAGTTTTTTCTAAATCCTTGACATTTCTTTCCATTATTTCTTCTTGAGTTAGTTCCTCAATTAATGTGCCTTGCAACCATTCATCTTGGTTGGCATACTTCTCAATTTCTGTATATTTACAATGCTTATACCCTAGCAGCCTGTATTTGACTCTTCTAGCACTGATGAAGCCTTCGGGGTCATAAGGGACCCACCAGAAGCTTCTCGATAGTTTGTATTTATCTTTGAGAATTTGATCAGCCTCTTGCCAACCCTCTTTCTTATTCACGATGAAGGGGCCCATATGGTCTTTGAACTTGAGATGGGCTTTCTTCTTGGCACTATGAAAGTGGGTGAGGTCAGAGTTAATGAGTTGCCTATAGTATTCCAAGGCAAACATTCTCATTGGTACATATCTTGGGATCCTATATGGACAGAGCTCACAGCCATGAATTTTTATGACTGTATGATTTTGGTATAGGTACCAATCACCTATTTTATAGTTCTTGGACAGCTGCAGAGTTTTCTGGATTTCAAATGACAGTCTGGGAGGAGGGGATCTCATTAATAGGCAAGAGACCGGGTAAACAAATTGGTCAATAAATTCACAGTAAGAATATGGTGAACCTTGGACTTGGTGGAAAACTGATGACCAGAAGATAACAGATCTTCTCTCTCCCCTAGAATCCAGTTTCTTGATGGGGCATTGAAAAACTTCAGACTGGTAATACATGAACAAGTGGTATATATATGATGAATATTTGAACACACCCTCCCTATCTACTTTCAAGAGCTGGTCATGTATTTTGTTGGCTATAAACTTGGCAAAGTTATATTTGTAGGCAGGAGGCTGGCTTGGGCTGTAAGTAGCTAATAATACCAGCACTGTCTCATCAATGTGCTCACTGGTTTTGTAGCCCAACACATAGGAGATCATGTCAACCAGGAGCTTTCCTACATCAGTGAAATGGACATACAAGAAAGGAGGTGGCCATGTAGGCTGGTGGTTAGCCCTCATGAATGTCTTGGTGACCTTCTCAATGTTAGCAGTGGAAATTTTGGCGCTTGCATCCAGTAAATAGTTCATGGAGAAGGGAAAAAGCAGCTGAGTTTGCTTGAAGTTGAGCATTTGGTTGATGGAGTCAGGATTGATGTGGAAGAGTATGCTCCCAGATGGAGACTTGACAGTTCTCTGAGTTGGATCATAATTCTCAGCACATAAGCGGATGATTTCTGGAAAAATATTAACAGATGGAAGGAAATAGTAAGACACATTGGACTCCCATATCCCATATGTGTCATTGTTGCTCAAATAGATGTCTCTCAGTTGGCAAAAGGTCTGTAAATGGTTCCTGTCAGCCACAAGGTCTTGGATGAGGTAATCTCTGTCAGCAAGAGGCATGGCCTCAAGCTCCTTGTTTGGTGGATTCATGGGAGCAACACTGAGAGCTGATGGTGTAACCATTGTATAACTTTCAGGTGTTATCTTTAGAATGCAGCTTCTGAGTGTAATAGGCTAAGGATGACAGCTTATGAGGATTTGAAGAGGAGTGGCAGAATGACTGTAGCTGAACTCAAAATCTTCTATGTTTTACGGCTGTATTGAAAGGACAATTTACAGAGTTTGATATGAGCTTCAGTTTCTCTTGGTGAACTCTTAGAATTTGTAGGCAGTGAGGGCAATTGCAGATGAGAAAAAGGATTGCAGCTTAGAATAGTGAGAGCTTGAACCAAAACTCGGCAAAAGGGAACAGTGCCGGGCAGGCGTGAGAGTTTATCGTGCGTTTAAGCCCAAAACGACTGTGTAACAATGAAACTTGAACAGAGGGTGCTTAAGATCTTTTTAGGCTAATCATTAACAGGCCAACATCATTAATTTAGGAGTTCCTTAGGCAATTCAGTGGCAAATTTGCAGAGAATGGGAAGAATCATGGCAAATGGGTTGGATTTGGCGAAATACCTGGATAAACTAGCGCCAAGGGCTGCCGAATTGACTGGAAGATGGAGAATGTCGTTGAATTTGTAGGTGGTGGCGTCTGAATCGTTTAAATTCGAAATCTGGAGGCAATTTGGCGTAAATGGACAAAACAGCGCACTCGAGCTTTCAAATGAAAATGACCCAAAACGGTCCATTTCCGCAGTTTTAACGATAAATTTGGCGCATATGGCTTTTTGGTGCTTCCCCGCGATGACGTCAGCATGACGTCATCAGCGGGCCCCGGGTACGGATGGTGACGTGGATGCTGACTGTGATGCCAGCGTGGCGGGACATGGTGGAGGCATGCAGAGGTGGCAAGAGAGCGCGGAGGGCGACGTGGCGCAGTGGCGGGGGCCTCGGGCGTGACATCACAGTGACGAGGGGCTGACGTAACAGGGGTGGCGGTTAGCGGGAGGTGGTTTCCAATTTCCCCGCACTGCCTTTGGGGGAAGGTGGTTTCGGGGGGGAGGGCTTCGAACAACCCCAGCTGCCGACACATGGCCCGTGTACGGGAGCAAAACCGCCCGCTCCCCGGACGCTAAATATTGACACATCCGCTACCCAGATTACCCGCCCACCGTTGGATCAGGCGCGGCGGGAGATCGACGGTTGGCGGGCGCTCCGACGCGGCGTGCAGGTTTGGGGCGGGACCCGCCCGATATTTAATTAATATTGAATGGCGCGGGCTCAAAAACTTTAGCTTTGGTGGGTTTTATGGGGTTCAAATAGATAAGGGTTAATGCGACGGGGTTTCATAAAAAATATTTAAACATTGGGTTTTTTGACTTTAAGGGTTTCCATTTTGCAAGGGTTTTTTAGGTGAATGGGGGTTTAGTTATAGGTTATTAATCTTAACCAGGGGTTAGATTAATTCCAGGGTAAGGGTTGACTATAGTCCCAGATGGACTAATGTCTCCCATGACAATGTTACTTAGCTATAACGCTAAAAGGGGGGGATATTTACATATTTTTTTTTTGGGTTTTTGCATAAAAATGCTATAATAGTAGGGGGATGGGGGCACTTAGGGAGCTATATAGTAAGTTTAGAAGTTAATATGGATTTGGGATGTGAAAGAGGAACAAAGAG
This sequence comes from Pinus tabuliformis, assembly GCA_031772625.1. Classification (NCBI taxonomy): domain Eukaryota; kingdom Viridiplantae; phylum Streptophyta; class Pinopsida; order Pinales; family Pinaceae; genus Pinus; species Pinus tabuliformis. The sequence continues at coordinate 1,919,007,174 of CM062816.1, forward strand.
ATAAGTTTAAGGAGTAAACTTAGATTTAGAAGCAGATGAGAGTGAGAAATGAATTTAGACAAGAAATGTGGCTTCTTTTCGGAGAAGAAGGTCACATTTGTCATGAATTTCACAGATGAGAAATGCAAGGAGGACTGTTTAGGTAGATCCTAAAGTCCTCAAGGGGATGTTAGTAAGAAAGCTTTTGAAGGGAATGAGGGAAGTTAGACATGCTTGATGGTTTGCCACATAGATCATTGTTCTTGCCTTTCTCTTATTGGTGAGACCAGATATGATTTTCCATATATCAGGTGTTTAGATCTTGTTTTCTGAAACCTCCAACTGCCTACCCTGCCTAATAGGCCTAACATTTTTTCTTCATTTGGATGGGTGCACTTAGCCTTGCAAACCCTGATAATCCTCTTTTCTTTTTGCTGCCCTCCTATCTAAGTCTACCCTTATGTCTTCCAAGGGCCCAGATTAAGCAGTTGGGCTCCTTCCTTTCTCTATCCAACTAGTCATCTGCCAAGCTTGAACTGTTTGAGCAGGTACTTTCTCTCTAGTCTAGAACAGGCAATTTAAAACATGGTATGGCCCAGCTTGAACTGTTGGACCATCCATCAAGATAGCAGTGGCATTTTGGCTTAGTCACTTTCATGGTATTTCTTTGGGGTTCATTTCAATTATTTCTTCTAACTAGTTCATTTTCTTGCCTTTTGATTATTCTTTTAAGGCATACCCTCTTTACATTTTTTAGTTGTCTGTTTCTTTCACAAAAATGGAACCTTTGTATCATGGAAGATGAACATTTTTGGCACTTCCACTGTCAATCATGAAAAATGAAAACCTATTGGTATAGGAGGCTAACAGTGGCTCCACTTGGGGATGGCTTTTCCAGATGAAAAGCCAAGAACAGCAGGTTAGATTGCCTTATTTCTCCATTCTTGATACAGTTTGAATGTTTCTTTTGTTGGAGACCATTGCTCTGAATCCTAGGTACTTGTATGAAACACCCACTGAGCTTATTTGCTGTGAAATTACAGCTCTGTTTTTTACCTGTTTCTTTGAGTTTTCCTCGTCACCTTGATAGTTCCCAAGTGTTTTCTCTTGCTTTCCAATGATAGGACCAAAACATATATCAAGAAATGGTGCAGTACCCTGATCTTTCTCAAAATTTGCTCCACTCGGTGCTTTATTTATTTGTTGTAAATGAAATTACTGAAAATACAAATATTTATGTACAACATATGACTGTGCAGTGTTTCATCAAAGGGGGTCAAAATAATGCTTGAGCATCCTCCCATTGACTGGGCCTTCCTCAGTGTTTGAGCCATCCAAGCTCTTTAGAAAATAGGTGTTATTACCTTGTACAACATAAATGACATAAGGTCCCTTCCATAAGAAATCAAATTTACCATGTTTTCCTTTGTCCTCCCTCCTGGAATCCCATCTCAGCACTTTGTTTCCTGTAAATAAGGCTTCAACTTTGGTTCTTTTGTCAAATACTCTTTTGAGCTTCTCTTGCAGTACTTGGGTTCTTTAATAGACTTCCTCTCTTGTTTGCTGTAGGTGAATTTTCTTATTGATCCTTCTTTGAATGTCATTGGGCTCAGCTTGTATTTCTTGCAGCAACTTGATTACAAGAATACCTAAAGATGAAGGAAACCTTGCTTCCATTCCATAAACTAGTTCATATGGACTTGTGCCAATGGATCTCTTGGTGGTCAGTCTGTCTGCCCACAGTGCATTCACCAACTTCTTATGCCAATTCCTTTTATTTTCCTCCAAAACTTTCTTGATGATGTTGATGAGGCTTTTATTGGAAGACTCAGCTAGGCCGTTACCTTGAGGATAGTAAGCAGTGGAATGACCTAAGCTCATATGATATTTGTGGCAAAAGTTGATCATTTTTTTGGACATGAAAGCAGCAGCATTGTCTGTGATAATTTTGTCTGGACAGCCAAACCTGGACAAGATGTTGGTTTCTAGAAATTTTATAATAATGGAGTCATTGGCCTGCCTACAAGGGACAACTTCTATCCATTTGGTGAAATAGTCTGTAGCAGTCAGAATCCACCTATGCTGGCCAGAGGATGGAGGGTGAATTTCACCAATAAAGTCTAAACCCCATTGTTGGAATGGTCTCTCAGTTGAAACAAGTTTGAGTGGTAAAGGCAGCAGCTTTCTCTTGCCTTCAAAAATTTGGCATTTGTGACAAGACATTACAAATTTTCTCACATCAGTAAACAAGGAAGGCCAATAAAATCCAGCCCTTAGGATTTTATCAGCTGTGGACTTCCAGTATAAGTGTCCTCCATAGTCACCTGCATGGAATTCTCTGAGGATATTGTCAGTTTCATCCAATGTTAGGCAATTAAGTAAGATTCCTTCGTGATTTCTCCAAAACAAAACATTGTCTATGATACAAAACTTTGATGCTTTCATTTTCAAGAACCTTTTCTTGGTTCTGGACAACCCTGGAGGAGCTTGCAGGTTTAACAATACAAAACATATATCAGCATACCAGGGAGATTGCATAAAGGCTTGGTTGATCTGTGGAGTCACCATCTCCTGTTCGTTATCCAGTTCATTAATGTCAAGGGCTTGGAAATTGGTTTCAATCATTAGCTTGGCTAGATCTTGTCCTTTTATTAGTTTGGTAGGCTTGATTTCGATGTCATATTCTAAGATATTGGCAATCCATTTGCCCCTTTTGCCTTCAATTCCTTCTTGGGTTAGAATGTCCTTGACCACTGCATTAGGGACATAGGCAATTATATGAGAGTACAGGATATAGATTCTAAAGTCTTTGATGGCTTTTACCAATGCATAGGCTTGCTTTTCCATGATCTGATATTTCAAGGGAGCATCTCTAAGGGCCCTACTGAAAAATGCAATGGGTTTTTCACATCCTTGGTCATCTTTTTGTAACAGAACAACAACAATTGTATGCTCAGATGCAAAAGAAAAAATGATGAAATCTCTATCAAACCTAGGGCTTGTTAGGACTGGTGTGTTTGTCAATGCTCTTTTGATATCCTCAAAGGCCTGTTTAGCTTCTATGGTCCATTTGACCTTGGAATCCTTCTTCAACATATTGTTCAACAGTCTTATGAGCTCAGCCAAATTAGGGATGAATCTTCTCAAGAAATTAATCTTACCTAAAAAACCTTGCAGTTCTTTGATATTTCTTGGATGGGGAACCTGAAGGATAGCTTGAATTCTGTCTGGATCAATCCTAATACCATCTCTTGAGATTATGTGCCCTAAGAGTTTACCTTCCTCCAGGCCGAACAATGATTTCTTTGGATTCAAAGATATGCCATATTTTCTGCAAATTAAGAAAATTTGCCTTAAATGTTCTACGTGTTCTTGATCTGATTTTGAAAAGGCGGTAAGATCATCGAGATAGACAACTAGGAAATCATGGAGTTCTTTGGCAAAGGCAATATCCATTGCTCTTTGGAATGTGGCCCCTGCATTTTTAAGCCCAAAAGGCATTTTGACATATTTGAAAGTGACCCAAGGTGTTGTAAATGCAGTTTTGTCTTGATCATCCGGGTGTACTAAAATTTGATTGAATCCAGAGAATCCATCTAATAATGAGATCTTAGAGGCTCCCAGTACCCTTTGTAGGATATGATCCATTTTTGGTAAGGGGTAATGGTCTTTGAGAGAGACTTTGTTCAAATTCCTTAGGTCAACACATAGTCTAATCTCTCCCGTCTTCTTCCTAGTGGGCACTAGGTTTGAAATCCACTCTGAGAACCTGATTGGAGCAATGATTCCTGCTTCATACATACGTTTAACTTCTTTTTCGATGAGGGGAAGGAGGACCGGATTCACCCTCCTAAGCTTCTGTTTAAAAGGTTTTGGTTTTCTTTTAAAGGTATTGTGTGTTGGATGACTGTGGTATCATAGGACTTGAGGTCCTCGTACCTCCAAGCGAAAATATCTTGGAATTCTTTGAACAGTTCAATATATTTCAACTTCTGATCAGCTGGTAATGCCTTGGATAATTTTATCATTTTGGGATTGTCTATGGTTCCAATGTTATAGTTTTCAATTTCAGAATTTAGAGGTTGCAACTTTGGTTTTCTTGAGATATCATTTGAATCAAACAAGTCCTCTAAAGGGGTTAAACCTGTGGGCAGAAAATTGTCCTTTAGATCAATTACTTCGGCTTCTGTTTCAGCTGTTTCATCAAAATCTGTTTTCTTGAGCTCCTGTACATTTTCGTTGTTAAAGGTGGTAGGATGCAAAACCAGATTTGTTGTTTCAGCTGATATATTCTGTGTAATTGTGTATGCCTGTGGTTGATCATCTCTAGTGCTAGTATCAATGTTTATGCCGGAAAATTCTTCCTTTAAAGTGAGGAAGTTATTTATCTGTGTGTCACTCTCAAAGACTTGCCAATTCTTGATGTTATCCGGGACTGCAGGTCTATGTTTGATTTCAGCAGTAAAAGTGTGATTGGGTTTGAATGGTAGCTTGCAAGTGCTGGCAAAGGTTGCCAGGCTATGAGCATGTAGATTGAGCTCTCTAGAAATTTTAGTTAACTGGGATTCTGAGAAGGTATCAAGTACTTGGATAGCTGCTCCTTTATAAGCTCTTAACCTTAGATCATTTGTGATAAAGTTTCCTTTTATCTGTTGTATGATCAGATCTGAATCTCCTAAGATTGAAACTTTGGTTGCACCTAAATTTTTTATGACTTTGAGACCTAACAGAAGGGCTTGATACTCAGCCATATTATTTGTGCATCGAAAATTTAGCCGATATGCATGACCTTCAGCTCTGTCATTCTGCATATTGTGGATCCAGACTCCTGCTCCAGCTCCTAACTTGTTTACAGAGCCATCAAATTCTAAGTACCATAAGGTTTCATGATCAAGACTTGGATTGAGATCTTTAGAAAGTTGGATCATGGGCAGATTGGTTTCTTGCAAGTTACTTGATACATCATGCTCCTTTTTTATATCAGTTATACCTAAAGTCCTTTGGTCTTGAGAGGCCGATTGTTCATTCAATTCCTCCGCCTCTGCTGCCACTAATAGTTCAGAATAAGCCTTGCTGCAGATGTCAGCATTGTAGAGGATAAATGAATCCTTGTCAGAGTGTATTGAATAGATTGGGAAGTTTTGGGGCTTCTCTTGACTGCTTACCACATATTTCATTAATGTTTCGTGGTATAATCTCTTTGGCTGTCCAAAGACTGAAATGGTAGCGTAGGACAAGTCTAATTGCAAAGATCCTTTGAGTTTGGCCCCCCAGGATCTGGACAAGAGCATATCATACTTAGGAGGTATGTCAGCTACCACTACATCCATCAAAATTGTTTTGGTTGGGTATTGGACCAGGGAGACACATAAATCTTTAATCAAGCCCAAGCACCTGACTTGGCTTGAATCAAATGAGAATAGGTCTTTATAAGGTCTTGTGATGTCTAAGTCGAGTTTTTCCATTACAGATTTGGGCATTAAGTTGTGTGAGGTCCCGGAATCAAACATTTCATTGTGTAGAACCTTATCATGAATGTTTAAACTGACATAGAAGGGTGGAACCCCTCCATTTGTTGTTTTTCCGTTAACCTCAGGACCAAACAGTAACTCAGGTTGATCATCTAGGACATTCACAACATCTTTCTTGTCTGATATTTGGAGTGACCTATTAATCTGCTGTCTGTACACTTGATGTTTGGCCAATTCAGAAAGAGGGACAGATATCTTTAGCTTACTTATTTCTGTTTCCAAGTTAAAGGGATTTTCCATTTGAATTTTGGCATTAAGTGCAACAGATTTTTCCTTTTCAGCTAGGTTTTCAGTGGTCCTTTCTTCATGGTTGGTATGATTTTGAGTGAAATTGGTACCGTATTTATTTTTAGGGGTTGTACCTGACCTTGCCTTTGAAGGATAGGGTGGGGCTGGTTGGTTTTCAGAGGGCTGTTGTTCTGAGATATCCTCCACAGTGACTTCTGTGGTATGTGGGTTTGAGTTGCTAGCGGATTCTGGAAGAAAAGTCTTGTCATTGGTCTTTTTTGGCTGCTTACTGTCCCTTGGTTTAAGAGGTTCAGGTACATCTATAGTTCTACTCCTTAGTTTATACTGTTTATGTACCTCATAGACTGCTGCATCATAACCTTCTCTAAAATCAAATGATTCTCCTGACTTAGTGTGAAATTGATTGTCATTATAAACCTCTTGATCTTCTTGTGTTAAAAAAACTTGATGTTCACTGTCTAAACCCATTAGGTTGATGTGAGGCTCCTCAGTTGGTTCCCTAGATGTTGAGGCCTCAACATAATTTTCTTGGAAAAGAGGTCTAATGTGCTGGTCAAGATCAGTCCTTCCAACATTTGGATTTTGATTTTTTCTAAAATTTGGATTTCTAGCAGTGCTTGGTTGACCTTCCCATGATGATTTTCTTTCTATGGTTTCTACCCTGTCCCCAAGTCTGTCCATACCTTTGATGATTGCATCTAGTTTTTGCTCAAATGCTGAGGGTTCTTCCTTAAAAGTGGTTCTTCTTTCAGCTCTTGCCCGGTTTCTTTTGGCAATCATATTTGCCTCTACACTTATAGCTATGTCTTGCATGTCTGCCAGGGTCGCAGGGGTTCTTTCCCTTAGTTGATATGCCATATCAGCATCAAACCCATCCGGAAATTTGATTAAGGCTAAATCAGGTGGAGGCCTAAGATTTTGAGGAATGGCATCATAAACAGTGTTGAATCTGGTACAATAATCTAGGACAGTTTCTTGTGGGCCTCTCCTTATGGTGTCATACTCTGATAAAATGTGTAGAGGATCCTTTTTCTTTTCCCATCTGTTCAGGAAGGATTGATAAAGAGTGCCCGAATTAGCTATGGAATTTTGAGCAAGTGCTCTAAACCAAGTTCTTACTTCATCTGTTAAACTTTGGACAAAAATTTTCATTCTCACATCATCATCGTCTATTTCATAGTTTTCAAAGTAATCTTGCATTTTCTTGGTATGCTGTAAGGCAGTTTATGTATTGGTTCCATAAAAATAAGTGATCTTACTTTGGTATTCCTGAGGCATAACCCCAGGATTACCAGGTAGCTGCAGGGGGGCATAACGATTAGCCATATTTGCAGGGATTAATGGGCCAACAGGTAGAAGGGGAACAACTGGAACAACAGGGACAACAATAGCAGTTTGTGTATTGGGTGGAGGTGTGAATGGTATATTTTGGGAAGTGAATGAGGAAGAGGGGGAAGACTGGGTTATGTGAGGATGAACCGATGGTTTAGCAGGGGTTGGGATATAACTTTGCTGAACTGCCTCAGGGCTGGAATCAGCAAATTCTTCTGGTTCCTTTTGGTTCCTAAGAGTCTTGGGAATAAAATTAGGATTATCGAAAATAGGTGGAGGATTTGGGTCAGGATTTGACCTGGTATGCCTAGTTCCTTTTTTAGGAGCCAGCTTCCGAACTTTTTTTTGGTATTTTTAAGAATATTTTTAGAATTGTTAAGGAACTGCTCAAATTTTGGAACCGCTATCTAAAGCAGACAGCAGTTGAAAAATTCGTTCTGTCCCCAGTGGAGTCACCAGTTATGTTAACACTCAGGTTGTTCCCTTTGACTCCTAAGGGAATACGGCTGAGGTAACTGTTAACATTCAGGTTGTTCCCTTTGACTCCCAAGGGAATACGGCCAAGGTAACCACTAACCAATCTTTGGGTCACAGGTTCTAGCCTACCTATGACCAGAGAGGGCTCTCTCTTTATGCTTTAGCTTTGTTTGTGTAGAATTTTTTAGGCTAGCTATGATGCTCAAGGTTTGTTTTTTGAACTTGGTTGGATGATGATTTCAGTCAAGATATATATGCGCTCACTAGAATGTTCTAGGCCATTGGGCATGGAGTCAGTGGTCCTTTAGTTGTTTGGTGTGCTGTGTTGATACAATAGTGATGCTGCAGAGCTGGATAAGTGTCTGAGAAACAACGCTTTGAAATTGTGATTGAGTGTGATGTATCCAGTTTATGAAAGGCAATTAAGAATCTTCCAATAAATTGATATGTAGAAAAAGTGAGAATATTATTTAGAAGCAGTGAAGAGTTTCTAGATAACATTCATATTTATAGAATTAATGAAAAACATGAGCAATTAAGAATTCATGTCCATAGTTAATTCTGAAGAAAACATTTACAACAATAAAAGATTGAGCACAAGGTGTAACAAAACATATCCTGCACTATCCCTTTTCTCTATTGCTAGATTAGTGAAACATGAGCATGGTTTAATAACATAAGAAGACAAACAGAGATTGAGAAAAACTTATTATTCCATCAGACAGCACAAGAATTCTGTAACAGCACACATGTCATCAGCAAGACATCAAATTCTCAGGAAATCACTGAGCTGGTCCAGCCCTTTGTATTAGATAATCTGAAAGTATACAATACATTTGCCTCAGAGTGAAAATCACCAACCCCTAATGCGTTGCTAAGGGGGGTATATATACAAAATTTACATGAGAAAAATATCAAGGAAATGAGTTAATGGCTCATTAATGTTATGCCAACTCCTGGAGCCTTGTAGCTGAGAAAGTTAATGCTGTAATAACTCTTCAGTGCCTTAGCTGTCCAAAATAGTCAGAAACTGTTGACTAGGTGGCTGTTGGAGTCGGCTGAGGGTACGCTGTCCAAAATTTGCGTATTTTCTTATCCTTTGGGCTAGCTGTCGTTCTCCATGTGCTGAGTCACCTTTCAGCTGCCTTAAATGCTAACTTTATTTTGCTGTTTGTCTTCTAGTGAGTTGGAGCTAGCAATGACCGAACAACTGGAGCTATCGTGGCAGAATTTGAAGCATTGCCTGCCACCAATCCTCCTTGGGCAACTGATGTCTTCGAATTTTTACTAAAGTTTCATCGGCCTCTGTATATCTGTAAAAATTTGGAGGAATTTCAAAAAGGTGCTTGACCTCATTTTCAATAAAAGGCCTTCAAGTTTATTGTATAGGCTCTGTCCTGTTGGAGGCCCTGTTTCCTCAGAAGTACTGCCAGATGCAGTGATTTGATTTTCAATATAAGTTGCCATCCTGTTGGTATACTGCTCTCTGGAGATCAGTATTCCTGTACCGCTTAGTAGGCTGGGCAGTCCTTTTGCTTGCAGTGCTGCCATTTTGAGTTGGTACTCATCCACCTCACCCTGTATTTCATAGCACTTCCTCTCCACAGTTTGTACATAATTCCTGAGAGTGAGTACCTTCTTAGCTGTGAGGACAGCCTCTATTCTATTGACTATGCCAATGGATGCCAGTTCCTCCTTTTCTTGTCTGTTCAAAAAGTCCATCATTCTATTGGCCTGGTCAGGCCTGTTTCCCAGCACTGTCTTGGCCCTCTGAATCTCTGTCTGCGCTTGGCCAATTAAATCCATTTGCTCATGTATAGTTTTAATTGACTTCCATTGCTTAGTGATGGATTGGTCAATTTTGGCCCATAGAATTCTTTTTATTTCAGCCATGGTGCTTTCCAGATTCAGCTCTTTCTCCAAGGCCTTTATCTTTTCCTTTAGGGCCTTTATTTCTCTGCCTTGTTCTGCCACAGTTATTTTTGATTTATCATATTTGGCATCTAATTCTGCCAATTTTTCCTTGGCCTGTTTTATTTCATTTGCCTGGAGCTCCATTTCTTTAATGGCCTTAGTCAATTCTTCCACGCTTGTGCTGGAATCTGGAGCTGTTGTTGTTGCTGTTGCTTCTGTTGTGGGAGCCACTGCTGCCTCTGTAGTTGTTGCAGTGGTTGAAGTAGTTGGAGGAGCTTGGGATGTAGACTCTCCCTGTTTATCTTGTAATGCCCCTTCAAGCTCTTTCTCCAAATCGAGGACCTTCTGGTTTAGCTGCATTATGAGGTCCAGTTGCTCATCGACATGCTTCTCCTTTTGTAACTCTGCTGTTTGAGGGTGCTCTGTGGGCAGCAACTTTAACCTCTTCTTTAATGCATCGAGGTCATCCTCCTTTTTCTTCATAAGGGCCCTTACACCCTTTGGATCCTTAGGATCATGTCCTAGGTCGATAATAATGTCCTCAAGTGATTTTATTCTGTTGTCTTTGGCTAGGGAGGACATTCTTTCAAAATCCAACTGAATGTTGGTATTTTTCAGTGACTCTTTTAATTCATGGGCCATGGTTGCCCTATCCACCAAGGTTGCATAGACCATCTCTCCAGTTTGTTTATGGAGTTCAATTTGGTCCATGGGATGGATGTCTTTGGCCATGACCTCCACCCTTGTCTTCACATAATCTGCCGCTGATTTTGGATGGGGCACTGTAGGTTTGAAATGGCTGAGGATCATTTTCTCCTCTTGAATGTCATATACATACATTAGACTTTCTTTTTGGGCTGGTGTTGCATTTAGGAATTGTTTATAGACTTCCACCCTCAACAAGTCATTCTGTGCCTTTATTTGCTTGAAAGAAGCCTTAGTGCTTTTGGGCTTCTTGCTCTGCTGAGAGGAGGAGGACACCTCCAAACCAAGTTGTAATCCCTGCTCCTGCTGAAAGGAGCTTGTACCTGTATGTTGGCTACCCTCCCTATCTTTCCTTGAACTGTCAATGACTTCTTCAGTGATGTCTTCTACCTCTGGGGAGTCAGCCCTTTGCCTTTTGGTCTGGGGTTGTTGGGAGGATCCACTAGCAGGAGTGGACTCTTCTCTGTCTCTTTTCGTACCCCTCTCCTCCTGTGCTGGGGTCTGCAAAATTGGAGCTGTTGGTGGCTCAGTTTGTGGAGGGGGAGTCTGCTCTGGTTGCTGCCCTTGTTGCTGCTCTTGTTGCTGCTCACTTGAAGGGGCAGGCTTTTCTTTCACGGTTTCTTCTTCAGCACCCATTATTCCTTTCCCTTTGTCTGTACTTGGTGCTGCTGTAGAAGGTGCCTGTGTGGCTGGTGCAGTTCTTGAGGCCGAGGTCCCTTCTCCTGCTGAGTGCGGTCGTTTGAAGGGTACCTGCTGCACAGAATCTAGGTCAAGAGTCTTTTCCAATTCCTTGACATTCTTTTGCATTATCTCTTCTTCAGTTAATTTTTCAATTAAAGTATCCTGCTGCCATTCTTGCTGGTTGGCATATTTTTCAATGTGTGGATATTTGCAATGCTTATAACCTAGTAGCCTGTACTTGACTCTTCTAGCAGTAATGAAGCCTTCAGGGTTGTAAGGGACCCACCGGAAACTGTGTGATTGTTATAGACAATTTTGTGCCTTACAGCAATAAGCATGAATTGTCAATAATCCAAGGGATCCAAAGTTCCCTAAACATGATGTTCCTACCCCTAGAGGAACAAGGCCAGCAAACCAACAGCTCTCAGATCAGTTCTCCACCTGAAAACACTCAAAAACAAGCAATCCTGAAATCAAAGCAGGTGCTCCACTAGGCTTCTGCGCTGAAACACAACTGCTCCATGGTGTACCTGCGTTGGGCGAGTTTGGACATGTGGCACAGTGAGTCATTGCTTTGGAATCTTCCAAAAATGACACTTGGGTCAGGTATTTCGCCTTGTGATGAGTCAGAGGCTTTGTTTCTCCAAATGGAAGCAAGGTTCACCAAGTGGACTCAAGAACTGAAGATCAACTGAAGATTAACTGAAGAGAGAGAGGACACAAGGCAGCTACACATCAGTTGCAAGATGACTCATCCTTTCTCAATTCATCTATATATTGAGCTCTCTCCTATGAGCTCAGGAGGCTGGAATTTGGTGCAAAGTAATGATATGCTGTTGGTTTCATTCTTGAGTTATTGGGTGATTGTTTGAGAGAGGTGAAGAAGAGCAATTCTTTCTGCTGGGAGATGTTGCTGGGTTGGAGCCTGCAATGGTTGTAATCCTCTCAGAACCTTTATTTCTTCATTAATAAAAGCTATTGAGGTTCTTCTATGTGCTCTTGTTTCAGTTATATATTGTGATGATTGCATGTTTGGTTTACACTAATCCATGAACCAGTTATGATTGCATGCCTCTTGTAGTTTCCTTCTTTGTTATTTTGCAGGATCTCATCGTAGCTGGGCGAGCAGAAGAACAAAGAGCTAGGAGCAAGCAGCCAAAGAGAAGAGTTTGGATTCGACATTAAGCGCAAGGCAACGGTTAGTGCTTTCTCCATCCTCTTTTGCTTTCATAAAGAAGTAAACCTTCAGTAGTTTGTTTTACAGTTGTTGCTAAGGAACTGTCACCCTTAGAGTGGGTTAGGGTCATCCGAGTCGGATACCTTTCCCTACAACAAACTGGCGACTCCGCTGGGGATCGTATCCGTTTGATTGTGTTTGTAGTATCTTTGTTATTCATTTCCTGAAGAAAAGAGTACCAAATCGAAAAGCTTTTGACTATATCAAAAGCGAAGTAGAGGGCAGCTACTCTTGCTCATTTTCTGAGCAGATTCATGATTTGAAGAGCTGATCTACAAAGATCCTTGTAAGCTCTTAGTTATAGCTTTGTACCTTCTAAATCATCCCTTTGAGTATGCTTGACTGAATGCTTCTGATTTGAGCAAAAACCGTGCATTTTTGAGAAAATTATGACCCGGAAACTGTGAAAACGCAACTCTCGTTTTCCAAAGCAGGTAGTACACAGGCTACCTGCTTTGCAACGCAGGTCCCGAACTAGCTACCTGCGCTGAGAGCCAGTTTGACTGTGCAGAGCCTGCGTTGACCCAAATTTGCTTAGTGCATTTGGGGTTTCCTCCTTTCTCTTGCCTGTTTTCACTTAGTTTTACTGCTAGGTGTCAGTCTTGTGCCTGTTTTGAAACCAATATTACTTGCCATCATTCCGCCTCTGTTATATAACGAAATTGTACTTGTTCTTTGTATTTCTTACTCATTTACAATTTCGCATAACGAAAAGTAAACTAGTCATGCTTTAGGCCTCTTAGATCTGAACCTGTGTTAGGCGTTTTGCTGGTCTAAAGAGTTAGCTTGTTTGCTGTCCATAGCTGGTTAGTCGTTTTACTTTCGTTCGTATGGTTTGATTTCATGTATTTCCAGTGATTAAGCAAGTGAATCTTAAGGTGTCTTTTGATTTTGGACAAGCTTGTTTACTTTCGCTTTAAATCGAAATCAAAGTTATATAACCACTTTCTTTTTGTATCCATCCACATTAAGAAAGGGAAAAGAAAATACATGCATTGTGCATTTTGCATTTGACTGTGTGCTTGACGATTTAGAAAAAATTGCATTTTAGTGTGTGCTCTATGATCTGTGTGAAAAGATTTGCCTTTCTTTTCCCTCAGTAGTTAAGGTTTTCAAAGTTGAAAGATTGAAAAGTTTGCTTCTCATCTTAGACTGCATTCAGGAATTTGTTATATACATCTCGTGGTGATCCTTAAAGGCAAACTGATAAGCAAGATCAACATTAAAATAAATCCAATTTACATAACAACGCTTTGTAACATAACGCAAACACATAGAGGTCTAGGTAGAGACGTGTTCCGGCGTCGTTAAACATAGTGACTGTCGATCTCTACGAAGGTGGGTGATTCCTCCTGAGAGTCGGTGGCACTAATACAGACTTGTGCTCCCACGTACCGTCGCGTATATATTGGAAGACCCCTATAGGCAATTATCCTTTATCCATAGGAAGCCGTGTCGACCGCCCTACTGATCGCGATGCAGTGAACACAACATTCACGAAGATCGACCACCCGTACCGTAAAACGTATTCTGTGGTTTCGCGAAAAGTTTGGCACACCCTCTGCCTAGAACTCCAGAGCAGTTTCTTTTGGCCTTTTTCAAACTCTATAACTGAAAAAGTCCATCCGAGCATTTGTCACTTCGGGCTCGTTAAAACATCGAAGGCGACTAGAGTCATCTTTAGCTTTTTCTCGACTCTTAAAACATGAAAAAGCAAGTTTGTGTCTAAAAGCGTCGTTAATAAAATTTATTTTAAGCGGAACAAAATCACCTGTTATTTCCACGTTGATCTTTCAGTTGAAAAGTATGGAGCCCACCAACCAAGGAGGCAACCTTGGCGGAAGTCCAAATCCCTTCTCCTCTTGGGGAGATGTTGGTGCGCCTCATATGGCAACATTGTCACTTCCAGGATTGACAATTGGCCTACCTGTATGGCTCTTTTCAACTAATGTAGTCCAGATCGCCACTAATCCTGAGCAGTCGAATCAACAGTCAGACCAGTCTAGGACTACCCACCAGCCTTCCACTTCTTACAATACTTCCTCTGATCCTTCATCTTCGCAAGGTAGAGCTGGCAAAAGTCAGCCTCCCAAGGAGAAGAAGGAAAGGAAGAAGAGAGAAAAGAAGCAGAAGGAGCCTATGGCGAAGGCGACTGGGGGCAAGCAAAAGACAGCTGACAAAAACCCACACACTGCACCGACCGGGCCTAAATCGCCGTGTGTCATTTGCGAAGGGGCCCACTTCCATCGTGATTGTCCTTGTATTCCCCGGATACTAAGGGACTGGTCCCCAAGATTGCACAATCCGGTAGCATCAACCTCTGGCAGTCATGTTGATTGCAGTCCGTCAACTAGCGAGAGTGAAGGACGAAGAGGGAGACCAAGATCACCCTGTATATTGTGTGAAGGCGAGCATGCCATCCACAGATGTCCATTCTTAGATGAGGCAAAGAGAGTTTTGGAAGATCGTCCGGTTTCGCCGTTACGACTTCCTCCTGGATACCAAAAACTCGCGCCTAATCCCTCGATAGTTGAAAATCCAGCTGACCCGCCCAAGTGGTCAGCTGAAGTGTCGGTCATTGAGAATGAACCTACTGAATCCAGACCAGACGAAAGTCTAAAGGTCGAAACGGCAGTTGACCCGGTTCTTCCTTCAGAGGTTTCATCGTCCAATGACTCCGTCATTGAAGACCCATCTTCAAATGACACCCTCACTGAAGAGGATAAGGATGACACCGTCCATATTCTTTTCATCAACACAGACTCTGATGAGCATCAGGGCAATGCGCCCATTCCTTTATCGCAGGAAGGAACATCGTCAGGGTCGTATCCGGCCGTATATTCGGTCCCACCACCAAGCAACCTAGTTGTATCCTTTGATTGGAATCAACTAGGCAGACCCCGGTTACCAGCCAGTATCCCATTCAGAATCATAGTCCAAATCTACAGAATGGTGATGGCTGGAACTATCATTGATGAAGGGGCATCTGTGAGTATCCTTTCCTCTGTTGCTTGGAAAGCACTGGGTTGCCCGGCGCTTTTACCTGAGATGAGAAATCTATCAGGTTTTGATAAAGGAACCAGTCACCCGTTAGGGATTCTCCCCAATGTTCCGGTTACATTGAAAGGGAAAACAGTTCGCATGAACATCATGGTCGTCCAGGGACCCTTGGCATATAACTTACTCCTTGGACGAGACTATATATATTGCATGGAGGCAATAGTGTCCTCACTCTTTAGAGTCATGTGTTTTCCGCACGAAGGAAGAATGGTCCAGCTAGTAGACCAACTTTCATTTCCAGGATCACGCATTGCAAATAGTCAAATACCATCCCTTAACGGTTTATTCGCTCAAGGAATGCCACCGCCCCCGGTTCTACTTCCCGATGAATGCGAGTAATTCGGAAAGAAAGAACTGGGACCCAGGGGGCATGCACCCTGGCCTGCCTCGGGCAGAGAAAACCTTAGGTATAAAGTTAATTTCCGCAGAAGGATGGACTAGTCCGTACCCCGTCCGGCAGAGGAAGAGAGGGTTGTTCTAGGATAAAATTCTTTTGTCAAAGTTATGTGAGCGAAGCAATCGCTCCCTTTGTCTAAAGAAGTGGGCTCTCCTAAGGAGGGGGTCTATTTGTGGCAGCAAGAAGCCACCATCTTTGAATGTCAAGCCTCACCCATTAAAACAAGCTGTTTTGAAGGATAAGTAGGGGCAGTCTTCAAAGAAAGAGATGAAATTGCTGCAACAAGTAGTCACCATCCTTAGCAACCTAATGATAGACATCGCCGAAAAGAGAGTTTAGTTTGCGGCAGCAAACAAAACCATTTTTCGGATAATAAGTAAGAGATGGCAGAATCTCGAAATTATACTTTATACCTGGGGGCATGCAAACCTTTTGGAGTGCAAGCACGGGACGACTATTTATTTTTTTAAATTTTTAGGTCCTCCCTTTAAACCTGTAGGTCTAACCCGTTAAACTCGTAGGATTAGCCGTTTCTAGCTTGCATAAAGAAAGGATGAAGGGCAAAAGTTAAAACCTGCCAATTTGGAGTAATTAGTGAGGTATCGCTCCTTAAATAAGATTACCTCACCTAAAGCATTCCTTGTATTAAGACTGGTATAATTCGAGCAGTTTTAGCAATGTTCATGCTCGTTAAAAAATAAAAGCAATCATCGAGCAGTTTTTGTGCAGAAGTTCATGCTCGTTAAAAAATAAACGTAAATTGTGAGCAATCTTTCCCTAGCAGTTCAAGCTCATCCAGAAAAAATGAACCGGTAAACAACCTCGAGAAATGTAACCTTTGAAAGCCATATTAAAAGCCCTTGGTCGTGTTTATATGCCATCACCTCCATCTGTTCATTTGGCCAATCGTTCACCTCCATATGTTTGTTTACCCATTTTGAGGAACAGCTGCGAAGAGTGATTTCACTTAGCCATCCTTGTGACACTGCCGTGATTGGAGAATTCCAACCTGTACCTGGAATCTGCTGCTATCCCTGTTCATCACTCGTTCCTCAAAAGACGAGTCTTCTTTGAGCTCTTTTCACTGACTCGTAAAATATGAAAAGTTTGCCGAGTTTTGGCCTTCCAGCTCGTTAAAGCGACCGGAAAGCTATCCCTCCTCTAGATTTTAATCTTTTTGGACCTGAGGGATTATTGCACAAAAAGATCGAGCGCTTGTTTGTTCGGCTCGTTAAAGCAACCGAAAATTCATCCCTTCTGTATTGTTTTAAACTTTTTCGGACTTAAGGGATTAGATGACGAAAAAGGAATTTTGGAGTTAACTTTTCGTACCTTTTCAGACTCTCTAAAAATGAAAAGGACCGAGTTTTCCTTGTCGTTAGACTCGTTAAAATGATTAAATAGCGACAAACTTGTCTTTAGACGAGAACGAGTTTCCCTATCGCTAGGCTCGTTAAAACATAGCGATGGGCTTGCCCGAAGGGCAGGTTATAGAACAAGCATATGTTATCCTCCTCAAGCTTGACAAAAATAAAGAGGTACTGGTCAGCAATGACTGGGGAAAAATTGGGAGAACCTCACAGCATTAATGGTAGCAAGTCGCTCTTGAACATGACACTTTGTCCTCCGTAGCACATCGGGTTGGGTTGTTTCATTCACCGGTTGCAGAACCATGGTCCTCGCCACACCATCCACATTGGGGTAATGCTACCAATCCATCACATCAGTGTCGTTATATGTTCAAGAGATGTGGTTCTGTAAAGAGTCAACCGTGTTCCACCCACTGCCATACATTATCCTTCATCCACTTCATGACCGCCACCCTGAATCATACATCACAGTTTGTTTTCACCTCATCATAATCACTAGCTCCGTTCCGTGTCACTGATGTGGGATTCATTAAGGCCCTCCTTTGACGGATCGCTCCTTGTCGACATCAGCTCATTATCCAAGGAGTTGATCTAGGAACACCCCCCTCAGTACTTTGAAGCTTGCATGCCTCAATGGCAAGTTTCTCACTTCCGGCGACAGGTATACATCAATGACCTTCGACCAGAAGATTTTGCATGGTGGTCGACGCCAAGTCCTTTATTCCCACCATGTAGATTGTACTGCCGTACCTTGAGGGTCATCATCCTTATCGGTGATTCCTCTCGCGCTTGTTAACGGTTTACATCATTGACCGGTAATCAAGCGATGTCTTTCCATGTTCGACTTCAAGAAATTCTCACATGGATCGACTTGTACATCGAGTGAAGATCGGAAGAGATTGAAGACCCCGGATCTAGTTTCATCCATCCGGGCTGCGATATATATTCAGGACATAAAGACATTTGATATGTACATCATTACAGCAGATGATCATCCTTCTCAAAGGATGATAATTTCGGCAGAGAATTATCAGTCTACATCAGACGATCGTCTGTTCTATGTACCAAAATGTATTTATAAAGCTGAGCATGGGAATGCCCGCCTCAGCTAGATCATGAAAAATGTATGAAAAATAATGTATTGTATTGTATCTTATTACAGGACACTTCTCAGCAGATTGAATGAACTTCGGATCCTCTCAATAAAGCATTTCACCCGATAAACGACCTCATACTTTAGGGGGCATCTGTTATAGACAATTTTGTGCCTTACAGCAACAAGCATGAATTGTCAATAATCCAAGGGATCCAAAGTTCCCTAAACATGATGTTCCTACCCCTAGAGGAACAAGGTCAGCAAACCAACAGCTCTCAGATCAGTTCTCCACCTGAAAACACTCAAAAACAAGCAATCCTGAAATCAAAGCAGGTGCTCCACTAGGCTTCTGCGCTGAAACACAACTGCTCCATGGTGTACCTGCGTTGCAAAGCAGGTAGAACAAAGCCCACCTGCGTTGGGCGAGTTTGGACATGTGGCACAGTGAGTCATTGCTTTGGAATCTTCCAAAAATGACACTTGGGTCAGGTATTTCGCCTTGTGATGAGTCAGAGGCTTTGTTTCTCCAAGTGGAAGCAAGGTTCACCAAGTGGACTCAAGAACTGAAGATCAACTGAAGATTAACTGAAGAGAGAGAGGACACAAGGCAGCTACACATCAGTTGCAAGCTGACTCATCCTTTCTCAATTCATCTATATATTGAGCTCTCTCCTATGAGCTCAGGAGGCTGGAATTTTGTGCAAAGTAATGATATGCTGTTGGTTTCATTCTTGAGTTATTGGGTGATTGTTTGAGAGAGGTGAAGAAGAGCAATTCTTTCTGCTGGGAGGTATTGCTGGGTTGGAGCCTGCAATGGTTGTAATCCTCTCAGAACCTTTATTTCTTCATTAATAAAAGCTATTGAGGTTCTTCTATGTGCTCTTGTTTCAGTTATATATTGTGATGATTTCATGTTTGGTTTACACTAATCCATGAACTAGTTATGATTGCATGCCTCTTGTAGTTTCCTTCTTTGTTATTTTGCAGGATCTCATCGTAGCTGGGCGAGCAGAAGAACAAAGAGCTAGGAGCAAGCGGCCAAAGAGAAGAGTTTGGATTCGACATTAAGCGCAAGGCAACGGTTAGTGCTTTCTCCATCCTCTTTTGCTTTCATAAAGAAGTAAACCTTCAGTAGTTTGTTTTACAGTTGTTGCTAAGGAACTGTCACCCTTAGAGTGGGTTAGGGTCATCCGAGTCGGATACTTTTCCCTACAACAGTGATAGCTTGTATTTGTCTTTGAGGATTAGGTCAGCATCTTCCCATCCTTCTTTTTTATTCATGATGAAGGGGCTCAAGTGGTGCTTGAATTTGAGATGGGCTTTCTTTTTGGAGCTGTGAAAGTGAGTGAGGTCAGAGAGAATTAACTGCCTATAATACTCCAAGGCAAATATCCTCATAGGCACATATTTTGGGAGCCTGTATGGATAGAGCTCACAGCCATAGACTCTGATGACTGTATGATCCTCATATAGGTACCAATCACCTATTTTGTAATTCTTGGAGAGCTGCAGGACCTTCTGTATTTCAATTGATATTCTGGGAGGAGGGGACCTCATCAATAAGCAAGAGACAGGGTATACAAATTGATCAATAAATTCACAATAGGAATAGGGTGAATTTTGGACTTCGTGAAAGACAGATGTCCAGAAGATAACAGATCTTCTTTCCCCTTTATAATCCAGCTTTTTGATGTAGCATGGAAAGGCCTCAGACTGATAATACATGAAAAGGTGATAGATAAATGATGAATACTTGAAGACGCCCTGTTTGTCCACTTTGCACAACTGATCATGAATCTTGTTAGCTATGAACTTGGCAAAGTTATATTTGCGGGCAGTGTTGGCATTATGTTTCTGGTATGGCTATATGTTACAGATATTGTACTTGATGGCAACTCCCGTGGCAAGGCTCTCAATTTGTTGAAAATTAAGAAGTACGCAGGAAATCAGTTCAGAAGGTGCGTACCCGCAGGTACACCATGCAGGGACCGCGTCCAGATACGCAGGCCAGCCGTTCAGGAAGTGCGTACCCCCAGTGCACACATTTCAAGGCAAAGAAATTCACATGTGGGGTTTTCTTATGTGTTACTCTTGGTATTTAGCCGATGGTATTGGGTTATTATGGTGTCGGCTCGTGGTATTGTTCCATGATTTTAGGAGGAGCTTGCCTATATAAAGCAAAGGAGATCACTTGGCTAAGCATCTTTTGCAATTGAATATATTTAGATCTGAAATATTGGGTTATGGTCTTAAAAGCTTGATCTATATGAAAGGGAAGTTGAAGGCGAATCTGTGAAGGGTGATCTCTCGAGCGCATGATCAGATCTGAGCAACTGTGCCACTCTGGTGGACTGCCTATTCGGCCCTAATCAGAAGGACGCAGGTGTTTAACAGAAGAGCTGCGTGGGTACGCAGTGCAGAAGCAGGAGATCTGCATGGGGACGCAGAGCAGAAACAGGAGACCTGCGTCGGTACGCAGAGCAGAAGAAGGAGAGCTGCGTGGGTACGCAAAGCGACTAAGGTTCAGGTGCGTCCGTATACTAAAAGTACGCGACGCGATAATGTCTCTGGGTGCGTACCTGCAGTAATAGTACGCAGCGTGGTTCAAGGAAGAGTGCATGGTCACGCAGTGCGGCAGAAGGATCTCTGCGGGTATACGCAGGGAAGCAGAAGGTGAACTGCGTAGCGACACAGGCCACAGAAGAGAAAACTGCGTATCTGTTCTGTTGATTGAATTTTTCTGTTGATAAGGTGTTCTGGGTTAGTTCTGTTATTGCTGATCTGATAACTGTAGTGGACTGTAACTTTTATGTACTTGATGATCATTTGATGTTTTATGAAAAGAAGTAGGGGGTTGTGGCTCCCTTCCAGGAGAGACTGGAAAACGAGAGAGAGAGAGAGAGTTGTAGCTCTCTGCAGGTTGCAGCCTGCGTACTGGTAAAGGACTGCACCAGTACAAAACCATTGTAAAAGAAGTTTCTAATTTGAAAGAAGATAGAGACATATTGCAGCAGGTGGTTTTCACCCACATTGGGTTTCCACCTTACATCTTGTGTTCTTTGGTGTGACTATCTGTTTTTCCTTGTTCATGCTCATTATTTTATGGTACTGACATGCAAAAATAATTCAAAGAACAAATAAGGAAGATTTATTAAAAGAATTAGATAATACTGATTCACCCCCCCTCTCAGTATTATTTTCAACAATTGGTATCAGAGCAGGTCCTTCAAAGAAGCTTGATCGCTTGAAGGTAGATCGTTCATCATGAGCAACTACGAGAGAGAAGCATCAATCAGGCCACCGGTTTTTGATGGGACAAACTTCAATTATTGGAAGGTAAGAGTTACTGCCTATCTTCAATCTCTTGGTACAGAAGTTTGGGACATCGTAGAGACAGGCTATGCTTTTCCTTCAGCTACTCCTACAGATGCAGCCGAGAAAAAGAAGTATGAAACAAATGCGAAAGCAGTCAGTACTCTATTAGGATGTATATCTCAATCAGAATTCATGAAGGTAATGCACTATAAATCCGCAAAAGAGATATGGGACAAAATTGTCACGAGCTATGAAGGAGACGAACAGGTAAAACGTGCTAAACTTCAAACTCTCAGAATTCAGTATGAGACTCTCAAAATGTATAATGATGAAAGTGTGGCTAACTATTTTCTTTGGGTAGATGAGGTTGTTAATTGTATGAAAAATTTGGGTGAAGAAATAAAAGAGGCTATTGTGGTTGAAAAGGTCCTAAGATCATTGTCCCCCAAGTTTGAATCTAAAGTATCTGCAATAGAAGAAAAGGAAAATCTACGAATTCTTACTATGTCTCAGCTACATGGAATTCTAACTGATTATGAAATGAGAAAGGGAGGTCCATCAGACAGAAGAGAAGCTGCTTTCAAGGCATCAAGCAAAGGAGATTATTATGAAGCAAGCCACGTCCCAGAAGAAGAGGAAGAAGAATCAAATTTTGTCAGAAATCTTCAAAGGGGTTCTGGAAGGTTCAGAGGTAAGTTACCTTTTAAATGCTTTGCTTGTGGAAGAGTAGGTCATTATGCTGCAAAATTTCCTTATAAGGATAAAGGAAAGGAACCTGCTAGATGGAACAAGAAACAGAACGCAAATAAGAAAAGCTACTACACTCATGAAGATAGTGATGGTCTATCAAACAGTGATGAAGATGAACAAGGTAATGAATATAAATTGTTAATGGAATTTCAAGATGATGATTATATGGATGCTATAGATATGGATAACCTTTATGATGAAATTACTAGACTCAAGAGATGTATAGAAGAAAAGAACATGATCATTGATACTCTACAATTTCAAATTAATGAAAAGGAAAAACATCTTGAAAAATTAGAAGGTGAAATTGTTCGTCTTAGAAAAGAGATTGAGAAAACAAAAGCTATTAATCTCAAGTTTGTCAAAGGATCTGAAACTTTGGATGAGATTATCAATGTGCAGCGGTCTCCACTAAACAAGACAGGTCTAGGCTATAATGGAGAAACTTCTCAAGCATCCACCTCAAAAAGTTATCTTGATGCAGCAAGAAGAAATGAGCAAAAGCACAATGAAGATCATCAGGTAAAGCAGGGACGAATTACAAACAGAAACTATCAGGGGCAATCCATCTTAAGGGTGAACAAAAGCTACAACCAGCCACAGGTAAAATCTTCTCAATTTGGTTCAAGAATAGATGAAAATAGAAATTACAATCAGTTGGCTGGTAGATTCGATAACCGCAGAAGTTTCTTCAATGGACAATGCTTTTCTTGCCATAACTTTGGTCACAAAGCAACTCAATGTGTTGCATATAAAACGATCATGACTAGGGAAGCTCAAAAAGAAAGAAGTATGACAGGAATTACAAAAAGAACCTATAACAACTTTTCAGTTCTTGAAAATGAAGTTGAATGCTCTATTTGCAATAACTTTGGTCATGAAGACTCTGAATGCAGGAGCAGGTTACAGCAGAAAAAGGAACAAGCCTCAAGCACCAAAACATGGAGAATAAAGGAACCACAAACAGAAAGATGTGGGATAGCATTTTATGCAGAGGGACAGGAAAATCTATGGTACATTGACAGTGGATGTTCGAAGCATATGACAGGTGATAAAGAAAAACTTGAGTCTTATTCTGCTCTAGAAAAAGGAAAGAAAGTCTCTTTTGGAAATGATACTCCTGCAACTATAAAAGGAAAAGGCATTGCTCAGTTAAAAGAAAAGGTCAAGGCTGGAAATGTTTTGTATGTTGATGGATTGAAGCATAATCTTCTAAGTGTCAGCCAGATGTGTGATCAAAGAACCGAGGTTATATTTAGATCAAATGGATGTCTTGTTCGTGATCTTGATACAGGTAAAACAGTGATCAAAGGCAAAAGAACTCCAAATAATCTGTACATATTTGAAGAAGGACAACAACAATGCTATCTGAGCAAGGATGATGAGCACTGGTTATGGCATCGGAGGTTGGGGCATCTAAGCTTTTCACAAATAAGGAAAGCATGCAAATATCAGGCAGTTCGTGATCTTCCAGATATCAAAATTCCTGACAACACCATATGCAAATCATGTCAGTTTGGAAAACAAACCAGAACTAACTTTCCAGAGAAGGAAGGATCAGCTAGCATGCCTCTTGAGCTAGTTCATACAGATACATGTGGTCCATTCAGGAAAAGAACACCTAGAGGAGAAGAATACTTGATATTATTCATTGACGATTTCTCCAGGTTTGTCTGGCTAGGACTTATGAAGCACAAAGATGAAGCATTCGAAAAATTCAAATCCTTCAAAGCCTTGGTGGAAAATGAATCAGGTCACAAAATTAAGTGCCTCAGATCCGACAGAGGTGGGGAGTTTACCTCAAATGAATTTTTCGATTTCTGTGAAGAACATGGGATAAGAAGAGAATTCTCTACAGCTAGAACTCCTCAGCAAAATGGAGTTGTGGAAAGAATGAACAGAACAGTCCAACAAATGGCTCGTGCTATGCTTGATGAATCAGGAACTCCCGCAAATTTCTGGGGTGAAGCTGCACATGCTGCGGTTGTTATTCTCAACAAAACAAATGTCCGGGTGAACAGCACTCAAACTCCTCATGAGCTCTGGAGTGGTAAGACTCCTTCGGTAAAGCACTTCAAAATCTTTGGGAGCAAATGCTATATCAAGAATACTGATGAGCAGCTTGGCAAACTTGAACCCAGAGCAGATGAAGGCATTCTTCTTGGTTACTCTCCACATAGCAAAGCATACAAATGCTACAATAAAAGACTTGGCAGAATTGTGGACAGCATTGATGTAGTGGTTGATGAGAAGGGATACATTCCTAGGCAAGTACATCATGAAAACATCGAAGAAGATGAAGGCTACCCTCAAAGACAGAATGATGAAGAGGAAGAACCTCAAGAAGAACCTCAAGAAGAACCAGAGGAGCAGACAAGAATAGAAGAGAAAACCCCATCCAGATATGTTCAGAAGAATCATCCAGAATCTCAGATTGTGGGGCAGAAAGAAGCAGGTGTACAAACAAGAAGAACAGTTGCAGAAGCCTCAAGCTATTTGGCATTACTCTCCTCCACTGAACCACAAAATATGAAAGAGGCATGCAAAGATGAATTTTGGGTGAAAGCAATGGATGAAGAACTTGAGCAAATCGAAAAGAACAACACTTGGGAGCTGGTTCCTAGACCAAAGGATAAGAATGTTATCGGAACAAAATGGGTCTTCAAAAACAAATTGAATGAAAATGGAGAAGTAATTAGAAATAAGGCCAGACTTGTTTGTAAAGGGTATGCGCAGCAAGAAGGAATAGACTTTGAAGAAACCTTTGCTCCTGTTGCAATACTTGAGGCCATCCAAATGTTCCTTGCTCTCTCAAGTTTTCAAAACTTCAAAGTATTTCAAATGGACGTGAAATCAGCCTTTCTGAATGGAGATTTGGAAGAAGAAGTGTACATTGAACAGCCAGATGGGTTCATTCTTGGAAATGATCCAAATCTTGTATGCAGATTGAAAAAGGCTCTCTATGGTCTCAAACAAGCTCCAAGGGCTTGGTACTACCGTTTGGACAAATATCTTCATCAACAAGGTTTTTCAAAAGGATCGGCAGATAGCAATCTTTATATAAAAATTGAAAATGACAAATTGCTAATACTTGTTGTGTATGTAGATGACATCATTTTTGGGAGCAATGAAGAAGCTATGAGTCAAAACTTTGCCTTGGTCATGAAGAAAGAATTTGAAATGTCCTTGCTAGGAGAACTGACATATTTGCTTGGTTTGCAAATCCAACAAAAAGAAGGAGGAATCTTTTTATCTCAAACCAAGTATCTCAAACAGATTTTGAAGAAATATGGTATGGAAGATGCAAAACCAGTATGTACACCCATGGTCACAGGATGTAGCCTCAGTGCAAATGATGAATCTGCAGCAGTACATCAACCAACCTACAGATCTATGATTGGAAGTTTACTTTATTTGACAGGTACCCGATCGGACATCATGCATGCAGTTGGAATAGTTGGAAGATTTCAGGCAAATCCGAAGGAGACTCATCTTCAGGCAGTGAAGAGAATTTTCAAATATCTTCAAGGCACTCAAAATTATGGCTTATGGTATCCTAGAGATACAGATCTTACACTTCATGCTTATACAGATGCAGATTGGGCCGGAAGCGTGGATGACAGGAAAAGCACAAGTGGTGGTGCGTTCTTTATGGGTTCCAGACTGGTATCTTGGTTCAGCAAGAAACAGAGTTCAATTGCCTTGTCTACAGCTGAAGCGGAATATGTTGCTGCTGCATCTTGTTGCACCCAACTCCTTTGGATGATGCAGACTTTGCAGGATTTTCAAATCACTTGTAAACCACCAATCCCCATCCTATGTGATAACACAAGTGCAATCAGCATCTCAAAGAATCCTGTTATGCATTCAAAAACCAAGCACATACCAATCAAGTACCATTTTCTCCGGGAACAAGTACTTGAACAGAAGGTCAAGTTGGAGTATGTTCCTTCTAAGGAACAAGTTGCTGATATTCTCACCAAACCATTGCCCAGGGACACTTTTGAATACCTCAGGCAAAAGCTGGGGGTTGTTGATGCATCATCTTATTGTTGAACCTTTTCTGATTGATGGTACAGGTTCAGGGGGAGCATATAATGCATTGTTGGCATTCTGGAGGATGGTCAGAAGGAGATCTTGGAAATAGCTGCAATATGTCTCTATCTCTTTCATGGTAGATTATGGTTCTTTGTTGCAGATCTGGTTCATTTTCAGGGGGAGCATGATCTTAGGGGGAGCATACCCCTTTGCCCTTGATGTCAAAGGGGGAGAATGAAGCTGAAGTTTGTGAGGTTGCCATCAAGTCCAAAGGGGGAGATTGTTGGCATTATGTTTCTGGTATGGCTATATGTTACAGATATTGTACTTGATGGCAACTCCCGTGGCAAGGCTCTCAATTTGTTGAAAATTAAGAAGTACGCAGGAAATCAGTTCAGAAGGTGCGTACCCGCAGGTACACCATGCAGGGACCGCGTCCAGATACGCAGGCCAGCCGTTCAGGAGGTGCGTACCCCCAGTGCACACATTTCAAGGCAAAGAAATTCACATGTGGGGTTTTCTTATGTGTTACTCTTGGTATTTAGCCGACGGTATTGGGTTATTATGGTGTCGGCTCGTGGTATTGTTCCATGATTTTAGGAGGAGCTTGCCTATATAAAGCAAAGGAGATCACTTGGCTAAGTATCTTTTGCAATTGAATATCTTTAGATCTGAAATATTGGGTTATGGTCTTAAAAGCTTGATCTATATGAAAGGGAAGTTGAAGGCGAATCTGTGAAGGGTGATCTCTCGAGCGCATGATCAGATCTGAGCAATTGTGCCACTCTGGTGGACTGCCTATTCGGCCCTAATCAGAAGGACGCAGGTGTTTAACAGAAGAGCTACGTGGGTACGCAGTGTAGAAGCAGGAGATCTGCGTGGGGACGCAGAGCAGAAACAGGAGACCTGCGTCGGTACGCAGAGCAGAAGAAGGAGAGCTGCGTGGGTACGCAGAGCGACTAAGGTTCAGGTGCGTCCGTATACTAAAAGTACGCGGCGCGATAGTATTTTTGGGTGCGTCCCTGCAGTAACAGTACGCGGCGCGATAATGTCTCTGGGTGCGTACCTGCAGTAATAGTATGCAGCGCAGTTCAAGGAACAGTGCGTGGGCACGCAGTGCGGCAGAAGGATCTCTGCGGGTATACGCAGGGAAGCATAAGTGAACTGTGTAGCGACGCAGGCCACAGAAGGGAAAACTGCGTATCTGTTCTGTTGATTGAATTTTTCTGTTGATAAGGTGTTCTGGGTTAGTTCTGTTATTGCTGATCTGATAACTGTAGTGGACTGTAACTTTTATGTACTTGATGATCATTTGATGTTTTATGAAAAGAAGTAGGGGATTGTGGCTCCCTTCCAGGAGAGACTGGAAAACGAGAGAGAGAGAGAGTTGTAGCTCTCTGCAGGTTGCAGCCTGCGTACTGGTAAAGGACTGCACCAGTACAAAACCATTGTAAAAGAAGTTTCTAATTTGAAAGAAGATAGAGACATATTGCAGCAGGTGGTTTTCACCCACATTGGGTTTCCACCTTACATCTTGTGTTCTTTGGTGTGACTATCTGTTTTTCCTTGTTCATGCTCATTATTTTATGGTACTAACATGAAAAAATAATTCAAAGAACAAATAAGGAAGATTTATTAAAAGAATTAGATAATACTGATTCACCCCCCCTCTCAGTATTATTTTCAACAGGCAGGGGGTTGGCCTGGGCTGTAGGCAGCTAACAATACCAACATTGTTTCATCCACATGCTCACTGGTTCTGTATCCCAACACATAAGCAATCATGTCTAGCAATAGTCTGCCTACCTCAGTAAAATAGACATCCAAGTAGGGAGGTGGCCCTGTGGGCTGGCATTCAGGCCTCATAAATGTCTTGGTGATTTTCTGAATATCCTCACTGGTCATCTTGGCACCAGTGTCCAGCAGATAATTCATGGAAAAAGGGAACAGCAGCTCATTTTGATCAAAGTTGAGCATCTTATTGATGGATTCAGGACTAATGTGAAAGAGGATGCTCCCAGATGGAGACTTAATAGCTCTGTGCTGCACATCATAATTTTCAGCACATAGGCGAATAATCTCAGGAAAGATATTGACAGAGGGGAGACAGTAGTATGGCAGATTTGACTCCCATATCCCATATGTATCCTGGCCATTCAGGTAGTCATCTCTTAATTGCCTGAAGGTCTGCAAAAAGTCCCTGTTACCCACAAAGTCTTGGATGAGGTAGTCCCTATCAGCAAGAGGCAAGGACTCCAGGTCTTTATTTGGTGCATTTATAGGAGCAACACTGAGGGCTGTGGGTGCACGAGCAGCCATTATGTAATCTGAATTTGAACAAGGTGAGTGCAATGGTTTGCAAGGTTCCCAAAGCTTAAGTGACAGGTTTACTATAGATAAAGCTTGAAATTTTCTTTAAAGTGGAATAAGCAGGCTTGGCAGACTTGTCTCTGCTGTTTTTTGGTAAATTTACAGGGATTGTGAATTGATGAGGATGATTGCAGAGGGTGTGCGGGCTTCAATTTGGTGACATGCAGACTTGGGCCTCCACTCGGCAAAAGGGAACAATGTCGAGCAACTCGGGGCTAAATTTGTAATTTTCAAGCCGTGAATTATCGTTTGAATATCAAATTCATGGAGCTGGGGCAATGTAGGTTGATTTAGTTGCAAATTAAGTAGTAGACAGTGTGCAATTTAGGATTTGAACGATGTTTATTGGAGAATTCGCAGAGAAATGGCATGCATTGGCGAAACAAGGAACTTGCGATGAATACCTGGATAAAATAGCTTGGAAAGCCTGCGGGCTGAACAGTGAAGGCTCAAGGTAGCCGAGTTGACGAGTTCTGACGGTTGCAATTTCAAATTTGGAGGTTGGAGGCGACCCGGCGATGAAACGGCGACAACAACTCTGTCCTTTACACTCGAAAATGACATAAAACGGCTAAAACCGCGTTTTTAACGACGAATTCGGGCCCAAAGGGTCATTGGCGCCTTTCCGCCGATGACGTCAGCATGACGTCATGGCGGGCCCGGGGTACGGAGGGTGACGTGGACGCTGAGTTGGAGGCCAGCGTGGACGGACACGGTGGCGGGCGGAGAACAGTGGCAGGGCTATGTGGAGGGCCACGCGGTGCGGGAGTGGGCGGAGGTAGCGCAACGTCATGGTGACGTGTAGTTGACGTAGCAGGGGAGGTGGTAACGGGGAGGTGGTAAGCGGTCTCCCCGCACCACCTTTGGGCAAAGGCGGTATCGGGGAGGGGGGCTTCGAACAACCCCGCCGCTTGCCACGCGTCCTGGGTACGGCCACCAATACCGCCATTCCCCGGACGTTAAAGGGCGACGGGTCGGGATCTGAGATTGACCGCCCACCGTTGGATCGGGGGCGGCGGACGATCAACGGTTGGCGGG
This sequence comes from Pinus tabuliformis, assembly GCA_031772625.1. Classification (NCBI taxonomy): domain Eukaryota; kingdom Viridiplantae; phylum Streptophyta; class Pinopsida; order Pinales; family Pinaceae; genus Pinus; species Pinus tabuliformis. Next base: position 1,919,036,713 of record CM062816.1, read on the forward strand.
TACTGTTGATCAAAGTCGCAGTTTCGGGTTGGGTCCCGCCCAACTATTAAAATATTCAATTTAATATTTGTGGCGCGGGACTATAGGTTTTGGGTTTTTCGTGGGTTTTTTCGGGGTATGGGTTAATCTGTGGGGGGGAAAGAGGGTTTAAAGTGGGTTTAGGCAGAGGGAAAGGGGCATTTTGTGAAATTTTTCGAAAAGAGGGGAGATGATGGATTAGGGGGAGGTTGTTACTCTAACCAGAGGTTAGAGTAATCCCATGACAGGGTTGACCATAGTCCCTGGTGGACTAATGTCTCCCTTAACAAATTTATTTAGCTATAGTGCTAACAAGGGGGGGATATTTTACATGTTTAGGGGTTTATACACCATGGTGTTATAATAGTAGGGGGAAGGGAAACATAAGGGATTTAGTGTAGATACAGTCAGTAGTTAGTACTGGGGGGAATGAGAATGGGAAATGGTGTTTACTAAGCTTTTTTGGGAATCAAACTTAGTCAGGGAGTAGATCAAAATGAAAAGAATTTTTACACAAGAAATGTGGCTTCTTTTCAAAGAAAGAAGTCATTTATGACATCAAATTTGTATAAATGAAGAGCACAAGGAGGATTGGTCAGGCAGATCCTGCAGTCCTCATGGGAGGTTAGTAAGAAACTTTGAAGGGAATGAGGGAAGTTAGTGATGACTTTAGCACTTTGCCACTTAGGCCACTGCTCTTGCCTTTTCTGCTGATGGCCACTTTGATTTACTCCAAGTGATGTACTTGGATTTAGCTTTCTGCAACATTCCACTGCCTACCCTGCCTATTTCCTAGCATTTTTTGTTACTTCAAGGAGGGTGCACTTGGACTTGCAAACCCTTAGGTGCCTTTTCTTTTCCTTTGGATTTTCTTTTGTTTTTCTATCTAAGGCTATCCTTATTGCTTCCAAGGCCCCAGATTAAACAGTTGGGAACCTTATTTCTCTACCTAACTACTTTGTCTGCCAAGATTGAACTGTTTGGACAGACTTCTTTCTCTAATCTATAACAAAAATTGAAACATGGCCTGACCCAGCTTAAGCTGTTGAATCAGCCATTGGGAGATAGGGCAGCATCAACCAAATGTAAATGTGTGTCTTCCATCAGAATATGAGATCTTTGCATCCCCAAAGTAGATCATATTGGCACTTCTCATGCCAATCATGAAAAATGAAACCTATTGGTATAGGTAGCTAACAGTAACCACTAACCAATCTTTTGGCCACAGATCCTAGCTTACCTGTAACTAGAGAGGGCTCTCTCTTTCTGCTTTAACTTTGTTTTGATGATGTTTTAGGCTAGCTATGATGCACAAGGTTTTGCTTTGAATTTGATGGATGATGATTTCAATCAGAACAGGTACATTTTTACAGGGTGATCTAGGCCATTGGGCATGGAGTCCATGAAGTTTAATTGCTTGGTATGTCTGTCTTGAAACAACAGTGATGCTATAGAGCCAGATAAGTGTCTATGGAACAATTCTTTAAATCTGTAATTAGATGGGATGGAATCAGGGCGTGAAAGGCAACTAAGGATCTTTCAGTAAGCTGATATGGGGAACAGTGGGAACATTACTTAGGAGCATTGAAGAATTCCTGAATAACATTCATATTTATAGAGCCAATACAAACACGAGCAATTAAGAATTCATGTTCATGATTAATTCTGAAGAAAACGTATTCAACAACAGAGATTGAGCACAGGGTGTAATCAAACATTTCCTATACTATTCTTTTTCTCTATTGTTAGACTAGTGAAACATGCATATGATTTAAGCAGACATAAGAAGACAAAACATAGTTTAGGATGACTTATTGTTCCATTAGACAGCACAGGAATTCTGTAACAGCACGCAGAGTGTCATTGAGACATCAAACATTCGGGAGATAACGAACTTTTCCAGCCTTTTGCATTAGATCATCTGAAAATATACAATATATTGTCTCAGAGAGAAAATCACCAACCCCAAATACGTTGCAAGGGGAGGTATATATACAAAATTTAGATACAAAAATATCTAGCCGATGAATTAATGGCTCATAAATACTGTGCCAACTCCTGAAGAATTACAGCTGAGAGAGTAAATGCTGTAATAACTGCTTAGTGTATTAGCTGTCCAAAATTGTCAGAGAATTTTGACTTTGTGACCCATTGAGCCGGCTGGAGCCGTATTGCCCAAATTTGTGCGTTTCCTTTACTTTAGCTTGCTGTCGTAGTATCATGCTGAGTCACCCTTTTTGAACGCCTTGCATGCTGTCCTGATTCTGTTTTTGACTTTGGTTGAGCTGAAGCTGACTAGGACAGACCAAACCGAGATTACTGAGGCAAAATTTGCAACATTGCCTGCCACCAATCTTCCTTGGGCAGTTGGTGTCTTCGTATGTTTATCAAGGTTTCATCTGCCTCTGTATACCTGTAAAAATTTGGTGGGACCTCAAATAGGTGATTAATCTCATGCTCAATGTAGAATAGATTTTCAAGCTTGTCATAGAGGCTCTGCCCTGATGGAGGTCCTGTTTCTTCAGAAGTACTGGCGGATGCTGTGATATGATTTTCAATAAAATTTGTCATCCTAGTGGCATATTGCTCACGGGTGAGCAGTCTTCCTGTGCCGGTCAATAGGCTGGGCAATCCTTTGTCTTGCAATGCTCCCATTTCAAGCTTGTATTCATCCACCTCAACCTGCATTTCATGACATTTTCTCTCCACAGTTTGTACAAAATTTCTGAGGGTCAGCACCTTTTTAATGATGTTTAGGGCTGCCAGCTCCTCCTTGGTCCGATTGTTGAGAAAATGTATCATCCTGTTGGCCTGCTCAGGCCTATTCCCTAGTGCTGTTCTGGATTTCTGGCTTTCAACTTGTGCTTGGCCTATTAATTCCATCTGCTCGTGCACTGTTTTGATTGACTTCCACTATCTGGTAAGGGAGTGGTCAATCCGGGCCCACAAAATCCTTTTTATTTCTGCCAGAGTATTTTCTAGTTTTAGTTCCTTCTCTAAGGCCTTTATTTTGTCCTTTAGGGCCTTAATCTCTCTGGTCTGCTCTGCTACTGTTATCTTGGATTTTTCATACTTGGCTTCCAGCTCTGCCAATTTCTCCTTGGCTTGTTTGATCTCTGTCACCTGAAGCTCCAGCTCTTTGATAACTTTTGTCAATTCATTCATGTTTAAGCTAGACTCAGGAGCTGTTGTTGTTGCTGCCGCATCTATTGTTACTGTAGTCGTTGCAGGGGTCGCTGCTGCCTCTGTAGTTGTGGCAGTGGTTGGGGCAGTCTGAGGAGGTTGGGAGGTTGATTCTCCCTGTTTGTCTTGGAGTGCCCTTTCTAGCTCCTTTTCCAGATCAATCACTCTTTGATTCAGCTGCATTATTAGGTCCAATTGATCCTCAGCTTCCTTTTCTTTCTGTAATTCTGCTGTTTGAGGGTGCTCAGTAGGAAGCAATTTTAGTCTCTTCTTCAATGCAGCAATATCATCCTCTTTCTTTTTCATAAGGGCCCTCACACCCTTAGGATCCTTAGGATCATGTCCTAAGTCCACAATGATGTCCTCCAGTGTTTTGATCCTGTTGTCCTTGGCCGTGGAGGACATTCTCTCCAAGTCTAGCTGAGTGTTGGTGTTCTTCAGAGATTCTTTTAATTCATGGGCCATTGTGGCCCTGTCTACCAGTGTGGCATAGACCATTTCCCCTGTTTGCTTATGCAGCTCTATCTGATCCATGGGGTGAATGTCTTTTGCCATGACTTCTAACTTTGTTTTGACAAAATCTGCAGCTGAGTGAGGCTGCGTTATCTTGGGTTTAAAATGGCCGAGGATTATCTTTTCCTCTTGGATATCATATACTGACATTAACCTCTCTTGTTTAGTCGGTGTTGCCTTGAGAAATTGTTTGCATACCTGCACTCTTAACAGCTCATTTTGTGCCTTAATTTCTTTGAAGGAGGCCTTGGTGCTGGATGGCTTCTTACTCTACTGAGTGGAGGAGGACACCTCCATGCCAAGCTGTACTCCTTGCTCTTGTTGAAAAGAGCTTGTGGCTGTCTGCTGGCTGTCTTCTCTTTCTTTCCTTGGGCTCTCAAGGATCTCCTCGCTGATTTCTTCTATGGCCGGAGAATCAACCCTTTGTCTTTTGGCTTCGGGTTGCTGAGCGGATCCACTAGCAGGTGTGGACTCCTCTCGGTCCCGTTTCTTGCCCCTTTCCTCATGTGCAGGGGTCTGTAAGGTAGGCACTGTTGGTGCCTCTGTTTGTGGTGGAGGGGTTTGCTCTTGCTACTGCCCAATTGAGGAAGTAGGTTTTTCTGTCACTACTTCTTTTTCTGCACCCATTATCCCCTTGCCTTTATCTGTACCTGATGCTGATGTAGATGGCCCCTGGATGACTGGTGCGGTTACAACAGTGGAGGTACCTTCTCCAATTGGATGCGGCTGCCTGAAAGTTACCTGCTGCACAGAATCTAAGTCAAGAGTTTTTTCTAAATCCTTGACATTTCTTTCCATTATTTCTTCTTGAGTTAGTTCCTCAATTAATGTGCCTTGTAACCATTCATCTTGGTTGGCATACTACTCAATTTCTGGATGTTTACAGTGCTTATACCCTAGCAGCCTGTATTTGACTCTTGTAGCACTGATGAAGCCTTCGGGGTCATAAGGGACCCACCAGAAGCTTCTCGATAGTTTGTATTTATCTCTAAGAATTTGATCAGCCTCTTGCCAACCCTCTTTCTTATTCATGATGAAGGGGCCCATATGGTCTTGGAACTTGAGATGGGATTTCTTCTTGGCACTATGAAAGTGGGTGAGGTCAGAGTTAATGAGTTGCCTATAATATTCCAAGGCAAACATTCTCATTGGTACATATCTTGGGAGCCTATATGGACAGAGCTCACAGCCATAAATTCTGATGACTGTATGATTTTGGTATAGGTACCAATCACCTATTTTATAGTTCTTGGACAGCTGCAGAGTTTTCTGGATTTCAAATGATAGTCTGGGAGGAGGGGATCTCATTAATAGGCAAGAGACCGGGTAAACAAATTGGTCAATAAATTCACAGTAAGAATATGGTGAATCTTGGACTTGGTGGAAAACTGATGACCAGAAGATAACAGATCTCCTCTCTCCCCTAGAATCCAGTTTCTTGATGGGGCATTGAAAAACTTCAGACTGGTAATACATGAACAAGTGGTAGATATATGATGAATATTTGAACACACCCTCCCTATCTACTTTCAAGAGCTGGTCATGTATTTTGTTGGCTATAAACTTGGAAAAGTTATATTTGTAGGCAGGAGGCTGGCCTGGGCTGTAAGCAGCTAATAATACCAGAACTGTCTCATCAATGTGCTCACTAGTTTTGTAGCCCAACACATAGAAGATCATGTCAACCAGGAGCTTTCCTACATCAGTGAAATGGACATACAAGAAAGGAGGTGGCCCTGTAGGCTGGCGGTCAGCCCTCATGAATGTCTTGGTGACCTTCTCAATGTCAGCAGTGGAAAGTTTGGCGCCTGCATCCAGTAAATAGTTCATGGAGAAGGGAAAAAGCAACTGAGTTTGCTTGAAGTTGAGCATTTGGTTGATGGAGTCAGGATTGATGTGGAAGAGTATGCTCCCAGATGGAGACTTGACAGTTCTCTTAGTTGGATCATAATTCTCAGCACATAAGCGGATGATTTCTGGAAAAATATTAACAGATGGAAGGAAATAGTAAGGCAGATTGGACTCCCATATCCCATATGTGTCATTGTTGCTCAAATAGATGTCTCTCAATTGGCGAAAGGTCTGTAAATGGTTCCTGTCAACCACAAGGTCTTGGATGAGGTAATCTCTGTTAGCAAGAGGCATGGCCTCAAGCTCCTTGTTTGGTGGATTCATAGGAGCAACACTGAGAGTTGATGGTGTAGCCATTGTATAACTTTAAGGTGTTATCTTTAGAATGCAGCTTTTGAGTGTAACAGGCTAAGGATGATAGCTTATGAGGATTTGAAGAGGAGTGGCAGAATGACTGTAGCTGAACTCAAAATCTTCTATGTTTTATGGCTGTATTGAAAGGACAATTTACAGAGTTTGATATGAGCTTTAGTTTCTCTTGGTGAACTCTTAGAATTTGTAGGCAGTGAGGGAAATTGCAGATGAGAAAAGGATTGCAGCTTAGAATAGTGAGAGCTTGAACCAAAACTTGGCAAAAGAGAACAGTGCCGGGCAGGCGTGAGAGTTTATCGTGCATTTAAGCCCAAAACGACTGTGTAACAGTGAAACTTGAACAGAGGGTGCTTAAGATCTTTTTAGGCTAATCATTAACAGGCCAACATCATTAATTTAGGAGTTCCTTAGGCAATTCAGTGGCAAATTTGTAGAGAATGGGAAGAATCACAGCAAATGGGTTGGATTTGGTGAAATACCTTGATAAACTAGCGCCGAGGGCTGCCGAATTGACTGGAAGACGGAGAATGTCATTGAATTTGCAGGTGGCGGCGTCCAAATCGTTTAAATTCGAAATCTAGAGGCAATTTGGCGTAAATGGACAGAACAGTGCACTTGAGCTTTCGAATGAAAATGACCCAAAATGGTCCATTCCCGCGGTTTTAACGATAAATTTGGCGCATATGGCGTTTTAGTGCTTCCCCGTGATGACGTCAGCATGACGTCATCAGTGGGCCCTGGGTACGGACAGTGACGTGGATGCTGACTGGGATGCCAGCATGGCGGGACACGGTGGAGGCATGCAGAGGTGGCAAGACAGCGCGGAGGGCGACGTGGCACAGTGGCGGGGGCCTCGGGCGTGAAATCACAGTGACGAGGGGCTGACGTAACGGGGGTGGCGGTTAGCGGAAGGTGGTTTTCGATTTCCCCGCACCACCTTTGGGGGAAGGTGGTTTCGGGGGGAGGGCTCCCAACAACCCCAGCTGCCGACACATGGCCTGTGTACGGGAGCAAAACTGCCCGCTCCCTGGACACTAAATATCGACACATCCGCTGCCCAGATTACCCGCCCACTGTTGGATCAAGCGCGGCGGGAGATCGACGGTTGGCGGGCGCTCCGACGCGGCGTGCAGGTTTGGGGCAGGACCCGATCGATATTTAATTAATATTGAATGGCACGGGCTCATGAACTTTAGCTTTGGTGGGTTTTATGGGGTTCAAATAGAAAAGGGTTAATGCGACGGGGTTTCATAAAAAATATTTAAACATTGGGTTTTTTGACTTTAAGCGGTTTCCATTTTGCAAGGGTTTTTTAGGTGAATGGGGGTTTAGTTATAGGTTATTAATCTTAACCAGGGGTTAGATTAATTCCAGGGTAAGGGTTGACTATAGTCCCAGATGGACTAATGTCTCCCATGAAAATGTTACTTAGCTATAATGCTAAAAGGGGGGGATATTTACATATTTTTTTTTTTGGGTTTTTGCATAAAAATGCTATAATAGTAGGGGGATGGGGGCACTTAGGGAGCTATATAGTAAGTTTAGAAGTTAATATGGATTTGGGATGTGAAAGAGGAACAGAGAGCTAAGTTTAAGGAGTAAACTTAGATTTAGAAGCAGATGAGAGTGAGAAATGAATTTAGACAAGAAATGTGGCTTCTTTTCGGAGAAGAAGGTCACATTTGTCATGAATTTCACAGATGAGAAATGCAAGGAGGACTGTTTAGGCAGATCCTAAAGTCCTCAAGGGGATGTTAGTAAGAAAGCTTTTGAAGGGAATGAGGGAAGTTAGACATGCTTGATGGTTTTCCACATAGATCATTGTTCTTGCCTTTCTCTTATTGGTGAGACCAGATATGATTTTCCATATATCAGGTGTTTAGATCTTGTTTTCTGAAACCTCCAACTGCCTACCCTGCCTAATAGGCCTAACATTTTTTCTTCTTTTGGATGGGTGCAATTAGCCTTGCAAACCCTGATAATCCTCTTTTCTTTTTGCTGCCCTCCTATCTAAGTCTACCCTTATGTCTTCCAAGGGCCCAGATTAAGCAGTTGGGCTCCTTCCTTTCTCTATCCAACTAGTCATCTGCCAAGCTTGAACTGTTTGAGTAGGTACTTTTTCTCTAGTCTAGAACAGGCAATTTAAAACATGGTATGGCCCAGCTTGAACTGTTGGACCATCCATCAAGATAGCAGTGGCATTTTGGCTTTGTCACTTTCATGGTCTTTCTTTGGGGTTCATTTCAATTATTTCTTCTAACCAGTTCATTTTCTTGCCTTTTGATTATTCTTTTAAGGCATACCCTCTTTACATTTTTTAACTGTCTGTTTCTTTCACAAAAATGGAACCTTTGTATCATGGAAGATGAACATTTTTGGCACTTCCACTGTCAATCATGAAAAATGAAAACCTATTGGTATAGGAGGCTAACATAGGCAGTGACCTCTTGAACACATAAAGACACGATAGATGGTTTGGTGACAATTGACCCAAAGTTAGTACCCAGAAACCGGCTGAAGACTTTCAATGTGGTTTGATCAACTGTTAGGCAAAGGATTTCCCAACCTAGGTGAATAAAAGTGTCGTGTTCAAGAGTGGTTACAAAGTATGACAAACAGATTCATTTTTCTCTCTTTTCCCCCACCATTTCTGGCAAGTACCTCTTTATTTTTGACAAGCTTGAGGAGGATAGCATTTGCTTGATTATAAGCTCATCCTTCGGATGAGTCCAACTTAGTTTAAATTCGAACCCTAAGAAGGAGTGGTTCGTTCCTGTTTGTAATTGAACAGGTCCTTTACTGTGAAATTTTAACGAGTCCAGTATAGGAGAAACTCGGTGTTTTTCAATTTTAGAGAGTTTGAAAAAACTTAAGAGGACTCCAGGGTTGACCTTTTTCGTAAATTTGTGTCTCCCAAGCCCGAAAATGTATAAAATAATACTTGAGAGAACTGCTTGATCTTTTACGACCAAGGAGTACTTTTCGTCATTAGTGCCCTTGACCCGAAAAAGTAAAAAAGCGATCAACGACACGTTGTTTTATAGCCAATATCGAATTTGAAACGACAAAAATTCGGCGATCTTTTCGTGTTTTTACGGTCGGAAAAGAGCTGTAAGTGGACCGTCTTTTAATTCCATTTTAACGAGTTTAAAAGAAACACTCGGCAATCTTTTCATGTTTCAGGAGTCAGAAAAGAGCTTAAAGGTGACTCTAAATGTTTTTTCGTCGAAAATGATAGATTTCACCTGAATAATCCGTTATTCTGGACAAAAAACACAAACATTACTCATACCTGATCGAAATAGATAAAAATTTCGCAAAAATACCTTTTCAAAGTGAAACATAAACAAATTTGCGATTTATTTACTCAAAAAACTTATAAAAAGGGCCTTTGTCAATTCATTTTTACCGTTTGAGTTTGGGTGAGAAAATAGTGCTTTTGCTCAGAAAACTTCTCGTGAAGATTGCGGAAAATCCAACTGTCAGAATCAAACGCCGTCTTCTCCAGGTAATCCACATCATCCTACTCTTCATTTTTAACCGTTTCAATTTTTGTTTTAGTCATTTATTTTCATTTTTGGGAGGGTTTTTAGGCATAAAACCCGCGCGCGGGGGCCCGCAAATTTACCACTGCTGGCCTGTGGACCCTGACTTTTTCTCCATTGGGAAAAATCTCAGGGTCCGCACCTTCCATGTAGACAAAGTGCGGTCCCATGCACTGTGTCTAACCCGGAGGGTGCGGTCCCCGTCGCAAGGGTTTTTAACCCAAAAATTCTCAAAAATGGACCAATCAAAATAATTTCTAGCAATTTAATTTATCCTTATACTTGATGCAGAGAGTACATCATGCTAGATTGGCGTGAACGAGAGCATGAGGATGTGGATGCCGCCACATGGAATCATCAGCCTTCACTTGATGCTTTGAGGGCGTGCGGCTTGTACAAATTCTGGGCCATTCCTGGCATGAGGGCTCAGGTGGATTTCTTGCAGTGGATGGTTGACAGATGGAGTGTACAGGGCCAGTGGTTCTTCATTGGTGGCCACTAGCTCGAAATTGAGCTGGTAGACGTATATTTCTTGACTGGTTTGCCTAAGAGAGGCGAAGACTTGACTCTGTTTAGGGTCAGGGCAGGTGGGCAGTCTGTCGATAGCCTCAGGCTAGAGTACTGCAATAGCCAGGCTAGAGACAAAGGGATAGACATAAAGACCATATCCCGTCCTGAGCTCATGGTGATTGCGTTCACTATCACCAGACTTTGCGGGGCTGCCGCATTACATATTGCCACCGGATCCTAGATGCGTATGGCAGTTGATTGCTTCTGAGGCACCATCTTCAACTGGTGTGATGCCGTGTTGGCCAATGTGAAAGGCCAACTAACCAGGGCCAAGAACGGACGACTAAATACCTTTGGTTATGGGGCTTTGGTCATGAGTTTTGGCCTGAAGAGGGTTCCTATGCTGATCCCGCAGCACCTTACTGTTGGAGCTAGGCTTCCTCGAGAGCCCAAACTGATGCGATGGGTCGCAGTTATGGCCCGTCACCCGGACGAGAGGACAGAGGTTGCTCGATTCAAACTTGAGTATTTCCAATGGCTGGAAAACCAGGTCTTTTCTATTTAGGACTTCCCTTACGCTGGGATAGATTTTAGTGGTGACCCAGACATGGTTCTTCCACCAGGAGAGCAGTGGGATGAGTCAGGTAAAATACTTTTCAACATTTTTCCTATTTTAATTTTTTTTGTTATTTTTCCATCGTCTCAAAATTGATAGCAAAAGCTTCAAATGCAGATGTGGGTCCACAACGACCAGCCGCTCTCCAGCCTTACGAGAGGAAGCAACCAGTTGCACCCGCGCCAGCCCCACAGGACGAATCAGCAGACGTTTTGGCCGAGTTGGAGGGTCATCTCGAGCGTTTGACAGGAGATATTCCGGAGACCACTATAGATGACATTCCTCGTCGACTTCAGTGCTATGTGATTGGGGTCCTGGGACATTTTAGGAGGTTCCTTTGCAAGGTGGCCCATGCAGTGGTTTCTTATAGAGATCATCACCAGTGATAGGATGTGTTATCACCCTAAAATCTTTGTCTCTAAGCTTTGGTAAGTTGCCTTGTTTCTAATCATAGTCTTATAAGTTTTGAGTCAGACCATCACAATTAGTGTCATTCTCATTTACAAACCCTTCTTTTAGTCATGGTGTTAAAGGGTCTCTAGGTCATTTCATGCTTTAAGAGTTAGGTCATAAGGTTAGAAGTCTTTCAAGGTCATATCTCTTTTCCATCAAAGTTTGACAGCCTCATTCCATGTCCTAGAAGCCTCACCATGAGTTTGGAAGTCATATCTCACATTACTTTAGAGAAATTTTCAAACTTGCTTCGAAATCACTGAACTAGGAGTTTTCGTAGCGCGCTACGAAACCCCTGTAGCAGCCTGTTTTAGCAGAAAAACTCTGTTTTCTACTTTTACTAGTCAATTTCCAAAAGCTTTCCTGAGCAGCTGAGAACATAATTTTTCAAACTGAAAGAGGCTTTTCTTCCTAACATGCTGTACTACAAAAACCTCTTTCCGTTTCTTCAAATTCGTTCTGAGGTGGGATGAATTTATGGTTAAACTTGCGCTACGAAACTGCTGAAAGTCAAGCTTTGTCTACTGGTTTTAGCAGTCTTTTTCAAGATCCGTTTTTGGTTACAAGAAGACGTATTTTGGAATTCTGAGGGAGTTTTCTCTTCATAAAATGTCTCGCTACAATAACCTATCTCACTTTATGCATAAGTGTTTTCAGTTGGGAGATACTATGCTTTCATTGAGACCCTACTTTCAGAAAACGGATTTTTCCTGTTTGCCACGTGTTTTTCAAGGGCAGTTTCTGGACAGCTGGAGAAATGTTTTAAAACACCAGGAGAGGTTTTTGTTGGGGAAAACATGGGCTACAAAAACCTCCTTCAGTTGTCAGGCGGAAAGATTCGATAGTGCGGACACAACCAACCTCCCTAGGAGCCTAAGACTCTCTAGTGACAAACAAGACAAACAAGAGCAATCCTTCCCTAAACATGCATTTACTATATAAGAAATCAAGTGTTTAGATACTACCTGTAGTCCAACGCTGTTGTAGCAGTCTAGCTCCACTGATCCAAATGAGCTCCTCCTTCACTTTGAAACCTACATCCACTAACAATCAAACGATTAAATAACACTTGATAATCTCATAGAATAAAACATATTTAACACATAGACCAAGGAGTACATGAAACAACTCATAAATAACAAGTTATTGAGAAGAATGGACTCATTTGCATTAATAGGAAACAAAAGGAACAATTACAACCTGAGCCTTGGTGTTGTGCAAGTCCCTCCCAGGGTCCATCAAGAGTTCTCCTTTACTTTGACAAAGCTCACCCACTTCCAAATAGAACAAGCAAAGATGGCAATCTCTCCTCACAAGCTTCTAAATGGGAGTCCTAATCCTAGTAGCATCTACCCTTAGAAATGTTTAGCTTCCAACCTCCTCTCCTTCTGGCCCAATGCCTGTATTTATAGTGCTCAAGAGGAAGTTAATCAGGTCCACCATCAATGGGATAATCCCCTCTTTGGATGGGATAGCTCCCTTATTGATGGGATAAGTTCCTCTTTGGTAGGGGTACATGAACCATCTGGAGGCGCTCAATACATGTCGAACAACCTTCTAGAATGCTCTAGAAACGACTACAAGTAACTTTTTAAAGATGAAACTTGCGCATTTTGACCTTTACAGGGGGACGCACCTGCCCCTTTACATACAGAGCGTACAAGTACGCAGTTTTTGTGAACATTGGGTGCGTACCCGCAGGTAAGGTTGAGAGAACCTGCGTACCCAGAGATAAATACATTTATAAAGAATTTCTCTCTTTTTGGAGTTTGACATGGAGAGCAGAGGCATAAGACTTGCCCAGGAGGATAGCATGACTGTTGATAGAGCCATACTAACTGTAAATAGTCATGGTGACATTTTTTAGTGTAACAGATTGCCCCCTAAAGTGCGAAGCCTGTAATAGATTAGGGTTTTGTATTATCTAGGAAGGGTGAAGCGCTTTATCATTTCAAGGATTATCTCGTGGAGAGCCTGGTCAGAACCTGCAATTTTCAACACAAAATACATGTATAAGATTATATCATCACTGAGGTAGGCATTCCCATACTCAGATCAAAACTTTAACTAACTGACTAACTACTCTGATACAGGAATGATCTTGCAGTACATCATAATCATAGACTTTTGTAGACACAGTATGGGCGCAGCCATCTGTTTATGATTAGTCTACTTAGATAATGAATACAAAACTCCTCGCAGCCTGGATGGTGGAAACTAGATCCAGGGTCTTCATTTCTACTTCCCGAATTGGTACGATTCTAGCCATGCGAATAAATGAGTTGATGTCGAACATGGTAGAAACCACTTGATTACCAGTCGATGATGTAAACTGTTAACAAGTGTGAGAGAGACCACTAGTAATGTCAATGGTTCTCAAAGTACCCAGTACAATCCATGAGATGTGAATGAATGAGTTGATGTCGAACATTTCACGGAATCCTTCGATCGAGAGTCAATGATGTAAACTGACGTCAAAGGTGAGAAACCTGCCATTGATGCATGCAGACTTCAAGGTACTGACGATTTCTAACTCATCTCTCTAGATAATGTGTTGATGTCGATAGAAAGCGACCCATTGCAGGCAAGCCCACAACACGAAATCATTTGTTCAAGTTGAAGAAATGTTGCTGTAAGGACTGACTCAGGGATGGTCAAATGGATGACAAGTATTTTGCAGATGAAATTTTTGCTTGCAGACCTCTTGAACACATAACGACACGACAGATGGCTTGGTGATGAATAACTCAAAGTTAATCCCCGGAACCCGGCTGAAGACTTTCAAAGTGGTTTGATTAACTGTGAGGTAAAGGATTTCCCAACCCAGGTGAATGAAAAGTGTCGTGTCCAAGAGTGGTAATAAAGTTTCTTCTGAGACAAAAGATAACAAATAGGCTCATTCTTCTCTCTTTTCCCCCACCATTTCTGGCAAGTACCTCTTTATTTTTAACAAGCTTGAGGAGGATAACATATGCTTGATTATAAGCTCATCCTTCGGATGAGTCCAACCTAGTTTTGATTCGAACCCTAGGAAGGAGTGGTTCGTTCCTGTTTGTAATTGAACAGGTCCTTTACTGTAAAATTTTAACGAGTCCAGTATAGGAGAAACTCGGCGTTTTTCAATTTTAGAGAGTCTGAAAAACTTAAGAAGACTCCAAGTTGAACTTTTTCGTAGATTTGTGTCCCTCAAGCCCGAAAAAGTATAAAATAATACCTGGGGGAACCGCTTGATCTTGCGACCAAGGAGTACTTTCATAATTAGTGCCACTGACCTGAAAAGTAAAAAGCGATCAAGGACACGTCGTTTTATTTCCAGTATCGAGTTTGAAACGACAAAAACCCGGCAACCTTTTCCTGTTTTTACGGTCAGAAAAGGGCTATAAGGGGACCGTCTTTTAATTCCGTTTTAACGAGTGTAAAAGAAATGCTCGGCAATCTTTTCATGTTTTAGGAGTCTGAAAAGGGCTTAAAAGAGAACTCCAAAGTTTCACTTTTTCGTAAGTTTTAACGAGTTCGAAAAAATGATAAAAATGTACTCATGGTTTTCACTTTTTCGTAAATTTTAATGAGTTCGAAAAAAGGGATAAAAATGTACTCATATGGCCGACTTTCAATTTAATTTACGAGCAGGAAAAGACGGAAAGAACTCGGCATTTTCATTTGTTTTACGAGAATGAAAGATAGCAAAATAATCTCGGTATTTTCATGAGTTTAACGAGTCTTGAAAATAACTGAAATTGACTCGAGATAGGTTTCATTTTTACAAAAGCTTGAAACAGAGAAAAACTATGCTTTCAAAGTAGTTTCATTTTTACACAAGCTTGAAACAGAGAGAAAACTGTGCTTGATGCCCCCTAAGCATAACTGCTAGAGCGCATGCCCCCCCAGCTTCATTTCATTCAACCAGTTGGATGAAATGAAGGTTCAGTGACGAGATCATTTGAAAGACTCGACCTAAACTATAAGAAAATTATGCAAAACTAACTAACCTAAATATTCAACTTAACATTTATAAGATCTAGTCAAACTCTCGACTCAAGTAGGGGAGGATTTGTTTCATTTTTTAACGAGCTTGACACAGGAAAAGAACTATGCTCGGATTCGGTTTCATGTTTATACAAGCTTGAAACGAAAAACTATGCTTGTTATAAGTTCACATCCCCCCAGCATAATGACGCAAAACGAGGTACATGCCCCCCAAGCTTCATTGCATTCAATGAGGTGGATGGAATGAAGCTTTACTTTCAAGATCTTGGAAAGACTCGACTTGAAAAGGGAGTTGTTTCATTTTTTAACGAGCTTGACACAAGACAAGGAACTATGCTCATACCTGATTCATTTTTTAACGAGGTTGACTCAGTAACAGGAACTATCCTCATGCCTGATTCATTTTTTAACAAGGTTGACTCAGTAACAGGAACTATCCTCAAAACCCTTGTTTCATTTTTTAAACAAGCTTGACACAAGATAAGGAACTATGCTCATAACTACTCTACAATCTACCTAACAAAGAACTATACCCTAAAAACCTTGATTCATTTTTTAATGAGCTTGACACAAGACAAGGAACTATGCTCTAAAATCCTTGTTTCATTATTTAATGAGCTTGACACAAGACAAGGAACTATGCTCATGACTACTCTCTACAATCTACCTACTTAACCTACCCTTGTTTCATTTTTTAACGAGCTTGACACAAGACAAGGAACTATGCTCAAAAAGTTCGCATGCCCCCAGTATAATGATGCAAAGCGAGGTACATGCCCCCCAGGCTTCATTGCATTCAACCAGATGGATGGAATGAAGGTTTACTTTCAAGATTAAACTTGAAAAGGGAGTTGTTTCATTTTTAAGGAGGTTGACACAAGAAAAGAACTATCCTCATACCTGCTTCATTTTTTAACGAGGTTGACTCAGTAACAGGAACTATCCTCATATCTGATTCATTTTTTAACGAGGTTGACTCAGTAACAGGAACTGTCCTCAAACCTGATTCTTTTTTTAACGAGGTTGACTCAGTAACAGGAACTGTCCTCAAAACCCTACTTTCTACAATCTACCTACATATCCTAAAATCTAGCTGATTCATTTTTTAATGAGGTTGACTCAGTAAAAGAACTATCCTCATGAGTCCTTGTTTCATTTTTTAATGAGCTTGACACAAGACAAGGAACTATGCTCATGACTTCCAGTTTCATTTTTTAACGAGGTTGAGACTAGAAGAAACTATCCTCGCAACCTGATTCATTTTTTAACGAGGTTTTTTTAATGAGGTTGAAACCTGCATACACTAACAATCAAACGATTAAATAGCACTTGATAATCTCATAGAATAAAACATATTTAACACATAGACCAAGGAGTACATGAAACAACTCATAAGTAACAAGTTATTGAGAAGAATGGACTCATTTGCATTAATAGGTAACAAAAGGAACAAATACAACCTGAGCCTTGGTGTTGTGCAAGTCCCTCCCATGGTCCATCAAGAGTTCTCCTTTACTTTGACAAAGCTCACCCACTTCCAAATAGAACAAGCAAAGATGGCAATCTCTCCTGACAAGCTTCTAAATGGGAGTCCTAATTCCTGCAACATCTACCCTTAGAAATGTTTAGCTTCCAACCTCCCCTCCTTCTAGCCCAATGCCTGTATTTATAGTGTTCAAGAGGAAGTTAATCAGGTCCACCATCAATGGGATAATCCCCTCTTTGGATGGGATAGCTCCCTCATTGATGGGATAAGTTCCTCTTTGGTAGGGGTACATGAACCATCTGGAGGCGCTCAATACACATCGAACAACCTTCTAGAATGCTCTAGAAATGACCACAAGTAACTTTTTAAAGATGAAACTTGCGCATTTTGACCTTCACAGGGGGATGCACCTGCCCCTTTTCATACAGAGCGTACAAGTACGCAACTTTTGTGAACATTGGGTGCGTACCCGCAGGTAAGGTTGAGAGAACCTGCGTACCCAGAGATAAATAAATTTATAAAGACTTTCTCTCTTTTTGGAGTTTGACATGGAGAGCAGAGGCATAAGACTTGCCTAAGAGGATAGCATGACTGTTGATAGAGCCATACTAACTGTAAATAGTCATGGTGACATTTTTTAGTGTAACAGATTGCCCCCTAAAGTGCGAAGCCTGTAATAGATTAGGGTTTTGTATTATCTAGGAAGGGTGAAGCGCTTTATCATTTCAAGGATTATCTCGTGGAGAGCCTGGTCAGAACCTGCAATTTTCAACACAAAATACATGTATAAGATTATATCATCACTGAGGTAGGCATTCCCATACTCAGATCAAAACTTTAACTAACTGACTAACTACTCTGATACAGGAATGATCTTGCAGTACATCATAATCATAGACTTTTGTAGACACAGTATGGGCGCAGCCATCTGTTTATGATTAGTCTACTTAGATAATGAATACAAAACTCCTCGCAGCCTGGATGGTGGAAACTAGATCCAGGGTCTTCATTTCTACTTCCCGAATTGGTACGATTCTAGCCATGCGAATAAATGAGTTGATGTTGAACATGGTAGAAACCACTTGATTACCAGTCGATGATGTAAACTGTTAACAAGTGTGAGAGAGACCACCAGTAATGTCAATGGTTCTCAAAGTACCCAGTACAATCCATGAGATGTGAATGAATGAGTTGATGTCGAACATTTCACGGAATCCTTCGATCGAGAGTCAATGATGTAAACTGACGTCAAAGGCGAGAAACCTGCCATTGATGCATGCAGACTTCAAGGTACTGACGATTTCTAACTCATCTCTCTAGATAATGTGTTGATGTCGATAGAAAGCGACCCATTGCAGGCAAGCCCACAACACGAAATCATTTGTTCAAGTTGAAGAAATGTTGCTGTAAGGACTGACTCAGGGATGGTCAAATGGATGACAAGTATTTTGCAGATGAAATTTTTGCTTGCAGACCTCTTGAACACATAACGACACGACAGATGGCTTGGTGACGAATGACTCAAAGTTAATCCCCGGAACCCGGCTGAAGTATTTCAAAGTGGTTTGATCAACTGTGAGGTAAAGGATTTCCCAACCCAGGTGAATGAAAAGTGTCGTGTTCAAGAGTGGCAATAAGGTTTCTTCTGAGACAAAGGATAACAAATAGGCTCATTCTTCTCTCTTTTCCCCCACCATTTCTGGCAAGTACCTCTTTATTTTTAACAAGCTTGAGGAGGATAACATATGCTTGATTATAAGCTCATCCTTCGGATGAGTCCAACCTAGTTTTGATTCGAACCCTAGGAAGGAGTGGTTCGTTCCTGTTTGTAATTGAACAGGTCCTTTACTGTGAAATTTTAACGAGTCTAGTATAGGAGAAACTCGGCGTTTTTCATTTTTAGAGAGTCTGAAAAACTTAAGAAGACTCCAAGTTGAACTTTTTCGTAGATTTGTGTCCCTCAAGCCCGAAAAAGTATAAAATAATACTTGGGGGAACCGCTTGATCTTGCGACCAAGGAGTACTTTCATAATTAGTGCCACTGACCTGAAAAGTAAAAAGTGATCAAGGACACGTCGTTTTATTTCCAGTATCGAGTTTGAAACGACAAAAACCCAGCAACCTTTTCCTGTTTTTACGGTCAGAAAAGGGCTATAAGGGGACCGTCTTTTAATTCCATTTTAACGAGTGTAAAAGAAAGGCTCGGCAATCTTTTCATATTTTAGGAGTCTGAAAAGGGCTTAAAAGAGAACTCCGAGGTTTCACTTTTTCGTAAGTTTTAACGAGTTCAAAAAAGGGATAAAAATATACTCATGGTTTTCACTTTTTCGTAAATTTTAATGAGTTCGAAAAAGGGATAAAAATGTACTCATATGACCAACTTTCAATTTAATTTACGAGCAGGAAAAGACGGAAAGAACTCGGCATTTTCATTTGTTTTACGAGAATGAAAGATAGCAAAATAATCTCGGGATTTTTCATGAGTTTAACGAGTCTTGAAAATAACTGAAATTGACTCGAAATAGGTTTCATTTTTACAAAAGCTTGAAACAGAGAAAAACTATGCTTCAAAGTAGTTTCATTTTTTTACAAGCTTGAAATAGAGAGAAAACTGTGCTTGATGCCCCCTAAGCGTAACTGCTAGAGCGCATGCCCCCCAGCTTCATTTCATTCAACTAAGTACAAGCTGGATGGAATGAAGATTCATGAACGAGATTGTTTGAAAGACTCGACCTAAAACTGTAAGAAAATTATGCAAAACACTGAAATAACTAACCTAAATATACAACTTAACATTTGAGATCTAGTCAAACTCTCGACTCAAGTAGAGGAGGATTTGTTTCATTTTTTAACGTGCTTGACACAGGAAAAGAACTATGCTCGGATCCGGTTTCATGTTTACGAAAGCTTGAAACGAAAAACTATGCTTGTTATAAGTTCGCATGCCCCCAGCATAATGACGCAAAACGAGGTACATGCCCCCCAAGCTTCATTGCATTCAATGAGGTGGATGGAATGAAGCTTTACTTTCAATATTTAACTTGAAAAGGGAGTTGTTTCATTTTTTAAGGAGGTTGACACAAGAAAAGAACTATCCTCATAACTGATTCATTTTTTAACGAGGTTGACTCAGTAACAGGAACTATCCTCATAATCCTACTTTCTACAAACTACCTTCTTAACCTAAAATCTACCTGATTCATTTTTTAATGAGGTTGACTCAGTAAAAGAACTATCCTCATGCTAGCCTATTTCATTGTTTAACGAGGTTGATACAGGAAAAAACTATCCTCGTACACACTGATTCATTTTTTAACGAGGTCGACACAGTAAAAGGAACTTTCCTCGTAACATCCAATTTCATTTTTTAACGAGGTTGAGACAGGAACAAACTATCCTCGCACACACTGATTCATTTTTTAACGAGGTTGACACAGTAAAAGGAACTTTCCTCGTGACTCCTTGTTTCATTTTTTAATGAGCTTGACACAAGACAAGGAACTATGCTCATGACTTCCAGTTTCATTTTTTAATGAGGTTGAGACTACAAGAAACTATCCTCACGACACTGATCATCGCTTCCAACTACAAGAAAGACATGTCAATGGACACACCTTGATCATGGCTTCCAAGAGGTCTTCATCAGAAGGAAGAATACTTCTCTGGAAGGAACACATGTCAAGGGACTCAAAAGGGATAAGAACATCGTGTTCAAGTAATCCCATAGAGTTTTCCATGTCAATTACCAGATCTAAATCAAAGGAAGATGAGCAATCAATGAGAGGCTCACTTACATCGGTAATTGAAAACATGGGACCAGTTGCCACATAATTAACCCGTGGCAGGGTAGATACCACTTTAGAATCAGGAACATTTAGGGCTGTCATATTATTGGTAGTTGAAACAAGACTAGGGAACGAAAGCTGGTCTACAGTCACAATACTGCCATTGTGAGGGAAAGACATCACGCGAAAGAGTGTCGATACGACAGCTTTCATTGCATAAACATAGTCTCGCCCAAGGAGTAAATTGAAATCCAAGGGACCTCGAACTACCATAAGATCAATATAGAAAGTTTTACCTTCCAAGGTAATAGAAAACTTAGGAACGATCCCTAAAGGTTCACTAATGGTTTTGTTAAAAGCTTTCAGATTCTGTGTAATAGGCGCAAGCTGAGTCGCCATTTTGTCAGGTGGAAAGAGTCAATAGTGCGGACACAACCAACCTCCCTAGGAGCCTAAGACTCTCTAGTGACAAACAAGACAAACAAGAGCAATCCTTCCCTAAACATGCATTTACTATATAAGAAATCAAGTGTTTAGATCCTACCTGTAGTCCAACGCTGTTGTAGCAGTCCAGCTCCGCTGATCCGGATGAGCTCCTCCTTCACTTTGAAACCTGCATCCACTAACAATCAAATGATTAAATAGCACTTGATAATCTCATAGAATAAAACATATTTAACACATAGACCAAGGAGTACATGAAACAACTCATAAATAACAAGTTATTGAGAAGAATGGACTCATTTGCATTAATAGGAAACAAAAGGAACAATTACAACCTGAGCCTTGGTGTTGTGCAAGTCCCTCCCAGGGTCCATCAAGAGTTCTCCTTTACTTTGACAAAGCTCACCCACTTCCAAATAGAACAAGCAAAGATGGCAATCTCTCCTCACAAGCTTCTAAATGGGAGTCCTAATCCCAGCAGCATCTACCCTTAGAAATGTTTAGCTTCCAACCTCCTCTCCTTCTGGCCCAATGCCTGTATTTATAGTGCTCAAGAGGAAGTTAATCAGGTCCACCATCAATGGGATAATCCCCTCTTTGGATGGGATAGCTCCCTTATTGATGGGATAAGTTCCTCTTTGGTAGGGGTACATGAACCATCTGGAGGCGCTCAATACACGTCGAACAACCTTCTAGAATGCTCTAGAAATGACTACAAGTAACTTTTTAAATATGAAACTTGCGCATTTTGACCTTTACAGGGGGACGCACCTGCCCCTTTACATACAGAGCGTACAAGTACGCAGTTTTTGTGAACATTGGGTGTGTACCCGCAGGTAAGGTTGAGAGAACCTGCGTACCCAGAGATAAATACATTTATAAATACTTTCTCTCTTTTTGGAGTTTGACATGGAGAGCAGAGGCATAAGACTTGCCCAGGAGGATAGCATGACTGTTGATAGAGCCATACTAACTGTAAATAGTCATGGTGACATTTTTTAGTGTAACATCAGTTTCGTAAAATGTGTCATGGATGAAGAGATAAAGGCTCTGTCCCACGTGCCATTTTCAGGGATCCTAAACCTAAAAACAGGGAAACATGTTCCCTAATTTCTAGGGTTTGTCTTCAGCAGTCAGATGACCACGTGGGAGGCTTCATCAAATTCGACTTCATGGAGTGTTAGGTGTCAAAGAATGCTTTAAATGTTTAGATAAGGTTGTTGTAATCATAATAAGGAGTTACACTCCTAGTTGTATTAGGTCACTAGCACTCCTAGTTAACAGCTAGTTCTAATTAATGGTTTGTTTTATGGTTAGAATAGGTGTCACTGATGGCAAATTCGAATTCTCTTGATGAGGGATGATGGAATCCTAATTGTAAATGCTTTATATAGAGCAAGAGGTCGAATTAGCAAAGGGTTGGAACATTTTATGGAAAAGCTTGTATTTGACCTATGTAAGACTCACTTTCAGTAATACATGCTTGACTTTACTTCTCAGGATTCATGAAGGGTTTTTTATGTTCAGAATATGTGATGTTGTCCTTTTCTTAATTCTTACAGTGGTATGGATGTATAATCACTCAGAACTCACTGAATGTGCTCCGACTTCCTGTATACATTTATAAACTGTGTGGTCCCATATGAATTTATGTTCTGAATGTTTAAACGTTGAATGCCCTGATTTCCATGTAGGGTTGAGTTCATTGTTATATTGAGGTGTTTTTGACTCCATAAGCCCAATGGATAGTTGTTTAATGTGTTTCCACCATTCATATTTTTCACTTGTTTCATAGAGTTAGCCATCTAATCTTTATCAAAATCACTAACCTTTGAGAGAGCCCTCTCAGGTTGAGGAGGCTAAGCCTCAGCCAAAAGTTGGTTTGAAAGAGTTACTTGAAGTCTTCCTGATCTGCAGCCTTCCAGGGCCTGATTTTGAGATAACATTTTGGTGCGTCTTCCGGGAGCCTGAAGTCTATTCATTCCCGAAATTAAGAGGTTGAACTTCTGAAGGTAGCAGGAGCTCAGAAGGTTTTTGAGGCTGCAAAACTACCTTGGCGACTCCACACATTGAATAATAAATTGGAAGGTGACTCCACTGCTAGAAGATCAGTAGCTTGATGAAGTTTCAAGATGAATTCCACTGCAAGAATGAATTCCAGGTATGCTCCTATGAATCGGTCTCATATCCCTGGTTTTCCAAATCCTATGCCAAAGGTTGATTGGTTAGAGGATCTTCCGATATTCAAATATGAAAAGAAAGATAATGCTGCTCTTCATTTGGTTAGGTTTCATATGCATGTACGCAGTCTTAAGGTTCACTTTCCTGAGGATTGTCTCATGAAGATGTTTATGACCACTTTAGAAGGAAAAACATGGTCTTGGTATAAAAGTTTTGAAAATGGTTCATTATATTCTCTTGCTGATTTCCATGATGTGTTCTATGACATGTATAAAGAATGTCACCATTCCTTATTGTTGCTCAAAGATTGCTGTAGACATTCTTTAAGTCTTATTCAGTACTTGGAGGATTGTTATGATGATGATGAATTTATGGATGAAGAAATTTTAGAGGCTCTTCATAACAATGCATTTCAGCACCAAGAAGAAAGTATAACATCTCATGAAATGCAGCATGAAGATCAGCAGGGGTTTACTTATGAAAATCATATTACATCCTCTGAGATTGATGTAGAGATGCAACATACTTCTCAATCTTCGAATCATAATGAAGATGAAAATGATTACACACAGCAAGAAGAAATACTGGAGGAAATTTTCTATGACCCTCAGACGGAGGAAAAGGTTGTTCATTTTTGTGATTCCTTGCAGCAGCTTGCATCAAAGAATGATCTTTATAATGAAGAAAATTACATTGTTTGTGGGCATCATTTAGAAAGGCAGTTGGATAGCATATCAAATAAATTTGGTGTGGCTGAAGATCAGTTGTTTGAAGATATAGAATGTTATGAGAATCATCAAACTAACCATGTGTTTTTTGACCCTATAGCTGACCACATGGAAAAGATTTACTGTTCAGGCTTCCAATTATATGTTCATCTTGAAGAACAGTTACACCTCATGCTTCCTTGGTTTTTTCAGTATCTGGTTTATTTATGCTTCAAGCACAGTAAGGAGATCCAAGTTTCAGATCAGATTGATGATTGGCTTCATTGGAAGTTTCATGTTCCTTGAGCTACAATTGGAGAATGCAGCTGATAGGGTAGGTAGGAATGTGCAAATAAGCTCAGGGTAGGTTGACTGAGCATCTGTTTCAGTAGGTGCAGTTTGAATTCTTCATTTAGAAATCATTAAAGGCTTGGGTAGAAAATTGGGCAGAGGTTCAGAGTTTTATTCTAGAGGATGGATAGCGGCACTGGAGCTGCAAGTTCTTAGTATACCACAAGGGCACACTATCCCTAGTGGAGCCACTGTTATCACCCTAAACTTTGTCTCTAAGCTTTGGTAAGTTGCCTTGTTTCTAATCATAGTCTTATAAGTTTTGAGTCAGCTCATCACAATTAGTGTCATTCTCATTTACAAACCCTTCTTTTAGTCATGGTGTTAAAGGGTCTCTAGGTCATTTCATGCTTTAAGAGTTAGGTCATAAGGTTAGAAGTCTTTCAAGGTCATATCTCTTTTCCATCAAAGTTTGACAGCCTCATTCCATGTCCTAGAAGCCTCACCATAAGTTTGGAAGTCATATCTCACATTACTTTGGAGAAATTTTCAAACTAGCTTCGAAATCACTGAACTAGGAGTTTTCATAGCGCGCTACGAAACCCCTGTAGCAGCCTGTTTTAGCAGAAAAACTCTGTTTTCTGCTTTTACTAGTCAATTTAAAAAAGATTTCCTGAGCAGCTGAGAACTTAATTTTGCAAACGGAAAGAGGCTTTTCTTCCTAACATGCTACACTACAAAAACCTCTTTCAGTTTCTTCAAATTCGTTCTGAGTTGGGAGTAATTTATGGTTAAACTTGCGCTACGAAATTGCTGAAAGTCAAGCTTTGTCTACTGGTTTTAGCAGTCTTTTTCAAGATCAGTTTTTGGTTACAGGAAGACATATTTTGGAATTATGAGGGAGGTTTCTCTTCATAAAATGTCCAGCTAAAATAACCTATCTCACTTTATTCATAAGTGTTTTCAGTTGGGAGATACTAAGCTTTCATTGAGCCCCTACTTTCAGAAAACGGATTTTTCCTGTTTGCCACGTGTTTTTCAAGGACAGTTTCTGGATAGCTGGAGAAATGTTTTAAAACACCAGGAGAGGTTTTTGTTCTGGAAAACATGGGCTACAAAAAACTCCTTCAGTTTCGTAAAATGTGTCATGGATGAAGAGATAAAGGCTCTGTCCCACGTGCCATTTTCAGGGATCCTAAACCTAAAAACAGGGAAACATGTTCCCTAATTTCTAGGGTTTGTCTTCAGCAGTCAGATGACCACGTGGGAGGCTTCATCAAATTCGACTTCATGGAGTGTTAGGTGTCAAAGAATTATTTAAATGTTTAGATAAGGTTGTTGTAATCATAATAAGGAGTTACACTCCTAGTTGTATTAGGTCACTAGCACTCCTAGTTAACAACTAGTTCTAATTAATGGTTTGTTTTATGGTTAGAATAGGTGTCACTGATGGAAAATTCGAATTCTCTTGATGAGGGATGATGGAATCCTAATTGTAAATGCTTTATATAGAGCAAGAGGTCGAATGAGCAAAGGGTTGGAACATTTTATGGAAAAGCTTGTATTTGACCTATGTAAGACTCACTTTCAGTAATACATGCTTGACTTTACTTCTCAGGATTCATGAAGGGTTTTTTATGTTTAGAATATGTGATGTTGTCCTTTTCTTAATTCTTACAGTGGTATGGATGTATAATCACTCAAAACTCACTGAATGTGCTCTGACTTCCTGTATACATTTATAAACTGTGTGGTCCCATATGAATTTATGTTCTAAATGTTTAAACGCTGAATGCCCTGATTTCCATGTAGGGTTGAGTTCATTGTTATATTGAGGTGTTGTTGACTCCATAAGCCCAATGGATAGTTGTTTAATGTGTTTCCACCATTCATATTTTTCACTTGTTTCATAGAGTTAGCCATCTAATCTTTATCAAAATCACTAACCTTTGAGAGAGCCCTCTCAGGTTGAGGAGGCTAAGCTTCAGCCAAAAGTTGGTTTGAAAGAGTTACTTGAAGTCTTCCTGATCTGCAGCCTTCCAGGGCCTGATTTTGAGATAACATTTTGGTGCGTCTGCCGGGAGCCTGAAGTCTATTCATTCCCGAAATTAAGAGGTTGAACTTCTGAAGGTAGCAGGAGCTCAGAAGGTTTTTGAGGCTGCAAAACTACCTTGGCGACTCCACACATCGAATAAGAAATTGGAAGGTGACTCCACTGCTAGAAGATCAGTAGCTTGATGAAGTTTCAAGATGAATTCCACTCCAAGAATGAATGCCAGGTATGCTCCTATGAATCAGTCTCATATCCCTGGTTTTCCAAATCCTATGCCAAAGGTTGATTGGTTAGAGGATCTTCCGATATTCAAAGATGAAAAGAAAGACAATGCTGCTCTTCATTTGGTTAGGTTTCATATGCATGTACGCAGTCTTAAGGTTCACTTTCCTGAGGATTGTCTCATGAAGATGTTTATGACCACTTTAGAAGGAAAAGCATGGTCTTGGTATAAAAGTTTGGAAAATGGTTCATTATATTCTCTTGCTGATTTCCATGATGTGTTCTATGACATGTATAAAGAATGTCATCCTTCCTTATTGTTGCTCAAAGATTGCTGTAGACATTCTTTAAGTCTTATTCAGTACTTGGAGGATTGTTATGATGATGATGAATTTATGGATGAAGAAATTTTAGAGGCTCTTCATAACAATGCATTTCAGCACCAAGAAGAAAGTATAACATCTCATGAAATGCAACATGAAGATCAGCAGGGGTTTACTTATGAAAATCATATTACATCCTCTGAGATTGATGTAGAGATGCAGCAGACTTCTCAATCTTCGAATCATAATGAAGATGAAAATGATTACACACAGCAAGAAGAAATACTGGAGGAAATTTTCTATGACCCTCAGATGAAGGAAAAGGTTGTTCATTTTTGTGATTCCTTGCAGTAGCTTGCATCAAAGAATGATCTTTATAATGAAGAAAATTACATTGTTTGTGGGCATCATTTAGAAAGGCAGTTGGATAGCATATCAAATAAATTTGGTGTGGCTGAAGATCAGTTGTTTGAAGATATAGAAAGTTATGAGAATCATCAAACTAACCATGTGTTTTTTGACCCTATAGCTGACTACATGGAAAAGATTTACTGTTCAGGCTTCCAATTATATGTTCATCTTGAAGAATAGTTACACCTCATGCTTCCTTGGTTTTTTCAGTATCTAGTTTATTTATGCTTCAAGCACAGTAAGGAGATCCAAGTTTCAGATCAGATTGATGATTGGCTTCATTGGAAGTTTCATGTTCCTTGAGCTACAATTGGAGAATGCAGCTGATAGGGTAGGTAGGAATGTGCAAATAAGCTCAGGGTAGGTTGACTGAGCATCTGTTTCAGTAGGTGCAGTTTGAATTCTTCATTCAGAAATCATTAAAGGCTTGGGGAGAAAATTGGGCAGAGGTTCAGAGTTTTATTCTAGAGGATGGATAGCGGCACTGGAGCTGCAAGTTCTTAGTATACCACAAGGGCACACTATCCCTAGTGGAGCCACTGTTATCACCCTAAAATCTTTGTCTCTAAGCTTTGGTAAGTTGCCTTGTTTCTAATCACAGTCTTATAAGTTTTGAGTCAGATCATCACAATTAGTGTCATTCTCATTTACAAACCCTTCTTTTAGTCATGGTGTTAAAGGGTCTCTAGGTCATTTCATGCTTTAAGAGTTAAGTCATAAGGTTAGAAGTCTTTCAAGGTCATATCTCTTTTCCATCAAAGTTT
This sequence comes from Pinus tabuliformis, assembly GCA_031772625.1. Taxonomy (NCBI): domain Eukaryota; kingdom Viridiplantae; phylum Streptophyta; class Pinopsida; order Pinales; family Pinaceae; genus Pinus; species Pinus tabuliformis. The sequence goes on from CM062816.1 coordinate 1,919,064,428, forward strand.
GACAGCCTCATTCCATGTCCTAGAAGCCTCACCATGAGTTTGGAAGTCATATCTCACATTACTTTGGAGAAATTTTCAAACTAGCTTCGAAATCACTGAACTAGGAGTTTTCGTAGCGCGCTACGAAACCCCTGTAGCAGCCTGTTTTAGCAGAAAAACTCTGTTTTCTGCTTTTACTAGTCAATTTCCAAAAGCTTTCCTGAGCAGCTGAGAACTTAATTTTGTAAACTGAAAGAGGCTTTTCTTCCTAACATGCTGCACTAAAAAAACCTCTTTCAGTTTCTTCAAATTCGTTCTGAGGTGGGAGGAATTTATGGTTAAACTTGCGCTACGAAACTGCTGAAAGTCAAGCTTTGTCTACTGGTTTTAGCAGTCTTTTTCAAGATCAGTTTTTGGTTACAGGAAGACGTATTTTGGAATTCTGAGGGAGGTTTCTCTTCATAAAATGTCCAGCTACAATAACCTATCTCACTTTATTCATAAGTGTTTTCAGTTGGGAGATACTAAGCTTTCATTGAGACCCTACTTTCAGAAAACGGATTTTTCCTGTTTGCCACGTGTTTTTCAAGGACAGTTTCTGGACAGTTGGAGAAATGTTTTAAAAAACCAGGAGAGGTTTCTGTTCTGGACAACATGGGCTACAAAAATCTCCTTCAGTTTCATAAAATTTTTCATGGATGAAGAGATAAAGGCTCTGTCCCACGTGCCATTTTCAGGGATCCTAAACCTAAAAACAGGGAAACATGTTCCCTAATTTCTAGGGTTTGTCTTCAGCAGTCAGATGACCACGTGGGAGGCTTCATCAAATTCGACTTCATGGAGTGTTAGGTGTCAAAGAGTGCTTTAAATGTTTATATAAGGTTGTTGTAATCATAATAAGGAGTTACACTCCTAGTTGTATTAGGTCACTAGCACTCCTAGTTAACAGCTAGTTCTAATTAATGGTTTGTTTTATGGTTAGAATAGGTGTCACTGATGGAAAATTCGAATTATCTTGATGAGGGATGATGGAATCCTAATTGTAAATGCTTTATATAGAGCAAGAGGTCGAATTAGCAAAGGGTTGGAACATTTTATGGAAAAGCTTGTATTTGACCTATGTAAGACTCACTTTCAGTAATACATGCTTGACTTTACTTCTCAGGATTCATGAAGGGTTTTTTATGTTCAGAATATGTGATGTTGTCCTTTTCTTAATTCTTACAGTGGTATGGATGTATAATCACTCAAAACTCACTGAATGTGCTCTGACTTCCTGTATACATTTATAAACTGTGTGGTCCCATATGAATTTATGTTCTGAATGTTTAAACGCTGAATGCCCTGATTTCCATGTAGGGTTGAGTTCATTGTTATATTGAGGTGTTGTTGACTCCATAAGCCCAATGGATAGTTGTTTAATGTGTTTCCACCATTCATATTTTTCACTTGTTTCATAGAGTTAGCCATCTAATCTTTATCAAAATCACTAACCTTTGAGAGAGCCCTCTCAGGTTGAGGAGGCTAAGCCTCAGCCAAAAGTTGGTTTGAAAGAGTTACTTGAAGTCTTCCTAATCTGCAGCCTTCCAGGGCCTAATTTTGAGATAACAGGATGATCGCCTATTGTGGGCACATGTGACATTTTTGTTTTTTGTACTTATCATTTTTGCTGATCATAAGGTGTTTTTCAACCTATGATCAAGGACGATGTATTTTTGACACACTCCTATATATATATCACTATTACCGGCTTATCTTGTAAATCATGTTATGGAATGGTTTTAAATTTACATGTATGATTATTGCAAATGTCTATTTAACATTCGAGAAGCAATTGCATCTGCTAATGTATTTAAAGATCTTGGAATATGCTGATATTCAATATAATAAAATTCACGTTCCAAGAGACGCACTCTCAAAAATAATCTTAATAACACTAGATTTCTAATGGCATACACTCTATTAAGCTGTAATACAACGAGTTCAGAATCTAACCTCACTATCAAACTCCGAATTCCAAAATGAAATAGATTCAGATAATAACTCAATCACTGCACTATACTTGGCAATGTTGTTCGTTGTTTGACCGAGGCTTACCCCATGCATAGATACTAACTCGTGAGAGGGCGAATAGATAACCCAAGCTGCAGAAGAGATGTTCCGTGTATTACGACAAGCACCATCAACAAAACCAATGTATGTTTGGAGAGGCATCGACATCTGCAATATCAAGAGTAAAACCAAGATAAGCAGGAATAATGACGAGAAAACACTCTCTAAGCTAAGCACACTGTTTAAACTAAAACACACCAGCTAGAAAGAAAAACTAACCTAACTAAAAATCTCCATACCCATTCTTTAAGCATAATACCTCTTCAAGTAAAGACCATTTCTGGGTTTACCCAAAGAGTCCCCGTCAAAGTCTACCAATTCATAGGCCCCTTTGGCTAGCTTTCGCTTGAAAACATAGGGACCATGCCACATAGGAACTAATTTTCCAGCGCCTAATTTATCATTAGCTTGATCGTAAACTAAGACTAGATCTCCTTCCGAAAAATTTCGAGGGGTCACATTTCGATCATACTGAGCTTTCATGCGTTTTGCGTGAGTATCGATCGCCAATGCAACATCACGTCGATTCTCATCTAATTGAGCCAAGTATAACAAACGCTTTTCCTCTTCGGAAGTGGTTGGAAGTAACTCGATGGCCATTTGCAGTGACGGGATTTCACATTCAATGGGTAACACAGCTTCCAAACCATAGACTAGTTGGAAAGGAGTGAACCCTGTTGATGTTTTTACTGAAGTTCGGTATGCCCAAAGCGCTGAAAATAGCATGTTGTGCCAATTCGACCGATGATCCCAATGATTCGTCGGATCATGATAACTAAAACTTTGTTGATGGATTCAACCAGACCATTCGCTTGAGGATAATAAGGGGTTGAACTATCATGACGTAAAACAAGCTAGCTTGTAAGTTCGATCATCATAACGTTTCAAAAATGGCGCCCATGATCAGTGATTATCGCTTGCGGGACACCAAACCTAGCAATTATATGATTGAACACGAAAATTGCAGCTGTCTTGCCGTCTGCCTCAAATGTAGGCATCGCCTCGGCCCACTTAGTAAAATAATCTACCGCAAGGATGATGTACGCATGCCCCCCGATCGAGTGAGGGTTACATGTAATAAAATCGATACCCCATTTGGAAAAAGGACCAACAGCAATTATAGGGTGGAGAGGAGCAGGTGGAGCGCGCATCTTTCAATCAAAAATTTGGCAGTTGTGGCATTTTCGGACCGCCGTAATACAATCTTTAAATAAAGACGGCCAGAAGTAGCCAGCGCGCAATATCTTTTGGGCTGTGGAAAACCTAGACATATGACCGCCACATGCTCCAGAGTGATAGTCATTTAGAACCCTTTCAGCTTCCTCGTGAGTTAAGCAACGTCGAAAAACAGAGTCCGCCCCACGGCGATAAAGAGTATCTCCAATAATCCTGAATTGTTGGGACTGGAATCAAATTTTTCGACGTTCTGACCATGAAATTTCTGGCCGAAAGGATTGGGTCTGGAGATAAACAATGATATCCCCATACCACGGATCTAAAGTGCTGATTAGAAACAAGGATTCATCTGCAATGGGCTCCTCCGCCACAATTTCTGTGTCAGCACGCAGGAAGTCACACATTAACTCCGCAAAAACTAAAGATTTCTTAGACTTGGATTTTTCGAATTCCAAGTGGAACTCCTGTAGGATAAAAATCCATTTAGAGTACTTGCCCCCTAGCAATTGCTTGGTCAAAATTTAGATCATAGTGTTGCAATCCGAAATTACTGTAGTTTTACATAGTAAAATGTAGTGACGAAAACGTTGGACAGCTTGAACGGCTGCCAATGCCAATTTCTCCACATGTGAGTATTTTAGCTCAGTTGGATTTAAAGTTCGACTAAGGTAATATATCACATGTTCAGTCCCAAAATCATCTTCCTGAACTAAGACCATTCCAATGGTGGAATGAGAGGCGGCGAGATATAAGAAGTAATCCTGGTTGTAGTTGGGAGGATTCAACAACGGTGCATGGGTCAACGCATGTTTGAGTGCATCAAAAGATTTATGAGCTAACTCATCCCAATAGAATGGAGTATTCTATTTCAACAACCAGGTAAAACCCTTTGTAACCTCGGCGTAGTTAGGAATGAATCGTCGTAAAAAGTTTGCTTTCCCTTGCAAACTTTGGAGTTGGCGAAGACTCGAAGGAGGAGGTAATTTGATGATAGCTTTGACCTTTGAGGGATCAACGCGAATGCCGGCTTTCGAAACTACAAACCCCAGCAATCGACCCGTTTCTATACAGAAGACACATTTGTGTGGGTTCAACCGAATCCGATAATGCCTACACCTCATAACGATTGCTCGTAAATGGACGAGGTGATCAGCTCGATGTAATGAATGAGCAGGCAAGTCATTGTGATAGGGTTGCACAATGTGCTTGATGTCATGAAACGCATAAGACATCGCCCTTTGAAAAGTTGCTCCGACATTCTTAAGCCCAAAAGGTAACTTGCAATAAGAAAATGTCCCCAATGGACAAATGAAAGCCGTTTTTGGTTGATTGGCAGGTAGAATATTGATTTGATTGTATCCGGAAAAACCGTCCATGAAGGAGAATATTTCGCTGCCGGCACAATCATCAATGATTTGATCGATGTAGGGAGTTGGGTAATTGTCCTTTGGACAGGCTCGATTAATGTCCCTATAGTCGATGCATATTCTTATTGTTCCCTGTTTTTTGTTAACCAGAACAATATTCGATACCCAATCCGTTAACGAGATCGGATAAATGAACCTGCTTTCAATAATTTTTCAACTTCTGCTTTAATTGCAGCAGCTTTTCGTGGGTGAATCTGACGCAAACGTTGCCGGACGGGTTTAGCGTCTGGGTAAGTTTTGATCTCATGAACAATAATTGCGGGATCAATTCCTGGCATTTCCTCATAGGACCAGGCAAACACGTCACGAAATTCTTGAAATAGGGCCTTATATAGTTGAATTTCGTCATCTGTACACGAGGCACCTATATGAATGTTCTCAACAATTCCGGGGTTAACCGAAATGTCAATAGGAATAGTTCGAGAGATGTTTCCCAAATTTAACTCTGAATCGGGATGTTTCATTGGATTCTGAGGTTCCTTGACATATTCAGTTGTAAAAATTGATGAGAAATCATTTTCAAAACGATCATCCTCAAGTAAAAACGAAGATCTGTGATGGAGATCTTCCCATGGTAAATCATCTACACGTAGGATTTCACGAATTTTCTCATCAGAGTGAACAAGTTCAGAAAACGTGGTTAAATCCGAGGTTGATGTGAAAAGTGATTCCTCACGGACCACATTCATTAAGTCATTTTCGGTTGAACATGGGTCGGCAAACGACTGCATGGCTTCATAGGCAATTTCATATGGACTCAAAGGCATGGCATTACCAAATGAGTCTATCTCAGATTCAGAAGGAACGATCCAAGGATCATCATAAACAATGGTGTCTGATGTAATCATATGAATGGTTGCAAATGAAGACGATGCGTTGATCGGAGGAAAAGGAAAAGTTCCTAGTAAACTGACATCTTTAACTAGTCCTACTCCAACATCCTTATATGAGATAGTCGTTTTACCGACATGTTGAATACTCTCAGAAGAGGCTGGGTCAGATGAAGAGTAAGCCAACTGGTCTATTGTTACGATCTTTCCATTATGTGGAAACTTTATTACTCGAAAGACCGATGAAACGACCGCTGTCATAGCATAAGACCAACTTCGACCCAAGAGAAGGTTGTAATCTAGAGGGGCATCAACCACCTCCACATCTAGACTAATGGTTTTTCCTTCAACCCCTATAGGAAAATCCTGTAGAATGCCAAAAGGATGAAACCCACGGCCATCAAAGGCCTTTAGAATCGTCGGGGATTGATTTAGCGAAGGAGAACCAAGCAATCTCCAACACTGTATCGACATAATACACGTTGAAGCTCCCTCATCAATTACAGTTCGATGAATAAGCCTGTTTTTTACTATCACTGGGATCTGGAAAGCTATTTGATGAGGAAAACGGGGTGTACTATTTTCTAGATCGAAAATTATTAGATTCGAGTCCTAAACATCAACAGCTCCTATAGCCGACAGAAGTAATTTACGTTGTGCTAGACATGATTGCAACACTTCCAAAGTCGACATTGCTGAGGGTGAAACGGCTAAATCCTCAACAATGTTATAATTCTGAGCCGCTCTCGCATGTGGATTGAAAGCTGACTTTCGAAGTATACCCTTGGCGGGCGGTTTGATTACCAAGTCTGGATTAGGTTTCTCGATCTGTAGTGGATCGGAACCGGGAGCTGAGGTTGATGGATTAGGATGAGAAGATTCTGCTTCTTTACCATCTACAGGACTTTTACTACCATAATCTTGCGATCGAGTCGCAATCCTAACATGGGACATCATCAGTATGGGTTCTTCATTGGCACTCGAGGATGAACCTATCATCTTACTGTCTTGAGCCAGAAAAGGATCCTTCAAAACAGCAGGAGTTTGGGAACCCTTGACAATCTTCGCAACCTCTGCATGATGAGGGCAGTCTCTTGTAAAATGTTCATCGTCACAAATGAGACAAGGATAACGAGGTTTGCGCTTTTCATCATTGGATTCCGCCTTTTCAGGTTTCTCCTTTGAACTTTTGTCCGTTTTATTCTTCTTCTTTCCTTTCTTCTTCCCACCGAATTTTGATTTGGTTGTAGATGACTCTACAACGTGAATATCGGTGGAAATCTCTGCAGAAGAATCTCCTGTTGGGGAATCAGGCAAGGTTATGATAGGGGAAGAATTCTTGGAAGAATTCTTCTTACTTTTAGTGTTAATCGTGCCAATCATACCATCGGTGGCATGAGATCCCGAAGGAGCTGCAACAATTTGATTTTGCTTGGGAAGATGGGGGATTTTTTCGTGTAACGTACCTGACTGAGTATAGACCAAGTCAAGGTACTGTGCTTGAGCAATTACTTGCTCCTCAGTAACAACTCCGGCTTTAGCTACATCTTCAGTGATCTTTGGCAACAAAGAATTTACAAACCACTCGGCCAAAATCTAATCCGGAATAAATACCTTCACTAAACGTCGTCGACGTCTCCACTCATGAATATAATCTTAAATATAAAGTTGACGTTGATTGTTTTAACGAAGTTAACAATTCCGTGCCATTGTCATATCGGACTGGCAACTGAAAATGAGTTAAAAACGAGGTAGCTAACTGACTAAAATTATAAAAGGTGCCTCGCGGTAACTCAATGTACCACTTGGCCGCGAGACCAATTAGAGTGCGCTGGAAAAGTCTAAGACGGATTGAATCATCTGAAATGGAGTTAGACGCACACCAGAGGTGGTAAGTCATCACATGGTTCGACGGGTCCTCTCCTGATTTACCTTCGAACTTGGGAATGTCACTGGGCAACTTATTCAGCATTGGCGGCCAAAACGGAAGATAATTAATAGGATCATTCATTAGGCGCGACAAGTCAGGCAAGTCCAAAGTTGCGATAAACGGTAACTGCCGATTAGGATCCCTAAAACTCTGGGTCATTAGAGCAGCCCCAGGAGAAGGATATCCAAGATAACTAGGAATAGGAATTGCGTTCGGGATATTGTATCCTCCTGGAAAACTAGGATTAACCGGACCGTACTGGGGTTGTTGAGGTTGATGATAAGTGTACCCAAGATATGGTTGATACTGATAGACTAGCTGCTGCACAGCATGACCGAATTGGTACTGTCCCTGGTACGGTTGATAAGTAAATTGTGGTTGACTTGTGACAACCGTACTTGAACGAGGTTGTCCTACAGGCATCTGAACCGAAGTTTGAATCGTAGATCCAGACGGTGGTAAAGATGTCTGAGGAGTAGATACAGGAACAGTAGAAACCGGAGCTGTCGATACTCCAGAAGTAGGTGGGGTAGATTGAACAGATGTTGCGGCAGTTGCAGTAGTCGTTTGAGGTGGAGTACGAGGTGTACTAGGCCCAGGATGAGAAACTACCGAAGGTACAGAAGTTTGAATGCTAGACTGGACTGGTTGCTGGGGTGAACCAGAAACTAAGGGTTTTCCAGTTTGAGATGACAACTGTACACTTGGCTGCAACACCTGTTGAGTTTGCGATGGATCCCACACTATATTCATTCCGGGGTACTGACTCATAACAGGTTGAGAATACTGAGAACCATAACCAGGTTGAGGGTAGGATTGATAATTGAAAGGTACATTTCCCGTTCCTTGAACATACATTTGACCGGAGGGTGGTTGAAACCTTGGTTCGAGTACTGACCTTGGGGTTGATACCCTTGAGGCACGTACTGATACTGGGGTTGCCCTTGAGGTATAAATTGATACTGGGGTTGACTTTGGGGTACATATTGAGTCTAGGGTTGACCCTGAGGAACGTACTATCCCGTAGGTATGTACTGTCCTTGAGGTTGCCCCCCAGATGCAAATTTTGTACCTTGAGGTTGCCCCCCAGGCGTTAATTGAGGCTGTCCCCCAGGCGATAACTGGCCACCTTGAGGTTGAGGATTGGGAATAGAACCTGACATCATAAGAATGTCTTCTACGCTCAACAGCTTTGTACCATTGCTTCCAGTTAATAACCCTTGCTCAATGGGTTGAGGAGATGCTCCCGAAAAAGTACCAGAAAGGGATTGATATCTGGAGGGAACAGAAGGACCACCGTACAAAAAGGATTCAGGCGATTGAGTAAACATGGATGACTGTCTTGACATATTTACGGGAGTATAATAACCTCTAGGTGTTGGGTGATAAGGAGCACGAGGTGGTGAAAAACTTAACCCTGAGTTTTCTAAGAAATTAGTCAAAGAAAGATACCAAGAACTGCTCCTAGGTGGATTGTAAAAAATTGATTCACGTTCCCTTAGATCAATAACAGGTTGATATTCAGGGATAGGGATGCCTACTTCTTCTTCCAGAGCAAGTTCTTCAATAGCAATAAGTCCAGAAGGAAGATCCTGGGTGATTACTCTTTCTACCCTAGGTGAACCAAGACCACTAAAAGTTGGAGAAACAAACCCCGATGTTGGAGTAGCAGCAAATTCACTTTCAGGCTCAGATATTTCAGGTTCCTCACCTATATGACTAGTAGATGAAAAGTTACCAGTAACTTCGGAAACAAACATTGACTGTGGATTATAATCTGCTACTAACGGTTGAAAATCAGGATGTACTATCAAAGAAGATTCTCCTTCTTCAGGTGACCCAACTCTACTGTCTCTAGGAGTTACAAGGACTTTCAAGACTTCAAGCTGGATCGGTAGTTCCTCAGGAGGTTGGCCCCGAAGTCTATGGGACTTCCTCAGTAACTCAGCCACGTTTACAAACTCAGGAGATTGGCCCCGAAGTCTACGGGACTGCCTTGTTAATTCAGCCACAGTTAAAAACTTTTAACTACTTCACACGCAAACAAAGTAAAATCTCAATGAAAACCACCTAAAGCCTCTAAAGAACCAAACAAATTTGAATCACATGCCTAAAGAATCTAGGAGATCAAACAAACATAAAGAGTAACTTTCCGTACTGAAAACACTAGTTGGTGATGAAATCCAACGTCGCAGAGTTCAATACAGAAATGGCGGTTGGAACAGTTAACCCAACAACCTGCTTAATGAATAGACTGGCACAAGTTCCTCCACTTAACCGTCTCGAGTGAAGAGAACCCCCCAGAAAATCCAAGTGAGTCTAGCCGACGTCTACTCCAGGTACAGTGGGATCTTCCCACCACTGTCACTTCAGGAAGAGTCCTAAAGAATATGGCCACTAAGGTTACCAACTGAGACAAATACACCTGGGGGAACAGTCTACGATCCGATATGCATGCAAGGGCAGAGTAGCAAGCTCAATCCCCTTGAAGGCTCCTTGACATAATCCAAGGTTTAGCAACAAGTGACCCCAGGCTCCTCGACAATGGTTAATCTGAGGTTTACCGTTTTTAATACGTGAATATCTGGCGTCGTTCCCAATGAGGAACGATTGATTCCCACACTAGTTCGGACACGATCTCGTGCTTCTCCTTTAAAAGGAGCTTTCCCAGAGCATAAATCCAACAATTGGATTTCTTCCCTACCACAAGATACAGCTACTTGTTTGTTTTTACTGTCTTGGAGAGTTAATTACTCTCCTACTCCAAGACACTAGCCTAAGCTAAGTTGGTGTATCAGAGCCCTAGAAATAAAAATGTTACTAGATGAATTTTACTTTAAGCGTTATTTTTTATTGGTTTTTGTTTAAGTCAAAAGGTGCGGAGATGAAACTCGTGGTATGAAGACTCGACTTAAAATCACTAAAAATGCACCTAAGATGATTTAAAAAATCTTTTTCTCTTCGATGAACTTCTAAACTAAGAAAGAGTTTGAGAATGCAAATACTTTGTAAACACAAATCTTTCTCAATCAAACAAATTAAAAGAAGAGTTTTTGTCCTTTTCCAATGCACTCAAAACGAGACAACTAGTTATTTCACAAAAATTTCCCTTTTCGTTTCAAAGCACTCAATCACTACAAAAACAAACTTTTTTTTAAAAGAGATTTTTATATATTTTTTTAAAACACTCAAAACTATGGAAATGACTAACTTTGAGATCTATAAATTATAAAAACCTATTTGAAGTCAAAGCCTACTAAAAGTCTTTTTTAAGGATGTTTTACTTAGCTACATGTAAGCTAAGGACCAATTTATGTAGAATCACAAATAAGTCAAGAACAACCAATTTTGTTTTCAATTTGAAAATGAAAATCCAAACTTTCAAACACAAGCTTTTCAAAGTTTTGTAAAGAGAAAACTCAAAGTGGATTCCTCAACAAGGGTAGATTTCATAAATGGTCAGACTCATAAGAAGGGTGGTAGACACTAAGGTGATCTGAAGTCCCTACAGCTTCTAAGCTCAGAGCCACTACACAACCAAAATGAAAAACAAACCCAACAAGCAAAACTCCTAGGAAATTCACCTAAAACCCTAACACTAACGAAATCAACCTAAGGAAAGCTTCTGACAAGTTATATGTAGGTCTGGGCAGTGGATAACAATTTCTAAACAAACACTAAGCTGACTAATAGAGGAAATCTTAGGTTTTTCAAAATTTTGACAGGGTCCACAGGCCCACAGTTGACACAGGTGCGGTCCCGCTCTGTGCTAAAAGCCAAGCTGCGGGTAGGTACGCACTGTGTCAAACGGCTAGGGTGCGGTCCTCTCCCAAAGCTATGGAAAACAAAAAATAACCCTGGATCTACAAACTCGACCCAATTTTATACACAACAAGCCAAAAACAGAAACAAAAACACAGTTTCTCAGGTCAAAGTAAAAACAAGGAAAACAATCAAGTCCCCAGTGGAGTCGCCATTTTGTCACACGGAATAAGTCGATCTTGCGGACAAGATAGACCTTCCTAGAATCTAAAGAAGACCTAATGACAAGCAAACCAACCAGAAACTATCTTTCTCTAAATATGCTTTAATAAACAATGGCAAACAAGTGTTTTTAGGGCCTACCTTAGGTCCAACGCAAGCTTGTGGATGCCCTCACTCCTTCGATCCAAATGAGCTCCTTTGTCACGAATCTACAAACACAAACAAGGCAAACAAATTAAATAGCACCTGAAAAGCCAAAATCATAAAACATATTTAACATGAAAGTCAAGGAGTCCATGAAACAAATAACATGAGATACTTGTTGAGAAAAATGAGTTTGATTGTATTAATTCAAAAGAAGAAGAACTTTACAACCTTTGCCTTGACGCTGTACAAGCTCCTCCCAGGGTCCAGCAAGAAGTCTCCTCTACTTTGAAAAGTTTCACTCACTCCCCAATGAAGCCAAAAAGGTATGTGATCTCTCCTCTTAAGCTCAACTAGGAAGTCTTGATTTCACCAGCATTTACCCTAAAAAATGTTCAGCTTCTAACCTCCCCAGCAACCAGCCCAATGCCTGTATTTATAGTGCAATGGAGGGAGGTTACTAGGTCCTCCTTCAAAGGGATAAAGCCCTCCTTCAAAGGGATAGCTCCTCTCATCAAGGGATTAGCTCCTTCTCTTTTGGGATGCATGAACCACCTCAGAGCGAACAATCCACGTCAAAATTCCTTCTAGAATCCTCTAGAATTAACCCAAAGTGAGTTTTTTAAGATAAAACTTGCGCCTTTTGACTTTCACAGGGGTCCGCACCTACACAATTAGGGACAGAGTGGGCAGGTCCGCAGTTTTTGTGAACAGAAGGTGCGGGACCGCAGGTGACAGTGAGAGAAAGTGCGGAACCAGAGTTACATTGATTTTTAATGTCTTTCTCCCATTTTCAAAGCATGACTTGAAGAGCTGAGGTCTGAGACTTGCTTAGGAGGACAGTACAAGTGATGATAGACCCATACTGACTGCAAATAATCATGGTGACGATATTTTGTGTAACAATGTCATTTCATAATTTCACATGGGGATATTTTCACCACTAGAAGGTAATCATTATGGTAAATGAATCGGGTAATTCATCATGTTTATGTATGATTGATTTACTAGTAGGTTAAATCTCAAATGTTTCTAGATAGTGTAAGTAATCATATTACCATGAGTTAAAAGTTGTGCATAGTTAATCCTTTGTATTGTTTTATCCGCCCAAGTAAAACAATGTTATCCTGCATTCTTGTGATTGAATCCCACTCCCATCTCTGTTGCTTGTGTTCTAGACGATGGTTATGGGGTAGAATGGAAAGTTGCATAGAGGGGAACCCAAAGGACCCGACATTCTCGAGGCATATCCAGAGGTTCGAGAGCAGTATCGGGAGGCTAGATGGGATGAATTTTTCTTCCGATGTATAGGTTACCATGATGAGGTTCCCAGGGCTTTCGATAAAGGATTTGATGGTTGGTGGGTTTTTCGAAGGGATTTATTTCCCTATCACAGAGGAGGTGGTTGTTGAGAACGGTGGTTTAAAAGCCACATTTTGGCTGGAATTGATTGTTATTTTTCTTGAAGGATGAATACAAATATAGGACATGGATTTCAGAGATATGGAAATATTTTTTGAAGGATGAATGATGCCTTCTCTTGAGGATTACACAGTTATATTTGACATGTGAGGAATGCTTCAACAAAGTCAATTTATATCATTTTCTCTTCCTCACTCACATTGCAGGACAGGTTAGCATGAATGTCCCTTTCCTTTTGTTGATGATTCTTAAAAAAATGTTTGCAAAGATTAGGGCAAAACCAAATGCTTCCTCCCATTTTATTTATCAAAAGGGCTTGATTAAATTGTTTATTGAAAATCATTTAAGAAAAATCAATAGAAGATGGGAGAACTTTCTCTTTTGGGGGTGTTTTGTAGATACTGTCACACCAAAGACTAAGGCCATAGGTATAAAGAAAGGAACCGAGAAAATGGTTGAACAACCCCAAACCCTAGAGTAGGGGATTTCATCTATTCAAACCATAAGCCAAAAGAGAACATAACTCCCCCCTCCATTAGTTCCTGAATTGGAAAGGGTTTATTCAAGAAGAAATGGAAGACTTAGAGAAAATAAGAGCTTTCCGTCTCCCCATGTATCTTCTCCTATAGAGGCTAAGATCACTAAGTCAACAAAGGAAATAGAGGTTAAAGCTACTAAACCCGAGACAAAAAAAGCAAAAATGATAGGGAGCCTACTTTAGTTGAGATTTATAGAGGAGGAAGAAGACCACATACTAGACCGTTGAATAAACTCAAGCTAAATATCAAACTTAAACAAAAGCCTAGGCTGGAAGAATAGGTCATTGAGGTAGATGATACACCTCAAAAGGATTTGATCATAAACAAAGAAAAACCTATAAGTTCTAAGAGGCCTAGGAGGAAAAGTAAGAAACCTGTTATAGAGGCTAAGAAACCTAGGAAAGGGAGAAAAATAAAGGTTGATATCTTGTTAGAGGCATACACTAGACTCAACTAATCATTTTCAGAAAAAATTTCTTTTGCCATCAGTTTTCAAGGACATCTTGATCAAGATCTGACAGTTAGTTTGTCAGCATTTTTATGCTTCAATTTTGATGAGTGCTGACAGTGGGATCGTCAGCGCTGAAAGCTAGTCCGTTCATGATCCAATTTTTTCTCTTGGTTTGAAAAGGTGTAAGTAAATCCATCAAAACTAGAGGAAAAGGCTATTTTAAATGTGGCAAGAAGCATCGTGGAACGAATACAACCTAGATAGAAGGATCTAATTTCTAGATGTCCTTTTTGTGGATCAATACCATATGTTAAGCGAGAAAATGACACATCAAGCATACTAATAAAGCAAGTCTTTTTAGAAATGCTTGGTAGGATATTAAACATTAGTTTGATCCTTAATTTTGGCTAGCTCTCTAGAAACAACATGATATTTAGATACACAATATTTGTATGTTGGTTTTAGACTAAACAATGTAATGTATGTAGTTTTAATTAGAGATATACTTGTCTATTTTTTAATCTTGTAATTAAAGTTTTTGCTAAAAACTTGGTTATGGTTCTGTAATATTCTATAAAGTCGATAATGAAAAGTGACCAAGGTTTGGAATCTTTTGAAAGAAATCCTTCATGTGTATTGTGTGTGTGTGTGATCAACTATTATACATCAGTTTATGTGAGAAGTTTGCATAAATTCATGTGTTTATGAATCCCTATATGTTTTCTAAGTTTTATGTGTTCTTCAATATTTGAATACTAGGGTGGTGAGTTGGAATTCATATATGTGTTATACATATTCATTTATTCAAGTATTTATTACTTGTTTTTCACCTAAAGATTACACTAGTTACTTTTTTATATTCTCTAATTTCCAAACTTATCAAAGGAGTTGTTACTATCTTTCTTTTGCTAATATTTTCTCACTCAACCTGTGGTTAATATTAAAATTGGGTCAGACTCCATGCCCAATGGTGAAATTTCCTACAATCCAACAAGCCTTAAGTCTTCTCAATTAAATTTGGCCAATGAGCTTATAAACCTACTGTTGAGGTGACATTGGGTAGTTGAGTTAAGGAGATATATCTATCCAGATTGAAAGGCTAGCTTTCAATCCAAAGTGGTTAGAGGTTACCTTAGTTTTTTCTCTACACCCAAGGTTTTTTCTAAGTGATAATAAAAATAACAAAGAAATCTTTCCTTGGAGAATGATGATTGATTAGTTCTACTCAATGTTGAACAAGGATTAGGCTTTTGATATTGGTTGCATTTCCTTAACCTAATGACTCTCCGCTTTGTTTATGCCTAGCGATTCCATTGGTTGAATATTCTACTGATTCAAGAAGACAAGTGCATTCATTTCTTTGATCATGATATTTTTCTTCTTGTCGGCAATGATAAAAAATCTTAGATATTTGCAGAGGATGGTTTCAAAATTCTTTAGCAATATGTGTTTCAACAACTTAATGATTTGCACCTATAAGTATAATTTTTCTATGGATCTTAATTTCATATAGTATATTATTTTCATGTCTTCAGTTGCATGCAAGGTGGTTTGCTAGATAACCCACTCCTTGCATGGTTGCACTGGAATTATGACTACACTTAACAGTGCAAAATTTCAGTCCGGTAAATTAGGAGTGTTTGCAGTGGATCAGTTGGTTCGGTTGTGTGCAGTATATGGATTGTTTTAGTTTAAAAAATGTTAGTTTTTAGTGTGTGTTTTGTTTTATTAAGAAGAATAAGTTGCAAGATATTGGTAAAATATAGAATTCATTGATGAGGATTGGTATGACTCCACATGCCAATGAATTATATTTTCATGTTTATTTCTTTTCAAATGGAGTTGTTGTTCTTTAGCTCCAGTTGGAAGTGTGTGAATTCTTTTAGTTTGAGAAGATCAGGTTAAGGTTTCGAATTACAAGTTACAGGATCAGTTCAACCATGAAACCTAGATTAAAATATGTGTAGAAGTAAATCAATCAAAATATGATTTTTAATTTTTCAAAATCCTGGAGCAGTATGTTTAAAAAAAAATAGATTGCCAATTTTTTTCCCAATTCTTTTACTATCACAAGTTTCAAGTTTACTGGTAAAGGTAGAATTCATCAAAAAATTTGCATGATTCCATAACCCACTCGATAAAGCACTTATGCTGATTTCCTTTTCTTTTCAAAGAGATTTGTTTGTTCAAATAGATAAATCGATTTTCAATATACTTTAGTAGCTTTGGTTTTCAGTTTGTGGTTTTAGATGACAGGTTATAGTTTACAGGTGGGATTTTGTAGTTTGTAAAGCAATTTGATTTTATATGAATTTGTTTTGATGACGTGACTCAATGCCAAAAAGTTTCAAGGAAATTGGTCTATAGTTCTTTGCATCCCACATGGGGAAGCAGTCCATAGTTGGAGCCTATGTTGTAACATTTTCTTGGCAAAATTTCACACAACATTTTTTAGCTTTGCCAAAATTCTACTATCTTTCTTGTGTGTTCTCATCCACTTGGTGAATTTCTTCCTTTCTATTGGTGGAGGACTAATCATATTTTTTAGGTTCTTATACAGGTTTTTGGGATATTTTTAATACTAGTTTTAATTTTAAATAAATTTACTTTTATAGAAATATTCTTATAAACTATTTATTTAAACTATCAAACTTTTTGCAAAAAATATTGGGTCAACACCCAACCTCCAAGTCTATTTCATTGATTAAGTCCACCAAGCAATCAATTACAAAGTCGCAAAACCAAGCCCAATGTATTGAGCACCAAGCGATGGATGAGGAGGAGTATCATGTGTGCACAATGCGTCAAAGGCATTTGGGTGCCTTAGATAATATAAAGGCATAAGAATCGAGATGTGTAATCCATGTGGGATAAAGTTCTATGGTAGAGAAAAGATTTTCATTTTGTTGGGTGATTTGGTCACATGTGTCAAGTTGGAACTGCATGTGTAAGATCGATAGATGTTATTCAATTTCATACCCCCTAGGTCACCCGACATTTAACAGAGGGTGGGGGGCTGAAATCAATTTTTTATTCAAAAACCACTTTTTCCAACGTAGCACGTCTAGGTAAAATTTGGACCCCCTCATTCCAAACCACTTATAGCTAGGGAACCCCACTGAAACATGCTTATGGTTTTCAGGGTTTCAAAGTCATAAAATTGGGATCAAAATGAACATCGGGGGATCAGAAAAAGAGACAACAAACAATATGGAGTTTTCTTTTTAGACGTGGCCTACAAAGTAGTAGTTTGTACTTATGGTTCTATCCTTACCAAACACTTGGAGGAGCTCTTTGCAAATAACTATATTATGATGTTAGACACAAATTATGTATTACTATTAGCTTTTGAACTATTTCCAAATCTATTAGACTTATTGGACCAAGGAATAGATAGGTCACTCATTGTAGATCGAACAACAGTTTCTAACTTATCACCACCTCTTGCAGAAATACACAAGGATCAGACCATTCAAAATATGCCATTGAAATGCATGCATGAGGATCTCAATATGCTAAAGAATGATGAACTAAATTTCTAACCAAGTATAATGATAGACATTGAAGCTACCATTGTAACTACAGAGCCCGTTGGAAGCCCAAAGTGTTCTATGGTGTTTTCTTGTAAGTCTTTTTTTCACGGTGATAAGAAAATTATTGATGGTCTTGCACAGGACTTTGGAAAAGGTTCCAAGCATACACCAAATGGTTCAGAGATATAATATGTTGGATATTTGATTCCATGTAGCATGCGTGCTAGACTTCTGCTTCTAATAACATCGACGACATATAAGATACAAGAAAATATCATGGCATACAAGATGCAACTGATGGGCTATGGAAAAGATAAAAGTGTATTGCATTAATTGATCAAAGGAAAATAATTTTATTGTTTGAACCATTTTATGGTTATGCCTCTAAAATCCTTGTTTTTTGCAACATTTTATGTTTATGCCTCTAAAATCGTTGCATCAACATTGGGGAAAACCACCCAGTCCGGACCTTAAAGTAGCTCCTTTTCCATTTGGTGTGGTGGCTCCGACTAGATGTAATGGGACCAGTTTCCCAATTATATATGGGTGGATGGGTGATTGGTTGGTAATATATAACGGGAATGATAAGTGCTCTATTTTAAAATGTGAAAATATACAAATATAACTAATCTATCTCGGGAGTTCTTTCTCTTAGTGCGATTCTTGATTGTTTTTATTGACAAGTAAACATGAACATGACATACTTATAAATAAAAATAAGCATTCTTATGATAATTACTTTGTTCAATTAATTGAACAAAGTAATAATTAAAACATTATTGCACTAACCATAATATATCACTGACATATATATATGAAAGATGACAATTCAGAAACATTCAATAGTGAAAGGTTAAAGAATTGTTGTAGAAACATATACACATCAATAATAGCAAAGTTGATAAATGTTTAATTCACATAGAAACATAAAGCAAAAACATAGATAGTAGTACCGTATGCATTTGGATCTCCTCCAATGTGAATCACATTCAAATTTTGTCTTCTAATTTGAGAATACTTTCATAAGAAGCAAAAGTGCATATCTCATAAAAATCCTTCTTTGTCAAAATTCAGAATTCAGGTCCAGTCTTTTATAAAAATAAATATATCAGAAGCACAGTAGTGCAACTCCCGACTTAAGTCTTAATACAAAAAATGAGGACCCTTTCTAAAAACATGAAAGGGTCTATAAATACTACAAAAATAACAAACTATGAAAGAAATATGCTATGCGCTGGTATAACCAAAACATAAAAATGTGGAGTTCATCTTGAAATAGCAGTGTTGCAGTCAGTTGAAGGGATTCATTGAATCGGCTTATCTTCTTGTGATTGGAGTTGACAAATGGCAAGCATTGGTTAGACCTCTGTTGGCTGACTCATATGAGAGTGTAACTGAGTTGAATTTCTCTAATCCTCCTATTCCCAATTTAGTCTTATCCAATCCTTTGACTTGGAAAAATAGTTCTTCTGAAGAAAACAAGTCGTCAAAGCTATCCTCTTCATGATCAAATCTGGTGATTTTAGCCTGTGAGGTAACATTATAGGCAACCTTTTTAGGGTCATACTGCCTTTTTGGAATAGTTGCAAGATTTAACAACTTGATTTTCTTGGCCTCTTTCTCTGCATGTTTATAATCATGCAGGGTAAAGGTGCCACACCGAAGGGGAAATGTAGGCCACATGTGTTTCTTGGAATCCCTAAGGGTCTTTGACATTCCTGCAACTGTTATCTGATATGCTAATTCCTGGGCCAATAGTTTATCGGGGATGTACAGAGGAAGAACATGAGGATCAGTGAGACTACCAAAAAGCCTTATATAGGTGAAATTCTCTTCTCCAAACCAACTACCCACTATTGTTAGGTCAATTTCTGCTTCCTCGGATATCCTAGGGGCAGGCTTATTGAATAAGGAGTAATGTATAGGAAGAATAAAACCATTACAAATTCTATACAAATGGTTCTTATAATGGGCCTTCCATAGCTCTTTGTGATAGATGTGAATGGGATTGGGATCTTGGGGAGTCCATTTCCATCCGAGAACGGGGTATTCAAAATTAAAACAGATGGTGTCCATAATATAGGCACTGAAGTAAAAAGGAGGTATCACCCGGGAAACCACAAACCTCTTTCTTCTATATTCAAGTATCTCAGTGGCCATTTTGTCAGACAAAATGTTTTCCCAGTCCATAATATAGCCATGAACTGCAGCTTCCATTAAAGGAACCATATCTATAGAGAACTTAGTAGAATTATGGACTCCGAAGAGTCTGCACATCAATGCGCCAGCATAACAATAAGGAGAGGCTAATGAATCTACAGAGTACATACCCAATGTCTCGTGCTTGTGTTTGCTTGGGAAGTGTCTCCATTGCCTGATAGGATCTAATTCAATGTCATTTTCCTTCGCAAAAGCTTCTAAGAATGCTTTATTATAATACTTCTCTGGCTTGGGTAAATGATACATTTGTCTGAGATCCTTCGCTCTAAATGACCCGAACACTTTTCCTTCGGCTGTAATAAACATCCTGTCTGTAGCTGCAATTCTTTCAAAAATCCATCTGACCATGCCATTATATGGCAAAACCTTGGCACGCACTGCTATCCTGTGTAGGAATGAGCAGGCCAATTCTTTCAATGTATTTTCTGATTTTCTTGTAGAATCTGCAGTAGCTTCTTCCTCAAGTTCTTCAGGTTCTTCTACTTCTAGTAAATTATAGACACTCTCCCAGCTTGCTTTTCCTAAACCAAGGCAAGTCGTATCTGATATCAATCCTTTCTTATTCGGCTCTGGTTGGCTTGGTTCTTTAACAACGACAGGGGCCTTGGCTTTCTTCACCTTCTTTCCCATCTTTTCTGGATTCATAAGCTTAGAGTAGCTCTGCATAGATAATGGAAAATGTAACAGAGAAATATTTGAGTTGAAAGCTAAAACAAGATGAAAACAGTTAAGGTAATTCGCATATGATAAACCCAATGTATTTAAGAATCACCACGGGTGAAATCCTTGAAGGATTCACCATTAATTGCAAAATTAATAACCATCATATCAGCCAATCGTAGTAAATATATGTCATAATTACCCATCGCATAGGCCATATGCTTAATGATCCTTTCAAGTGTGTCATTAGATTTCCTTGATCGACGATCAACGATAAATTGCGAATCGCAATCGGGAGATTCAATGGGTCGGGCTTAGCGCTTCAAGCTAATAGCTCCGATTGCGATAAAGGAAAATATAATAAGGAGGGATATGTTCAACAAATAGTTTGATTCATTGCTTTTAAAATTTATATTCACAAACAATACCTTTTAACGAGGTTTCTTTGATATGAGCGCCTTTCTTTATAATATCGCAATTGGGGGATTTTAAGTCCTTCTCGCTATGTGTTATGTGATACATCTGACTGCTGATTTCGATTACGTTATCGGATTGGAGGTTTTATTGAGGACCTTTTTGAGTGCATTCGTTTGTCATTGTGATATGCAATCTTCAATCGATTTATCGCATCAGAGAGTTTCTTATGATGCCTTTTCAAAAGGATATTTCACATTTTATCAAAAGTTTTTTTAGATAGGAGTTCTATTGTATCGGGCCTTTTGATAAGGGCTTACATGTGTTATATGGTTAATGCCATGCAAGCGATTTTATTGCATCACTAATTTACTAAGTTTATTAAAAAGGGACCCATTTTCAATTAAAGTTTTTTGGGTAAAAAATTAAGAAATGGGGGGGGTTGTTGTACAACACAACAGTTGGTGATTCACTGGAAGAAACAATTATCTCTGAGAAAATAATGCAATATTCTAACTTTCTTTATTTGAAAACCTTTTAGTAAAGAGAAAATCTAAGGACAACTAGATAATCATGAACTCTGAATATAATAAAAATGTTTCTGCAATCTCTTTCTCATCTTGAAAATAAAAACATTCTAAGTTTATTTAAGCCTTGATTGGTTGATAAAGATAAAACAAGAAGATTTCTCCAACTTAGCTTATATAATGACTCCGTTGTCATAGGTAGAGCCTCTGCTGCCAGCAAATGTTTATAGTCTCGACAGGGTTACCTTTTAACCATTCAATCATTCATTGTCCCATCCATTTCAGAGTATAATTTCTAAGAGTAAATCCAAAAAGATATGTTTCCACATATTTTCTTTATTGCATTTTCCATCTTCTTTATTTTTATTTTAAAAGATAAAAATCCATTGTCCTGGTTTGGTGGCCAGCTATTGACAATGCCATTCACTAGTTGTAATTGAACTGAACAAGCTGGCTCGTGATGAGACCCCTTGTCTTATAATTATAAGCCATTACCCTGTTTTGATATGCAATATTGGTAATGTCAGTTTAATTAGTTCCCTATGATCATGGTAAGCAGGCTCGTAATGAGACCCCTTATCTTTTATATCAAACATATTTTAGAATTACACTCTGAAAAATCACAATCTTTGTGGATGGGGTGAATGATTTACTCCTTAAGAGAATATGGATGACAATGTAAGAGTTGAATATGCTAAGTTTGGATAGGCCTTTTTTTTTTATAGATAACCTCATTCGGGCTTTAACAACTTGGAATGATTTACAATATTTTTAAGATTTGAAAAGATCTTACAAAAATAAAAGAGGTTTTCAGAGTTTAATTGTATCTAATTCCCTAGTACATCCTTCTTTTCGTTTAAGGCTCCATTTATCAAAAGTAAATATTTAAGAAAATTTCAAAACAGTAAAGGCTAATAAAAGGCTATTTCCAACCTTATTTTCTAGCAAACAAACAAAACTGCAAATCTACACAAATTCACACAAATTGAATATTTACAAATAAGAAGGGATTACCTTCTTAAGTAAAGAATTTCTTCAAGATAAGCCCATTGATAGGAAGAGAATCTCTCTTTCCTGATAGATCTTGCAATATAAATGTTGATGGGCCTATCTTCTCGATGATTTGAAACGGTCCTAGCCACATTTTCTGAAATTTAGTGTGTTTACCTTTATCTTCATGGGCTTTGTCCCATTTCAAAACAAGATCACCAATCTGTAAAAATTTTGGGCCTGTGGAAGTTGTATCAAAAGAAGAATTAATAACCTGTTGATGCTTTGCATGTGTAATTCTGGCTTTTTCCCTTTCTTCTTCTAATTTAAGGATTTGATTATGTGTCAATTGAATAGAAGATGAGGGATTTTCTTCAATAAATTGCACTAAGGCTAGTGATGGGAGTGCTAAGTTGGCTAGTATAACAGCTTCCTTTCCATACACTAAATTGAATGGAGAAGTTCCTATTGAGGCATTTTGCATTATGTGATCTGCCCATAGTGCAAATACTAAAGACTTGTGCCAATTCTTTTGATTTTGATCAACCGTTCTCTTAATGATTTTGATAAGATTTTTATTGGTCGATTCTACCAAACCATTACCCTGAGGGTAGTAGTTTGTAGAGTAATTCAATTTAAACCCTCTTTTAACAGAAAATTCAAGTATGGTATTTCCACAGAAATAAGATGCATTATCGAAAATGAGAGCATTAGGTACTCCAAACCTGGTAATGATGAACTGATCTATGAAGTTGATAATTGCCTCAGATTTGGCTACCTTTAAAGGAACTGCTTCTACCCACTTTGTAAAGTAATCCGTGACTATAAGGATATATTTGTGCAGTTTGGATGAATGTGGAATAATTTCTCTGATGATATCCAGTCCCCATTGTTCAAAAGGTTGTTCAATGTTGACTGGTTGCAAAGGAAAGGATGGCTTCCTTTGTCTTCCACTAGCAGTTTGACACATTTTGCTTTTCCTTACATATTCATGAGAATCTTTAAACAACATGGGCCAATAGTAACCAACATGTATAATTTTGTGAGCTGTTGTATCATCTCCAAAATGTCCTCCTGCTGGACCATCATGTAATTCCTACAAGACCTTTTGTGCCTCAGTTTTTCAAAGCATCTTAACAAAACCGAATCATAATTCCTTCTAAACAACACATCATCAATAATTACGAAGGTTTTAGCTTTCAGTCTTATTGCGTGTTTATTTTTATAGGAAAGATTAGAAGGAGCATATCCATTTTTCAAATAAAATATCAAATCTGCATATTGAGATTTAGGATTGATGGTACTTATCTCATTGATTTCTTCAATATTGTTAGAACCTTCATGTTCCTGAATGTTAGAAGTTCATGCTAACAACCTGCAAAAACCTTGACCTTTGACAATCTTTGCTGGTTTAATGTCCAAATCATATTCTTGTAATGCAGTGACCCAGTTTGCCCTCTTCTCTCCTAATTCCCTTTGGACTAGCAATTGTCTTACCGCTAAAAAAGGGACTATTACTTTTGTATGAGTCTTTAAGAGGAAGGGCCTAAAGTGTTTAATGGATTTGAACATATCAAAGGCTTGATTTTCTACTTCGGAGTAATTAAGCTCAGCACCTTGAAGATTTGAACTAAAAAATGATATGGGTGCTTCCATGTTTTGATCATTGATTTGTGTCAACACAGCTGCATAGGAAGTATCAGATGCCAAAGTATATAAAATGAAATGATTGGAAAAATTTGGAGTGTTTAATGCAGGAGAATTTATGATTGCCTGTTTGATTGAATCAAAAGATTCATTTTCTTTATGCCCCCATTTGAACACTGAGTTTTTCTTGATCATGGTCTGTAATGGTAAAACAATCTGTGAAAAATCTGGAACAAACCTTTTTACAAAATTTATTTGACCTAAAAATGATTGCATCGATTTTTTATTATGTGGAAGTGGAATATCAAAAATCTCCTTGATCCTTTCTGGATCAATATAAATACCATCTTTTGAAACAATAAACCCCAAGAGTTTACCTTGGTCAAGAGAAAAAAATGATTTCTTAGGATTCAATGAAATCCCATACCTTTTACAGCGTTCAAAGATTTGTTTCAAATTATGCAAATAATTTCTCTTTTCTTGGAGAAGACAGTAATGTCATCTAAATAGACAACAACTGACTTATTAATTAAACCTTTGAATTCTATATCCATTGCTCTCTGGAATGTAGACCCAACATTAATCAATCCGAAAGGCACATTTTGGTAGGCATATGTTCCCCACTTAGTCCTGAAAGTAGTCTTAAGTCTATCATCTGGATGCACCAATATTTGGTTATATCCAGAAAAGCCATCTGAGAAAGACATTAATTTAGAACCAGTTACTGAATGAAGAGTTTGATCCATTGTTGGTAGTGGGAAGTTATCCTTTTGACTAGATTTATTAAGATTTATGAAATCAATGCAAATTCTGATGTCACCATTCTTCTTCTTAACAGGCACTAAGTTAGAAACCCACTTTGAATGTCTAACGGGAAAAATTGTCTTAGCCTTCGAGAGTTTGTTTAACTCTGCTTTAATCTGACTTTCTAGGTTCGGATGAATTTTCCTCAATTTTTGATGTACTGGCTTCTCTTCAGATATCATTGGAATTGTATGTTGTATGATAGAAGTATCATATGTTTTTAAGTCATCATAATTCCAAGAAAAAACATTTTTATATCTACTCAAAAGTCTTATAAAAGCAAGTCTTTCTTCTGAAGTAAGTCCTAATCCTAGATTGATATTTTTTGGTTTAGCCTCAGTGCCAAGATTTATTAATTCAAATCTCAAAGTAGAACTTTGAAATTTTGAAATAGTAACTTGTTTAAACCTATCATTGATATCATATAGATCCTCAAGCTTGAATACTGATTTAGGTATATAATTTTCCTCGAGTCTTTACTTCATTTGAAGATCATGCTCACTCTCATCAATAATCTGGTCATCATAGGATTTATCAGAAGTTAAGAAATTTAAAATGTCGTCGTCATGATTGAATACCCGCCAGTTAGTGACATTGTCTGGAACCGATGGTCTGAAAATTAATTCTACTGAAAATCTATCAGGGCTGTAATCCTTGGATGGTAGGAGCTTAGAAGCAACATTGGCTAGTAAATTAGCGGCTGCATTCTGAGATCTAGGAATGGGAGAAATATTAAATGCTAGAAAATGAGATATAAGGTCTTGAACTAAGGACTGATAATGTTAAAGATGACTAGAGAGGAAATGTATAGTATTTCTTGCTTGTTTAATAATAATTTCAGAGTCACCAAATACTTTAAGATATTGCACTTTCAGGCCTATTGCTTTATAAAGTCCTTGAATCAACACCTCATATTCAGTACTATTATTTGTACACTCAAATTCTAGTCTACAGGATAACATAGTTTTTTCTCCTTCAGGACTAACTAAAATACATCCTGCTCCTGCACCGTCATTAGATTTTGACCCATCAAAATATAAAGACCAAAATACAGGTTTATCTATAGTTTTATTTACAATTTCCTTAGCAATATTAACACACCTTGATGTATCTATATGGGAAAAATTTTCTATTTGAGATGTGAAACTATTAACTGAGAATGGTGATGATTGAGCATTAAAATTACCAAAGAATGATTCAGATGAGTAGTTACCAAGGATGTTATTGTTGAATGCTATGGGCTAGTTTTCTTGCTCAAATTCTGTTACAGTATGAGTCATATGCTTCTCCCAATCAATCTTGATCTGATTTGGCTTCCCTTTGTAGGGAAGCCACATATGAGACCAATCGGTAGAAATGTAACCATGGAGTTTCTCAGACCAATCCCTGCTTAGGATTAAACCATAAAACTCAGGGATGTCAGCAATCAATATATCAATTCTCTGAACTACTCTTGGATCAGTTGATAACCTAATGGTAACTGAATTGATTTCCCCCAATACTTGGACCTTAATTCTATCCAACTGAACAATATGCATTGCATATTTTTGAGGCTTAATATTCAATTTTGAACAGACTGAAGCTGGCATTATATTCGATGAAGCCCCTGAATCTATCAAGCAATTATGCAAGTTTCTATTGTAGATTTCATAGGTCAAGAGAAAAGGAGGGTATTGTGGAGCACTGGAAAGGTATGTTTTTGACGAACAATTTAGTGACTTTTCAGTAACAATTGTAACCCTTTCTGCATAATGAGCTTAAAGAAATAAAGAATTTTAATAGAATGTGTGAGAATTAGCATGGAAAACTTAATCGCTGATAATTGTTATTTTTCCATGCAGGAAAGGGTGGAAACGAAGGATTGCCATTCGAAAGGAAAAGACAAAGAAGCAATAACTGTTGTCCCTTTAGGAGGGAACCGGATGCGAACAAGATCGAACAGATCGAAGCAAGATGACCCTGGAAAGGAAGAAGGATTATCGACTCGGCGGAGCAGGGGAAGAAAAGTAAAGGATTAACGGCTTGGCGAATCCCTCAGGATCTTTGATCCTGAGGGATCGCTGTTTTGCTTATTTTTGTTACCTAGATACCTCCGCCGTTACTCTTATAAAAAGGGACAGCAGTGTTAAGCAAGAGGACTTTTTGTTCATATATGTAACTGTGAATTCCAGATTCAACTTTGATCATCGACTCTCACTAAGACTCGTTTTGTTGTACATTTGTTGATGTTTTAATACAAAAGACTTGGTGTTTATTTCATCTCTGCGTCTGGAGTAACCTAAGGCAGTGTGCCGTTGGAAGCTAAGGGCCCGGCTCCGAAGGACACTTGCTTTTGTATCATTATAATTTGGTTTCTGTGTGATTTGTTTATCTTTACAGTTCGGTAATCTGATATGTTTTTCATATGCTATTCCATGCTCTGTTACAATTAATTCATTAATGGTTTCTTTCGAGAAGATTTATGTCGTGACTCTGTATTGCGTGAGTGAATCTCTTCAGAGTTGATTGCATGTTTGCAGTCTAAGCCAACTGTTTCTGTTACAGAGCCTTCATATTGAATATTGCTGTATTGGATTCATTTGAAATCTCAGTTATTGGAATCCGGAAGTAATATTATTCTATTTGGAAACATAGTCATATTCTCTTTAATCATCAGATTGCTATAGTAAGTGTGTTGTGTATATACGTTTGATGATTGCTGTTCCATAATTCATTTGTGAATATTGTTCCATAAAGTATAATTCATTGAAGTTGCTTTAGAGAGAAGATTGCTATTTGATTGCAGGATGTGAGTTTAATTCAATAGAGCAAGCGTAGTCTGACTCGCGAGATTTAGTTTATTGGATTGTTGTTCCATTTCCTATTTGCTGTTCCATTTTACTTTCTGCCGTTCCATTTACTTGCATTTACTGTTTTGGTGTGAGAGAAGGTCTAGGGCTGTAGTGAGCCTCAGCAAGTCGCTGCCTAGCTCCCAGACCTATGGTCCATGCTCTAATTTCCTTGCCATCAGTTTCTAGAGGGATGGGTTATCGCTTCCGTACCCTTGACTGATAAACTGCGTTGTGTGATTTTATTCTTTTTAAAAGCAATTTAGTCCTAGGTTTAGCAGCCGTTTACTCTTGTATTTTCTAGACATTGTACTACGAAGCATTACTATGACGAATAGCCTCGGATTGAGCTACTCTTTGCAATAACAAAGCGTTCCCAGATTGACTTATTAATGTAGCATAACTAGAGGTGAAAGAGACGCTTGTTACAGCACTACATTTTGGCGCCGTTGCCGGGGAAAGAGTACAGCCATTTGTCTTTTACAAAGTAGTGTACGAGTCTGCTAGGGGAGAGTTGGATTTTAAAAATGGAAGGTAAGAACCTGCGTAAGGAGCATGCAAAAGCCCTGCTCCATCGTCCGCTTTCCTGGCAGAATTGTGGGTTGAATAGAATTTGGTAGTTTATAGAGTGCATGACTAAGCAGAAAAAGCCAGAAAAAATTATCAAACCTCCGTTCAAACCCGAAAAAGCCAAAGGGCCGGTGACCCTTGGCCAAACAACCTTCATAGACGAAATCTATAAGAAAACTGAATCTCAGCCATCAGTAGGGTTTAGGAAAACCAATTCTAAACAACCTACTAGCTCCCTTTAGGCCGCAGGATCACCATCTGTAGCCTTCGCTGAGGTGCATAGTCAGACTGATGAACAGGACTTTCAAGAAATTGAAAATTCTATTCCAGAATGACTGCAAGAAGGGAATCTAAGCAATCTTTGTGAAGGAGAAGGGGAAATAGGAGAAGTTGAGGAGCCAAGATCTTCTCCTAAGATAATTCATCCATTAAAAAGCCCAGATAAAGGAAGCGCTGTAAAAATCATTGTTGAAGGGATTCAATCTCCTCAAGCAACAGGGACTCTCGTTATTCCAGATAAAGGAAGTACTATTAAAACAATCCCTGTTAAGGCCGTTCCTTCTCCGCCTAGGAATACCCTCTTAGAAATCCCGGAAGGTTACTGGCACATATTCGATCCCATGGCATAGAATCAGCCAAACACTCAAACTTCTACATTACAATATCCTATAGTGGATTCCGCAGCAAATGCTCCTATGAAAGCAATTCCCCTTCAACACATTCCTACATTTCATGGACTTACATCAGAGGATCCTGATGCATTCTTATTTGAATTTGATGTATTATGTAGGGGATATGATTACACCACTGGCCCCCAGAAATTAAATTTGTTCCCCTCCACTTTGAAAGGAGCAGCTTTAAGATGGTTTATGGGTTTAGGTGGTGGGGTTATAAATAACTGGGAGCAGATGAAAGAATCTTTCCTAAAGAAATATCAAGATTATTGTAGGTCTAGAGAACTGAAAGATGAAATATTTCAGATGACAGCTAGACCAAACGAAACACTAGAAGAATATGTAGAACGTTTTCAGTATAATTTGCAGAGATCTCCATATGCATCACTACCTCTGCCTGATAATGTGTTAAAAACAACATTGATTAGAGGCATGAAGGAACAATGGATTGAAACATTAAATATCATGGGAAAAGGGGATATTTATCAAGAAAATTTTGCTGACATCATTGATTTATGTATCAGGAGCTCGAGAGGTAGCACGAGGATAAAGCCAGCAGAATATGATCGGTTTGTCAGAGATAACAAAATACCAACAGAAGGAGTAACACGTGTAGAACTTGGGAATTTATTAGAAAATTTTAAAACTGATATCCTGGGGACATTGACTACACAACTTGATATTGTGCAGGCTAAATAGAAGCAGATAGAGGCAGAACAGAATTTGGCGATCTTCTGCCCCCGATGTAGAAGAAAACATAGCCACAAGGAATGTCCGCTGGATGCAGTTCAAACATGTGCTATCTGTACAAAAGATCATCTTACTGAAAGTTGCCCCTCACTTCCTGGATTGAAAGCAGTATATAAGGAAGCAGAAGAAGAGCCAGAATCAGCATACTTCGTTAACCAGCGTCGCCAATGGCAACCAAGGCAATCAGGTATGTTTTCAGATCCAACTTCTTCTTTTCAGCCTCCACAATATAACGCTCAGCAATATAGTATGTGGAAAAACCAATCTCAACCTCCATTTCCGAACTAGTCATCACAACCATTTCCTTCTTCAAATCCATGGATGAATCAGCCAAGCCAATTTGGTTGGCCGAATTTTCCTTACGCCCCACCATATTGGCAGAATAGCTCATACCCTCCGCAATGGACCCCCCCTACTTCACAAAGTTCACCTTGGCAGACAAATTGGCCAAAATCGACATATCAGCCAACAGGAACTATTCTGCTCCCTCAACAGACTCTGCCAGCTTTGCAACAAAACCCCCAGTCTAATCTGAGACCGCAACTCCCAGCCCAACCCAATCCTAATCCTAATAACAGGCCGGTCCAATCCCTCCAAATTATAGAATCAGCAGAAATCAGACCCAAACTAAGGGAGTGCAATGATCTTCAGTTAATATCTGGACGTATAATAGAAACAGAGGGAGATAAAACAGTTCACATTGAAGATCAGTTACCAATAGAACAACCGTTACAACAAGAGGGTGCAAATAAGGAGCAGACTCATCATCAAGCAAATACGCCCTCTCCTCCCTTCCCAGAACGATTAGTCATACCACGACCTGTACAACATCCAGACTTTGACATTCTGGGAGAGCTACAAAACCTGTACATACGAATTCCTTTCCTCCAAGCCATTCAAGACATCCCTATATATGCAAAAACTATAAAAGAATTGTGCATAAAAAAACCAAGGAGGAATGTAACCACTAACCCAAGAGTCCAAGTAGTCGGTACTTTATCTGACCTGTTATCAGGAGCACCCATTAAATATGAAGATCCAGGAAATCCAATCGTAACTGTCCAAATCTATGGCCAGACCCTGACTAATGCTTTAGTTGATTTAGGAGCTGCAATTAATATTTTGACAACTTCTACTTGCCAAAAGCTCGGTATTACATCGGTAGAACCCACCTCTACTTTGTTAGAATTGGCTGACCGATCTGTAGTTCGACCAGAAGGAACTCTATATGATGTCATGGTCTCTATAGATTCTTGGGAATACCCAACTGATTTCCTGGTAATTAATCCAAAAACCCGACTGGATGGACACCCGCTAATTTTAGGTAGACCTTGGCTTGCTACCGCCGATGCTTACATTGGTTGCCGGCAGGGGAATATGACCATAACCAGAGGACCAGATATTAAAAACCTAGTCCTATACCCTCCAGCACAGCCAAGTCTGACAATGATAAAAACTAACCAGCACCCTGTATCATACCTTACTGACAATATCAGATCACCATTGACTATACAGAGGGCCCTAGACTTTAAAGACCAAACAGAAGATGATGCCATCAATAACTTTGTTAGTCAAACTGAATCTAGACCTCATGCACAGTGTTTTATGATAGAAGCTGCATTCGAGAACGAACTAGAAGAAGATCCCTTGAAAGATACACATGACCAAACGATACCTGTAACTTCTGTTGCCAATAGTAAAGCAGTGGAAATTGAACCGGGAAAAACGCTAAACATCAATGCCAACCTTACACCGGATCAAGAAATAAAACTCATCCACCTGTTACGGAAACATCAAGAAGCATTTGCGTGGGATTACCCCGATATGAAAGGGATTGACCCCCAATTGTGCACCCACCATATTTATATAGAAAAAGATGCAAGACCTGTCCGTCAACCGCAAAGAAGACTCAACCCTCACCTAAAAGATGTTGTAAAAGCAGAACTTCAGAAGCTTTTAGATGTTAATTTTATCTATCCTATTTCTGATAGTAAGTGGGTCTCTCCACTTGTGGTTGTACCCAAGAAGAATGGGAAATGGAGGATTTGCGTGGATTATAGAGAGTTAAACAAAGCCACACAAAAAGACCATTTTCCCCTCCCATTCATAGACCAATTATTGGACATGTTAGCAGGAAAGAAATTCTTTTCTTTCCTGGATGGCTTCAGTGGACACAATCAGATTCAGATTGCCCCTGAAGACCAGGATAAAACTACCTTTACTTGTCCTTGGGGAACGTTCGCCTATAGAGTTCTACCCTTTGGCCTATGTAATGCTCCTGCCACATTCCAAAGGGCCATTCTTAGCATCTTTGCAGATTTAATAAATGATGGGCTTGAAGTATACATGGATGACTTTACACCATACGGAGATGATTTTGATCTAGCCCTGGACACCCTAGAAAAAGTCCTACAGCGTTGCATTGATACCAGGCTTTGTCTAAGCCACGAAAAATGTTATATGATGATGACTGAAGGACTCATTCTCGGACATTTCATCTCAGCAGCTGGAATTCAGGTAGATCCAGCCAAAATTCAAATTCTGTTGCTTATTCCCACCCCCACTACTCAGACAGAGGTACGCAGCTTTCTTGGATTTTCTGGGTATTACGGACGATTTATAGAACATTATTCACACATTGCTGCACCTTTATATGCATTAACTGGTAATGTTGATTTCATGTGGACAGAAAAATGCGACCGCGCTTTCCAGGAATTAAAGAAGCTTGTATCAACAGCTCCAGTCCTTCGAGGACCAAACTGGAATTTACCGTTCCAAATCTCATCTGATGCCTCAGACACAGCAATCGGTGCAGTCTTGGGGCAGGAGGAGGATAAAAAACCATATGCTATTTATTATATCAGCAAAAATTTATCCCCTGCTGAATTAAATTACACTGTCACCGAAAAGGAATTCCTCGCTGTAATACATGCTGTCAATAAATTTAGACATTATATTACAGGCTATCCCGTTGTTTTATATACAGATCATTCTGCTATCAAATATTTAGCAAATAAGCCTATTACAAATGCTAGAATAACGAGATGGTTGATCTTATTGCAGGAGTTCGATATCACAATCAAAGATAGACCCGGCAAGGAAAACCCTGTAGCTGATTTTCTCTCACGAATACCAAAATCAATTGAGGCAGCAGCAGTGGAAGACCAATTTCCCGATGAGCACCTGTTTGTTGTTGCTGTTCAAACACCTTGGTATGCTGATGTTGCCAACTACCTTGCAGTAGGTAAGCTACCAAAACACTTAACCCCTAATGAACGTAAGCAGATTGTTCAGAAGAGTACTCGGTTTTCGTGGATCGGGGGTTATTTGTTCCATACAGGGGCAGACATGCAAATTAGAAGGTGTATCCGAGAAGATGAAATTTTTGACATCTTAAAAGCTTGTCATAATGGACAATGTGGGGGACACTTTGCCCAGAAACGAACAGCGCATAAAGTATTGCAGACGGGATACTACTGGCCTACAATCTTTAAGGATTCAAAGAAATTTGTTCAAGCCTGTGACAGCTGCCAGCGAGCAGGACGACCTGGTCAAGCCGACGAAATGCCTCTGAGGCCACAATTAGTTATTGAACCATTTGAACGATGGGCTCTTGACTTCGTTGGACCCATCAACCCATCATCAAATCAGAGAACATATATTTTGGTAGCCACAGAATATGTTACCAAATGGGTTGAGGCCGAAGCGTTGCCTAGAGCTACAGAAGATTCGGTAATACAGTTCCTGTTCCATTTGTTTGTACGATATGGCCTTCCGAGAGAAATAATCACAGATGGAGGACCACAATTTGTCGGAAACAAATTAGCTGCAACACTTGACAATTATCACGTCCAGCACAAAATTACTATCCCATATCACCCCCAGGCGAATGGGCAAGTAGAAAGTAGCAATAAGGTAATAGAATCAATCTTAACAAAAACCATTGCTTCACATAGGCGTGATTGGGTCGCCCGACTACCTAAAGCACTCTGGGCCTATAGAACCACCTGGAGAAGCACCACTGGTTATTCACCCT
This sequence comes from Pinus tabuliformis, assembly GCA_031772625.1. Taxonomy (NCBI): domain Eukaryota; kingdom Viridiplantae; phylum Streptophyta; class Pinopsida; order Pinales; family Pinaceae; genus Pinus; species Pinus tabuliformis. The sequence continues at coordinate 1,919,098,075 of CM062816.1, forward strand.
ATCAATTAGTGTTTGGGAAACAACCTATTTTCCCCATAGAATTCGAAATCCAAACACTACGAACTGCACAGGAAGTTGGCCTAGATTTAAGTGAGGCACAAATCAATCGACTACAGCAGATTAATGAACTAGACGAAATAAGGCTCTCTGCATTACAAAACACAGCACTTATTCAGCAGCAGCGAGCTAAATGGCATGATGCACTTATCAAGAATAAAGTCTTTCATGAAGGAGACTGGGCTCTGTTATATAACTCTCGGTTTCAGGATTTCCTAGGGAAATTGCAGACTCGTTGGTTGGGGCCATACGAAATCCAGAAAGTACATGATAATGGGACCCTTACCCTCATCACAATCGATGGTTCTGGATATGCATTCAAGGTAAATGGCCACCGAGTTCGTCTCTATCGCAGGCCACTCACTAGGGAATCCTTCTGTGAGCAGCTACGTCAAGACACTGACATGGAAATTTTAGGAGAGGAAGTAAAACCTTCCTCACCTATAGTTCAGTAAGGAACACATTTTTTTTGACCTGTACATAAGTTCTTGTATATACGTTTTCTTAATATTTCTTTGATCTTTCTTTCTTAAGATTGCTTTTTACAGTCAGCGTGTTTTTGCTGTTCCTTTTCCAAAAAGGAACAACAGTTGCTTGTTTTCGTGTTTTTGCTGTTCCTTTTTCAAAAGGAACAACATTTCTGTGTTTTTGCTGTTCCTTTTTCAAAAGGAACAACATTTCTGTGTTTTTGCTGTTCCTTTTTCAAAAGGAACAGCATTTCTGTGTTTTTGTTGTCCCTTTTTCAAAAGGAACAACATTTCTGTGTTTTTGCTGTTCCCTTTTCAAAAGGAACAACATTTCTGTGTTTTTGCTGTTCCTTTTTCAAAAGGAACAACATTTCTGTGTTTTTGTTGTCCCTTTTTCAAAAGGAACAGCATTTCTGTGTTTTTGCTGTCCCTTTTTCAAAAGGAACAACATTTCTGGGTTTTTGCTGTTCCTTTTCCAAAAGGAACAGCAGTTGCTTCATCGTGTTTTTGCTGTTCCTTTTTCAAAAAGGAACAACAGGTGTGAGTTTTTGCTGTTCCTTTTCCAAAGGAACAACATTTTTGGGGTTTTGCTGTTCCTTTTCAAAAGGAACATCAGTTTCTTATCTTCATGTTTTTGCTGTTCCTTTCTCAAAAGGAACAACATTTCATGTTTTTGCTGTTCCTTTCTCAAAAGGAACAACATTTCGTGTTTTTGCTGTTCCTTTCTCAAAAGGAACAACATTTCATGTTTTTGCTGTTCCTTTTCAAAAGGAACAGCATTTGCGAGTTATTGTTGTTCCTCTTCAAAAGGAACAACAGTTGAGAGTTTTTGCAAACAACACTCATGATCTTAGGTTGTTTCTTTCAAAGAATGGAATCCCAACTATTTGTTTGCATGGACTGTTCTCTTTCAAAAGGAATACCATAGCCATATCTTTGCTCTCAGTGATGATTCATATTAAGGATGCTTCTCGCCCATGATCTCTCGAGTCTTTAAGATACAGCTATATACTTATGCAATGACATCCAATTGCAAGCCTTCGTTTCCTTTGGGGTTAATCCGCTAAAATGGCTCAGGGCTTATAACACTTTTCAGAGACAGGAAAATAGCCTAGAATTGTGGGTAAGAGCCGAGCCTAGAGACCCAGTACTGTTATGGAGAGCACATAGGAACCTTATGAGAACCCCGGGTGTTATGGAGACATTAGGACCCATGCACGAGGACCTAATCCGACAAAATCTGGAATATTTTCTGACTATTAAAGACCTTGCCATCGATGCTGCAAAATTTAGATACCAGACTTCGAACCCAAACATCCAGCTCAGGGAACCATTCAGATATGAAAATTTTGAGCTAGCTGCCAGCCAATTGAACCTTTATGGTGAACGTATTTTGCAAGCAGGCCCATCCTGGTTAGGGTATCGATTTCGTAGTCCAATTATTTGGCACCCTGCACCTGGATATCAGGCCTTGTATGAAATGCCTGAAGGTCAAATAAATTAGTTCTTTGATGATCTAGTTGCTCATCACGGCTGTAGGCCTCCACACGAGGTTCCCTCTCCAGCCTATTCTCTTACCGCTTTGCATGTCAACTATAATGTTTTCATGAGGGCATGAAACAGGGTAAGCAGGGGGGTGTGTGGAGCACTGGAAAGGTATGTTTTTGACGAACAATTTAGTGACTTTTCAGTAACAATTGTAACCCTTTCTGCATAATGAGCTTAAAGAAATAAAGAATTTTAATAGAATGTGTGAGAATTAGCATGGAAAACTTAATCGCTGATAATTGTTATTTTTCCATGCAGGAAGGGGTGGAAACGAAGGATTGCCATTCAAAAGGAAAAGACAAAGAAGCAATAACTGTTGTCCCTTTAGGAGGGAACCGGATGCGAACAAGATCGAACAGATCGAAGCAAGACGACCCTGGAAAGGAAGAAGGATTATCGACTCGGCGGAGCAGGGGAAGAAAAGTAAAGGATTAACGGCTTGGCGAATCCCTCAGGATCTTTGATCCCGAGGGATCGCTGTTTTGCTTATTTTTGTTACCTAGATACCTCCGCCGTTACTCTTATAAAAAGGGACAGCATTGTTAAGCAAGAGGACTTTTTGTTCATATATGTAACTGTGAATTCCAGATTCAACTTTGATCATCGACTCTCACTAAGACTCGTTTTGCTGTACATTTGTTGATGTTTTAATACAAAAGACTTGGTGTTTATTTCATCTCTGCGCCTGGAGTAACCTAAGGCAGTGTGCTGTTGGAAGCTAAGGGCCCGGATCCGAAGGACACTTGCTTTTGTATCATTATAATTTGGTTTCTGTGTGATTGGTTTATCTTTACATTTCGGTAATCTGATATGTTTTTCATATGCTATTCCATGCTCTGTTACAATTAATTCATTAATGGTTTCTTTCGAGAAGATTTATGTTGTGACTCTGTATTGCGTGAGTGAATCTCTTCAGAGTTGATTGCATGTTTATAGTCTAAGCCAACTGTTTCTGTTACAGAGCCTTCATATTGAATATTGCTGTATTGGATTCATTTGAAATCCCAGTTATCGGAATCCGGAAGTAATATTATTCTATTTGGAAACATAGTCATATTCTCTTTAATCATCAGATTGCTATAGTAAGTGTGTTGTGTATATACGTTTGATGATTGTTGTTCCATAATTCATTTGTGAATATTGTTCCATAAAGTATAATTCATTGAAGTTGCTTTAGAGAGAAGATTGCTATTTGATTGCAGGATGTGAGTTTAATTCAATAGAGCAAGCGTAGTCTGACTCGCGAGATTTAGTTTATTGGATTGCTGTTCCATTTCCTATTTGCTGTTCCATTTTACTTTCTGCCGTTCCATTTAGTTGCATTTACTGTTTTGGTGTGAGAGAAGGTCTAAGGCTGTAGTGAGCCTCAACAAGTCGCTGCCTAGCTCCCAGACCTATGGTCCATGCTCTAATTTCCTTGCCATCAGTTTCTAGAGGGATGGGTTATCGCTTCCGTACCCTTGACTGATAAACTGCGTTGTGTGATTTTATTCTTTTTAAAAGCAATTTAGTCCTAGGTTTAGCAGCCGTTTACTCTTGTATTTTCTAGACACTGTACTACGAAGCATTACTCTGACGAATAGCCTCGGATTGAGCTACTCTTTGCAATAACATAGCGTTCCCGGATTGACTTATTAATGTAGCATAACTAGAGGTGAAAGAGACCCTTGTTACAGCTCTACAGGTATGAGAATTAGATCTATCTCCGATCAACACAGCATCAATAGCTTCTACTCTATCGGATGGTGGCTTACATGTTCCATTAGCTGCCTTGGACAGTACAACATTTGGAAGAGGAGAAGAAGGTACTGCATTTAATTCTTTGAGTAGCAATTTCTGTTGATGTTTGAGCTTGCTAAGCTCAAATATAGAGATATTTGCTCTAGTTTTCTTCATGTCTTCAATGATGTTGTAATCCATAGAGTCAGCAACTACTAATGTCTTAGATGATGAAGGTGGATTGGAAGATGATGGCTGATTTTGAGTAGGTACTGCTGTAGACTTCTTTGTGGGAACCTTATCTTTGGTAGTAGGACCCATATTATTCTTCTTTTGAGTTGGTTGAACAGGTTCAGTGGTTCCTTTACTCCTGGTACTTACTGGGAAAGCTTCCTGTTCATTTTCAGTATCTGAATTGGGCAAGATGAAGTCCCACATACCATGACATTCTACAACCTCTTCTTCCTCAGTTTCCTCAGATGATAAGACTGTATCTTCCTCTTCATCGTTCTCCAGATCTGATTCTGCATTAGATATAGCATTAGGTGGTTTTGATTCAAGTTTTTTGAAGTTTCTAAATGGCTTCTTAGTGGAGGTCTCAGCTACTTGTTTTTTAATTTCTACCATCTCATTTGACATAGTCTTTAAAACCTTTTGTAGACCTTCCATATCATATGGATCTTTAGCCATTTTCTTCTTTGAATCATCTTTAAAAGTAACCTTTTTGGACTTTCGCTCTTCAAGGGCAGTTTTCTTCTCTAAGGCAATGATACGTTTTTCGACAGTGATTGCTTCTTTCATATTCTCCGCTAAAGTGGGTTTTGCAGCTCTGTCAACAAAGATTGCTATGTTTGAAGGTAAGGCCGATATGTACCATTCACTTCGAACCTCTTCACTAGGTTTAGATGTAGTAGGAATATTATTTAAGAGCTTATTAAACTGTGAGTTAAAATCTTTGACTGGTTCTCTTTGCTCAGTTTTGAGATTTGAGAGATCATTGATTAATGTCGCTGTTGACCTATCATCTCCAAATTTAGTCAAGAACTGCTCTTGAAAAATGTTCCAACTAGTAATGGATCCTGATGGTAATGAAAAATACCAAGACCCAGCTGCTCCTTGGAAAGTATATGGGAAAAGCCTAACAACTGCATCTTCTTCTGTTACTCGTTTTAAGTTTACTAACAACATAAAGTTGTTTATATGTTCTTCCACTAGTATACCTGTTTCTGGGTTAAACTTTGGTAGCTATTTTTTGGGATGGTGTGGCAACTGACTCAAGGGTGCAGCACTGTAACTGCCCCTGGATTGTTCCATGGTCTTTGAGCCATTGTTGAGCTACTAAAAGAGGAAAGAGAAGATGAAGTTCCTAGTGGTTGAGAAGAAGATGTTGAAGTTCCAGTACCCTGTTGAACAACAATATGTAGTGGAGGAGTGGATGGTTGAATTTGCAATGGAGAAGATGAAATGGATGATGATGATGAAAGAGTCTCACTGTCAGACCCTTCAGATGTCATCCTTTCTCTTTTCCTTTTAGGCAGAGGGAATTTTGTAGGTTCAATACCAAGCTTTTCACTCTGTAGTCTGGTAAGAGGATGGGAAGGAGGTTCAAGAGTGGATTTATCTGAGATGTTTTGGGGTTCACACTGCCTTGAGATAACTCAAATTTCTGTGGTGATATTGAAAATCCTTGAATTTTATGAATCAGAGACTGAACTTCAGGAGGTTCAAGAGTGGATTTACCTGAGATGTTTTGGGGTTCAGCAGTGGTTATTGTTTTCTCCACTTCTCGCTTAGAAATGGGAGATTGAGAATGCGAGGGAGAAGTTAGAGGTGAGGTGGAGGGAGATTTACTCTCAGAATGGGCTATATATTTGAATTTTCTCGCCATTCACAGTTCATTCCCTCCTTCTAGCACCGAAAATGTTGATGCCTCTAAAATCGCTACATCAACATCGGGGAAAACCACCTGGTCTGGACCTTAAAGCGACTCCTTTTCCGTTTGGTGTGGTGGCTTCGACTGGATGTAATGGGACCAGTTTCCGAGTGATATATGGGTGAATGGGTGATTTGTTGGTAATATATAACGGGAATGATAAGTGCTCTATTCTAAGATGTGAAAATATACAAAGATAACTAATCTATCCCAGGAATTCTTTCTCTTAGTGCGATTCTTGATTATTTTTATTGACAAGTAAACATAAAGATGACATACTTATAAGTAAAAATATGCATTCTTATGATAATTACTTTGTTCAATTAATTGAACATAGTAATAATTAAAACATTATCGCACTAACCGTAATATATCACTGACATATATATATGAAAGATGACAATTCAGAAACATTCAATAGTGAAAGGTTAAAGAATTGTTGTAGGAACATATACACATCAATAATAGCAAAGTTGATAAAAGTTTAATTCATACAGAAACATAAAGCAAAAATATAGATAGTAGTATCGTATGCTTTTGGATTTACTCCAATGTGAATCACATTCAAATTATGTCTTCTAATTTGAGAATACTTTCATAGGAAGCAAAAGTGCATATCTCATAAAAAGCCTTCTTCGTCCAAATTCAGAATTCAGGTCCAATGTTTTATAAAAATAAATATATCGGAAGCACAATACTGCAACTCCCGACTTAATTCTTAATAGAAAAAAAATGAGGACCCTTTCTAAAAACATGAAAGGGTCTATAAATACTATACAAGTAACAAACTATGAAATAAATATGCTATGCGATGGTATAACCAAAGCATAAAAATGTGGAGTTCATATTGAAATAGCAGTGCTACAGTCGGTTGAAGGGATTCATTGAACTGGCTTATCTTCTTGTGATTGGAGTTGACAAATGGCAAGCATTGGTTGGACCTCTATTGGCTGAATCATACGAGAGTGTAACTAAGTTGCAAATGTGGCATCGACAAGTTTTGGGATCATGTGATTGATCGCATTTGTGAGACACTTCATTGCCATTCGCTGACTATGTGGTTTTACAAGGAAAAACCAAAATGTTTCCCATGTTAAGCTGTGAATGCCTCCGATCAGTTTTTCTCTATGCATTAGCTCTTGTTTCCACTGTTGTTCTAATGCTTTCACCTGTGGGAGTTTGCCTTGAGAGCATTCTGTTATTAGATTACATAAATATATACTGTTGTTGATTAATTCAATCAAATTATTTGTCGTTGATCTGCATTTGGATGTAGCTCTCTCAGCTTTCATTAACTGAGACTCCCATTCGGAAAATAGAATTTCTTTATGTGACTCCTATATCTTTGGCAGATTGGCAGCTTTTCCTTCATTTGAATCTTGCCAAGATAAAAACTTAGTTAAGCTTTCATCTACCTTTTCTAGCTCAAGCCTTGCATCTACTGATTTATTGATCATAGCTGCTGAGATATCACATAAAGGAATAGCCAACGAGATATTATAACATAGAAGGTCCAACTGCCGAGATAGAGCCTTGGTCATCTCTAGGGCTTCAGTTCTAAATTCTTCTACCTTGGGATATCCTTTGAATTGCTCTATTTGATCCTTCATTTGAGTGATTTGCTCTTCTTTTGATTTATTCACTTGCTCGTTCAATATCTGTAGTTTGCTCAATGCTTGGGATAACTCTTGCTGCTTAAGGATGGCCTGTTCATCAATTCTCTGCTTTTCATTAATTAATTGCTCATTCAACTGTTCATTAAGTTGTCTCTGTTCCGCCAACTCCTGTTCAAGTTGCTCTATTTTTGTTTCTGCTCTACCGATTGTGCCTCTAGCTGAGTGATCGCCTGATCTTTTTCTTTCAATAAATGATTAACCTCTGAAACCTTATCTATTGTTGCCGCTGTATATGCTCTGGCATATTGAGAAAGTTTGGTTAAATCTTCGAAGGGATTTACTTCCTCTCTCCATACCACATTCATCATTTCCATCTGAGGAGTCAAAAGAGGAGAGTGATCAATTTTCCTCCTTTTCCTCTGTCTTTTAACTACAACCCTATGCTTAGGGCTGTAGAAGACATCTAGTGGTGGTATCTCTTCTACATGCAAAACAATTTCATCAGTGGGGTTTTTAGGGATGATCTCAATTTCTTTATGGAACTTGGGTGGGCCGCTTGTTCCTGCAATCAGAACTGTGTCGACTACTGTTTTTTGTGCTATAGACACCTCTGGTGTAGTGAACCCTTGGGTATTCTTTGGATTACTAATGATAGAATCAAATTGTTCCCATTCCTTGATCAACTTAGGGTCAACATTAATGTGTGTATCAAGGGGTTCACTAACTGTTACCTACTTCTGCTCCTGTTCTGGTGTCTTTTTCTTCTCAGGAACCTTCTCCATTTTGGGAGCATTCTTAGTGATTTTCTATTCACTGTGGCCTTGTGGTTGAACCGTTGAGGTTGTAGCTAATAAATCTAAAGGCATGGTTTCCAATCTCTGGGCCCTGAGTCTATTGAATTTCTCTAATCCCCATGTTCCCAATTTAGTCTTAGCCAATCTTTTGACTTGGAAAAACAGTTCTGCTGAAGAAAACAAGTCGTCAAAGATATCGTCTTCATGATCAAATCTGGCAATTTTATCCTATGAGGTAACATTATAGGCAACCTTTTTAGGGTCATATTGCCTTTTTGGAATAGTTGCAAGATTTAACAACTTGATTTTCTCAGCCTCTTTCTCTACATGTTTATAATCATGCAGGGTAAAGGAACCACAACGAAGGGGAAATGTAGGCCATATGTGTTTCTTGGAATCCATAATGGTCTTTGACATTCTTGCAACTATTATATGATATGCTAATTCCCAGGCCAATAGTTTATCGGGGATGTATAGAGGAAGAACATGAGGATCAGTGAGACTGCCGAAAAGCCTTATATAGGTGAATTTCTCTTCTCCAAACCAACTACCCACTGCTGTTAGGTCAATTGCTGCTTCCTCGGATATCCTAGGGGCAGGCTTATTGAATAAGGAGTAATGTACAGGAAGAATAAAACCATTACAAATTCTATACAAATGGTTCTTATAATGGGCCTTCCATAGCTCTTTGTGATAGATGTGAATGGGATTGGGATCCTGGGGAGTCCATTTCCATCCGAGAATGGGGTATTCGGAATTAAAATAGATGGTGTCCATAATATAGGCACTGAAGTAAAAAGGAGGTATCACCCGGGAAACCACAGACCTCTTTCTTCTATATTCAAGTATCTCAGTGGCCATTTTGTCAGACAGAATGTTTTCCCAGTCCATAATATAGCCATGAACTGTAGCTTCCATTAAAGGAACCATATCTATAGAGAACTTAGCAAAATTATGGACTTCGAGGAGTCTGCACATCAATGCTCCAGCATAACATTAAGGAGAGGCTAATGAATCTACAAAGTACATAACCGATGTCTCGTGCTTCTGTTTGCTCAGGCAGTGTCTCCATTGCCTAATAGGATCTGATTCAATGTCGTTTTCCTTCACAAAATCTTCTAAGAATGCTTTATTATAATACTTCTTTGGCTTGGGTAAATGATACATTTGTTTGAGATCCTCTGCTCTAAACGACCCGAACACTTTTCCTTCGGCTGTACTAAACATCCTATCTATAGTTGCAATACTTTCAACAATCCATCTGACCATGTCATTATATGGCAAAACCTTGGCATGCGCTGCTATCCTGTGTAGGAATGAGCAAGCCAATTCTTTCAATGTATTTTTTGATTTTCTTGTAGAATCTGCAGTAGCTTCTTCCTCGAGTTCTTCAGGTTCTTCCGCTTCTAGTAAATTATAGACGCTCTCCCAGCTTGCTTTTCCTAAACCAAGGCAAGTCGTATTTGATATCAATCCTTTCTTATTCGGCTCTGGTTGGCTTGGTTCTTTAACAACGACATGGGCCTTGGCTTTCTTCACCTTCTTTCCCATCTTTTCTGGATTCATAAGCTTAGAGTAGCTCTGCACAGACAATGGAAAACGTAACAGAGAAATATTTGCGCTGAAAGCTAAAACAGAATGAAAACAGTTAAGGCAATTCGCATATGATAAACCCAATGTATTTAAGAATCACCACGGGTGAAATCCTCGAAGGATTCACCCTTAATTGCGAAATTAATAACCATCATATCGACCAATCGTAGTAAATAAATTTCATAATTACCCATCACATCGGCAATATGCTTAATGATCCTTTCAAGCGTGTCTTTAGATTTCCCCGATTAGCATGTTAGTGCCTAAATCTACCTCAGGCTGAAGAAAGGCAGGTCTCGGGTAACATCAAACCACGCTTAACCTGGTAGCTAGCCCTACCAGGTTGGGAGAGGGCTCTCTCCTTGTCAATCTCAAAAGAATATGGCAACTAAGGCTTTAGATGACTGAAAATGAATGTTGATTTTAGGGTAGGTATATTTGCTCAGAGGATTTTGTTTAATTTTTATGGTTGGTTACTGGATCAGATGAGGAAGGCAGCTTTGGGTCTGGGAAATCAACTCATATTTGCAGAGGTTTTTGTGGGGCGAGGTAGGCAAGTGTTTTAGCACTTTGAGATGAATGTGATGGTGAGTCTAAAGACTGGTGAGGAGTTAAAAAGGGCATGCAAGGTTCATGAGTCCTCTTCAAATAGTAGAAAACATTAAAAGCTAAATGTATCCTCTAGGCAGAGCACTGAATATCAATGGATTCTACCTGATTCTCTTGATTCATTTAGTTATGAAGAAAGAAATAGATGATGGAACATAAACACATAAGGGAAACTAAATCACAGAGTAAAAACAATGCCAAGACACATTACCACAAGAATCTCACAAAATGCTTCAAAACCCTGGTTCATTTCCTTGCCAAACTGTAGAAGTGATTTACAATAATGGTCAATGCATCCACAAGAGTCCAACCTTGACAAATGACTAAGAAAATACAAGATATAGGCATCAAACTACCTATGATAGCCATCAGGGGTCGAATCCATGAGTCAAGGAGCTGTTTCAACAACATCTAAACTAGGAATTGAAAAATAGGCAGTTGAACAACTTGCCTCTAAAACTATGGAAACTGATTCATTCATCCTTAAACCCATTCTAACTGATGTATCTACCTCCTCAAGTCATTTTTCATCATAGTACATCACATTACATCATATTACATCATTAATTTACCAAAGAGAGAAGAAAAAGTCAATTGTCAGCAAACTAGGCGAAATTCTGAGTTTTTAGGCAAAATTGGAAAAATTTTACTTGATGCATAGCGCCCTGAGCCTGATGCACAATGCCACTTCAAGGCTGAATTTGGAGGACTTCCACTTCACCAAATCCGGCCCATGATAGCTTGTTGGAAATATCTTCCTGTCTACTTTCTAGGACAACTAGAATTTTTGGATTTGGAGTCCATTTGACCCTTCAAAAATCATTTCTCCCCTGATTCCTGTGGGTCCAAAAAGTGGCAGAGAGGGTAATTTTTAGGTGTTTTTTGCCCTTTAGGTGCCCATATCTCCTCCAAATCTTATGAAACTTTCTAGGTTTCATTATTTTTCCATGGGGAATCCAAAAATGCAAGCCATTTTGTAAAATACCTAGCAAACTCTGGCGTTGCACATCAACTGAAAATTCCTGTGTTTTGAATCACAAAATTGTGAAATGACAAAATTTTCCCAAAATTTCTTCAAATTTGGCAAGAGGAAAGCTTACTAATTTCTTTGTTGAGCCAATGAAGCTTCAGCCAAAATTTTAAGTTTATCTTGTTCCTTTTTGGCTCTCAAGGCTCTCTTTAACTTAGCTTTTAGGCTATTTATCCTTGTCTTGGAAATTTTATTCCGAGCTATGTAATGATAAGCCATGTGGCGCAACAATTTCTTCTCTTTGTTAGCTTTATGAAGCATCTTCTCAAGGTGGATATTCAGTCTTTCCAACCATGATTCTCGGTCAACTTCAATTTCTTGCTCAAGGGATGTCATCTTGATTTTTATTCTTTTTGCCATTTGCTTGTTTTCTCTAATTGTTTGCAGCTCCATAATAGCTTGTTTGTCCTCCAGTTGCTTGTTCTCTTGCTCAAGAAAGTTAATGATCCATTTAGCCCTCTCAAGGTCAAGTGATAAGGCTTGGATTTCAGCCTCCTTCTCTTTGATGATCATATCCTTGAGTCTTGAGCTTTGAGAGCCCAAATCAGTGTCATCTTCCTCAACCAAAACAAAATCCATGTCTTGCCCTTCAGTAGGGCCTTCTTCATGCACCTGTTGTTTTCCTTTGTCTTTGCCCTATACCTATTCAACTGAAGAAGAAGGCAAAGCCCCTTTCACCCCTGGTGAAGATAGCATTTTCCTATGATCCGATGAAGAAAATGAGACCCCTTCCACCCCTGGTGGAGATAGTACTCGTTTGGTAGCTGCAAAAAGCATCCTAGTGCCTCTTTCATAAGTTACAAACACAGGAATATGAGCCTCTTCAATTTTTCTTTTAGGCTCTTTTTGTTTCCCGGAAGGTTCACCTTCCTCTTGAGGATCTGCAAATATTTGAGGCCCCTTGAAGCTTTCATGGGCAATGAAAGTTTCCCATGACACTCCTAACTGAGTGAGCTGATGCAAAACAATAATTTTGATGACAACAAAATGATAAATACTATTGAGCTACTGTGGGTATGGTTTTCTTTTTGCAATCACAGTCATCCTCTCTATGTTTTTACATATGAAATATGGAATACTCATCATTCTGACCCTGGTGAAGTGCATAAGTAATCTGATATGGTAGGCATAAATTCTGGAGAACCTACCCTCACATGTGAAGTATTTGATGATAAGTTTCATGAGTGGAACATACCGGTCCTCCAAGAACTTGAAAGGAAACACCCTGCTAAGTTTACCATGATATTTGGCCTTGATATATGGTTCATAATGCTGCTTGCTGATATTCTGCCTTTTGTTCCACTTTTCCCCTACATCTGGCATTCTAGTAGCTTCTGCAATAATAGCTGGTGAAAGAGTGAAATTGATCCCAGCAAGGTGCACCACATTATTCTCCATGTTTATGACAAACTGCCTTGCTAACTCATGATGGTATTTAACCCTCTCAACCATCTCACAAAACTCAAAGCAAGACTAATATCTGAAACATGTGGTAGCAAGGGGGCAAGAAAGGAGTTCAGTCATGCTAATAGGTTCCTCTCTAATAATTTTTCCACCCTTGTGAGGTCTCCTAGGCTGTACATTTCTTTCCCTTGAGTTGTCACTAAGTGTTTCTTCTTCATAACTTGATTCACTATTTCTTGTCATGGTGCTTGTCTTAGGGAAGTGAGGTGGAAAATCATAACGGATGCGGACAAGGAAGATGAGTATGAAGAGATTTTACAAATCTGGAATGGAGTTGGGAAATGAAGGGAGAAGTTTTGGAAATTAGGGTTTTATGTAGGGACTTAGGGTTTGATGAAGGGAATGAGTTTTCTTAGGGGAGTGTGATAGGGAAAATGGAATTAACGAATTAATTTAGGGCAATGAAGTATAGAAAAGGGGAAAAAGATGTTGGTTTTGTTTATGGAGTGAAAGTTTTACAATGAAAAGAAAATTTATGAAGACAAGCTAGGGTTTGATTTTCAAGATACAAAACTCATGAAGAAAATATGTAGAAGACCAAATTTAGCTCAAGACCAATGAGAACTTACTTGTAGGAGAGAAATGCAGCATTGTTGAGAGTTTTGGGCGATTTGGAATGGTTTTGGCACTTTCTTGGCTGATGCGCAGCACACTGGGCCCAATGTGCAGCGCCCTTGTAATTTACACTGATTGAAACCCACTGATGTGCAGCGCCAGGCAGATTTGCTAGAAAAACAGGGTTTTCACCTTCTTTTTCTCAATTTTCCTCCAAATCACGATTTTAGCTCTTCAAGGGTGTTTTGCACAATGAAATAGATGAATAGCATAATTTCACTTTATATATGGATGCCTTTTAATTTTTCCTTATTTCAAACCCACTTTTATAAAGTCTTAGTCACTTTTGCTCAAAAACTCTGTTTTTCATTTGAAGTGTGACTTTTCTTGATCAATTGATGGACTGATGCATTGATGTTTTTTTTTTTGTAGTGGTTGGAGTTGGAAAGGTGACCAAGAGCAGCTACTGAACTTATTACATATAGAAACACTTTAAATTACATAAAATTTGTACATAAAATATAAAAACTCTGTTTTCACCTCAAAACTCTGTTTTTAGGTAAAAACCATTTATTGAGCATATCATCAGTGAATTTATGGTTCTATGAACTTATAAAACCTCTTCATGTGCCTGCTGACCTGTTATTGAGTTTTGGATGACCATGATGGCAAACCTTAGACCTAGTGAGACCAAAACCCTAAAACTGACTTTTGTAAATGAAATGAAATAAAATGACAGTGAATGACCTAAAACATGTGAAAATAGGCCAGCAGGTGAATGTCATGAGGGAAATTAACAATGAAACACTTCCATAAGTTTGATTCATGACCTAATGAAATGCAGCTGATTGGATGGGACACCTAATATGCATGTAGAAAGATAAATTTGATCACTAATGGAGGGATGAAGATACCAACACTAACACAACGATCAAAGATAAATCGCGAATCGAAATCGGGAGATTCAATGGGTCAGGCTTAGTAGTTCAGACTAATAGCTCCAATCGCAATAAAGGAAAACATAATAAGACAGGATATGTTCACCGAATAGTTTGATTCATTGCTTTTAAAATTTATATTCGCAAACAATACCTTTTAACGAGGTTTCTTTGAAATGAGCGCCTTTCTTTATAATATCACAATTGGGGGATTTTAAGTCCTTCTCACTATGTGTTATGTGATACCTCTGACTGTTGATTGCGATTACGTTATCGGATCGGAGGTTTTAATGAGGACCTTTTTGAGTGCGTTTGTTTGTCATTGTGATATGCGATCTTCGATCACTTTATCGCATCAGAGAGTTTCTTATGATGCCTTTTCAAAAGGATATTTCACATTTTATCAAAAGTTTTTTAGATAGGAGTTCTATTGTATCGGGCCTTTTGATAAGGGCTTTCATGTGTTATATGGTTAATGCCATGCAAGCGATTTTATTGAATCACTAATTTACTAAGTTTATTAAAAAGGGACCCATTTCTAATTAAAGTTTTTTGGGTAAAAAATCAAGAAATGGGGGGGTTGTTGTACAACACAACATGTTCTATCCTTACCAAAAACTTGGAGGATCTCTTTGCAAATAACTATATTATGATGTTGGACACGCATTATCTATTACTATTAGCTTTTGAACTATTGCCAAATCTATGATCGAACAAAAATTTTTAACTTATCACCACCTCTTTCAGAAATACACAAGGATCAAACCATTCAAAAGATGCCATTGAAATGCATTCCTGAGGATCTCAATTTTATAAAGAATGATGAACTAACTTTCTATCCAAATATAATGATAGACATTGAAGCTGCCATTGTAACTATAGAGCTTGTTGGAAGCCCAAAGTGTTCTATGGTGTTTTCTCGTAAGTGTTTTTTTCATGGTGATAAGAAAATTATTGATGGTCCTGCACAGGACTTTGGAAAAGGTTCCAAGCATACACCAAATGGTTCAGAGATATAATATGTTGGATATTTGATTCCATGTAGCATACCTGCTAGACTTGTGCTTCTAATAACATCAACGACATATAAGATACAAGAAAATATCATGGCATACAAGATGCAACTGATGGGCTATGGGAAAGATAAAAGTGTATTGCATTAATTGATCTAAGGAAAATAATTTTATTGTTTGCAACATTTTCCTACGACATCTCTTATTCTCAATACACTACAGGAATCCAACACATTTTGCAGAGAATAGAGCAGCTAATATTTTTATGATAAAGAAAGGACATTTGTCAGGATGGAAAAATATTGAGAAATCAAGGTAATTTCATTATGGAAACGGTTGCTTGAAGAACAAGTACCCATATGGAGACAACAATCACTTGTTTTCTGTAGATTATCCAATTAGAAAGAATGAACTGTCTGTTGATAGATCCCTTTCAACTAATCAATTTCTCTTACATTTAGAGAGTAAATAAAATGTGAGGAGCTCATGCATGGATATTAATATGAAATCCTCAATTATTGCATTACAAGAGCTTGTTCACCAAGTTAGATGGCTAAGGGGATTATGCGCATCCTATGTATTGGAATTATACATATGGAGCCAGTCATAGAACTACTTACAATTTTTACACAATTTGTAACCAATATTCCATCATTCCATCAGAGGATCACTAAAAGAGAAACTCCTATTGTGGCGTGTCAAGAATATGATGTTCCATGATATAAATCTACATGGGCCATAATCATTTATTCAAGGGTAGTGTTCTAGTTAAGGCCTGGTGTTACTATGAAAGTCACCTCCTAGATGCCCACCATGGGCTTATTTTTACCTATGATTTGGAGATTTTTTGGTCTTGTACATATTTAATGTATTCAATACTTCTTTAATGGTAAATTGGAGGTTCTGTATTGGTTTTTGGCATTTCTCAATAACTTTAATTAGGAGAATTATTGTGTTAGTGTTCAAGGTCCAATACTTCTTTCATCACTACTAGAGATGGAAAAGGAATCACCTAAAAAAGATAGAGGTGAATTACTACTTAATTGGCTCCTTGATGAGATTAGCAAGTTATATACAGTTTTCCTTGGTGACCAAGAAAATCAAACCCAATCCTTTGCTTCCAAGTATTTCAATGTTGTTGATCCATTGTGACCAAACAACAATCATGACAGAAGTGTAAACAAAGGAAAATTCTTCAAGATGTGCAATGCATTTGGTTTAGAGACAAGCAACTAGCACATATCATGTTTGAATATTGAGGGAAAAGTTCACCTGAACAACGCTATGAGATGTATAGCAGTATGTTATAGCATTGGATAATTATATAAAGGTTGTGGATGAACTCACTTATAATTTTTCTCAAATCAACAACTTGTTGAAGTAATTGGTGAGTGTTAAATGCTTCAACTTTTGCAAATTTTCGATTCACAGTCCTTTCTTGTATCTAAAAAGATGAGGTTGTCTTTTAAATTCTAAATAGTAAGGTTTTTATGTGAAGGTTTTGAGGACAAAGAGTAATTTGTCTAAGTTTAAATTTTTAGAAGGGGAATATTGTGAGGAAAATAAACATTAGGAAGGATCCAATGAATGTGATGTAAAATTAGCTTTTGATATAACTATGTTAGAAATTCCAGTGTATAAGTATTTTGACTTTCCCCTTACTATTTTATACATTAATGAAGTCGAACGTTAAGATTTGTGTGATAGAATGATAGTCGGTTGACGTAGGTGGTTGAATTGACCATGTTTGAATGGAAGTTAATAGATATTAAGGAAACAACTTGAACAAAAGATAGATAAATGCAAAATATCAACAATCAAAGGAACATTCCCAGATTTGGAGGCATAAGACTTTCTATCAGTTTCAGATTTCTTGCAAACAAATCACAACTTGTTTTTATTTTTGGAATATTGTTAGATTTTTATTTTTGAATATTTTTACAACATCCTATAGATTTCAGTATTTTAATTAAAGGTCTTTAGATTTTTCTTTTGATAGACATTGTTTCCTATGTATGTGTTTTCATGTGAATACATAACCTTGTTCTTCATACATTTATGGTTGTATGGATCTAGGAAGAGGATTGATTGAGAATTAGTCACCCTTACATCCCCTAAAAAATTATGTTCAACATTGAGTTATCTAATTAAAACAACTTATCTGATTTAGTTCTTCGGCATGATTAGATTGTTTCCATCTAGGCAATTCTTTTTGTACTTTGTTTAAGTTGTTGAGAGTCACTCTTCCCGCTCTCTAATATTATTAGTTATCGTAAGTGTTCATTATGATTATAAATGTTATTTGATAGTATTTAAAGTCATTTACCTAGGCTTTCAAGTTGTTGATTAGTATGTCATAGTTGGATGTTGGCACTTTGATTAGGTCTTTGAAAGGGAGAGTTTATTTGTTAAGCATGGATTTGTGGCTCATTAGCAACCAACCATCCAAAAGCCGCTAAATTTGGTCATTTTACTTCATAGGATTTTGTTCAGTGATGGTGAATAGAAAAAAGTCTTGTAACGTTGAGGGATCCCCCTCTAGTTAAAGGGCCAACCTGAACCTAAAGTGGTTGAGTTGGTTTCTTGGCACAGTTTCCAACCAATAAATTGCCTTCAAGAAATAAATACAATCGAGGGATATATGGAATATCATATCCATGGTGTATATTAGCTATTATCTTCCTATATTAGCAACAAATATGTCTGTGGATTTCATTTGGGATGTGAACTCCATCGAAAAAATTGAAGGGGAGCACCTATTGGGGAAAGGTAACATGACGAAAGTGAAAGGTAACTAAATATTTGATGTGAATATATATATATATATATATATATCTATATATATATATATATATATATATATATATATATATATATATATATATATATATATATATATATATATATATATATATATAACTTTTCATTTTTTGTATATAATACATATTTATTTTTTATTATTTCATCACTTATTAATGGTCACCATACTAACTAATATTTATTGGTGAATTATGATTTTTTGATATGGCTGGTCGAGAGTGGGATGCACTACATTTATACATTGTAAAAAATCTTGATTGGATGAAGACGTGGATTGAAATATGTGAACAATCTCATTTTACATTATCATAGCAAGGGGTGTCTTCATTGGTTAAAGTATCTCATCATACCCGATATGCAAATCTTACATAGAGAGAAATTGATTTAGCAAATTGTTAGAAAGATAAATAGGAAAGCATTCATTTTCACGAACCTGCAATATTTTATTGTTATTTTAGAAATATATTATTAACGTGAATGCATGTGATTTTTTTCAAATACTTTCCAAGTTATATATATGAATATGTTTATTAATTGACAATTCATTTTTTATGTGTTTGACATATTGCAGTTGAAACAACACAAGGCTATGTGGTACAATGTTCATAAATTTCACATCAAAAGGTTGGATGAAAGAAGAAAACTTATGATTGTGGGATAACTGCAGTCTTTCAGGTCACTAATGTTTCCTCTAGAAGTGACACACTTCCACAAGTCTTTGAAAATCGATATATGGGTATTTGGATGGCGTACTTGAGTGTGACACTGATTCCTTCAAATTGGTTTTGTTCAACGTGAAATGGTATAGGCTATGAATGAATGAACATGATCCTGAAATAATTTTTATTCAGTATGATAATGTATTTACCATGGTTAATACAAGGTCATTTGAGCCAGGATTGGATCACTATGTTCTTCCAACCCAATGTGAAAAAGTATTTTACTTAGAGGTTCCAGGTAGAGTAGGTTGGTCATATGTTGTTAGATATGACCCAAGAGGAAGGTCGGTAGATTATAATGTAGTGGAAGAAGATGATAATGTTGAAGGGGATGTTCATGTAGAGGAGAAGTTAGTTGATCATGTCTCAGATCATGAAGATGTCAAAGAATATCAAGGATATGTTTGAGACAATGTTCTTAATGAGGATGATATTGATGATGTAGTGTTAGATGAATAACTTGAATAGGTTGAACCAAATGATAACATTGATGATGATTCTAAAATGGATGATCATTTCAATGTCATTTTTTAACCGGATGACATAAATGTTGATTTGGATGAATAAGAAGAAGTTTTAATGTACGAGGTATGTGTTTATATGTTTTCAGTTGCAGATTTGTTCTCTTTCATTTAACTTAAATATTTTTTTCTTAGTAATTTCTATATATGCTTTATTATTACTATGTTGCTTTCAAATATTTAATAGTAGATAAATTGAGTATTGGGAATATTGAGAGTGATGTGAAGTGGGGGGAAAGAGGACATATGGTCTTCCATGAGTCATGTGGTTGGCTTTGTTCAATAAAGAATATTATATTATTCTTGAAACCTAGAGAAGCTCATTATTTGCACCAATCTCAAGCTTGTTTTCATGGCCAATACATGACATAATTTATTATATATCTCTTACACTCTTGCTTCCAATCTCAAAGTATATGATTCCCCATGAATGCAAAAATGATGGCTAGGAACCAATAATTTTCACCTATCTCAAGCTTATTGTTACCAATTATCGGCCTACCGTGGCTAAGGACCAATCCAACATTTAAAATTTACTAATAATTAGTGGTCAAAATTATTCTCTAATTAATCGACCATGTATTTTCCAAAATTATCCAATTCTTTATATTGTTGGTACCAATGACGCATAGACACATAGTTTGTATGATGCTTTGCATGTTAATATGGTGTATGTAGATTAAAGTGGCAAGTTTATGTAGCACAATCCTTCATTAACTAAAAATAAAAACATCATTATCTTTGATTGGGTCATATGAGTATCATAAAAAACATTAAATTGTAGTCACTAGGTGAGGGTTTTATAAGGGATCATGTTTAGATGTGACTCCCTTATTGAGAGATGGTCATTTTGTCAAGATTGGTAGAAATAAATTCATTCAAATGGATGATATTTTGGTGTATAGCACAAATCCAATTGATTTTTCCATAAAGGTAGGGGTACATGTCCATATTTATTATGAAAAGTTGTCTTACATGTCTAAATATGAGGCATTGGAATTTTCATATACTATGGAAGTGTTTGATTGCTTAGTAGATGTTTGCATTATTGGAACATTCTATTGGGCACTAATATTTGAAAGTTGTGTAGATGTCATGCACAAAGGTCTCCATAATCTTAAAGGTGTGAATTTGTATGCACATGAAGTGGTTTATGGAAAACAAGTTTTCTTAGTATCAGCTAAAATTATTGTGTGTTTGTATTAAAGAATACATCGATATAAAAAAATGTTTACAACAAAAACGAAGAGAAAACTATGTAGTATAAACAAAAGTATACTACATAATTTTATCTTTGCTTTTGTTGTAAGCATTGTTGATATATATATAATTTTATATTCATTTTTGTTGTCAACATTGTTGACGTTTTTCTTACTATGATATCTATTAAAAGGTGAGGCATAAGCACTTGAAAGGGAGAATTTGGCCTCTCCATTTTATTGCTATGAATGATGACGTGCATGCCACTTTCTAAATTCATGCAACAAAAGGTGATGATGTTGTTGTCATTACCCATTTAGTTGCTTGTACACAATATTGAAAACACAATGCATTACCATAATTGCAACCACAATGAGTACACTGTCACAATATTCATCTTCTTTCCTACAAATTTTTCAATCACATAAGGTCTCAGAACATGATACATAGTGAATCTTATGTGTAAGCCCCTTATTCAAATGAAAGTTTCATGGTTACTTTTGAACTTATTACAATGCATTATGTACCTCATAAGATTGTGAAGAAGAAGAATTCATTAGAGTTCATTGTAGAAGGATAAATGGATCATAGGAAGGTTGTTTTATGTACATGATCAAAATCTCACAATAAAAATCATTGAACTTTATGTTCAAGTGATCATACTCAACCTCCTGGTAAATGGAGTGTGGGACAAGCATTTAGATTTCACTATTTATATAATATCCTACAACCACATGTGATAAGTGCGAATTTCATGGAATTCACACGAATGTCATCCCATCCATTGTTGTTATGGATTAGGGATAAGGTCCAACACACCCCATTTAAATCTATAAATAGTCTACCTTTCATTAATATATGTATATATTTTTTGGCGTAATTTGTGGATATAATATAATAATATATATAATATATTAAATATAATATATAATATAAAAGATATATTAAAAGAGGTATTCGATTTTGCCTTGGCGCACAATTTATCTTCGTGTCAATTCAACTTCTTTCGAGTTTCAAACTCAACTCTGATGAGACTTGAATAGTAACAATTTTTTATCCCCTACAACCATGAGATGATACCTACTAGATTCAACACCTGTGAGATTATCTAGACTTTCTATAGCAAAAAGAAAACACAATGGAAGGCAAAAATAATTTGTACCAAAAGAGTCTTTTGAGGCTCTAAGGTCCCTAGAACGCACGGAAACTCTATCCTCCAGGAAATCACCAAGTTGTGGCCTAACCAAACTAACAGCTCATGTTTTGATTTGTAAAAATTGGTCATCAAATACAGAGCAGGGAAGTCGTGAGCCTTTGTTTAGATATACAGTTGTTGAAGAGGTCCTTACTCTGTGTTTGGTCCCCTATAATTATGAGAGGAAGAGATAACATTACACCCACCCATTCGAGTGATGTGTCATAGGAGACAATGAAAGGATGAGAGAAAAATGGTAATGTCAATGATACCCTAGAATTTATGTGAGTATTTTGATACTAATTTTGTTTAATTGAAATTTGATTATGATTACAGTCTCTAGTAAAATAACCTTTTATGCCTTTACCATACAAGATCTATACCTTTACTCTTTGATTGTGATTACAGTCTCTGCTACAATAACCCTTTATGCCTTTACCATTCTCTCGTAGCTTTGGGGGTCCAAGTACTAACTCCTTACGCTCAAATAGTCTAGATCCCAAACATATCTGGATCACCCCATTTTGGAACCAGGCACGAGCAACACAAGTGTGTTGTATTTCATTGTGCCTTAAGGAGACTATTGATATCCCTAGGTTTAATACTGACAAACAATCTCATTGTTTTCCTATTCACACAAGAAAATAAAAATGAGAGTTTGTCATGAGATTATTGACATCCTTAGGTTTAATATTGAAAAACAATCTAAATGTCTGTATATTCACATAAGAAAAGAAATATGAGTTATACAACATTGCCTGAGATGTTATAGTCAATTTAATACTCATACCCTACTTCCCTTGTTGATGGGTAGGTAATTATAGATAAAAAAATTCAAGCTTAATTTTGCAAGTGAAAAATAAGGGAAATTGAAGTATTTAACTTCTCTGTAATAGAGTCATATTTTGTGGCATGAAAATTATAGTCCTAATCAATTTGTCAATATGTAACTTCCTAATGTAGATATAATCAAGGAACAAAGATTAAGACTATTATCGAAATCAAATTATTGGAACTATGACATCGAATACTCATTAATACTAGATCAAATTACTCACTTTAAGTAGATACTAATTTTTATAACACTATTAGAAATTTAGAACTAGATTCACAGACATTCTCAATAAACATGCAAGAAAATATCACAGATCTACGTTCAAAAGAATAGGTTCAATATTTCATCTCTGGAAAGAAAAACAAGAGCAGCACAATTGCACAAATTGGACCCTATGACGCTACACAATTCACATAGGTTGCATGTCGAACAACCTTAAGCAACTTGAATGGTAAGTGCAACACTAAAGGTAATAGGAAGTTAGGAACAATAATCTTGCCAATGGACCAAGGAACAATTTGATAGTGCCTCTAAAGAAAACCCTGAATGTGTGGGATTTGGAGGGGTTTTCAAGGACCCCATGCCTAGATTGTCTTCTTGTATGTGGTTTGTTTTATTTTTGTGAATTTTATGGAAAAGTATAGAAGGAGATTTATGTTCCTTGTATCCTTCGCTTGAACAAAGATAATATGTGTGTAGGATGATATTCAAATGAGAAAAATTACTGCTCTTCAACTTAGAGGAGGTTTCAGTCTAGACTTAGATCATGCTTTTATGCCATAGAGACTTGTCATTCGTTGAAAGCTTTGATATTAGAAAATGAATTCAGTACTTGAAGATTTATGACTTTAACCTTTTTTCTCCTTGGATGCTTCAATCTATTCTTGGATGATAACTTAGACAATGACTTTGCTCCAATTCTAAAACATTTTGTAGTTTCAAGACTGCCTTCATAAGTATGTCCATAGGATTCCTTCTGATTGTCCTCAAACTAGCCTCAAATCACAGAAAACACAATGCCATAGTAGCTTGCATACATAGAGAGAGAAGGCATTATAGTGGGGGTCATATTCCACATAAAGTATACTACCATAGAAACTCGAATATCACAAAATATTGTAGCCTCAAGAATTATCTTCCATAGAAAGATATAGCCTCAGACATCTTTGAATTTCTTCATCATAGAAGAGTCATGAATTTCTTATCAAATGGAGGAGTAATAATGCCAATATATAGTGGTTGGCTCATCTGAAAGGGTGTTTGTAATGGATGAGCCAACCTGTCTTCTGGAGGGGCCGACTTGGTTAACTTGGGGACATAAATATACTTTTGAAAATTCAAAATTATTTCTTTTAAAATGTCCAAAAGGGACATGACAAAATAATTTTTCTTTTGATTCAAAAATGAATTCTTTTGACTCTTAGCATTTAAAAATATGCTTTACAAATTCATTAATGACTCAAGCATACATTATGAATACCGACCATAGCTACAAAAATCAACACATCAAAATGTCCAGAACACAAAATTCAAAATGTCCATCAAAGTTGTTTTTTTTTAAGTTGCCTCATTCATATTATATGAACACAAAATATATAATTTAATATTCATAAAATATCTAATTTACTGCAATTCATACATACAATTAGTGTGATTAGTACCTAGTGTTAGTAGAAAATGGTATGGTCAACCTTTGGTTGATCAACACCAATAGCCTTGATACTGATCACATAATCCATAATAAAAAAAAAATTGTTCTCTTTTTCATCTTCTTCTCCTTGGAATGATCTACTAGCACATCCTACTTCACGGAGCTAGTGAAGCACATTCATAAGGAGGATAGTGTACCAATGTTGTTTAACATAATCTCAGAAATATTTGACTTTATTGATGCACATCCATTTACAATGAACCAATTTTAAAATGGAGAAACTCTCAAGAAAAAATAACTTTCAATGGATGTAAGGTTAAACATCCATATATTTTTTTGTGTGAAGCTTGACTTTGTATTACTGAATAAAAACATTACATAAGATGGGTAAGATTACAAGTGTTTTGCTTGATAATCTTGTTATACATAATGAAAGAGCGGCTAGAGCCCAAGTTTCTTTGCAAGGAGATACAAAAATGTTCGTTATGTTCTACAAAACCATCTATACAATGCCAAAATTGAAAGAGACTATTCATATATAATTAAAACATAATGATGAACCATATTAGGATCTGGTATTAGCAAGAAGTCATGAACTATGAACCAGGGACTAGCAGGAAGCCACGAGCCACAAACCATAGAGACAACGAGAAGCAAGGCCACAAGCCACTATTCGCGTGACATTGCCAACCTCTTGCCACCTAGAAGCAAGTATGAGCATACCAAAGTCACATACACAAATTCAAGAACCATGAAAACCTGATTACCTGAGTGTGGATATTCCTAACTTTAGGGGATGGAGAATGAGTTTTGGCCATTTCCATGAGTACGACCAACATCATAGAGCCACATCGTAAACCATTATAGTGTGGCATCAAAATTCTATTGACACCATGAGCCTGAGCCCACCTTCAAGAGTTTCAAAACTAACAGAGGATGGAGAAAATTTTGGTCAGCTTTGATGATACCCAGAGCCATGACCAACAAGAAGGAGGGGTGCCTCAAGTTCAAGCAACTGAGCCAAAGATAACAAATCTAGGAAGCACAATGAGCTTGAATTATTGAAACCTTCAAATTGTAATAAAACAAAGAACTCGTTGATAAGGTCACACCATATGGTGAAATTGGGAGTCCATTGGAGATTCTAGAGTGATCCTGCTAGAAAGGGAGATCGAGGGTGGCCAAATGCGAAGCCAATTTTAATACTGACCTTCCATTACTAAGAACGGTAAAATATGCCCAGAAGTGGGCCAATTAAGCAGTGAGAAGAGAGGATGAGTGTTAAAAGCATGACAAACCTATAGTAACAAAACATTGTGCATATGTTTCTCTAATGAACACCTTATAGGACATATCCCTATGAACAAAAATAGGCCAGAGAGATGACATTGGCTCACCATGACGCCACTCTCATTTGGATTTGCAAGAAACCTCTTCAGACAAATATGCATTTCCATTATTTTCCCGCGAGGCAAGAATGATTTGGTGTACTATGAATGAGTCTAGACTTGTGTGAGAATCATTGTAAGATTAAGCTAAGCACACTTGAGAATTAATTGATGATACAAGTGGCTGCCCCTTATGTTTAATCTTAATCACCCAATGTCAAACATCGGATTTAAACACCCATCGTGGGGGGTTAAACATTCTTAGTTACATAAATTTTAAAGCACATTTATACACAAATCATCATCATTGAAACATCATAAACATAATCATTAATACATATAAAATCATCTTCCCCATAGATGCACCCTAGTGACTGAGATTCTTTATAATGTGGCATAAATTCAATCTATGCATCTTCAAAAGAGAAATTGATCTAATCATTGTAGTTTGGGAGGGGTTTCATGCTCATGGGTGTGTCACCACTTTTCCTTGCAATGGAACTTGACCATTGAGATGTTTCTTTAGATTGAATGGTTTAGCTAAAATGAAGCCATGGGGTACTAATAGTTTTCTTATCCATAAAAATTTATATTCAAAGCATGCTCTTCTAGTTGGAGATAGGAAAATAGGTATCAAGGAGGATGGTAAGAATTACTTTGGTGGATTCTATAGATCTAGCAATGATGAATGGATTCATGCATGGAGAATTCAAAATCACAATTGTAATTGTATTGTCTTTTCCCATTGGCCATGGTTGAAAACGGTAAGGATATGGGCTTAATAAACATAAATATCAAAAGGAGGATGATCTAATTATAGTAGGAATCCAATGGGAATTTCATTGATGATGGTTTAGCAATTTTTTGTCTTTTCTTCTAATTTGTGATTGCAAAATGTGTACAATTATCACTCAATATGTTGGCTTTGAGTCCAGTTTGGTGGAATCATGGAGGCATAAATCATTTCTCTAGTGGGAGAATCAACTAAATAATTTTCACCATTCAATTGTTTGTTGAAATTTATTTGAAAGATAGAATTTCTGAATATCATAATTACTAGTGATTGTTTATGTATATGTTATTGAAAATGATTTTACTTCATTTATGTCATCAAGAAATTATACATTTAATTTTGGAGATCACATTGTACGAAAAGACAATAGACATAATAAGTTAGGATAAAGGCCAAGGAAAAACCCACAACGGGAAAACACATCAATATTTCCTTAAAGATTCTTTGTCAGCAATATAAATCCAAGTCAAACTGACGAGTGATCCAAGTGCCAAGTGAGCCCTCCAAACTCTGCCATAAGACAAAATGATAAGAGTGAAATAAACAAATTTTGATGGACACTATATTATAATAAAAAATGGCCAGGGTATGTTCATATAATATGAATGAGGTGACTTATAAACAACCATTTTGATGGAAATTTTGAACTCTCCATCAAAATTCATTGCATCCCTCCTAAACAACCATTCCTTTACTCATATAATGTAGTGTAATAGGGTAATTTTAGTACCAACCTAGGGTAATTTTTCCCTAGGGTTTGTTGTAGAAATTTAATTTTCTCTTTTCCTTGTTTAAATGTTCTTACCCATCACACATTCAACAATTATTTGTGTCCATTACAAGAAACCAACAATCAATACACCATCACAAAACAAATCCATGAATTATGAAAAGAGCATTGTATCTTTGACCCATCTAACTAGTTTGATTCCATGTAGGTTGCCTAAGACCCTTTTTGCATCCAAATTTCTACTCATTGGTGCCACCATTATCAGGCACTTTTAACCTCACTTGAACTTAAGAGTTGATAATACAATTCCAATTGAAGATAAATGATGCAAATCTAAATTATATTTTCTCTAATTGGCCCCCCTTAAAGTTGGTTTCCAATCACAAGTGAAATTCCAAAAGACGCTCCTTACACTTTCTAGGATTTATATCCCCTTTAAATGTCACAATGAACACATTATTTAATAGTTGGATGAGTCGGAAGGGTAGGCAATACCCATATAATAGTCCTTACCCCTTGTGCCTCTGTTCTCTTGTATATTGTGTCTATGGCCTTGAATTCCCAACAATATTTTAAAATCCCAATTCGCAAATAGTTATGGCCTCCCCATCTTATGGGTTGGCCCACAATCTAATATCGCCACTATAATCCGTTCCTCCTATATACTATTATTTGTTGTCCCACTTTCCACTCATAATGAGAAACTCTACCAAATGCATGTCATTTGTAGGCCCCACCAAGGTTCCTGACTCACAATTAAAGTTTCCTTTAGCCTTGATAGTCTTGGCAACGGGAAAATTCTCATCCTTTATCTCTCCCATCAATTGACGAACCCTGGGCCTTCCAGGACTCTGAGCTTCTGGCTTCTAATTTCTATTATGGGTTTCATTAATGAACAGTCTCGGGCTTTGTTAAGTGAAATACTTTTCCCAAAGTGAAAGTCATCTAAGTGTTGGAACTTTAACTCATTTCTATAGTTCTGTGCTTCGGCTCCTCTCAGCTCTTATGCACTCTTGGACTCTTCTTGGCCTGGCACCACTCTCTTGAGCGACTCCTCTCCCTTTATCACTCCTCCTGTTATATATATATATATATATATATATATATATATATATATATATATATATATATATATATATATAGATATATATATTATTTTTCCCAACAACAATCAAGCTAAAAAAACTACATATTCACACACACTGTGTACTATATATTATCAATAAAGGATTGCAGAGGATTGGTTTGAACATAATTAATAGCTCTAACTCACACCACTCTCAAACCCAATTTTATTAAAGTCAAAGAGATATAAAGATTACAATAGTTCGGTCCATATCCATGAATGTGGGATCAAAAAGATCGATTTAGGGAAAATTAAACAACTATATCAATTTTCCAACATATGCATAACTTAAACAAATTACATGGCACTTTCAAACAACTCCTATCCTAACAAACCACTCATTGAGGAACCAACTCCTCTAGTAAATGATTTTACCTCTCGGTCAATGAATATTATAGATGTCCCTGCATCATAATCTCAAGGAACAAATATTTCATGGACTCCTATCCATGAGTTATTCAATATATTTTCCAGTTTTCTGTATAAGTGTGGCATTCATCCAGGTTGCATTTGAAACTGGATTTTTTTTTCCACTTAACTAAGTATTCAAAATACTTTGTGTCCCTGGTCTTCTTAATCAATATTTTGTCCGAAATCCTTTTAGGTTACAAAGGTTCAATTGCTGGAAACTGCTTCTCCCACTGTACTGGTTGTTTCTTCTAAACATCATTGGTTAATTATTCTGTCTTAGGATCATACTTATACAAATATCCTACATTAAATATTGGTACAATTCCAACTCCATGTGGCAATTCAATTTCATAGGCATTAGCAGAGAATTTATTTAAGATCCTCCAAGGTTCTATTTCCTAAAATTTTAGCTTGTTGTACTCATCTGATTAGGTCCCTATAATACTAGAGTATCCCCCTTATTGTTATTGTTCTTCCCTTATATTATTATTGTTATGTAGGCTCTGATTATATTGTGACCCCTTAGACTCCTATATATACAAAGGAGGCCTTGTCATTTGTATCATCCAAGAATCATTCATTTATGTAATGTAAAGGAGGTTTCCCCCTCAAAGAAAATAATTCTTAAGTAGTTGATCTATCTATTTGTGAGCTGGTTGCATAACATTTGGTATCAGAGCTTTGGATTCTAAGGTTTCACTTCTTCAAACAGGTCATCTTGGAATTTTTTCTATAATGTTTTTTCTACGAGAATTCAAAAGATGAATTTTTTACCACATGGATCCAAAACCTTTGAGAAATTTGTGTAAAAATTTCAATCTTGGTTCACTATATTTTCAAAAATATGTTCTGAGGAAGTTAGGGTTTTTGTGAGCTCCAGAATTCTGTCTCAAATAGGTGACCTAGGGAAAATCGTCATAACCTTTGTTTCAAGAATTAGATTTGAATTTTGTAAAAAGTGGCTACAATTTCATGGACTGTAGTTTTTCTTGTAGCAATTTCAGGTCTGAAGTGTGAAATAGGGACATGTGGAATCCTGTACAATGTCTCTCTGCTGAACCAGGCCATAATCAGGCCATCGTGAGAGATTTGGCATAGCTCTTTTGAAGAATCAAATCTCGATCAGAATTATGGGGTTGGAAAGAGGACTTAGAGAGATACCACAAGAAGAAATTTCATATCTTACAGATTCGTAATCACAGATATATAACAATTGGAATATCGAGCTCCTAAAATGCAAGAAAAAGGTGTGTATTTTTTGCATAACGTTTGTTTGAAAAATCAGTTTGAAGTGATTCAAGGGGCATATTGAAGCATAGATATCATTGTTTGATTCCAAATTCCTAAAAAAAATGGACACACGTAGCAAGAAACCAGAAATCTCTTCTATGAAGCATGAAGAAGAGGAACAAATGCAACATGATATATCAAATTTACGAGACCAAGTGCAACAAATTTCACTCTCGCAAAATGTAACAAAAAAAGAATTGGAAGCCATGATGAATGTTAAGATAGATGGTATAAAAATTTACATGGGAGTTAATATAAATGGTATGAAAAGGGACGTGGGATTTTTGAATGATGGGTTAAAAGCAAACATGGAAGCAATGATGAACATCAAGATGAAGGGGTTGAAGAAAGTTTTGGAAAAGTTTCTAGAAGAAGGCTTCCCAATGGTGACAAGGCAATCCATGAAAATATTATGAAGAAAAAAATAATATGAATTATGATTTTAGAGACTCTAATGTCGGTTTTAAGAACCACCACATTTCCAAGATAGATATGAGGAAGTTTGATGGCAAGGATCCGGTGTTGGGTTGTGTTATATTCTTTCCACGTAGTTAATAGGGGGTTTGAAGGGCACCCGTAACCCCACTTTATGGGGTCTGGGGCAGCGCCCTGGAAAATTTTGGTTTTGGACCATATGTTAGGTTGGGCGGACCCACCTATGGTTTTGTGCATGATTTTCGCACATGTTTTTTGGACGTGATGGTTTTTGGTCCATGGTATTGGACGCGATGGTTTTCAGTCCATGGTATTGGATGCTTCGGCATGTATAAATATGTATTGTAACATTGAAAGGAACATAATGAAAAAATCAAGCTGGTAGTCCCGGTTTTGGGATCCAGGGAAAAATCTCTGTGCATATGTGTTTTATGGGTTATGCTCTCGCATTGTTTATTTTCTTTGTTTAAGAATTCGTATGCAGGGAATTTCTGTACAGGGTTAAAACCTACATCCGGTAACTTGGATACTATAGATGGAGCAATATTTTGATCTACGGGATGTGAAACCCTCACAAAAGGTATGTATTGCATATTTATATTTAGAATCCCATAAATTTGTATGGTATAGATGGCTTTGTTCTCGTAAACCACTTGTCACCTGGTCAATTTTTGCAGAGGAAATGATAACACATTATGAAGATACAAAGAGGAACACCTTCTTTAGCCAATTGATAAATCTCAAACAAAAGGGTTCAATGGCAGAGCACATTGAAGACTTCCAAAAATTAAATATTAAGGTAACCGATATTCCAAAGGAGCATAGGATTGATGTCTTCATAGGGACTTTAAAAGATAACATCGAACATGAGTTTCACCTTTGGGAACCTGATTCATTGGAGAAGGCATTCAGGGTGGCAAGAAAAGTTCAAAGAAAAATTATGGAAACAAGGAAGTCTACCACTCACAACTATAAAGATGGAAGTGTTGCTTCTCCTAGTATTCCACAACCTACAAGGTTGAGACCACAACAATTGGAGGAAAAAAATAGAAAAATGGCTTTTTTATAGTTGTGATAGCAAATACACTAAAGGTCATAAGTGTGCTAAGAAGAAATCATTCTACATATATTGTGAAGAGGAGGAATAAAAGGAACAAGAAACATCAAAAGAGGAGGATATACACCAGGAAACAACCCCAGAGAAAGAAGAATTGAATCTTACCATATATTGTAATGCATTGGCAGGAATTAGCACTCCTCAAACTCTCAATATAGAAGGATACATCAAGAAGAAAAAGGTAATGGTGTTGATTGATTCAGGTAGTACCCATAATTTTATTCATTGTAAGATAGCTAAGGAATTGAATTGCTTCCTATATCCAGCATCAGAGTGTTAAGTGATGGTTGAAAATGGAGGAGCTATAAATTGCTCTAGAAAGTGCCATAATATCAGTTAACCATGGGGGAATATGTATTGAATAGTCAAATGATTTCCATTCCAATGGGTGGTGTTGACGTTGTATTAGGAGTCTAATGGTTACAATCTTTGGGGACGATAGCTTTCAAGTTTCAAGAAATTTTCTTGAATTTTTTGGGAATGAAAGGAAGTTGAATTAAGGGGTATTGTAGGGAAACCAAGAAATATAATCAACTCTAATGGAATGAAAAACCTTATGAAGAAAGAATAATGGGGCGTAATTGCACAATTATGCTCACTAAGGGTTCAAACATCGAAATTATCTATTTCTCCAAATCTCCAAAAATTATTGGGCAATCATTCCAAGGTGTTTGAGACTCCCAAAGGCTTCCCACCTATTCATGATCATGATCATGTGATTCACTTGGTTCCAAGAAGTGTTCCTCCAAACATCAGATCTTAGATATGGCCAAAAGAGTGAAATTGAACATATGGTTGTAGAAATGCTAGAGGTTGGTATAATTCAACCTAGTCAAAGTTCTTTCTCTTCTCCAGTAGTATTGGTACAAAAGAAGGATGGATAATGGCATATGTGTCTAGATTATAGGGAGCTCAACAAGCTCACTATTAAAGATAAATTTCCCATTCTTGTCATTGATGAATTTTTAGATGAATTACATGGAGCAATTTACCTCACCAAGTTGGATCTTTATTAAGGATATCATCAAATTAGAATGAAGACTAAATACATTCCAAAACCAACATTCAGAACTCA
Source organism: Pinus tabuliformis (assembly GCA_031772625.1). NCBI lineage: Eukaryota > Viridiplantae > Streptophyta > Pinopsida > Pinales > Pinaceae > Pinus > Pinus tabuliformis. The sequence goes on from CM062816.1 coordinate 1,919,130,717, forward strand.
TGAGGGTCATTATAAATTTTTGGTCATGCCTTTTGGCCTTACTAATGCCCATTCCACAGTTCAAGGTTTGATGAATTCCATTTTCAAAACCTTCCTTAGAAAATTTGTGTTAGTATTTTTTGATGATATACTAATCTATAGCAACACTTGTAAGGATCATGTTCAACATGTTGACAGGGTGCTCAAACTATTGGCGGAGATACAATTATATGAAAAAAACTCCAAATGTTTCTTTGGAGTACAAGAGGTGGAATATTTGGGTCATATTGTATCTCATGAAGGTGTTAAGGTAGACCATAACAAAATTAAATCAATAAAGGAATGGAAAATCCCCACAAACATAAATCATCTTCAAGGATTTCTTGGGTTGACAGGGCATTATCGCAAGTTTGATAAGAATTATGGGAGAATAGTGGCACCTCTAACATCATTACTGAAGAAAGATGCATTTTCTTGGACTCCAGAAGCAACGAAGGCCTTTGAATATCTTAAAGAGGCAATGTGCCAAGTACCAGCCTTAGCTACGCTAGACTTCATAAAAACTTTTATTGTGGAATGTGATGCTTTAGGAAATGGAATTGGTGTTTTTTTAATGTAAGAAGGAAGACCCATTTCTTTTGAAATTCGTCTGATCAAAGGAAATGTTGACAATACTACGTTCACTAAAGCAATGGTGACCTTACCTAATGGGAAGACACTTCAAGGTAAACACAGATCATGATAATATTAAACACTTTTTGGAACACATATTATCTTCAGAAGAACAACAAAAATGGGTGACAAAGATGTTGCATTATGACTTTGAAATCATCTACAAAAAAGGGAAGCAAAATGTTTTGCAGATGCAGTTTCAAGAAAGGATGAGGATGTGGAAGCATTTCTTTTTGTCATTTCTATTATCCAACCTAAGTGGATAACTGAAGCAAGGGATGAATGGAAGAATGATGAATAGGTGTGGTCACTCATTCAAAAGTTGCAACAAGATACAAGCACATATGATACATTTGGTTGGAAAAAATATTCATTATCGTAAAAAGATCACTTATATCTTTGTAAGAATTCCCAACTCAAACATAAGATTCTTTTGGAATTTCACACCTCTCCCTTAGGAGGGCACTGTAGATTTTTAAAAACTTACCATAGGGTCAAGAAGGAATATTTTTGGGATGGCCTTAAATCTGATATTCAGAAATTTGTAGTAGAATATTTGGTTTTCCAACAAAATAAAGTTGAGATAGTTAAGACCCAAGGCCTACTACAACCTTTATCCATTCCAAGTCAGCATTGGGAGGAGGTACCAATGGATTTTATCACAGGCTTACCCAAGTCTGAAGGAAAGAGTGTCATCATGGTGGTAGTTGATAAAGTTACCAAGTATGCATACTTGTGTGCATTATCTCATCCTTTTAATGCCAACACATTTGCTACTTCATTTATGGAAACAATTCAAAAGCTTCATGGAAATCCAAAGATTATAGTAAGTGACAGAGATCCAATTTTCACTTAAAATTTTTGGACGAAATTCTTTTCTTGTCTTGGTACTCAATTAGCTCATATCTCATCTTATCATCCTCATTATGATGGGAAAACTGAGATAGCGAACAAATTTTTGGAAGGATATCTTTGTTTCTTTGTATCTGAAAAACAAACTTAATGGGTCAAGTAGTTACCTCTAGCTAAATGGTGGTATAACACTTCCTTCCATACTACAGCAAAAATGACCCCATTTATGGCACTTTATGGATATCATCCACCATCCATCACATCATCCTTAGGAGAAAATTCTAAGGTTCAAGCAGTGGAAGATCACATCGAGCATCAACAACAAGTTCTCCAACTATTAAAGGATAACCTCACACTGGAACAAAATCAAATGAAACAACAGGCAGATCAACATCACAATGAAATAATTTTTGATATAGGTGACTGGGTATTTTTACGGCTACAACCATACAAACAAATGTCTCTCAAGCAAGCTAAGAAGGATAATAAATTATCACCCAAGTACTACGGTCCTTACAAGGTGTTGCAAAATATTGGTACTATGGCATACAAATTGGAGTTGCCTGCATCTTTCTGAGTACACCCAGTTTTACATGTTTCATGCTTAAATAAGGTTATAGGTGACAAGCTTCCAGTTCAAACAGTGTTGCCAGAACTTGATGAAGAAGGAAAAATCATATTTGAGCCTGAAGCAGTCACAAAAACAAGAACCCGAAAGCTATGGAATCAATCAATTTCAGAGTATCTCATTAAGTGGAAGAAATTACCCACTAAAGACTCCACATGGGAGGATAAGAATTTTATACATAAGAATCCAGAACTACTCAAGCATTGAGGACAACACTTTTTTGAAGGAGAGGGGTATGTTATGTCCCTATAATACTAGTGTATCTACCTTATTGTTATTTTTGTGCCCATGTAGCCCCCATATTTTCATTGTTGTGCCCCATAGAAGCCCACTATTGTTATTTTTGTGCCCTTACATTATTATTGTTATGTGGGTTCTGATTATATTGTAACCCTTAGACTCCTATATATACAAAGGAGGTATTTTCATTTGTATCATCTAAGATTTGTTCATTTAGAATTATTCTCCTTGCTCCTGGTATCATATCGATATGATGGTTGATACTCCTTATAGGTGGTAGTTCACTTGGAAAATCATCCACAACAATGTCATGGAATTCCTCCAACATTTCTTGGATTTTTAAAGTCGGATTGGAAATAGTAGTTGAAGTATGAACTACTCTAGGTTTGTAAATAATAGAAAAATTTACCTCCTCTGTCTTCAATGTCTATAAAAATTCTTTGCCACTCATCAACAAAGCCCTTGGATCACTCGTTTCATAAGTCCCTTCTTCTTCTAGTGGAAGCAAAGTGTGATTAATGTCATCCTTCTAGAACTTATAAGTATTCTTCTTACCATCATGTACAAATCCTATGTCAACATGCCATAGTCTTCCAAGAAAAATATGACACATGTCCATTAGCATCACATCACACGGGTCTTATCCTTGTAAATTCCAATCTGAAGCTCTATCTCGCACTATTCATTTGTAGATTTTCCTATAGATTCAACAACTCATGTAATTTTCTAAAACACAAGACAAGAATATACACTACTCTCAACAATGAAAACCAATAGATCGATGAAAAAAATAATTAGCAAGAGAAAGATAATCAATGACACATAACAAAATATTTCTCTGGGGAAAGAAACAAACCCTGAATATCTATATTGCATTAATAAAAAATCCAAGATGAAAATACAATGCTTGTTCTCATTAGAACAATCCCTGCACAAGTATAATAAACTCTTTTACTCACAAGCCCGCTCTGGCCAACATTTAGCCAATTTTGTTGCCTTCAAAGCCCCTATTTCCTTGCGCAATTCATAAGAGGATCAACCCATATTTAATTGGGAAATAATTCTTCCAAAACTGCTCAATCCGAACTTAGGTCCATAACCAATTTCATACATGATTTGTACAACTCAGAAAATCATACAACTGACAATACATTGTCCCTGCACTCTAGACTCAACTGGGTCTTTCTCTAAATTAACATGCATGAGTTTCTCTTAAGTGAATCTCCAGTTAGTTGGAGTAGCACTGAGGATGCACCAATGCACCAACTCACTACTAGGCCTCTACTAGTTTCTCCAATAAGTAGAACTAGTTTAACTGACTGTAATTCAGTCAAACTGAGTTATCTAATTACTACTCAAATAAACTCATATTGGACACGTAAAATTTAGGGATCACACATACATGACTACAAAAATACTTCCAACTCAAAATTCCTAAGTTAATAAAGTCAATTAAACTTAATTAACTATTTACAAATTTCTATGAAAATAGAATTTGATTTTAATTCACAATTTAGTTCAAGGACAAATTAAACTGGAATTTCTTGTTGCCATTTCTCAACACTCCCTCTCAACAAGAAAGGGATTATCAACTACCCTGATCCTATCTTTGTGAAAATCAAATTTACATCTTGACAATGCCTTTGTTAAAATGTCAACATTTGGCTCCTCCGTGGGAATGTACTCCAACAACATAATCCACCTCAATACACAATCTCGAAGATGATGATATCAGATATCAATATAATTGGACCGATCATGAAAAAATAGATTTTCGTAGAGTTGATATAACTCTGATTATCGCAGTAAATCATAGTTGGATCTATCTACTGACTAAACAAACCAACCAAAATCTTCTTCATCCAGATGGCCTCACATGTTACTTGAATTGAAACCATGTACTCTTTCTCTACTGAACTAAGTGCAATCGATCTTTGTTCCCTGTTGTACCATGAAACAACTTCTAACCCAATATGAAGATCCTTCATGATGTGTTTTTCTTGTTGGATGGACTCCCTTCCCAATCCGCATCATTGAAGCCTTGAAGCATCACTCCCTATGTCCGCCTATACGACAATCCATACTGAATAGTGCCTCTGAGGTATCTCAACACATGCTTGATCACCTTCCAATACAACTTGGTAGGCCTAACGATTGCTTGACTAAGTTGGTTAACTGCATAGCACATGTCCGGTCATATGTTCACCAAATAGATTAGTGAACCCACAAGCTTCCTATAAATGGTAGCATCCACTAGTTCACCTGAAGTAGCATCCTCTCTTCTCCATTTACCTACTAGAGGAGTCTCCATGTGGAACCTTTTTAGTATCTCGTTGGCATACGTGCCCTGAGAGACAAAAAGTTCCCCATCACCTTTCCATACTTCCATGCCCAGAAATTAATGCATGAACCCCAAATCCTTCATCTCAAACTCTCTTGCAAGAATTGATCAACTTATCATCACCTATCAAAATAAAAAAAATGATCAACAATTTACCTTCCACCATAATGTGGTACATGTTTGCATTTGTTTCACTTTTGGTGAAGCCCAACCCGATGAAGTAGCTATCAATCCTGGTGTACCAAGCATGGGGTGCTTGTTTTAGCCCATATAATGCTCGCTTGAGTTAGCACACGTGCGACTCATGGTCAAAGGTCTCAAAACCTTCAAACTGCTCAATATATACCTCTTCCTCAATCTTTCCATTAAGGAAGGTTGTATTTACATCCATCTAATGTATCTTCCAACACATCTGCGCTGATAGTGCCAGTATGGATCTTATCGATGAGTACCTTGCAACAAGAGAAAAGGTCTCATTATTTTCAATCCCCTCTACCTGTGAAAAGCCACAGGCCACAAACTTGGCCTTATGCTTCTCCACACTACCATCCGTTGCTTGCTTTACCTTGTAAAGCCATCGGGAGCTCACCACTGACTTGTTTGTTGGTCTTGGGACCACATCCCAAACACTGTTATGAACAATGGATTCATACTCCTCCACCATGGCATCAACCCAAACTGGTTGTTGCACTGCCTCCTCAAAGGAAGATGGCTCTATCACAACACATCTGCTCATAAGAGCCAAGTATCCAGTGTACATCTTAGGTGACCTCCTCTGCTTGCGCTATGTTGTGGGTGCTCTCACATTATCTCTCGCATCCTACAATAACTTGTCAGCCTCTCTGGTGTGATTTCTCCCATCTCTAGAAGATTCTACCTGAGTGGATGTCTCCACTCCTGAATCCTCTACATGTGGCTGCTCCACATCAATCTAAGGCTCCTAAAAATTAGGAGCTAAAATCTCCTCAACCGCATGTAGCTAAAGCTCCCTCTCAAGGGAACATCACATGGCCTTCTCCTCATCGAATTTGATATCCCTATGAACCACTGTCATCTTGCTGGTAGGTAGGTACACCTGATACTTGTGAGGTGTATCAATGTACCCCACAAACATCCCCAAACCTATTGTTGGCTCAAGCTTCTTACGTGCATCATTGGTCACATGGAAATATACCAATGACCCAAAAATCCTGAAGTGACCAACATATGGTTTCTTCCCTGAGAACGCCTCCTATGGTGTACTCAACCCAAGAATTTGATGCGGGCTTCTATTCTGAAAATAAAGAGCTATGTTGCATGCCTCAGCCCACAAGTGTAGTGGTAGGCTGTGATCATGCAACATCGCTTGTGTTTCCCCTACAATTATTATGTTCTTCCTTTCGTTCACCCCATTCTGCTGTGGGTTATGGGGTGTTTTCAACTCCCGTTTAATCCCTTCTCCCACACATAAGTTCTTAAACTCATTTGAGACATACTCACCATCGTTATCACTCTTTAGAGCTTTAACCTTCTTGCCATACTCTTTCTCGACCAATGCTTTAAATTCACAAAACTTTGTGAAAGTTTTAAATTTCTTCTGCATGAAAAAGATCCAGCGTTTACGAGAAAAATCATCAACAAATATAACATAATACTTGTGTTTGGTCGTGGATGTCATCGAGAATGGTCCACACACATATGAATGGACTTGTTCTAGAATCACCTATGCTCAACTGTCTTTGTCGTGAAAGGAAGCTTTGGTGAATTTTCCCAAAGTACACCTCTTGCATGTATCAACTTGATCTATCGTACCTTTGGGAAGACTGGTAGAAATATGTTGCATGATTTTCAAAGCCCCATGATGCAAGTGACTCAACCACCTACGCCACAACTAACTTATGTTTTGGCTCTGCACCTTTTTTGCTTTCATGCTCAAGGTAGCACAATATTCTACCTCCAACTTGTAGAGATTCTTCACCCAAATCCCTATCCTCTTTACTTGTCTCGTGGCTATGTGATGAAGGAACACCTTTCCTTAACTAAAGATCACATCATATCCTCTATCCTCCAGCATGGAAATAGATACCAAGTTCTTCTTCAACCCAAGAACATACATAACATCTCTCAAGGTGAGAGGAGCACCTGACTCCCTCTAAAAGGTAACCGTACCCAATCCAGTAGCATTATACCTCCCGTCGTCACCCATCTCGATATGCATCTGGAGATCCTTCTCCTCCAGGTCACTGAAGAGCTCCTTGTTTCCAGTCATGTGGAATGAAGCTCCATTGTCTAGGTACCATACACTACCCATCATTGATGACACCATGCATGCAATGAGGGTAAAGTCCAATTCGAATTGAGACGCAAGAGCCTCACCCACCACTCCTCCCGAGGACTTCTTCTTGGACTCTTGAGCAAATAATTTGTAGCAAAAGTCCCAGCTCGTGACAATGAAAGCACTTGAATTTCGACATGTCCTTCTTCTTGCCTCCATGACAAGAATCTGATTTGGAATGGGACACCTTCCCTTTCCCTTTCTTTGCCTTATCCGCTAAGGCACAATTTTCCTCATCATTAGTCTTTGATGAGGAACCGTCTCTGGTGTTCCTTCTGATATCTTCCTGCATCAAATCTGACCACAGTCGTTCCCAATCTAGAAACTTCTCCCTCCCATTGACAGAGTCCTAATAACTATGCCAACTCTTGGGTAGTCCTAGAAGAGCTAGGCTCACCATATCATCCTCGGTAATGGTAATCCAAAAACTTCCAAGCTCATCTCAACAATTAATGAACTTGGTCAAGTATTTCTGAATTGAGTCACCCTTCTCCATCTTGATCTTTTTGAGTTTTTCCTTCAGTGCCAACTTCCTATGGTCACTGCTATTATGAAATAGGTCTGTCAATGTCTTCCACATTGAGTATGGAGTTTCCTTTCCATGGAGACTCAAGACAATGTGGTCTCGAACTCCCTCAAGAATAATTTTCCTCACCTTTTCCACACACTTCTTCCATTCGGCCAAATCATTAGCATCCGATGCTGGTGGCTTAGGAATGTCTTGATCAATGAATTCCTTGAGGCCATTGTCCTCTAGCACTGCTTCCATCTTGTCCTTCCATGCTATGTAATTCGAGTTTCCTTCCAAGGCATACTTGAGTCTCAAACCGTAGAAATCCATTTTCTGATCTTGAAGTATGAATTGCAAATTCGAATTTCACCTGTAACCCCAAACTCGAAATATCCTCTAGTATATTGTCTTCAACTCTAATACCATGTAGATTTTCCTATAGATTCAACAACTCATGTAATTTTCTAAAACACAAGACAAGAATCTACTCTAATCTCAACAATGGAAACCAATAGATCAATGAAAAAAATAATCAGAAAGAGGAAGATAATAAATGACACATAACACAATATTTATATGGGGAAAGCAACTGATCAAAACCCCGACTATTTATATTTCATTAATTAGAAATCCAAGATGAAAATATAATGGTTGTTCTCACTAGAACAATCCCTGCATAAGTATTATCAACTCTCTCCGTCACAGGCCCAATCTATCCAACACTTATAGCCAAGTTTATTTCCTACCAAGACCCTATTTCCTTGTGCAATTCATAATAGGAGAAACCCATATTTAATTGGGAAATCATTCTTCCAAAACCGCACAATCCAAACTTAGGTTCATAAAAAATTGCATTCATGACTTGTATAACTTGGAAAATCATGCAATTGATAGTACACTATCCCTGCACTTTAGAATCAACTGGGTCTTTCTTTGAATTGACATGCATGAGTTTCTATTGAGTGAATCTCCAATTATCTGGAGTAGCGCTAAGGATGCACCAGTGCACCAACTCACTACTAGACCTCTACTAGTTCCTCCAATAGTTAGAACTAGTTTAACTGACCATAACTCAGTCAAACTGAGTTATCTAATTACAAATCAAATAAACTCATCATGGACCCCTAAAATTTAGGGATCACACATACATGCCTACCAAAATACTTCTAACTCGAAATTCCTAAGTTAATTAAGTCAATTAAACTTAATTAACTAGTTACATGTTGCTATGAGAATAGAATTCGATTTTAATTCACAATTTAATCCAAGGACAAATTAAAATGGAATTTCTTGTTGTTATTTCTCAACATCATTCACCAAAATTTGATTCCACTTCTTCAACCAAGACACATTATAGGGTGTTTGATACTTTTTCCTCTTTAAGTTCAATTTTTTCACAACCTATGTAGACACTAGGTTGTCGGTACTACCACTGTCAATCACCATTTTGCAACACTTCCATTGAACTTTGTAAACATCTCGGAATAAGGATCTCCTTTAGATTGGCTCAACACTTATTTTTCTTGTTTAATCAATACATTTTACATCATCAAAGCCTCTCCTATCTCTGGCACATTTTCATCTTCCTACACCTCTAATTTCAATTCTTCTACTAGAGTAGTGACAATGTTCCTTTCGCCAACCTCTATGTTCTTTGGACAATCATATGCCATGTGTCTAAGATTTCCACACTTGTAGCAACAAACTTCTCTTCTGCCTCTTCCTCATCCTCTAGAAAATTATCTTTTCCTTATGTATTATCCATTTTGCTGTTGTTCTGGACTTGAGCTACTAGCTCCATCTTTTGGTGCAGTAAATATCCCTCTATTTGTTTATTTCCCTCTCCCTCTAGCAACACTCTTACCTATTCCAAATTGCTTCCTTTCAATCCTTCAAAGCTAAATGATATGCCTCCTCTACCATCTTAGGTGATAGTACACTAATATCATCCTGTATGTCCAGTGTAATCCCATTTATATATCTTGTTTTCTCCTTTGTAGACTCCTCTACATATCCTGCCCTGATATTCACCTTGTAGAATTCCTTTGTGTGCTCTCTAAATGTCATATATTTTTTTCTAAGGTTATGCATGTTCATGAACAAGGTAAGCTGTAATATTTTGGAAAAAACTTACCTCTAATTTTCGCCACCATCTTGTCCCAACTTTTAATCCTCTGCTTGTTCTTTCTCATTCTCTCTGTCTATACACCATCCCAATAGAGTGATACATGACCCTTTAACTTATTTATAGAAAAACTAGCCTTCTTCTCCTCATCTATGTATTCATACTCAAATAATTTTTCCATCTTTGTGATCTAGCCAATAAGCTCCTCTCAATTCATGTTTCTTGTGTAAGAAGACAGATTTGGTTTGGGTTTCATAATAGATCCCAAAATTTCTTTCAAAACTTTAGCTTCTGCAAGCTCTTCTACTGCTTCCTCTTCTTCTGGATATTTTTCCTCTTCTGGACTCACATCTCCTTCATCTGGTTCTCTCTACAAATTAGTTTCCATCGCAACCATTCTTACCTCCAATCATTATATTTCCTGTAGTACTTCTCTATTAGAAACTGACCTTTGTATTTCTCCTATTTCCCCTTGTCCAACGCCCCAATCAACTATGGGTGGGATGATTTCTTTTTTTCCTGTAGTAGATGTAGGGTCTCCTCTGATACCACTTCATGCAAATCTAAATTATATTTTCTCTAATTTTCCCCGCTTGGAGTTGGCTCCCAATCACAAGTGAAAATCCAATCAACACTCCTTTAACTTTCTGGGGTTTAAATCCCATTTAAATATCACAAAAAACAAATTATTTAATAGTGGGAGGATTTGGAAGGGTAGGAAATACCCATATAACAGCATCACCCCCAATTCCTTGTTCTCTTATATACTATGCCCATGACCCCAGATGCTCGACACTCTTTTAAAATCCTAATTCGCAGATAGTTACGGGATCCTGACCTTACGAGTTGGTCCACTATCTAACGACGCTGCTATAATCATCTCATCCTGTATATTATTCTCCAGTGGACCACATTCCACTCATAATGGGAAACTCTCCCAAACACCTACCGTTTGTAGGCCCCACCAAGGTTTTCATCTCACAATTACAATTTCCTCTCGGTTTGATAGTCTCGACAACGGTAAAATTCTCATCCTATGGAATTCCTTCAACTGAAAAAACCTATTTCCCGATGCATTTTGGAAATGGAATTTTTGTAAACATTATGGGGTTTTGGATTTCGAACCTTCCAGGCTTCTGGCTTCTAGTTTCTATTATAGGTTCCATTAATGAATGGTCTGCGACTTCATTAAGTGACATACTTCGCTGAAAGTGAAAATCATCTAAGTTTTGGCATTCTCACTCGTTTTTGTAGTTTTGTGCTGTGGCTCCTCTCATCTATTTTGCACTCTTGGACTCCTCCTATCGGCCTTGGGCCACTCCCTTGAGAAAATCCTATCCCTTTCTCGCTCTTCTTGCAATCTAGAAATATATATATATATATATATATATATATAGATAGATAGATAGATAGATAGATAGATAGATAGAGAGAGAGAGAGAGAGAGAGAGAGAGAGAGAGTGCTTTAGCTCCTCTCGTCTATTCTGTACTCTTGGACTCCTCCTCTCAGCCTCATGCCACTCCCTTGAGAAACTACAATCCCTTTCTTGCTCCTCTTGCAATCTAGAAATATATATATATATGTATATATATATATATTGAATACAACAATTAAGCTCACAAAACTCCAGATTCACATGCACTGTGTAATATATATATTATCAATAGATGATTGCAGAGGATTGGTTTGAACAAAATTAAGAGCTCTCACTCACACCAATATCGAACCCACTTTTATTAAAATAAAAGAGATATAAATATTACAATAGTTCGGTCTAGATCCACGAATGTAGGATAGAAAAGACCAATTTAGGGAAAATTAAACAACTCGTTGATGGTGCTGGATCCGCCAACATCTAGGGAATCTCCCCAGTATGAAGTACCAATTATACTTCACACTGTTTGGTGTAGGAGTCCCATCTAGTATGATGGCCTGGTTGCCATTTTCTTAGATATTTTCCTTAGCTCTTGTTGTTTAGCACATGAGAGTGTTACATCGGTATCTTCAAAAATTGATGTGAGTGTGCCCGGTGATTGCGTAATGTAATTGTGTCTAGATTCTCTTATTGCAAAAGAGGGACACTAAAGTGAGCCACTAAGTGAGAGGTAATAGTACCACCCAGGAAGAGACACACACAAACCAGAAAGGTTTGTTCAACATCTAGCTGAATAGTCCACAATGGATGCAGCAGTCGTTAAAACCAAAGTACAAGGGAAGACACATCCACCATCTAGCGGAGTAGTCCACAACGGATGTGATGGTCATTATAACTAGTAAACAAGGAAGGTATGTCTAATATCCCACGGAGTAGTCCACAAGGATGAGACAACAGTGTTAGGCGTGGGATCCCCCAAGGAGAGTTTTGGGGCTAAAAGCCCATATTTTGGTCAAATTTTGTAATCCAAGTGTAAAGACTCTACATTTTGTGGTCACGGAGTGCGTAGGTGTTAAAGAGTCATAGGGTTGTCCATCCTTATTTTGGAAATGTAATGTCGACTGTAAAAGATCTACCCATGGTCAGCGGACCATGGGATTGTATAAAAAGAGCTAAGCTCTAAGTAGTTCGAATACAATTCAAGAAGGAGAGTCATAGCTTTAGAGAAAGAATTCTAAGTCCTGGGTCGTAGCGTAGGTAGAGGCTCTACAGCTGAGTGCGCAAAGGCCTAGGGTAGAAGTCCGCAACTGAGTGCGCGGACCCCTATAGTTGAGTGCGCAGGGCGGGTCGAGTCTGTAATCATCTAGAACTATCAATAAAGAGAAGTATTCTGCAATTTTTGCGTCTTTATTTCATGTTTATGCATCTTGTTATGTTGGGTGTGAATTTCACTTATAATGCTTATATGATGCATGAATTTATGTAAATGTGTTGGTTAAGTGAATTCAATTAAGAACATCTGTTTACGAGAAGCTAACTAAGATCGGTTAATAAGATAAGTAAGACACTTAGACTAGTTTGGGAGATATCGCAGTTCGCTGCCCTAACAATGTGAAAGTCCCTGAGCCACAGGTTAGGGTTGTGCGAAGACCAACCGTACCCTTTTGTGAAGGTACTGAAGGGTGGAATAGAGGCTAAGCAACCTGTGCGAAGGCAGGTATAGCCGAAATAAACTGACATCACAACCATCTCTAGGGCGTGGAAACTTGGTTCTAGCATCCCCCCATACTTCTTCGGGTAAGACTTCAGTCCACGCTTTGCGGGCTGATTCCGAAAGGGCCAGTAGTGTAGGGATTTGTTTTGCTAACTAACATTGAACCTGGGTCAGGCCCCCTCAAACCAAAAAACAGTGATAACAAATACAACACATTCCCAACAAGGTAAGTACTAAAACAACCGAAATAGTTCAACTATCTTAGTACATGTGAAACAAAGATGATTACAAATGCTGAAAGACTAGACTTACAAACATGTACAAAAAATACATGAAAACATGTTAGCCTTAACAGGCTTCTATATTAAGCAAATGTTCCAAGGCACATATGTACATAATACATCACTATCCCTAGTAGTGGGACATTGGAGCCACTCCTCACTCCTAAAAGAACTGACTGAAAACTCGAAATGTTTCGTGGGAGGAGCCAAGGTAAAAATTCCTCACTCATATAACGGGAAAGGTATATATAACCAAGGGTGATGGTTGACCCTTGTGACTCTTGGACTACCCTCATTACTGTTCAACTTCCTATGACTTTTCAACTGACATGACTCTTCATATTCATGTGTGTTCGTTGGACTTTCACTTTACATTACATTTGATTTACAATAGATTTGAACCATAATAGTGATGTGGATTTTGAAATCTCATGACACAACTTGACAAAAAACTTCTGACATGGACTGGATTAATGTGGTGGCAATGTCAAGTTGTTGTTGCTATTGAGTTATAGATGTGTTCTTGGATGTGCTCTCTTCTCTCCTTTGGATGCCTTAATGATGCGAGGTATTCAATGATATTTGGTCTTGAAAGGAGGTTGCATGCATCTATTCCATTTTCTTGTTCTTGATGAGCTTATTTTTTCCATCCAATTGTAACTGATTCTTCTAACATGTTTGCTCCTTCTTCATCTTCTTCATCATCTCGCCATGATCTAACAGTGTACCTATTACTACAATTCACTCATGATGGGATGACATCAAATCCAAAACCATATAGTCTAAGATGATGGAATGGGGCTGGCATAGATGACAGACTGGGAAGAGGGCCCAACAACTACGCATTACATAGTTCTAGGTGATAGGGAGGGAGACTAGTCTCTGAGACTGCGCAGAGTGCAACTCAAGCTTGACTGAGGAACTCTGGAGCACAATCTTCACTATCGGGGAAAATTTTCTCAAAGTCCATTGGGAGGTAGGATTGCACAATTTAGATCATTAGTGGTTGTTTCAAGGTGAAACCCTGGGAGGCAAGTCTGTGCAATTTCTTGAGGGAAGGTACGACTGGGCAGCAGAGGGACCAGAGAAGACAAATCAGCGTAGTTTCTGGGATCAGTGATTCTTGGCTGAGGGAGGAAACTAGGGGGACACCTCTGTGCAATTATGGGGGAGAAAGTAGGCTCAGGTCTCTGTACATTGTGGGGTTCTAGCAGGTAGGGAGTAGGCTTGATGAATGATCTTGTGAAATGCACAGTTCAGGTTAGGATTGAGGCAACTTCTGTGTAATTCGAGGAAGGAAGGTAGGTTGCTCACCTTTGGGATTGCGCAGTGAAACTTCCCTGAGGGATAGTCTATGAACAATGTGCAGTTCTAGGCAAAAAAAAGCATCACTAAGGGTTGAGACTTCACAGTGTGCAGCTCAATCAAGGTCCAGTGAAGGGGAGTTGTCCGGTCAGGAGGATTTTTAGGAAAGTGATTAATTGTGTGAGGCAAGTGAACTTGTGAGGAACTTGACATTATGATCACACACTTAGAATACTTCGACAACATGACAAGATAGACTATTGGAACAAGAAGACAAAGAATTACCCTCTGTACGACTGTCCATATCCAGAAGTGACAAGTGCGACACTTGAGATAGACCTTGGGATGATCGTGACAAAACTTGTGCGACATTGCTTAAAACTTTGTGTTTGAGTGTGACCAATGTTTAGATAGCTTGGAAAACTCAAACACACAAAGACAAACCTTCGAAATCACTAGAATAGGACCACAAACATGATAAAGAATTCAACATGCAAAAATATGACAGTTGATAAATCAAGCAAAAAGGGTGAAAAGACTATGAGGGAGCTCACGGAATGAGCTTGAGTGTTTGTAACCATAAAGGAAAAACCAAGGAAGGCTCTGAAATTTGAGTGAAAGCCAAAATTTTGGAGGGTGTTGTAGCCGCTACAACACTTTGCGACACACTGGTTGAATACCAACTTCTCTGTTTTGGTTCATTTTTAGTGTAGGGCCTTGGTCCTTCGGGGAGTATTGATTCATTGTGTAGATTACTTCAGCTTCCCCACTTACCCCATGGGTAGACATGGTTCACCTTGTACCCTCTTAGTTGAACAAAACATAAGATTCAACCAGATCATAATGTTTTGAATTGGGAAGGGTAGTTTAGCTCATGAGCTTAATATTTTCATAGTATAATTTTTCATCTTTGGTGTTGCTCCACTGCTAGCAGGCTTGGACAATAGTCCAACGAAGTCACGTAGGAACACAAGCATTGATCCACTACCAGTGAGCCCGGAAAGTACCCTCGTGGAGTTGCCCGCTTCACCTCTCTGCGCAGGAAGCCTTATGCTTATTTTGCCTTTGTTATTTTTTAAAGATAACTGTGCATAGGCACTTATTTATTTTTGGGGCAGAAGAGGGATCCTGACTCATTGAGAGGAGGAGAGGTTGTTACTTCAAAGAAGCATATAAAGACCTCTGATTTGGGTTTTCTCGTTTATATTTCCCCTTCTCCATTTCTAGTAGTTGGATAAGCTTGAAAACACCAAAGCAGAAAACTGAGTATAGGCATGAGGTTTCCCAGACTAGACACATGTTCATGGTTTGACCAAACCTCTCCTTATAGATGGATCATATTTTCCGTCAAGACTTCATCATTTGAAATTTACAACCAAACACGAAGAATATGGGCATAGGGCTAGCCAATCGCTGCAGTGTCACAAGACTCTTTGAACTTTAGCCACACACACATTCAGAAGCCAACACACAGTGAGGCACAACACTTATTCACATAAGCAAAAAAAACAGAAAACTAAGAAAACAAAAAAAACAAACAATCAAAAGACAATGTACATAGCGCGGGATGCGACCTCAAATCTCATTGAAAATAACATTTCAAGTCTTGGCCATTGATAGGGAGAGAGTCAATATTCCCATCAAGTGATTGGAAATGATACATGTGTTGGCTAAGCTTCTCGTCGACAATAAAAGGACCAATCCACAGGTATTGATACTTAGTGTGCTTGCATGTTTCCTCGTGGGCTTTGTTCATCTCAATATTAAGTCACCCGCACTCAAGCTAGTACTCCCTGTAGACTTTCTATCAAATTTCTTGATACGGTTCTAGTGGAGTGAAATTTTTTCTTTTGCTTTCATCCTTTCTTCATGTAACTTGTGCAATGTGTCCAACCTACACTGAACTAAAAGACACGACTTGCCTTGGGATTCTTGGGATAAATGGAGAGAAGCCAAGTAAATGTTCGACAAGAGGATGGTTTCCTTTCCATATACTAGGAAGTAGGGGGAGGTATTTAGAGAAGGCTTAGGTGTGACTCGTTCAACCCATAAAGCATTCACCAAAGCGGAGTTCCAGTTTCGTTACTCAGAGAATATTTTTTTTTTATATGATGTGAATGAGGTTCTTGTTTGTGGGTTCGACAAGACCATTTCGTTGTCGATAGTAATTAGCATAATGTTTCAAAACAATATCGTTTTCCAATGAAAATTCATATATATTTAATGAAGAAAACTATGTTACATTGTAAAAAACAACTGACGTAGGAACACCAAAAATGGAAACGATATTTTGTTGTAGGAAGTTGATGACTTCTTGATTATTTCATCCACGCATGAAATAATATATAGCATTCAAAATATAGTGGTGTTTCTCCGATGAATGTGGGAAAATTTTCCTAATGATATCCAAGTCCCTTTGTTGGAATGGTTCTTCCACTGCAATAGGCTGCATCAGGGCTGCTAACTTTAGATTTATGTCGGTGCAGCTTTGACAAACCGAACACTTGCAAGCATAAGCATGTGCATCCTTGAATAATGTAGGCCAGTAGAAACCAGCCCACATAACCTTGTGTGTTGTGGTGTTACCCGCGAAGTGTCCCCTGGCTGGTCCGTCATGGAGATCATGTAAAACCTTTTCTGAATCTTGTGCCTCTAGGCACTTGAGTAAGATACCATTATGGTGCTTCGTGTATAGCACCCTATGCACCAGCTGGTATGATAAAGATTTCAGTTGGAGTACCCTCTTCCGCTTCATCAAAAAATTAGAGGGCACGGTGCCATGCTCAAGGCACTGGCATACCTCTGCTTACCAATATTTTCCATGCGAAGTGGGAGAGGCTCGCTCAACATTGTACATCTCTATTTCTTACTCCAAGCTTGCGATATATTTTTCTTCCTCTTGTGCACAAACTGCTTCCATTGCTAGTTTGGAAAGACTGTGACCCTTGATGGTATGAATTGGTTTGATGTCAAGATCATACTCCTACAATCCAGTCATCCAGTTTGCCCTTCTCTCACCTAGCTCTTGTTGAACAAGCAATGATCTAACTGTTGGGTGTGACACAAAGATAATGCAATGGTTTTTCAACAGGTAGGGTCTGAAATGCTTCATCACCTTGTACACTACATAAGCTTGTTTGTCCATGGTGGGATAGTTGATTTTCTGTCCTTGCAGGCTCACACTCATGAACGAGATGGGTCGCTCATTATTCAATTCGTCCTTCTGAATGAGAACCGTAGCGAGTGAAGTGTCAAAAGAAAAAGTGTAGAGCAAGAAATATTTTCTGAACTTTGGGTTGTATAGTGTTGGTGCCTCTGTGTTGTAGTAGTCGCAACAACCCCTCCAAAATTTCAATCTCTTCAAAATTTAGGAGCCCCTTTTACCTTACAAGAATTCTCCTCATCCTAAGAGTTTGTTCAAGAGCTCAAGGGACCAAAAAAGTCTCCTAAGAACCCACGGATTTCTTCCAAGTCAAGCTAAGTCACAATTTGGTCAAAGTCATCCAGTCGCAGCCCCATAATGCGACCTTTCCTTCACATACAACTAGTGTGACCCATCTGACCGAGTCAGCCCAAGTCGCATAGGTCAAATCTCTAAACATTACAACCCTTGCAACCTATGTGACCATGTGACCAATAGGTTGTGGGTTGCAAGGTCGCAAGGTCGCGTTGGTCGCAAATTACAACCACTGAGGCCAAGCGACCCTTACAACCTAGCGACCTTCGGAGGTCACATAGGTCGTGAGGTTGTACTCCTCCACTGCTCAGGGACTTGCGACTCATACGACTCCTGCATGTGTGACCAAATCTATATATAACTAGTCACCCAAGGCTCATTTGTAATAGTTCTTTGGTTGCATGACAGACGAGGGAGATTTGTGACCGAGATGCACACTCATTTTCTCCAGGTAGGTGATCTTTCCTCTTCCCCTATAATCATTTTCTCCATCCAAGTGTCATCCTCTTCCATCCCGGCCCTTCATATTCCAACCCTAGGGGGTTTTATCTACATTTCGACCTAAGTTTGGACCACCAACCTCAGATCAATGCCTCTGGCCTCATGAAACCGCTTTTTCCTCCCTCATAGTCATTCTTCACCCTTAGCCACCCCTATTTTATATTGTGAGTTTGACCATTTAACATTGATGAATTCTAGACATCTCCCTAAGTCTTAATCTGGCTTTTTAGTTTGCCTAGTGCATAGGTTGTGCGACCCATAGTCGCGATAGCCTAAATCTCGCAACCGGTGCGACCTCATGACCCGTGCGACCTTGTGACCTATGTGACCTCGCAACTGGTGTGACCTCGTGACCAGTGTGATCCCCGCGACTCACGACTTTTATCTGCTACTTAGTCGCTTAGTCAAACTCTTGTCTCTGTGACCACTTTCCCTTGCAACCTGTCTAAAGACCTCCTGATAACATCTAGAACTAATTTTATTTAAGAAGTCTCTTTTAATGGTTTTCGTGACGTCACTCTCATCATGGGATTTTTTTTTCAACATTCCAGCTGACGTGGATCTCGAGTGCATCTCCATCTCCTCTTTCGAAGATTAGATGGCATCCCCGACTACAAAGGTCGTTCATAAAAGCTCGGGGAGCAGTTCACTAGAAATCTATCAGCATGAGGAACCACCCATCTATGGAGACACAACCTACACTATCAGTAAGACTACAAGGCTCTCCTTGTAGAACATCTATGAAGAGTTCGCGAATCCGAACATACCAGAAACCCAAGAAGATTTCCCAGTGTACCTGAATGTCAAGAGGTCTAATCTCCACAAAATAGCATCACACCCTCCTATTTTTCTGTTTGCTAAAACTATCAATTGGACCCTACTGAATACAGATACAAATTCATGGACAGTGAGGGACCATATTGGTGCACCCTTAGCATTGATCTCTTCTATGGATATTTCCACTTACTACAGACTCCCTAAGAAGTAGGAGACTTTCAACACCCAGCAGCTCTCCGACTTTGTGATGCCTACCAAAGAAATCCCGAGGTAATGGTGGGAAGAGCCATCTAAATTCTGGGTTAGAACTTATTTCCGCCATTGATGTGCCACTTGTATGGAAAAGAAGACTGTGATGTATTCCATGGTACCTAGGTTCCTCTCATGTATGTTGTTGCCACCCGTGGAATAATATTCAACTGGGTGAGAATTCTTGTGCCTGCCCTCAGGACAAACATCATTACAGCAAAGCATCCACTAGAATTATACATGGATTCATACCTCCTAGATGTCGTTTGCACGAGATGCCAGTTCAATAGCTAGAGCTGTAACTGGGATACATCAGCAGCCAGCCTCATGCACCACCACTACAAGGTCTTCTGGAACGCTGCTTATAAGGGTATGATAGATGTTATTTCCGAGTCTTTTATCGCCCCATTATACCAGTGAATATTCAAGGAGGATCCCCCGTGCATGTCAAAGAGGCCCTTGGAGACTATTATCAATGTGGCACATTGGTTCCCCATCTAGGAAGGTACGTTCATTATGTTTTTTGGTACCCATAAGGCCCCTCATGCTTTGCCCAGGTTTTTCCTAGATAAAGTACTCCTGCAAGAAGCATGCTAGGGCATGACGCACGTTTTCTCGAGGGTACTAAGCAAAGGAAAGAAGAAATCATGGCCGTCTTTCTCGCTCGTCATCGGAGAATATGTAGTTGAGAACTTCAAGCAAGTAGATAAATAAGTTGAAGCTTTGAAGGGTAGTCACTTTGTAACCCTCAATTATCGGATATATAACCCTGAGAAGGTTGTGGTTGCCCACTGCAAGAGGGAAAATTTAACTGGTCATATTCGCACGCTAGACAAGATCACAAAGATGGGGTCAAGAATTGGTATAACGCCACTAGGGAACTCAGCCCTAGTGAGAAACAGGAAAGAGATGAGGAGCTCCTCGAACACTCCCAGGAAAATGTCAGTCTTCAAGAGAGATCCTCCACCCTAAAGAAGAAACAATAGGAGACATAGAAAGCCACTGGGAAATCCAAGAAGCAGAAGGAGAAAGAGGTCGAAGATATCCCAAGTGACCGAGAAAAGGAGGATGACTACGAAACGCTAGAACAAAGGAATGATGCCCTGACAAAGAAGAAACAAGAGCTCAAGAGAGAAAGAGAGCAAGAGCTCAAGCAATCTAAAGAGCCCAGTGACCAGGTCCAAATCAAAAATAAGAGGTGACAAGAAGAGGAACGAAGGGCTGAAGAAGATGCAGAAAAGAAAAGAAAAGAATGCCAAGAAGAAGAGGTGAGAATAAGAGATAAAGGAGAAAGAATAAAAACTTAAGCAGGTCGAAGAGCTCAAGAAGAAACAGGCGCTAGCATAAAAAATAGAGGAAGTGGCTGGAGGAAGAACTAAGGAAGAGTAAGGAAGAAGAAAGCAGAAAAAGTGAACGGGGAAAGACTAGTAAGACAACTTAGCTAGACACGAAACAAGGTGAACTAGCCCCATTAGATGTTCCTCCTTCTACTCCCCTCACTGGAGGGAACCTTCCCTTACAAGAGCTAGGCTTCTCAGAGGAGTAAGAAGAATAATTCATAGATCTCACTAAGCTCGCCTTCGACCAAGTCAACCTCAAAATAATGCAAGAGAGGAAAACATATTATGCTAGAAACCCAACGGAGCCCTTATCAATCACCACACCCAAGGATATTGTGCCTGACACCACTGTGAATCATAATATGATTTCCTCAGTTGGGACAACTTTCGCGGCTACCATGGAACATAATGTGGCCTAGATGAGAAAATAGATCACAAACCTTCAGAATAGGCTTTACGCATCAGAGAAAAGGGCCGCTAGAGCACAACAGGAGAGAAAGAGAGCATAAGAAGAGAATGCGACCCTTCATTTCATTCACTCCGGCATAATGGAGTTCTAGGCGGCAATCAAAAGAGAGGTGGAGACCCTCGAGGAAGCCATGGAAATGGTCTACGAGGAGATGTCTAAGATAAACCACACAGTGTCGCCAATCTTAGCTATACAATCTCACACAAAAGAGAGAGCTGCTATGCTGAAGGAATTCGTGGTTTCTCTAGATAGTATGCATGAGTGGTCTGTCAAGTACCCAGGAGCATCGACAGTAGTCCCCAAGAAATATTGGATCACCATACAAAACACCAAGGTCCAGCTCCGCATCAAGATCTAGTCAATGGAAAAACTAGCCAAAGATGTGGACAGGGTGTTGACTTCAAACAGACACCTTTTCAGTGGCCTAGAGTCTATGATCCAAATTCTTGGAGTTTCGTCCATTGGGGAAGTTGGAAATGTAAGGAAGCACAAAGATATCTCATGGGAAGTGCAGGCCTTAATTGATACATATAGATAGGCAGCCCTTGCAAGAGATCTTCCTGTTACAAAAGAGAATATCACACGTTATGTGGTGGAACCAATAAGAATGTACACCAAATTGGTAACCTTGAGTAATCAGGTGAACGCCAAAAGGACCACCTCCATATCAGATGCGCTTGAATGCCTGTACAGACATGATGAAGAGCAACCACACATCACCCCCATTTCAATCGAGTACAAGCTATGGTGAACATACCTAACGAAGCAACTCAACCTGGACATCCCTGAACTTACTATTGTTAAACTGATAGATTAGATTAGCAACTTATTTTGTGATATTGGAAATTAGATAAGACTGGATATTTTTGGAATGTAGAGAGTGATAAGTGTTGGTGCATTAAGATGACTATTTAAAGCAACCTTAATACTTACATTAGTTATCAAACCAGGGCAAGTCTATTTATTTCAAGAGTGTTCGATATTCTCTATGCAAGTGAATTTAGAGGCTAATTCATAATGAAATGATTGAGAATCGTTGCAACGATTAATATCTAATTCTTGAAGTTCAATACAAAACAATGATGAAAGAAATATTTAAAGCATTTTCAAATCTACTTTAATAAATTATGTAGAGAACTGAACTGGAACGCAAGTAAAAGGAATCACTCTTAGCAAATCTTAACTAGTGCAGACAATAATTCATTCATCATGAAGGAAAGCTACAACAAATGAATAGCAAGTAACTATTCAAACATCTCACGGAAAGAAATCAACTGTAATCTTAAGACTTCTGATAACACTACTTCAGAATGAACAACAATCAAATACTTAAACTAACTTGATCAATTTGGTAAAGATTAACATGCAGATGTAAAACACAACAAGATCTAGAATCTAGTTTGAACGACAAAAGAAAATCGTAATAATCAATACTCGCAGCAATCGAAATAATTATAATTTCATGAACTAACAGTAATAAACAATTGTAAGAATAAACATAAATAAATATGACACAATTAAAGCAGTAAATCTCCTATCGATTAGGCCCAAAGTCTCTAGAAGTCACTGCTGAAAGACACTCAGAATGCGATTATAGGTAAAACACAGTCTTCTTCATTAAACTTGATTTACATCGTCACAATAATGAAATTACTTTGTGTCAAAAATGAATAATTACAATCTTGAATTTTCTAACTAACTATTCATTTTGGTTGTTGGCTTTATATAACCTAGGAAAGACAAACGGATAAAAGTGAATCCTTATGATCAGGAGATCCTAAGGATTTCACAACTGACAATGTGATTTCATCACAGAATAGAATTGGTTCTCCCAATCTTCCGCTGTCCTTCATAATTGAAACATTATCCTTTTCATTTCTTGGTCACTGATGTTCTGTCATTTGAACAACAATCGTTTAATTCATGTTCTTGCATATAAAGATAGCGAAAGTTAGTTTTTCATGCCCAGATTTACCCAATTCGTTAATGATCAGTTTTATCTAGCTTCTACAATTGTTTCTTCTATATTTATTCCTAAAATGAAGATAAACACATAAAGATGAATGATTAATTAAGATAATATGAGGATAAAACATACCTTTTCCACGGCCCAACATACTCCCCTACTTACCTGTTTGCATGTCCTCATGCAATAAGATGATCGAGGTGTAGTTGTGTCAAGGAATAGGTAGGATAAACTTCTTCCTTATATAGCCTAAAACCATTTTTCTGTTTAAGTACTGCAAAAGCCTGGTTTACACAGTAATCTGGAAAAGTTTAATCAATGTAATACCTGTCACGAGGGTAATAGATAATAGGACATCTGTAGTGACACCCTATCTAGTCAAGGCCCATGCTTAGGGCCATATTGCTATATCTTTGTAGGCGAGTAGAGGTAGCTTTGAAATTTCTATACCCAAATGGCTCCTTGTTCCTGGAATTGTTGTGGAAGCTTCCCATCTTTGTCTTGCTACTGACAAAGCTTCCTCTCTAATTTCCTGATATTATTCCTTTCCTTCCTGTATGATATCTGTATGGAGTGGTCCTAATTGAGCCACAACTCTTGTTCGTTTCATGGAATTTTTATGCTGGACAGAAAGATGTTACACAACATTTTGTCACTGTCCCTGTACTCGCCGTTCCTTGATCCTGGAGGACCTCTATAGTGAACTCCACATGCTTTGCCTTCATGAAGAAACTCCCATTATGTCCCTCTTCATGAGCAGATCATTTCCCTTTTGCACCATTTTCCCTGAAACTTCTACTTTTCCTAGTTTACAAGATCGACGCTAATGACCTTTGTCTCCCCCACGCCGATGTGCAAACATTATCACTACTCCTCGCGCCGACTGGAGTGACTGGCTTGTGTCTTAGTCGCACCGGTCCTCTTATGGAAAGCTTTTTAAATTAGTGTCGAAGCTTCCAGCTCTAGAAGCTTTGTAATGGAAGTTTGGTAAATGGTTTGGCCGGATGGGGCCGAGGATGACAATTTGGGCTCCTTTCCCCTATAATGATGGAACTACCTCAAGGGATAAGTCCTTCTCCCATGAGAATAGGATCCATCTCCCATCCATATTTCTTGTATAAACCTCCCTTCTTCCCAAGCACAAACTAGTCACAATTGATAGTTTTTGGCTGAGTGTGAGTGTTATATGCAACTATCGATTGATTTCATACATGTTTTTTAATATTACATATCCATGTCTTAATGTTTCTTGACTTGTCAAGTAGGTTGAATCACAATTTGTCTATTATTATGTATGTATGTTGTTGTTGTTTTTTACTTGTTTCAGGAGCTTGAAGAAGGAAGTGAGAGATTGCTGGAGCGAGCAAGCACGGACATCATCAAGCAGGATAAGCAACCAAGAGGTAGGCCCTCTTGATTGATTCTAACCTAAGGAAATCTTCCTTAGAATGTATCTGTTGTGGCTAGAGCCATTATCAGGCTAGAGGAATTCATTTGTGTCCACACTTATAATTTTACTTCACCACAAATTAGCGAATCCACTGGGGAACCCAATCCTTTTGTTTGTTTTGGATTTCATGATTTCATGAGAACTTTTCTAGTTTCATGTTTTCCATTTGGTTCTATTTCTTTTCTCCTACTTACTGGCCTAATTCTAAAATTCATAGTAGCAGATATGGTCCCTGTTTTGAGTTTTCTTTTTTTTATTTTTCCTTAGTTACCTCGGCCAGCGCGCTTAATCCACTGACAGTCGCACCGACTAGCCCAAATTGATGAGTAATAGTCTCGCCGACTAGCCTCTGGCACTTGTTGTCAGTTAGGCAGTCATGCTGATACCTATAAGTGAAGATTAGGGCTTAACCCCAATCTTGGCCAATGTGTTCTGCTCTTGTGTTTTTGACCCCGTAAGATTTTTGGACTATTTTCTCCCTGATTAGAAAGCTACTTTTCATTTGGTTTTGCTTGCTTGTTGGCTTGTCATATTTCTATTTGATTGATTGAGTCATTGAGTGGCCAGCGACACTAGGGCATCTAGTTGGTCACCCATTCAATAGTTTTTGAACTCACTAAGTTGGGTTAGAGGTGTGTTTACTCCTTGCATTTGTTTTTGGTCATTTTTACGAATTTGACCTATTTTGGCACAAGTTTGAAAAAGTTTCGTTTACTAGCTTGAACATCTCTTTCTGGCATAGATTACATTGTTGGTCTTGTGTTTTAAAGTTGGTGTTTCATTGATCTGAATGAACTTCTCTTTTCATGTTTTCATTTGCTTGAAGAGATCATTGTCTCAAAAAAAAATTCATTGAAAGATTGTATATGATTTTTTTTTTTTCGTTGTTTCATGAGAAAGTGTGAAATTATAGCTTGTTGCATCATTATGTTACGATAATTTGCATCTTTTTAAAGACTAGAATTGCATCAACATTTGAAAAAGGAAGAGAATTTTTCATTTTGAAAGGAATAATAGATAAGTGCTTGTTAGGAAATTAGGAATTGGAATACATTTTTCATTAGTTTATTTTTTGAAAAAGTAAGGTAGTGAAAGATCATTTCGTTTTTAGTTGCTTGATTGTTTGCATTTGATTGAGTACTTTCTACCCTCTCTAGTGTAGGCATTTCATCGAATTGAAAGGGTATTGTCTCATTTAGTTTCATTTGAGGTTTTTCGAGTAGCATCACTAAGACCTAAAAATTGAAACTTAACTCGAGATCAAATCTAAAATGAATTCAATTAACCTATGATGCATTTGACCTTAATGATCATATCTAGAAGGTCTAGGATAGAGACGTGTTCTGACGTCTTTAAACCTAGCATTAGACAGTGCTAGCACAGATTTGTGCTCCCCATACCATCGAGTATATAATGGGAGAACCCACTAGGCTACAATCCTTTTATCCTTAGGAAGCCGAGTCAGCCGCCTTGCGAACATGATACACTAAACACAGCATTTGGGGAGATTTCCTGCTCGTACTTCTTGGTTTTCTAGGAGTTATTCTGTAGTTCACAGTTGCCTGGTAACTCTGTTTACCTAGATCATCTAGAGCAGTCATTTGATCCTTTTTACTCATTAAATTTAAAATATCATTCAAGCACTTGTCCTTTCGAGCTCGTTTCCAATTGAAAGTGATAGAGTCGTCTTTGTTTCTTTCTTGACTCTTGAAAAATGAAAGAACATCAGTCTTTTATGAATCTTAATAATTGATTGCCCACAATCCAAAACATCCTGTTAGTCTTTTTGAACAAATCGTGATTTACCTTAAAAGGAAATTTTAAAGCCTTGAAGTTATTTGTTCTGTTGATTAAGACAAGGTCATCACGGTTGAACCATCTGGTTCACCCAATTCCTCTTCCTCTCCTTCGTCTGAAAGATTGTATGAGGAGTCGTTTCCTGAGCTATCAGAGTCACTTGAGGACCAAAATGTTGAACTCGCAATTGTTTTGAGTGTTCAACCATTGTGATCTCGTCCTTCACCTACTTTCAATACAGGGTCATCTACTGATCCTAGCCCGGAATCTCCAGGAAATCCCGTTCACACTCTAGAGAACTCGCCGACCACTGACGGTTAGCTTGGACTGGTTATTTATCCTCTGAACCCTCTCTTTGACGTTGTTGAGATATCATTATAGCATCCTTACAGTCCATACAACCAGCTAGGTGCTCCTTTGGAACTATCCCCCAGTAAATGTTCGAACATTCGTCATTGTTTGTTTTCAAACATGGAACCCGAAGGCAATGCCCCAGTCACATCTCCAAATGAGTCTGAAGTTTCTACTCCACACACTGTTGAGGGGGAAGAATTGCAATTGCAATTTCCTCCTAATGGCTTCCCTTTTTCAGAAGGTATTCCCGCTAGCTTGCCAGCCAACTATGTGTCTTTGGGGCACTTAGTTTCAAGCATACCTAGTGCTTCATCAATCTACCATAAATCCTGTATGGGCATCAGGTGTCATGCCTACATCAGGTCTGTTCGTCACGAACGCAACTTCCCAACAAGTTGTTACTTCAATCCCAGTGGAACCCATCGTTTTGAATACTCTTGTATCATCGATCCCAGTTACACATCAGTCACAACCAGTAGTTTCAAAGATTGTCTCTGTCAGTTTCTCTATCCCATTAGTCAGTGACCAGATTGTGCCATTGCCTAGGGGGAAAAACCTGAATTTTTCTATGGTGTCAGGTGACATTATTGTGAGCGGCTCATAAGCTCACATGCTTGGTATACATCATCCATCTTCTGGTATTATTTATAACACTGTTGATCCCACTAGGACAAGCAATGTCTAGTACCAACAGGTTCAACATCCCATTGGTTGTCTGGATCGAGCAATGTTCAGTATCATCAACCCTATGGGGGTCAGGTCTAATACCAAAATCCTTACATTCCATATGGTTCTTAAGGATTTTTTAATCAACCTTACACCCTCCAATCTGAGCAGTACATCCAGCCTAGCTACAGCCAGATTTAGTTCGACAATTTCCTGGGCACTGTTCAAGTACCCTTGCAACAACAAGGAAAACTTTTACAACAACCAGGATAGCCTTTGTTACTGCAAGGGCAACCTTTGTTGTAGCAAGGGATCTCTGCGAAACAACAAGGGAAAATTATCCCGCAGTAAGGTCACCTGCAACAACCACAAGGTCAATCCTTACAACAGTTGCAGCAAGCCGCGTAGTAGCAGATGCAATATGCTCTGCACACCTCTCAACCCATACCCTCGCAGGGCCAACCTATGCAACCCCAGGGACAAATTTTACAACCACAAGGTCAACCCTTACAACAGCAAAACCAACCAGGGCAGCAACAACCCTTGTATACATACCAACAAGGTCAACCCTTGCAGGGGCAGGGTCAAGGTCAAGTCCTGCAGCAGCAGGCCCAAAACCCTCTTGTCCTAGGTCAACAAGTTCAGAATCCTACCGACCAAGGGCACCAGGTACAAAACCCCTACGTCCAAGGGCAACAAGTGTATCAACCTTATGCCCAAGGGCTGCAGGTCCAGAATCCTCTTGTTCAGGGACAACAGGTTCATTAGCCCTATGTTCCAGGACAACAGGTCCCATATCCATATGTCCAAGGTCAACAAGCTCAACAACCTTTTAACCCATACGTTGCCTATCAGCAACCTATGCCTAGACAGTTTCAAGGTATTCAGGGTCAAAATCCTCCCTATGGTCAAGGTAATCCGCAATGGGGGTAGCCTCAGATGCCATATGGCCAAAATCCCCCACTGTGGGGCCAAAATCCTTACCAGCAGGGATGGGCTCCTCCCTTTGGGCCTACTTATCGACCTCCCATGCCTTTTAACACTTAATTACCTTTCTTGGCTACACTCGAGTTGCCGGATGTATCGTGCCTTACGAATGATCTGATTCTTCATTCACCGTACTGGCCTCCGGTGCCGTCCAAGATACCAAGTGATTGCCCAAAATTTGATGGAAAAGATAAAGAAGATCCTCAGGCCCATGTGATGACATATCACCTCTGGTGCTCGTCGAACTCGTACGTGGACGATTCCATTCGTCTTCGTCTTTTCCAACGAACCCTCATGGGTGCTGCAACGAAATGGTACATCAAGTTACCTCAAAGTACTTACCATGACTTTAATTCATTAGCCATGGCTTTCCTCATGCATTTTTAGTTTCTGGTTCGCTATGAAACTGGCACCTATTTTCTCCCATTGCTTAAGCAAGATACTGCAACACACATCTCTGATCACATCCATGAATGGAGACGTAGATGTCGCCTGATCAAATTCTAGATAGCTAATCAGTTGCTCACTGAATGGTTTACCAAATCATTTGTAGCTCCATTTGTTCGCGATATAGATATGTGTGGATGTGTCACTGAAGAGAAATCCATCGCTCATGCCCAGTACTTGGATATGGTTTACTCGCAGTCGGGCACTTTATACGAGTTGTTACCCAATGCTCCATGGCCATCATTCGATCTCGCAGCATCAAAGTCACGAGTTTTTCCTCCCATTGATGGAGTTATTGGTTCAACATCCCAAACCCCTGCTAAAAATTCTTCCAAACAGAAGTTGGTCTCGAATTTTGCTCCTAATAGTTCATCTCAGAATCCACTTGGCCCTGGTAAAACCTCAAAGGTCCATGATGTCCAGTCTACCACAGTGGACAAATCCTCGAAAGGAAAAAAGTTTTAGGATATTCTGACACATAGGAAATAGTTAAGTATAACTTGGTTTAGTGTAGAGTTAGGTAAAGTGTGTTTCTTTACTATGTACTTTTGTAACTTACAATCCAATGGTCACGATATGTTCTAGGCATGAAGTGATCCGACAGTTCATTCTCTCCTCGGTATTACCAACACTTGATTCGTGGCTTAACACCCGATTGGTCCATGATATATATCTAAAGAGAATGGAGGGTCATTTGTAGGGAAACCATTCATGAGAGAAGCTTATGTAAATTTTCATTCTTTTATTAATAAATTTCCTGAAGTGGTCGCATTGGCTCAGGCCATGGACTGTTTCCCTCTTTGAGGGTTTTAACCATGTTAAGAATACTAGTGTATTGATCTGTGATCTATTTGTGAGTGGTGTCCTTTGGTGTTCTATCTGAGGAACTTACCCTATAAATTCCTACATGGTAACAAAGCAATTTGAAGGTTGCATTCATTGGTGATCTAAATCTGAAGTCGGTACAACTGCATCTGACTGTCATTTCCTAGATCTACTATTTCTGATTGCTTTCAGGCTGAGAGGACTACTCTATTGTGTTAGGAGCATCTGTTCCAGTGAGGAACCCCTTTCGTTTCATGCAAAAAGGTTTCTGGTAGCCCTAGCTACATCATTTTTAAGATCTAGAGGTATACAGTCTTTATTTGCAGTTCTAGCTATTCATCTCTCTGTTTATTTTGGTTTATTTAGCTCTCTATTTTTTATTACCAGATCTATACCTTTCATTTTTGTGTATGCTCTTTACCCTGCGACTTTGTGCAATTTGGGAAAATCAGAAATAGAAAGGAAGGATTTTTCTCATGCGTATGCTCTTTTCCGTCGCGCCTTAGTGTGATCTCGGAAAATCAGAAACATTGAGGAAAATATTTAGTTTCCGACTAAAGCTAACTTCAAGCCGTAAAGTTTTGTTTTTTTGTATGTCTATGTTGGGTTTTGTGGTTTTTGTTTTGAAGGCAAAAAGGAGTTTTTTCAAGTAAGCACGCACCCCAAATCTTCAGTGACTAAAAAAATATATAAAAAATTACTAACCTTTTAAACTAGCCCACTTGGTCCAAAGATACTTTATGAGAAAGAGGTCTCGTGTTCAAGTCTTTCTTTTTGTTGAGTTATTTTTTCAAAAAACACATGTAACTTATGTTTTAAAGTTACTTTATGTAAAAGTGTTCTCACCCATTATAAAAAGTGAGTAACTTACAATTTTAAAGTCTCTTTATCTTTTATTTAAGTTATAATTTAGTGGGTATCTCATTAAGTACCATTGTAAAAGTGACTTTCACTTATTTATAAAAGTGAGTCACATAATTTTATTTTAAAGTGAGCTAATTAGATTAAGTTTGGAACAGGCATTTTTTTTTAAATATAAAATTATCATTCATTTCCGCACATTCATGCACTTCGTCGGCATCTTCAACAACTTTTCTTCAAAAAGCCATAACTTCTTCATATGGAAGCCGTTTTCAGAGCCGTTTTTTTTTAATTAGCCTAACTTTTCGAGATCTTTCCATTGAAACACTTAGTTTTAGCATATATAGTTTCAATTTTTGTTAAAATGGAAATTCCATGTCAGATTATTCTTGATAGCACCAACTACTTCCAATGGTGGTCCTACATTGTGGATTTACTTAGAAGTAAAGGTCTTTACAGAATAGCCTCAAGCCAAGAAACCAAACCTCAAGTTGAAGATAAGGTAGCCAAATGGGAAAATAGGCAAGATCAAGCACATGGGTTGACAGGGATGTCTATTTCTCCAAACCTTAGATTCCATATTGCAGAACTTGATACTCCTAATGAAGCAATGAAACAACTCACTAAAGTTTTTGGAATTAAAAATGAAATTAGAGCCCATCAACTCGAAAATGAGTTTCTTACATTGGACCCCAATAATTTTTCTTCCAATGAAATTTTTTTGTCCAAGTTCAAGACCCTTAGACTTCTCTTGGAAGGTGTTAAGGTTAAGAAAGAAGATGGTAGCCTTATCTATTCCATTCTTACTAAGTTGGGACCAGCCTACTCTATGTTCGTTTCCACCTTCCATTCTACTAGAGAAGCCTTTATTTCTCAAGGAAAAGACTACAAGTCCCCCTCTTTTGATGCCTTTTATGATTCTTTAATAAGAGAACAAGAAAATCTCTTATATCTTCGTCTTCTTAATCTTGGAAACTCTTCTAAGAAAGACTTAGCCACCCAGTAGAAACCGAATTCAAAGAATCCTAAGAAGCTATATCCTAAAAAGAATGGTCCTAAAGTAAACAAGGGTCGGTCCTAAGCAATTTCAGTCTCAAAATGAAAAATCATTTCAACAAGAAGATAAGGCAAATAAAAACAAAGGGAAGAAGACTGATAGACATTGCCACTTTTGTAATCGAGATGGCCACTTAGAATCCAAATGCTTTAAGAAGATGGAAGCCTTGGAAGCAGAAATTAAGAATGATAAAATCATTTGGAGCATTCTTCAACTTCAACTTCATCTTCAGGAATAACACTTTCTGCATGTGGTTGTCAAGCATCTCGATCTGGTTATGCACTAAACATATATTCTTCTTCTCATTCTCATGAGTGGCTCATTGATTCTGGAGCTTCTTATCACATGGCCAAAAACAAAGCCATGTTTTCTTCTTTAAATGATTGTAACACCAAAAATATATATGTTGGTGATAATAGATCTCTTAGTGTTGTAGGGACTGGAACTGTTCATCTAGACAATGGTCAATTTAATGATGTATTATGTGTTCCAACCTTATCTTGCAACCTTCTATCTATATATAAGATAACTCATTAAGGTGAAGGTAAAATCATTGAATTTTCACCTCACAATGTTGTAATTAAGGACCTAAGAGATCCTAGATAGATTTTAGCTACTAGCATTGTTGATGATTCTACAAGGTTGTATAAGTTTAACAACTTTGGTTCATCAAATCTTCCCTCTGTATTTGTTGTTCATAACGATGAAGTGAGCAAACTTTGGCATGAGCGATTCGGTCACTTAAACTATCGCTCCCTTCAGAATCTGTGCGAAGAAAATATGGTGACAGGTTTTCCAATGGTATCTTGTAGAAATGGTGTTTGTTCCAGATCTGTACTCAGAAAACATCATCAGATAGTTTCGAAAAATGTGCCTCTTGGCATGCCTCAACTCCTTTACATCTTCTGCATAGTGATTTATGTGGTCCACTTCCAGTTGTTTCATTCTTTGGCTACAACTATTTCTTAACTTTAAGTGAAAAATAATTTGGACATCAAATTCTTAAGCTAAGATCTGATAATGGCGGAGAATATGTTAACAACAAATTCATCAAATTTCGCACTGAGAATGGAATTCAAATGCAACATGTTGTTCCATATACTCCACAACAAAATGGTGTAGCTTAAAGGAAGAATCACACCTTAAAGGAAATGGCTAATTGTATGCTTCAATCTAAAGGACTTAGTCTTAATTTTTGGGCAAAAGCAATTAACTGTGAAAATTACATAATAAATCACACTCCTACTAAGGTTTTAAAGAATATCACTCCAGAAGAAGCATGGAGCTCAATTAAGCCAGACGTAAGTCACTTTTGTGTTTTTGGAAGTGAAGCATGGGCCCATGTTCCAGATGAGAAACATAAAGCTTTAGAACCTAAGAGTGAAAAATGTATTTTTGCTGGATATTCTGAAGATGTCAAATGATATAGACTTATTCCACTTAAGTCCAAAAATGTTATCATTAGAAGAGATGTAAATTTTGCTAAAATATATCAGCCTACGAGCCTAGTTTGGCAGATGTGCCACCTCTCTCTATCCCTTCTACTTCTGGACATAGTTCTTCTTTAGATGATGACAGTGAGGATGACAATCCTCCCCCACCTTCTCAGCATCCTCCTTCAGTTCCTCAGCTTCCAAAATGGGTCTGTGCTACTCGGGATGTAGCAGGTGCTCTCGTCGGTGATCCTACAGATCATCGATATACATGTTCTCAGTTGAATAGAGCCTCTTCTTTACTGGCTCAAGCTTCAACGAATTATGATCTTAACACCTTTGCAGAAGCTTCAGGCCATCCATATTGGGACACAGCTATGAATGAAGAATATCATTCATTATTGGCAAATGATACATGGGATCTTGTTCCTCTTCCAAAGGGACGAAAACTTGTTAGATGCAAATGGGTTTACAAAATCAAGTATGGACCAAATGGAAAAGTTGATAAACATAAAGCTCATCTTGTTGCTAA
This sequence comes from Pinus tabuliformis, assembly GCA_031772625.1. Lineage (NCBI taxonomy): Eukaryota > Viridiplantae > Streptophyta > Pinopsida > Pinales > Pinaceae > Pinus > Pinus tabuliformis. The sequence continues at coordinate 1,919,164,223 of CM062816.1, forward strand.
GGGTTTTCACAAGTTTAAGGCATTGACTATACTAAAACCTTCTCTCCTGTTGCCAAAATGAACTCTATCCGCCTTGTTCTTTCCCTTGCTGCCTCTTTCAAATGGGAAGTCCATCAGATGGATGTTAAATCTGCCTTCTTGCATGGGGACTTGCATGAAGAAATATATATGGAACAACCTACTGGATTTATACAAACAGACTCCAACCTAGTATGTCGGCTTAAGAAATCCCTTTATGGTCTCAAGCAAGCCTCTCGGGCTTGGTATGCCAAAATGGATAACTTTCTTTTAGAAACTGGCTTTTCTAGGTGTGATTCTGACAATACTGTCTACACCAAGAAAGTGGGAAAGTCTCTTATCATTCCTGTTCTTTATGTTGATGATCTTATCCTTACTGGTAGTGATCCCAACCTTATAAACCATGTGAAGTCTAGCCTTAAATAGAAGTTTGAAATGATAGACTTAGGACACTTGCATTATTTTCTTGGTCTTCAAGTCTTGCAATCCAAGGAAGGTATTTCCCTTTCCCAGTCCAAGTATGCCTTTGACCTTCTACGCCATTTTCACATGGAAGACTGTAAGCCAGCCCCTTCTCCCTTTTAGTCTGGATCCAAACTTTCTGTCACTTGTACTTCCCCTGAAGTTGATGCTACCTTATACCGTCAACTTGTAGGAAAACTTTTGTATCTGACCCATACTCGTCCTGACCTTTCCTTTGTTGTTGGCCTTATTGCTTGGTTTATGCAAAACCCACATGAAAGTCATTGGAAAACAACTAAAAGAATACTTCATTATGTTCGAGGTATAGTTCAGTTTGGGATTCATTACAGTGCAGAAGCATCTCCTCTATTGGTTGGTTTCACTGATTCTGATTGGGTTGTTGACCCTGATGATTGGAAGTCTACTGTAGGTTATGTGTTCACTCTTGGTTTAGGACCTATTACATGGGCTTGCAAGAAACAAAGTGCCATTTCTCTTTTTTCAGCAAAAGCAGAGTATCGTGATGCCGTATAAGCTAGTAAGGAAGCCCTATGGCTTCATCAGATCCTATCAGAGTTTGGCTTTCAACAACAGCATCCGAATACACTTTGGTGTGATAATCAAAGTGCCATTCAACTATGCAAAGATCCAGTCCAACATCAGCAAAGCAAGCACATTGAAATGCACATGCACTTCATCAGAAAGCTCATTCATGACCATGTTCTTGAAGTGCAATATTGTTCAACAGATGATCAAGATGCAGACATATTTACAAAGGCTCTCATAGAGGTGAATTTTACAAAACTTTGATTTATGGTTGGAGTTCAGGAAGTTGTCACTAAGGGGGGATAGGCTCTAATGCCTCCTTCCTTCTCCTATTGTGTCATATTTGTACGTCCTTCAATCCTATCCCAAGTTGTTCTTAAGGGGGGATGTTAGGATATTCCGACACATAGGAAATAGTTAAGTATAACTTGGTCTAGTGTAGAGTTAGGTAAAGTGTGTTTCTTTACTATGTACTTTTGTAACTTACAATCTGACGGTCATGATATGTTCTAGACATGAAGTGATCCGACGGTTCATTCTCTCCTTGGTATTACCAACACTTGATCCGTGGCTTAACACCTAATTGGTCCATGATCTCTATTTAAAGAGCATGGAGGATCATTTGTAGGGCAACCGTTCATGAGAGAAGCTTATGTAAATTTTCATTATTTTATTAATAAATTGCTTGAAGTGGCCATGTTAGCTTAGGCCATGGACTGTTTCCCTCCTTGAGGGTTTTAACCACGTCAATAATACTGGTGTATTGATCTGTGATCTGTTTGTGAGCAATGTCCTTTGGTGTTCTGTCTGAGGAACTTACCCTGTAAATTCCTACAAAAAGAAAGGCAAAGGCAAAGCTAAAGTTGATGCCCCAAAACAGGGTCCTCCCAAATCATCTATTGGCGAATCTTCATAGCAGAAACCTAAGTATCCCTTCCTCATTTGCGTAGAGGATCACTACACTAAGGATTGTCCTCAATGATTTGAGGTTAGTCGCCTGCTCAAGAGGACCCTTGCTGTCCTTAAAGAGCCACTTCCGTCTCAGCAGACCTAAATGGTAGACCAACCCCGATTAGCTTCCTTTGGATCTCAAGTGGTCATGATGATCATGCCTATTAATGTTGCTACCTGATTGAAATATTATCAAACTCTAGCTATGGCAGCTAGGAAATAAAAAGAAGCTGCACCTTCTTATTCTACCCCAAGTTCTGGCGCTCTGCAAATTGAGCGCCCTAACCCTGATTCCGCTACATGGACACCCTCTCGAGGTGTGCTACGAAAATCCTCGTATAATCCCAATGCCTGAGTCGCTCATCACTACAATATTTTTGAGGACTTGGCTCAGGTGTCGTTAGCCATGTTTGCTCTTGAGGTACTCCAAAGCTGCCCATCGCAATGGAAATATTTTATGTCAGCTATTAGGGGCATCAATCCCACCGATTCTAATTTGATATGTTTTGATCTAGAGAACCATGTTCTACGGCTCCCTCATCATATTGCCTTTCTTATTCAGGTAATCATTAATGAGAAGACCACCCACCGCACTGTCATCGATGAAGGTGCTTCCACCTGCATCATGTCAACTGCATGTTGGAAGGCTATTGGTTCCCTTGCACCGAACCAGTCTCCGAACACTTTGGAAGATTTCGATGGGCATGATTCTCGACCCTTAGGTGTCTTACCTAACCTTTCCATCCCCGTGGAAGGCAAGACAGTGCAGGTCGAAGTAGAAATTGTTGACTCCAATCTCAATTTTAATATTCTACTCTGTCGAAGTTGGACTCATGCCATGCATGTCGTAGCCTCCTCCTTGTTTCACGTGATCTGTTTTCCCCATCAAGGGAAAATTTTCACTGCAATGTTCCATATGTTAAGCACTCTGGTGCTCCCTATGAGAGTGTGGGGGTAGGTCTCTTCAAATATTCTACCTTAATGGGAATTTTTCCACTCCCACCTCCTCATTTTTTGTCTGTCAACATGATGTCAGTCAAATCTAATCCGTGGGTCATACCTGCACCAAATCTTGTTGATACTTGGGGCGAGGTTATGCTGCTTAGTCCCGCCAAAGTCAATTACGTGGAAATTGTTTCGACTTCGAACTCTTCATCCTCTGATTCTCATATGTCAAAGACCTCTCTCGATATGTACTCTCAATCCCCTGAGCTTGGCGCTTTGGAATCATCTGATCCCTTAGCTGAGACCTTCCTCACTGATGAAGGTATCATGGAAATCATGTCTCTCGAGGAACCACCATGGATCGATACTCATTATCGCTCCTCTTTCCAGCCTCACCCGACGATCATGTCTACTGCTTTTGAAGAGTCCTCTTCTCCTTTTTTTCCACCGACTATTACTCATGAAGTATGGTCGGAAGGAAATCTAGGTAATATTATGCAAACGATGTCAAATGACATTTCTATCAAGACATATACTTTGGCGGGACTAAGACATATACCCATCTATTTCAAGAATTCCATGGTGTGTTTGCGTGGTCTTACGAAGAAATGTCTGGCATCGATCCTAGCATTGTGGTGCATGAAATACCAACGTATCTACAAGCGAAGCCAGTTCGCTAATGGCTTTGCCCGGTGCACCCTAGGAAGGCAGCTGCTATTAAGGGTGAAGTCGAAACTCTTCTCAAGGCTGGGTTCATTTATCTCATCCCCCTTATAGACTGGGTGTACAATATTGTCTCGGTGACTAAAAAACAAGGCATGATCCACATTTGCGTGGATTATTGAGTTCTTAATCGTGCTTGTCATAAAGAAAACTATCCTACTCCTTTCATTGATCAAATCATTGATGAATGTGTCAGGAGCGAGATATTTTCCTTTATGGACGGTTTTTCTAGTTATAACCAAATTAACATCGCACCGGTTGATTAAGAAAAGACAACCTTTATCTGCCCATGGGGTACATTCACGTACAAGAAGCTCCCTTTTGGCGTCAAAAATGGTGGGGTGACGTTTCAACGGGAAATGTCCTACGTGTTTCATGATATTCGCAACGTTTTCCAGCCTTACTTGGATGACCTTCCTACCCATTCTCGTAAGCGCCAAGACCACCCCAAGCATCTTCGGTAGATTTTTCTATGCTGTAGACATTATAACATTCGATTAAATCCACACAAATTTGTTTTCTGCATGGAATTAGGACGACTCGGCTTCATCATTTCCAAGGACGATATTTTGCTGGATCTGCTAAAAGTAGAGGCCATTGTAAATTTACCCCCTCCTTCTTCACTGCACCAACTCTAGAGCCTGTAAGGAAAGCAAATTTCTCCGTCATTTTATACCCAACTATGCCAGGCTAGCCACAAGATTTACCTAGTTACTTAAACAAGGAACGCCCTTTGCATGGGACAAAGTGGCCCAAAAATCTTTTGATGATCTTAAGGTCATCCTCATAAATTATTCTCTGTTGCATCTGCTGGACTATTATTGAGATTACTTCCTTTACCTAGTCATGACCCCTAGCACCATTGCTATGGTTTTGGTCCAAGATGACAAGGAAGGCAGCAAACATGTAATATACTACCTTAGTTAGAATCTCCTTGACACTGAAATGTGTTATGCACATGTCGAGAAGTTGGCTTTCACTGCCGTTCAGTCTGTTCAATGTTTTTGGCACTATATCCTTTTACGTACAAGTATAGTGATTTCTGAACGAAACCCTATGACCTATATCCTGACTTGTCAGTTGCTGGGGGTCAAGTATTCTAAATGGATCATTATCCTGCAAGAATTCGATTTGGTCTTCACTACGACCAAATCTAAGAAGTCACTTGTTTTCACTGAATTGATTTGTTCCCTCCCCTCCAAGGCTCTCCCTGCTGGTGCAGATGAATAGCTTCCAGATGAGACCCTTTTCCTGATTAGCACCCTTGATCCATGGTACGATGATATCATCGTGTATCTCTAAACCTCCACATTTCAGTCTGTGTTAACCAAGGATGATCGTCGAAGGATTTAGCATCATTCCCAACCCTACTGTATTATTGGTGATACTTTATACCGTGTCGGTGTCGACTTTGTTCTTCGCCGATGCCTCACGATGAAGGAAGCTGAAAGAGCTCTCAATGATTGCCACTTCGGGGCATGTGGTGTTCATATGTCCGGTTACACTACAACTCAAAAAATCCTTTGCGCTGGTTATTTCTGGCCATCTATCTTCAAAGACTGCATTCTTGCTGTTCGTAAGTGCCACAAATGCCAAATTTACCAACACAAGATGCGTGCCCCACTTGCTCACCTACACTTCGTCATTACCGTTGGTCCCTTTGCCAAATGGGGCATTGATTATATGACATGTAACCCTTGTTAGGCCGGGGGTCATGGCTATATTATCGTTGCTATGGATTATTTCACCAAATCGGCCGAAGCGATGCCTACATATTCTGGAGATGGTAAGATAGCGGCTCAATTTCTTTTTAACCATGTTCTTTCCAGGTTCGGCGTACCCCAAGCCATTTTCATGTACATGGCTCCCATTTTAGAGATTACATGATGGAAGAGCTAACATCTGCATTGGGTTTGCACCATGATGGCTCGACCCCATATTACCCTTAGGACAACGGCTAAGTTGAAGCTGTGAACAAGGTTTTGGTCACAATGCTTCAGCATACTATTGGGATGCACAAGTCAAATTGGCATCTCATGCTCTTTTTATCTTTGTGGGCCTACTGAATTTCAACCAAAGACACAACTAGTTTCACACCATTCCAACTGGTCTATGGTATGGAAGCAACATTGCCAATCAAATGCGAGATTCCTTCACTCAAGTTAGCTGTTGAACTCCTCCCCGAAACATCTCCTCAAGAGGAACACCTCTTATATTTATAATGACTGGACGAGACTCGTCGTCTCGCTGCCTTGGTCATAAAACCACAAAAGAAATGGGTCAAATCCTATTTCAATGAGTCAGCCTCCTTTGGTACATTCTCTGAGGGTGATTTGGTCCTATTATACGACCAAGCTAACGATAAGATGGGGGAAAGCAAGTTTGAACTTATGTGGCATGGGCCCTATATTGTAAAACATGTTTTGCAGAAATGAGCCTACGAGCTTATTGATTATGAAGGAAATCCTCTCGATAAGCCCCGAAACAGGCTTTACCTCAAAAAGTACTATGCTTAGGTCATCTTGCATGGTTACTTATGTACATTAGTGTGTGATTCATTTCTGTACAGTGTGGTTTTGTGTGATAGTTTTCAAATAGCTTTCCTGTTTACTATGCTTTTCTTGCTTTGCAGATGTTTGCGACTCCTCACGTTGGTTTCGCCGATGGTGCTTGCTGTAGTACCTGGAACCTATCATCCATGGCATGGGCTATCTATGACCCTAATAGTGAGTTGATTGACCTTCAAGGTATCTTCCTAGGTCGTACAACCAACAACATTGCTAAATACAGTGCGGTCATCAAACTGTTGTCAGAAGCCATCGCTCTGCATCAAAGAATTGGTTATCAACCTAGATTCATAGCTTGTCGTCCTTCAACTCAACGGGCAATATTCCACTAGGAACCCTCAAATATTACGAACATATCTCCATATCTGTCTAATGGAAAGACATTTTGATTATATTACATATCATCATATTCCTAGACACATGAATACATTGACAAATGCATTAGCTAATTACGTGTTGGATAGACATTTACGAAACATTTAAAAGATAAGGCAATCCATTTGTACCATAATAGACAGGAAAATACAACATATATATATATATATATATATATATATATATATATATATATATATATATATATATATATATAGAGAGAGAGAGAGAGAGAGAGAGAGAGAGAGAGAGAGAGAGAGAGAGAGAGAGAGATATGGTGAGAATGTTTGATACATCAGAACCCCAAAAAATAATATGTGTGTCTAAAATAACATTAGTGGCTTGTAGGCCTCATACATTCGTGGCACGCAGGCCTCAAAAATATGTAAGTGCTAGACCTAGGAACTAATCAGCATGGTGGTCATGGTAGCATGAGATAGCTTGTGCAACGCAACTCAGCAGTCGGTGGATCCAATCTAAGACTCCCACCGTGTGCCTCTGGTACCGACGGGGCATGTCTCCTATTCGAGCATACTCTGGGATACCATGAGTTAACCCCTCAAGGTTCCTTGCGATCTCCTTCTCATTGTCACTCCCCTCCTGGTAAGGGGCGACAACATCAATAGGGCAGGGGACACGCCTAGCTATCGGGGACATCCCGGCTAGCCGCTCTAGTCCAACATCTGCATAAACAAGTGAAATGTTATAAGCACACAAATACCAAAAACAATTAAAAAATCTTAAAATTAAAAATTTGATTTTTTACCTTCGTCATCGAAGTCCTGTCCATTTGGTAAGGGCATATTTGGATCTCCATGGAAATCAGTGCCTTTGTATGGCCAATCCTCCACGACGATATTCTGTCATCGTAGCCATGAGAAGAATGTAGGTCAGTATGACATGTGTTGACCCCAGTAATCTTGGGCATCAAACGACTCCAGTGGGCCATCTGTGGATCATGTGGCGCATGAAGATCTAACTCAATCAACTGATACTGGAATAGTGGCACTCGTTCCTGGAAGAAGGTCACAAGTACAGATCCGAAGCCAAATTGCTTCAGATTCCCCGCCTTGGCCTTGGAAAACTGGCGCTTGATGTTCATCTTCATGGCCTCTACCCAGTTGAAGATCATAGGAGCTGTGCAGTCAATAGCATTAAGGAACTTCAACTTGTTAGTCTCATGTTCCACCTGGGACCCTGCCACTCTGTTGAACGTCAATAGAAGCACCCTCAGTGTTAAATCCCGCACACTGGAAATCTCTATCTTCCCACTCTTGGATTTTAGGGCCTCAAGGCAGTGTTTGGAAAGAAGGGAAGATATGCTCGCCCCGATCAGACATGACCCATACAAATTCACTGGCTCACCTCTGCTAGACAATCGAGTGATGAAGTAGATATCTGAAGTTGTCAACTCTAGCTCCTGGTCCTCAATGAAAAAAATCTCGTGATTAATGTCCCAAAGGCTTATCGAGTATCAAAGCAACTCGAGATGGGCTCGCATCCCTAGTGTAAGGAAGAATTTGAGGAGCCCGCAAGCCCTCAAAGCCTCCAGGCAATCTGGATCATTCATTGCCTAGGTGTCAACATATTCATGTTCCCTTTCCTTCCAATCCATGATTTTTGGCGATTCTCTCCTGCAAAAGCCATTAATTTGAGTCAATAATCATCCTTGGCACATAAAATTCAATATTAACAGTGAATTTTTGAGAACATAGGGTTTCTCCCTATCCACGGCATCGATGTGCCTATTTTAAAAATAGTTGCGCTTATCGGCACAAATGGCTTTGTAAATCACCCTTAGCTGGCGTGATTCCGTGCTTGGAAATCGCACTGACCGAGGGCGAAAAATATTTTCACAAACCTCCCTAAAAATCCAAAAAAATGGCTAAAAATAGAAATAAATGGCATGAAAATGGAGCTTATGGTTTCAGTTGTTACCTAGAACTAACAGCTCATTGATTGACCTCCCAGATCTCCCACAATCTGCTCTAGAACAATTAGGGCAAAAGTGGGTAAAAAGTCTTCACAGCAAAGGTAAAATGGTAAATGGTAAAAATATATTTACTTTTCCCCTTTTTATTCATTTTTTCATGAAGATGTTAGGTTTTGTAAATATTTTTGACCTATTTTGCCTCAAGGGCTCGATAATACACTTTACCTTACTTGTGTAGTGACAGGTGATGGATGTTCGACAATGACGATGAGTCACATTTCATCTCTTTTCTAGACTCCTTAAACTCATATGAAAAGATTTCCAAGTAATTTTTCCATTTTTGACTCGTTAAAGAGAATAAAAATCGGTGGTCCACTTTTAGCTCTTTTTTGACCCTTTAAAAGCGAAAATATGGTCGAGCCCTTGTCATTTCAAACTCGTTAATGGAAGCGAAACGTCGTGCACCCAGTATAAGTTTATCCCTTTTTGGTGCTGGGAGGCACTATTTATGAAAAAGGTACTCCTTGACTGAAATGGTCAAGCAGTTCTCTCAAGTATTATTTTCTACCTTTTCGGGCTCGAGAGACACAAATGTATAAAAAGGGACCATGCGGAGTTTTCTTTTACGTGTATTTTTCAAACTCTCTAAACATGAAAAAGATACTGAGTTACACCTTTGTCGAACTCGTTAAACTATTAAACGACATCAGGTTCGTCACCATGACGAACATGAGCTTCTCCTTCTTAGGTTTTGTTAAACTTACTAGGTCAGATTCGTCCTAAGGATGAAATTACAGTGCAAGCAGGTGTTATTCCCTTCAAGCTTGCGATTAAAAAGTAATTGGGGTACTCGCTAAAACTGGTGGGGGGGGGGGGGGGGAATTTGGAAATCTACTAGTCGTGTCAGCATCTCACTCTTGAACATGACACTCTTTGCCTCATGTCAGGTTAGGACATCCTCCTCTCTATTGTTGACCTTCGTGGGTTTGGGATGTTCATTTTTTCCTTCCATTTGATCTCTGCCGCATCACCATGACCACCAATCCCATGGATCCAACAGCTACCAAACTTCCAGTTGTGTCACCGATATGTTCAAGAGTTGTCCTTCTGCAGTTACACTTACCTATGATTCTTTGTATCATCCAAAATCATTTTGCATCCTCTCGTCTCACGTCGATGATGTGGGATTCATTACGACCCTCCTTTGACACGGTCGCTTTCTGTCGACTTCAACTCATTATCCGAGAAGTTGACTAAGAGACTCCCTTCCAATACCTTAGAGCTTGCATGCCCTAATGGAAATTTCTTCACACTCGACAACAAGTTCACATCACTAGCTTTCGATCGAGTGATTTCATGGGTGTTCGACTTCAGTTCCTGTATTCACATTCTGTGAATTGTCCTGATAGTACCTTGAGGACCATTGTCATTATTGGTGGTTTTTCTTGTTCTTGTTAACAGTTTACATCATTGACTGGTAATCAAGCGACTTTCTAGCATGTTTGATGTCAAAACATCCATTCGCATGCTAGGATCTGTAATTTGATCGAGTTGTGTTGGAGCACAAGACCCTAGACTTAGATCACAAAAATTCCAAGTTGCAAAGTGGTGTGACATGGTTATGATGATATGCATGTCTCTTTCAGAAGGCTAGCTGCGACCAAACCATGAGTTATCATATGTGATCCTTCTCATTATTAGATGGCTGCAACCATACCTTGGTTTCATTATGATCCTCTTTGATGGATGGTTGTGCCCATACCTAGATCCATTTACAGGATCATTCTATGGATGGTTGTGTCCATGCCACGATTCATGTATCATTTTACAGAGATATCAATTTCTGTATATGTATTTGTACTTTCTTGCAGGTTTTCTGACAACAGACTGGTTCCCCGAATTGGTTTATAAAGCATTTCATCCCTCACTCTAGTTTGGCCTTCATGCTTTAGGGGGCATCTGTTACACAACATTTTGTCACTGTTCTTGTACTCCCCATTCCTTGATCCTGGAGGACCTCTACAGTGAACCCCGCATGCTTTTCATTCATGAAGAAACTCCCTTTATGTCCCTCTTCATGAGTAGATCATTTCCCTTTTGCACCATTTCGCTTGAAACTTCTGTTTTGCCTAGTTTACAAGACCAACGCTAATGGATTTTGTCTCCCCTGCAACGATGTTCAAAGATTAGCACTACTCGTCGCACTGATCGAAGCGACTGGGCTATGTCTCAGTCGCATCGATCCTATTATGGATTTTTTTTTAAATTAGAGCCGAAACTTCCAGCTCTAGAAGCTCCGTAACGAAAGTCTGGTAAATGGTTTGGCCAGATGGGGTCGAGGATGACAGTTTTGGCTTCTTTTCCCTATAATGATGGAACTACCTCAAGGGATAATTCCTTCTCCCATGAGAAGATGATCCATCTCCAATCCATATTTCCTATATAAACCTCCCTTATTTCCAAGCACAAACTAGTCATAGTTGATAGTTTTTGGCTGAGTGTAAGTGTTATAGTTGCAAATTGTTGATGCTATTTTGGAGTAGACAAGAAAGCTATCACTAGTTGTAGCTACCTAGTTGTGTGAGGGAGAAGTGTGTTTTGATTTGGAGTGAAGCCTAAAGGGAAGATATTTTAAACTATTGTTGTTTGAAGCCACGTGGAATGCTAGCAAAAGCGTGTGTGAACCTGGTCTTGTCAGAGGAAGACTGCAACGTCAAGATGAATGGTTGTAATCTCTCTTTGATATTAATATATGCATCTATCGATTGATTTCCTACATGTTTTGTAATATTACATATCCATGTCTTAATGTTTCTTGACTTGTTAAGTAGGTTGAATTTCAATTTGTCTATTATTATGTGTGTATGTTGTTGTTGTTTACTTGTTTTAGGAGCTTGAAGAAGGAAGCGAGAGATTGCTGGAGCGAGAAAGAAAGGACATCATCAAGCAGGATAAACAACCAAGAGATGGGCCCTCTTGATTGATTCTAACCTAAGGAAATCTTCCATAGAATGCATCTGTTGTGGCTAGACCCATTATTTGGCTAGAGGACTTCGTTTGTATTCGCACTTATAATTTTACTTCACCACAAAAGATGTAGGGGTTTAGCGAGTTCTCCCTAACCCATAATTCTATACCATATTCCCTTTCTTGAAAAGTGTTATAGTCTTTAGCGCATTTAATCTGATTGGTAGCAAAAGAGAGAAAAGATTGAAATTGACTATCCCCAATGAAGGGGCCAGGATTACTATCCAGTTCATCCTCCAAGAAACAATTGTGCATGTATAATTCACATAAAAGGTGATGTACTTGTTCATTTTGTTCCTTAAAACATTTGACAAAGTCTAGAGTGGTCTTGAATTCTGTTGACTTACCAACCTCAACAACTTTCACTTTTAGTAAGAGGTATCTTTATAACAAGAATAGTGCATAATTGGTGGCAGGTGATCGACAAGACAACACATCAGAGTAAAGAGAACAAATAGTTTCAATTTTCTCCTTGCAATTTTTCATCTTGGCTTGTGCTTTCTCTACTTTCTTCTGCTCATATTTGAAATTGGGGAAAGTCTCATCTTCTATTATAGTAAGTGCTTCAAATTTATTCCGCAATTGCTGGTGTACCTGTAAAGCCATTACTTCTTCCTTATGTTGAGACAACTCTTGTTGGGTCTTGGTTAGTTCATTTTGCAATTTTATGATAACAACTTCCCTTACTAGAGGAACGTAGTGAGGTGTTTCCTTTGTCTGAGTTTCATCATCCTGTGTTATCATTGAATCAATTTGAACAAAAGCTTCAGTCGCTTCTCGGGACATACAAAAATCTGCTTGGGCATTTCCTTCAAAATCAATTTGAACAACAACTTCCACTGTTCCTTGGGGCATACATCAGTCTTCCTGAGTATTCTCCTTAGAATTGGTTTGGACAACAACATCTGTAGTGGGAAAGTCCGTTTGGGTTTCCATTGAGAAAACGCAAGGACCTTTAGTCTGAGTCTCAATATTCTTCAAAGGACATTGCTCTGTTTGGGTCCCTTTTGAACAAACAAAAGGACTCTCAGTCTGGGTTTCAATATACTCCAAAGAACAATGTTTCGTTTACGTCCCTACAGTTTCCAATTACACTTCCAATTTCCAGACACTAACTACTTCCTTTAGTGATTCTCTCAGTAGATTAACTATTTTCTTTTGCTTCCTGCATTTCTTAAGCAACTTCCTTAATTTATCCTTATACGTTTTTTTCATCGTGGGGTTTTTGAGTGGAGGTGGCACAACTGTGTTTATTTTAGGTTCAGGAGGAGTTGTGCCAATATCACGATGAGGTTCCAATGGAACAGTGTCTCCTGATGGATTCTCGTCTTCCAGGTATTTTTCTACATGTGCTTCTTTCTCAGGAGACTCCAATCGAACAATATCTCCTGATTGATTTTCATCTTTAGGGTCCTCTTCCACATGGGCCTCGTCCTCTAGGGACTTCATTAAGACAATATCCCCTGGTTGATTTTCATCCTCCAGGGTTTCTTCTATAGAGTTTTCCTTCGCTCAAGATTCCAATGGAACAATAACCTCTAGTTTATTTCCATCCCCGAGGGTTTCCTCTGTATGGGCCTCTTTCTCAATGTTAGAAAATTATATATTACGGAGCAATGGAACACATAAAATATTGAAGAAATATAAACACAGAAAAACGCACAAAACAAGAAAGACACAGATATACGTGGTTCACCCAGTTTGGGCTACGTCCACCCCGAATAGCCAGTCCTTCCTTTCTATTATCCAGCAAAATGAAGAGATACAACCTACAGCAAAACCGTTGTAATATCCTCTGTTTCCTCTCACAGTCTCACCTCTATGTTTCTCGCTCACCGAATACACATCTATCTCACAGCCTCAAATACAATGCCCTCATATAAAGAGAGGGGTTGCCTTCTAGGGCAAAAAACCCTAAACTAAACATAAGTTCTACCGTTCGATCATCCGCCTAATGAACGGCCCAGATTGACTAGAAATTACTATACTTTTACAAGGCAATTTTACAGCTGTTTTTAGCTTCGGGGGCGCTGCCCCCGAAACCCCCCGCCAGGGGGGGGCTCCCAAAAGTCACTGCCGCCCCCCCTGGACCCCCCACGGTAGCAATTATTTTACGGGCGGCGTTGCCGCCCCATTTTGAACTGGGGTCCAATATGCCGGTACTATAGAAGATAATCAGGCTCCACACCCAACAATCTCCCACTTGGAGACTGATTGTAGCAACTCCACCGCTGCTCCATTTGCTGGACAATGACTCCTCTTTGGACCTGGTTGTTTCTCATCTTCATCATCATCCTTGAAGACCAACTGAAACTGAGCATATTCTCAGTTTCTCCCTGGTTACAACTTTTGTTAGCATATCTGCAAGGTTCTGGCTAGTGTGTATCTTTTCCAGCTTCAACTCTCCATCTTCCAACACTGATCGTATGAAATGGTACTTGAGCTGTATGTGTTTTGTCCTGGAATGAAATGCTGAGTTCTTTGCAAGATGAATGGAACTTTGACTATCACTGTATAACGTGCCCATATCATGCTCCTTACCCAATTCACCCATAAACCTTTGTAACCAAATCATTTCTTTACTAGCCTCTGTAGCAGCAACATACTCTGCTTCTGTTGTCGAGAGTGCAACAACACTTTGGATTTTTGAAACCCAACTGACAGCTGTTCCTCCGACAGTAAATACATATCCTGTAGTGCTCCTCCTATTATCTCTGTCACCTGCCATATCTGCATCAACATATCCTTGTAGGGATATGTTTGAACCACCAAAGCATAATGCCTGATTTGTGGTACCTCTCAAATATCTGAGAATTCATTTCACTGCCATCCAATGTTCCTTTCCTAGATTGTTCATGTACCTGCTTACAACTCCCACTGCATGTGCAATATCAGGCCTTGTGCAGACCATTACATACATTAAACTTCCAACTATTGATGCATATGGAACTTTAGACATATAATCCATGTCTTCTTGGGTCTTTGGGCACATTTCTTTGCTAAGTTTGAAATGGCTAGCAAAAGGTGTACTAACTGGTTTTGCATTTTGCATGTTAAATCTTTTCAACACCTTTTGTATGTACTCATTCTGAGACAATGTTAATTTTCTATTTTTCCTGTCTCTAGTTATTCTCATACCAAGGATTTGTTTTGCAGCACCCAAATCCTTCATTGCAAATGAATTTGCCAATTTTCTTTTGAGCACATTTATTTCCTGCATGTTAGATCCTGCAACAAGCATGTCATCTACATACAATAACAATATAATATAGCTGCCATCATTTTGCTTTTTCAGATAAACACAATGATCAGAGTGACATCTAGTATAACCTTGTTCAGACATAAACTTGTCAAATTTTAGATACCACTGCCTTGGAGCCTGTTTTAAACCATACAAGCTCTTCTTCAACCTGCACACAAGTTTCTCCTTCCCTTTCACCTCATATCCTTGTGGCTGCTGCATATATATCTCTTCCTCCAAATCCCCATGGAGAAAGGCTTTTTTTACATCTAATTGCTCAAGATGCAAATCTTCAGCTGCTACAAGACTTAAAATAGTTCTGATTGAAGTCATTTTAACAACAAGAGAAAATATTTCATCAAAATCAATACCTTTCTTCTGTGCAAACCCCTTCACCACAAGTCTAGCTTTGTACCTTTGCTTTCCTCCATCTTCTTCCTTCAGCATGTAAACCCATTTATTCTTCAATGTAGTTTTTCCTGCAGGCAACCTGACTAAATCCCAAGTCTGGTTATGCATTAAGGTGTCCATCTCTTCTTCCATGGCTACCTCCCACTTCTTCTTGCTTTCAACCTGCATTGCTTCTTCATAACATTCAGGTTCACCGGAATCAGTCAACAATAAATAATATAATGAAGGAGCGTATCATTCAGGAGGTCCACTTGTCCTGGTAGATCTTCTAACACCACTTTCAGGTGTTTGGGGTGCCTGTTGTTGTTGTGATGGTTGCTGTTGTTGTGGTTGTTGATTATTATTATTTTCAGGCACCTTTACTTTTTCAGTAATTTCATCAAGAACTGCGTATTCCTTGTTTTCTTTTTCTTGTTTCTTTTCCTGCAACTGATTCTTATACAAGACCTTTTCATTGAATATTACATCTCTGCTCCTAATGATTTTGTGATTTTCATAATCATATAAGCGATAACCAAAATCATTAACACCATATCCAATAAAGGTACATTTCTTTGACTTTGCCTCAAGCTTTGTTCTATTTTCTTTATCAATATGGACAAAGGCCTCACAACCAAAAGGTTTTAAAATAGAGTAGTTTACCTTCTTCCCTGTCCATGCTTCCTCTGGAACACCACCATCCAAGGAACTTGAAGGTCCTTTGTTTATTAAATAAACAACAGTATCTATAGCATCTGCCCAAAACTGTAAAGGCAATCCTGCATGCAATCTCATGCACCTTGCACGCTCCATGATTGTTCTGTTCATCCTTTCTGACACACCATTTTCTTGTGGTGTTCTTGGAACTGTCTTCTCTCTGCGAATTCCATGCTCTGAACAATACCTATCAAACTCTTTGCTACAATATTCACCTCCATTGTCTGATCTAAGACACTTCAATTTCTTTCCTGTCTCAATCTCAACCAAAGCTTTCCATTTCTTGAAAGTATCAAATACATCAGATTTATTCTTAATACAATAAATCCAAGTTTTTCTAGTTGCATCATCAATAAAAGTAACATAATAACGAGAGCCATCGAGAGATGATACCTGAGCAGGTCCCCATACGTCTGTATGCACAAGCTCTAATTTTTCATTCTTCTTTTCTTTCCCAACTCTGAGAAATCTGACTCTCTTCTGTTTTCCATAAATGCAGTTCTCACAGAAATCCAAATCAACATTCTTCAAACCTGGCAACAAATTCCTTGAGTGAAGAATCTTCATCCCTTTTTCACTCATGTGTCCGAGCCTATGATGCCATAATGCTGCATCTGCTCCTCTGGAAGTTAAAGCATTAACAGAGTTAGAAACACCATTGCATAAATACAATGTACCAACCTTTTCACCTTTTGCTATTACCAGGGCTCCTTTAGTGACCTTCCAAGCTTTATCTGTGAAAGTTGTCACACAACCTTCACTGCCTAACTGCCCTGTTGAAATGAGATTTTTCTTTAGATCTGGAACATGCCTTACCTCCTTTAGTAGCCATTGGTTTCCATTCTGCTGTTTTACAAGAACCTTACCCATTCCAACTATTTTACAGGGTTTATCATCACCTAGACGAACTTGTCCAAAATCTCCTTGAACATAGTCATGAAAGTATTTCTTATCAGGTGTGGCATGGAATGAAGCCCCTGAATCTACCACCCAGGAATCAGTAATATTTTCGAAAGAAAGAATCAAAGCATCTTGTAACACCTCACCTATCACATTTGCTTCATGATTGTTTTCTTGTTGTGCATCTCCTTCTTTTCCCTTCCGAGATCTACAGTCTTTCCTTAGGTGTCCTTTCTTTCCACATTTCCAGCACACTATCCCCGATCTGGACTTGGATCTGCCTTTCCTTGATTTACTGCGATATCCTGAGCTCTTTCCTCTTTCCATTTTTCTTCCTCTAGACTCTGCACTCAAAGCATTTCCCGATGTCTCACCGGAGCTTTTCCATCGCATTTCCTCGCTAAGGATAGCACCGACAACATCATCAAACTTTAAAGTACTAGATCCAGAAACAGAGTTACTGATGGCCATTACCAAACCATTCCAGCTTTCTGGTAACGAGCATAAGAATAACAGAGCTCTAATTTCATCATCAAAGTTTACCCCTATAGAACTTAACTGACTTGTAACTGTGTTAAAATCATTTAAATGGTCTGCAACAGATCCACCTTCCGACATCTTCATATTAAATAACCGTTTCATAAGAAATACCTTGTTCAAGGCCGAGGGTTTTTCATATAGTTTCGACAACGCCTCCATCAAACCTGCTGTCGTGGTTTCCTTCAAAATGTTGAAAGCGACTGACGCAGCAAGGCACAGCCGTATTGTTCTAAGTGCCTTTCTATCGAGAAGGTTCCATTCTTCGTCTTTCATACCCATCGGCATCTTTGTTTTTCCGCCCAATGGTAGGTATAGATCTTTCTGATACATATAATCTTCCATCTGCATCTTCCACAGCGAGAAGTTTTGGCCGTTAAATTTCTCGACCCTAAACTTACCATCTTCCGCCATTGCTCCCACTCGAACCAGGAACCCTTCTTTCCTATGAGTTTATCAGCCAAATAGACCTTCGGCTCTGATACCAGTTGTTAGAAAATTATATATTACGGAGCAATGGAACACATAAAATATTGCAGAAATATAAACACAAAAAAACGCACAAAACAAGAAAGACACAGATATACGTGGTTCACCCGGTTTGGGCTACGTCCACCCGAACAGCCAGTCCTTCCTTTCTATTATCCAGCAAAATGAAGAGATACAACCTACAGCAAAACCGCTGTAATATCCTCTGTTTCCTCTCACAGTCTCACCTCTATGTTTCTCGCTCACCGAATACACATCTATCTCACAGCCTCAAATACAATGCCCTCATATAAAGAGAGGGGTTGCCTTCTAGGGCAAAAAACCCTAAACTAAACATAAGTTCTACCGTCAGATCATCCGCCTAATGAACGGCCCAGATTGACTAGAAATTACTATACTTTTACAAGGCAATTTTACAGTTGTTTTTAGCTTCGGGGGCGCTGCCCCCGAAACCCCCCGCCAGGGGGGGGCTCCCAAAAGTCACTACCGCCCCCCCCTGGACCCCCCACGGCAGCAATTATTTTACGGGCGGCGTTGCCGCCCCATTTTGAACTGGGGTCCAATATGCCGGTACTATAGAAGATAATCAGGCTCCACACCTAACACTCAAGGGGCTCATTCATAGAGGGAACTGATTCCCTTTAACCCTCGAAATTATCAACAAATGGAAAATTTTAAACATGGTTAGAACTGTTGATAGAGTCAGACTGCTTAAGGGCATGATTTTTCCCTTTTGAGTTTCCAGATGGCTCCCTTTCTTCACAGTATGTCCCCATATTCTCCAATACTTGAGCCACTTCTTCCTCATATTCCTGCAAAAAACAATCTTGTGGACTTGGAGAGGGCATGTGAGACAACCCTTCCTCTTCTATTGAATTGGGGTGTGCTACTACCATTTTATCCTCGCAGAGTGCTTACACTTTTTTGGGCTCAAGGCCAAAGAAGGATTCCTTATTTTTCTTGTCCTTTTCAGACCTGTTACTCTTACCCCCTGCTGTTTAGTCTCTAGGTTTTCTTCTGGTGGGGTTAAAGCAGGATTTACAAGGTTATCCCAGGTTAATTGCTGTTGGGCCAATCCATGAATGATGATTAATTTGATTAGACCATGATGGTTGATGACAGAATGTGGGTCCTTAGCCTTCCTGACCCGACTAGCAATGTCATGCAATAAAGAATTTAAATAAAATGAAAAATTAACTGTAATTTTATGCTTCAGAATAGCTAACAGTTTGAGTTGTCGAGGTTTTACCACATCTTGACGTCTGTCACAAGTGATATACCTCTGAACAATGGTCACCAATTCCTGCCATGGTTGCCTTAAAGCTATGGGGTGAATCCCTTTGCCTTTGTGTACCAATTTTTCATCTAGGTCTTGGAATACTGTGACTGCATCTTGCAAAAGAACATGCTTATCTGTCCATCTTGTGCCTTCTGCTAGAAGTTCAAAGAATTCAACTATAACTGCTTCAGAAACTATTATGATTTTTCCTTTCACTATCATGCGTCCATTTTGTAGATTCTACAAAAATTCAAGTGTTATTTCCTCATGGAATCATTGTAATTTGGTCAGGTATTGAAGCTAGCTGTTGCGCTCAAGAATTTCGTGAGCTTGTTCTGATACTCGGAGTACTGTAGGTTCGCTGCGGATGGATTTTCCTCCCATGGTTGTTGTTTCTCAATAACTAGTTCACTTGCACTTTTGCATGAACTCTTCTCACAATTTCACAGTTTGGAACAACACTGTAAACCGTATACAAAACGTTAAAGTTATTAATAGAGCAGTGATGTTGTTTTAGAATTAATATTAAGGAAATTGTGTTGTTTGTCTCATCATTGGTTTTTGGCATAGTTTAATAATTAATTTTCATGTTGTCCATAATGCTTACCTTCCCCCCTCCAATCAGAAAACAATTTAATAATTATTACACACGTGCATTCATAATGCAGTCCTTCCCCCTCCAATTAGAAAGTAGTTTAATAATCATTACACATGCTATCCATAATGCAGACCATCCCCCCTCCAATCAGAAAAGGGCGTCCATGACCACAAAGCATGGGAAAAAGGGAAAGGGCGTTGGGAATTCATAAATGTAGCCAAACAACAATAAAAGCGGTGTAAATATGACAAAAATAGTCAGAGAAGTACAAGTCAAAAGATTTGAAATGCCTGTAAAAGGAATAAAACAGAGACTAGATCATTATGTGAAGAGATATTTTCCTTAGGTGGAAAAGGTGATGAACACATGACCAACGATAAATGTTAATGACTATTGGTATCGATTGATCGAACAATAATGATATAATGCATATAAAGATATAGTTTACCATGCATGTTGGTTAATTTAGTTATAAATTCTATTCAAATGGTAAATTCACCTTTAGAAATGAGTCAATAGGAAGTAATAGGATAATGAATTTTTTGCAATGTAACATTGCACTTAAATACCACAAGCAGAGCCACTACTGCCAGCAAGCATTCATAGCCTCGACAAGGTTTCTTTTTAACCCAAAAATGAGCCAGAGTCCTCCTTTTAGTATTTAGATGATTTTTCTTTTCATTGCTATAAAGAGACCACTATGCTGGCATGGTAACTAGATAATCATAGTGCCATTCACCAGGATATAACAAAGTGATTAGGTCGGCTCATGATGAGACCTCCTATCCTTCTGACAGTTTTAACTATCAAGAAGGTCATTACCCTGGTGTGGTGGCCATAATGGAATGTCACTTGTTCACCCTTATGATCATGGTAGTCTGGCTCGTGATGACACCCCTTATCCTCTTCAAGAAGATGTGTGTTTCATTTTCATATTTTCATATTTTTATTATAAAGTGAGGGAGGCTCATTTACTCCTTAAGGGTCAGGGATGGCATGAGAAGTAAAATGCCAATGAAAGTTATGCTTTCATCCCTATATCACCATACCAAAGGGAATTATCAATTGAAAGTGTGAAAGATAAACCAACATGGTATTAAGATAGTAAATCATTTTATGATATGTCCAAAGGGAAGATATTCAACCAGTCATTATATAGATGAACTAGGTCAATTTTGGAATAAAGATGACCATCAAAGGTTTTACAAGTCATAATGGTATTAATATTACTGTTTTTCTTTTATCTCAGGTACAAATTGCAAATCCAAACGAAGGGGTTTACTAA
Organism: Pinus tabuliformis; assembly: GCA_031772625.1. Lineage (NCBI taxonomy): Eukaryota > Viridiplantae > Streptophyta > Pinopsida > Pinales > Pinaceae > Pinus > Pinus tabuliformis. Next base: position 1,919,185,206 of record CM062816.1, read on the forward strand.
GAAAACATGAGAGAGAAAAATGGAAAAAAGAATAACTGGCGATGGAACAAAAAAAGAAATCACAACTGATCATTCTACCGAAAAAAAGTTGTTCAATTGATTGAACAATAGTTGTTAAATCGATTGACAACAATAGTTCAATTGATTGAAAAGAAAACACACAAAAAGAAAATGATGTTGTTCAATTGATTGAACAACAGTTGTTGAATTGTTTGAACAACAAAACACACAAAATTAAATCGATGATGTTCAAGTGATTGAATAGTAGTTGTTCAAATGATTAAACAACAACTGTTCAATTGATTGAACAACAAAGCACACAAAAAGAAATCAGTAAACAACAAAAAACACAAAAATAAATCGATGTTGTTTAATGGATTGAACAACAGCGATTCAATTGATTGAACAACAAAAAAACACAAAAAAAGTTAGTGTTGTTCAATTGATTGAACAGAAGAAAGACACAAAAGGGAAAAATTGGATTTGTTCATTTGTTTGAACAGTGGCTGTTCATTTGTTTGAACAATAGCTGTTCAATTGACTGAACATCACTGAACAACAATTATTAAACACACCCCAAAAAAAGGTAAGAGAAATCCTCATATTTACATAGTGATTCCTAAACTAAATTGCAACCAACCGTAAAAATAATATATACATTATTTATGACTGAAGAAATATAATTTTTTATGAAATTAAAGCTATCGGGTCATCACTCCCTGCAGCTAAAATTTTCATAGTGGGATCATCACGTACCTATTGGCAAAAGGACTCTTTGGTGAGTAGTCTATGGTAAAGACACACTTGATGTACATTCACCCGGAAAGAGTGGCCAGACTCATCAATGGTAGTCAGAGTGAGAGTGCCATTGTTGTGTACCTCTTGAATTTCATAAGGGCAAAGCCACATTGTTTGTAACTTTCCTGGAAAGTCTTGAAATCTGGAATCATAAAGGAGCACCCAGTCTCCTTTCTAAAATGTCTTCTTTTTAATAATACTGTTGTGCCACTTTTCTTTTTGCTACTGAATAATTGTGGTGCATTGTAGAGAAAGTAGTTGAGCCTCATCCAATTCATTTATTTGTTGAAGTCACTTAGTTTGGGCCTTCGTCAGATCCAATCCCACTTCCTGGGTTGTTCTGAGAGTCTTTATTTCAAATTCAATAGGAAAGATAGGTTCTTTTCCAAATACAAGTTGGTACGAAGAATATCCAGTAGTATTTCGCCAAGTTGTGCGATAGGCCCACAAGGCCTCTAGCAGTCTAGCAGCCCAGTCCCGCTGATGTGTCAAAACTTTCTTGGTCAAAATTGCTTCAATGACCTTATTGGTGCTTTCAACCTACCCGTTCGCTTGTGGGTGATACGGGGAAGTGACTCTATGTGTGATGTGGTGGTTCCATAGAGTGGTTGTAATCTTATGTCCTACAAATTGTCCCCCTCCATCTGTTATCACTTCCCTAGGTAAACCATACCACACAAATAACCCAAAAAGGAAATTGATTACGACTTCTTCTGTAGCTCTTGGAAAATCTACTATTTCTACCCACTTTGTTACATATTTTGTAGTAACCAGTATGTAGGCCTTTTGGTTTGATGGCGGATGAAATGGGCCAAAAAAATCCAATGCCCATCGTTCGAAAGGTTCTATTACCAATTGGGGCTGCAGTGGCATTTCGTCAGATTGACCAGGACGACCCATCCTTTGGCAGCTATCACAAGCCTGGACATATTTCTTAGTATCTTTAAAAATAGTGGGCCAATAATAGCCCATCTATAGTACATTATGCCCCATTCTATGAACTACGAAGTGTCCTCTACAGGGCTCATCATGCCAAGCCTTCAGGATGTTGTAGATTTTATCTTCACGAATGCATCTGTGTATGCACATATCAGACCCTATATGAAAAAGGTATCCACCAATCCAAGAAAATTGGGCATTGCACTGGACAATCTATTTCCTTTCCCTTGCTATCAAGTGTCTAGGTAGCTTTCCTACCGCCAAATAGTTTTCTACATCTGCATACCATGGCATTTTAACTGCTATGACAAACAAATGTTCATCTGGAAACTAGTCATCTACTGCCATGGGATCATTTATCTTTGGAACCCAAGATAGAAAATATGCTACTAGGTTTTCCTTCCATGGACAGTCTTTAATGGTGATATCAAACTCCTGTAAAAGTAACAACCAACAAGTCACTCGACCATTTGTAATGGGTTTATTAGCTAAGTATCTAATGGAAGAATGATTATTAGACATAAAAACTTGATAGCCAGTTATATAATGTCTAAATTTGTTTGTGACATAAATGACAGCTACAAATTCCTTTTCTGTTACTGTATAATTAAGTTCAACAGTAGTAATATTTTTGCTGATATAATAAATAGGATAAGGCTTTCTGTCCTCCTCTTGGCTGAGGACATCACCTATTGCTGCATTTGACATGTCCATAGATATGTGAAAGGGCATCTCCCAGTTGGGTCCACGCAATACTGGTGTCACTGAAACTAATTTCTTCAAATCTGTAAAAGTTGTGCCACATTTATCAGACCATTTAAAGTCAACATTTCCTATTAAAGCATACAAAGGCGCAAAAATTTCTGAAAGTTTTTTGATAAACCTATGATAATAAATTGCATATCCAAGGAAGTTACACACCTCCGTCTAAGTACAGGGTGTAGGTAGTAGGAGAATTACATGTATCTTTGTTGGATCTACTTGTATCCCAGCTGCAGAAATGTAGTGTCCTAGGATTATGCCTTTCATCATCATCATGTGACACTTGACATTACTTAAAGATAGCCTGGTGTCAATGCATCATTCCAAAACCTTCTCTAATGCCTATAGCACTTGATCAAAGTCAACCCCATACGAGATAAAGTCATCCATGTAAACTTCAAGTCCTTCATTTATCAGATCAACAAAAAATACTGAGTATGGCCCTTTGAAATGTAGCTAGTGCATTGCATAATCCAAATGGTAACACTTTCTAAGTGAATCTACCCCACGGGCAAGTAAAGGTGGTTTTTTCTTGGTCTTCAAGGGTGATTTGTACCTAATTGTATCCACTGAAGCCATCCAGAAAGGAAAATAATTGTTTTCTTGCTAGTGTATCAAGGACTTGATCAATAAATGGAAGAGGGAAGTGATCTTTCTGTGTGGCCTTGTTCAATTCCCGATAATCCACACAGATGCGCCACTTCCTGTTTTTCTTGGGAACAACTACCAGTGGAGAGACCCACTTGCTATCCAAAATGGGATAAATGAAATTCACATCTAGCAACTTCTGTAGCTCTTCTTTTACAATATCTTTGAGATGTGGATTCAATCTCCGTTAAGGTTGCTAGATAGGATGAGGATCCCTTTCGGTGTAGATATGATGCATACATAATTGTGGGTCTATTCCCTTCATATCTGGACAGTCCCAAGAAAAATTCCCTTTATATTTTTGCAGAAATTGAATGAACTTTTGTTGCTTGTCACTGTCTAGACTATCATTAATGTTTAAAATCTTGCCTAGTTCAATTTCAATAGGCTTGCTGTTATGAATGACAGTTGTCTGGATATGCTAATCATCAATTTCTTTCAAAGGTTCATCCAAGGCTTCATTTTCAAGAATTTATTTTAACATTTGACACTTGACATTATTCATAATGGCTGGTTGATTAATAAAGTTATTAATTACATCATCTTCAGTCTGATTCTTGAACTCAAGCACCTTTGCTACTGTAAGCGGTGAACGAATGATTTCATCCAGGTATGAGGGTGGTTGTTTATGTATTTTCACAATGGGTGGACTTGGTTTGGCAGGAGGATATAAAACAAGATTTTTTACAGCATCCCCCTTAGCAATGGTCATGCTGCCCTCTCAGCAACCTATGTAAGCATCAACTGTTGCCAGCCAAGGTCGGCCCAAAATTAAAGGGTTCCCATCTAATCGAATTTTTTGGTTTATGACAAGAAAATCTACTGGGTACTCCCATGAATAAAAAAAAAACCGTAATATCCTGTAAATTTCCCTATGGTCTTACCACCAAACGATCAGCAAGTTCTAGCAGGGTGGTGGTTGGTTCTAGAGTTGTGATACCAAGTGTCTTACAAGTTTCCGTTGTTAAGATGTTAATGGCTGCACCCAAGTCAACTAGTGTGTTTGGAAAGGAGTGGCCATATATTTGGACTGTAACTATGGGATTCCCAGGATCTTCATATTTTATCGGTGTTTCCCCGCCCAAGAGAAAATTAGACAAGGTCCCTACAACATGAATAGTGGGTGGAGATTTTACTTTCCTCACAGGATTTTTCACACATAGTTCTTTAATTGTTTTAGCATAAATAGGAATATCTTGGATGGCCTAGAGGAGAGGAATTTTAATGCAAATATTTTTCAGTTCCCCTATGAGATCAAAGTCTAGATAAACAACTGGTTTAGGTATTGTTAATATTTCAGGGAACGGGGGAGAAGTAACTATGAGTTTTTCAGGATCTTTATGCTCAACTATATCTTCTCCTTGTTTTATTTCTGTGTCAGTCACAATCGATGGTGTATGTACAGGTGGGGTTTCTAACTCAATTGGTGGCTGGTCTTTGTCTTCCTCAGGAGTGATAATGCATCTTGACCTCAGTCTAAGTTCATTGCATTCTTTTTTTCAGTCTCATAGTCTGAGTTTTCAACAATTTGTATCAGCTGAACCGACCTGTTATTAGGGTTTGGATTCGATTGAGATGGTAGTTGGGGACGCAGAAGGGGCTGAGTATTTTGTTGTAATGGATATGGGATTGATAATGTAGGTTGAGGTTGAGGATCTATCCCATAGGCGTATTACATATCCCTAGAGGTCGCTGCCAATTCAGAAACCAGTTCAAATTTTGTGAAGTAGAGGAAGGCCACTAGAATGGGTATGGATTACTTTTCCAAAAGGGAGTAAAAGGAGAATTTGGCCAACCATTACCCGAAAAAGACTGGGTTGGCCAAGGTGACATAGGAAATGGTTGGGACTACCAATTTGAGAAACGTGATTGACCTTGCCACGTTATTCCAAATTTCTGCTACTAATTAAATGGAAAATAAGGAAAGAACTGAGATGGGTCTTGTGACATACCTGTGGGTTGGCCTTGCCATTGTCGACGCTGGTTCATTAAGTATACTGGTTCTATCTCTTCTTCTGCTTCTTTAAAAAATTCTTTGAGCTTGGAAGTGATGGACACTTCTCAGTGGCATGGTCCTTGGTGTAGATAGCGCATGTCTAGACCATGTCCAATGGACACTCCCATTGATTGTGCTTCTTCCGACAACGTGGGAAAAAACAACCAAATTTTGTTCTCCTAAGGCTTGTTTCTGTTTGGCCTACAGAATGTCCAACTATGTTGTAAGGGTGCCCATGAAGTCTGTCTTGGAGTCCTCCTGGAGGTTACTGATTTCCATTCTTGTTACACCTCCATTGTGTGGTTTGCTTCCTCTAGTCATAAGATCTCGGCTTCTTGACCCGGTGTGTGTGCTACCTCGCGAACACCTGATACACAAGCGAATGATTTCATCATAATCCTCTTGAGAAATGTCTCCCTTCCCCATCAAATTTAAAGTTTCTATCCATTCATCTTTCATTCCTTTAATTAAGATGGCTTTTAGAACTTCTTTTGGTAATGTGGGGTGAGGAGATCTCTGCAAATTGTAGTGAAACCATTAGACATATTCCTCTAGTGTTTCATTATCCTTTGTAGACATCGTAAAGATTTCATCTTTTAATTCCCTAGTCCTACAATAGTCTTGATATTTTGTGAGAAAAGAAGTTTTCATGTCATCCAAAGAGTTAATAGTGCACCCACCTAAACCCATGAACCACCTCAAAGCTACTCCTTTTAGGGTAGAAGGGAAAAACTTTAGTTTTTTAGGGTCAGTGCTATAATCGTATCCTCTACACAGGACATCAAACTTGAATAAGAAAGTGTCTGAATCCTCTGTGGTCATTCCATGAAAGTTTGGGATTTTTGCAAGGGAATAGCTTTCATCGGGGCATTGGCTAGTGGGTCAACTATGGGGTATTCCAATTTCAAGGTCTAACCTTGAGGTGGTTGATTCGCCATTTGGTCGAAAATGTGCCAATATACTTCAGGGACTTCAGGGGGTGCTATTTGAGTAAGTGGAGTATTATCAATCCGAGATGTTTTTGTGGCACTGCCCAGATCTAAGATCACAAGACATCCTAGTTCAGACAATTGTGGCTCTACCTTAGAAGTTCGACTAGTTTCTCCCTCTCATTCTCTTAGATTACACAATTTTCCCTCTTGTAAAGTATCAGAATGTAAATTTTCTGTAACCTGAAATCTCTGTTCAGATCCTCCGGTTTGGCTATGAATCTTAGTGTAGGCTGCAAATGGTGAGCCTATTGCTTGAGGGATTACAGTAGGGATGTTTCCGGATATTATCGAGGGTCATACTTGTTATCACTCTGATAATTCCTTTGAGGTAATAAGAAGGAAAAACCAAAGGTAACCACAATCCACTTTTGGAGATCAAGACCTAGCCTTCCTGATGCTCAGAGAGGGCTCTCTCTTTAAAATTTAACTTTGTTTTAGTTAAGATGTTTTAGGCTAGCTATGATTGTTCTAAGGGTATTTGATTTGTGTTTGAGATTGGTGGTGGGATCTGCTTAGACAGATGGATAAATTGATGTCTTTTAGACCATTGGGCTATGGAGTCAACTAATAAGGAAGAAAAACTGGATTAACTCATTAAAGGGGATGTTCTAAGGGTAAAATAGCAGAGTGCATTTCAGATGTTTGAGACAGAGAGGTGAAAGGGTTTCACTCGGGGGTGAGAGAGCAGTTAAGGGTTCTCAGACCTAGATAATGAATGAGGAAGGAAGGGGTAATCGAAATTAAAGGGAAGTTAAGAATCCTTTAACCTAGATTATTCATGAAATCAATCTAAACCAAAGAAAAATTAAGAATTCTTTAATTTAAATATCAGAAGAAAACATTCAAATGCTTAACTGTTAAAACAAAGTGTGATTTAAACAATTTCTAAAATATTATTCCTGTTATAGCATTTAGATTGAAACAGATATAATATTATGAATAACTTTTAGAAAAATGACAATAACACATAAAAATACTTGTCTGAAATTCGCTCAACACATGAATCCTTGGAAATGTCTGATCTTTATTAATCAATCCAGCTTGCTGGCTCATCAACTGATACAATAACCTTCTGGGTCTTCTTGATAAAAAAGTTTGTAGAAATGTCTAATAGAATCCACCCAACATACTTTCAATTATGAAGTATTTATACAAAAGTTTGTTACAAAATATCTCAAACTGATTTGAGATTTAATCTAGGAAAGAAAAATATCTTCTTGAAAGAATATAGAGACATCTATTGAACTGCTTCATGTTGTCCCTTTTATTTTGGTATTGATGGCTTTTTGGTTTGAATTTTAGCCCTTTATGCTGCTTTGTTGTTTAATCTTTCATGCTGGAAGCTTCATTTACTTTAGCCTTTCATCTGATACACTTTGACTCTGATACACTTTGACCTTGCTGATCTGTCTTCATCCTTTTACCATGTTGTTTTACTTTTACTGTACATTAACCTTTTTACTGCATATTTCTACAGTAAATTAGTTAATTTCTCCCATGCTTCAACATTAGGTAATTGGATTTTTAGCATCCTCCTATATATTTCATCTGCCTCGGTGTACTTGGAAAAAGTAGGCTTATTGATAAACAAGTGATTTACCTCATGCTGGAGGTAAAACAAGTTTTCAAATGTTTGGTAGAGTACTTTGCCTATTGGCAATGCCTTCATTGATGATTTATTCACCTAATCTTTTGCTATCTCTCTGATTTTCTTGTTGTAATCCTCCTGTGTCATGAGCTTGTCATTTATGACTAAGGGATTGGGTAATCCCTTCTCTCTCAAAATTTGGAACTTAGCCATAAATTTGTCTACTGCTAGCTGCATATTTTGACACTTATCCTCTAAGTTTTGCATTAAGTTCCTCTTGGAGAGGACCTTTCTAACCTCCAAAATTGTCTTTGTTTTGTCTTCTATTTCCAATTCCTGAAGCTCATACTTATTCTTACTATTAAGGAACTGGATAATTCTGGAAGCCTCTTCTGGCATTTCTCCTAATTCTTCTTTTACTCTTTGGATGGCCTCTATATCCATCTTTGCTAAATCTATCAGCTCAAAATCACCTGAATAGATGGCCAAATATCATTGAGAGAGTCAATGATATTGGCCCATAGTAGTTCCTTAGCCCTCCCAAGGGGTTCTTTCAGTGTTAGGTCCTTCTCCATGGCTTTCAATCTCTCACTCATCCTGGTAGCTTTTTGCACTTCTTCTTTGTGCATAATTTTAGCAAACTTGTAATCAGTTTCCAAGATTGTCACCTTTTATTTGAGCTTATTCATCTTTGTTGTCTGTATGGAAATTTCTTCCATAGCTTTAACCAATCTTGCTGCTTATTCAACTGATGTACCTGCTGCTGATGTAGATTTTGTGGAAACTGGTTGTGCTCATGTGGCCATTGGAGTTGTGGGAGCCAATCAGGCTGTCAATGTGGAAGGAACAACGATGGTGACTATTGGGATGACATTCATCGAGCTAGTGCCAATATCAGTTTTCTTTAATTGGATTAGGTTGTACAATTCCTTTTATGTTTCCCTCAATTGATCATTTAGTTTAAGGACTAAGTCCATCAACCCTTCATGTCTTGTTTGGCTTTCCAATACTTCTTCTGTCTGGGGATGTTGTAGTTGAGGTATCTTCAACTGCTTCTTAAGTGTTGCAATGTCATCATTCTTCCTTTTTATGAGTTGTTCAGTAGCTTTGATGTCTTTGGGATCATGTCCCAACTCAATTACCAAGTCTTCCAAAGACTTGATTCTGGTGTCTTTGGCATGTGAGGAGGCCTTTTCCAATAGATACTGGACTAAGATATTATTCAATGAATTCTAAAACTGATGGGCAGCTATGGATTTTCCTATAAGGGTGGAGTAAATCATTTCTCCAGCCCATTTATGTAATTCAATTTGGTTACTGGGATGAATGTCCCTTGCCAATACCTCAAAGTCCATCTTCTTGAAATCTGCTAATGTTCTTGGTTGTTGTATAGTTGGCTTTATAAAGGGCATTCGCATCTTTCCTTCCTTGATGTCAAAAGCTGACATCAACCTTGTTTGAGTGGTGGGTGTAAGTTTGAGATACTATGCAGAGGATTGTGCCTTCAGTTTCTCATTTCTCATTTTGATTTCCTTGAACTTGTCCTTAATGTCCCTATCTCTATCAGCAGGCTTACTAAATGAGGAGACTTCTACACTGAGCTGCCTTTCTAACATTTGAGTCTATGATGCAGATGACTCATGTGTTTCTCCAGATGGAGCGGTTCCCTTGATCGTGTCTAACTCAGTATTAGTTATTTCTACTGAGCCTTCTGTGTCTTCCTATTCTGAAACAAGATTGAGTCTTGGCCTTTTGCTCTGGCTGGCTTCATATTGCACATTTGAAGTGTCCATACCTGAACTGGAGGCTCCCTCTCTATTCCTCTTGGGATTCTTTTCCTCATTCTAAGGAGTCTGCAAAACAACAAGGGTACTCATGGTTCCTTCTTTCTCTGGTACCTGCAGGAATGAGCTTTCATCAAGCTGTCTCTCTAGATCAAACAAGGTATTTTCAACATCTACCTTTGTACTATCCCTGTCTATGAGAGTGTTTTCCAACCACTCAGATTGATTGGCATATCTCTCTATTTCTGGTATGGGGTGATGAATGTAAGGTCCCAATTTGACCTTTTGTCTTAGTTTGGTCATAAACCCTTGAGGGTCATACCTCCATATGAAACTATTTTGAAACTTCATTTGTTGCAGAATTTGATCTGCTTCCTCCCTTGCTTCTCTAGAATTGCAAATGAAAGGGCCTAACTGATTTTTGACCTTGAATTGAGTTCTTTTCTTGGCTGAGACAAAGTTGACATTATCAAAGTTCATTATCTGCCTATAATACTCTAGAGAAAATAACCTCATGGGGAGGTATTTGGGCAGTTTGTATGGGGCAAGTTGGCAACCATAGATTCTTATTTCGGTGTGATTTTGGTAAAGGTACCAATCTCCCACCTTACTTTGCTTGGACAATTGGAGAACTCTTTTGATTTCTTGACTTATCCTGGGTGGAGGGCTTCCTGTCAGCATGGTCATGACTGGATGGACAAAAGAGTCAATGAAGTCTGTATAGGTGTATGGTGATGAATACTTGTGGAATAATGGTGTCCAAAATATGACAGACCTGGGCTGGCCTCTAGTATCCAGCTTCTGGATGGTGAAGGGAAATCTATCTGACTGATAATACAAAAACATGTGGTATAGTACAGATGAGTACTTGAATACTCTTTCATTGTGCATTTTAGTAAATTGTTCATGCATCCTTTCAACTGTGAACTGGGAATAATTGTACAAAGTAGCAGGAGACTTTCTTGGGGTGAAAATGGACATGAAGGACATGATGAGCTCATCAAAAAATTCATCTGTGGTATAGCCTAGAATACATGAGATCAAGGTTACAATTTTCTTTCCCCTTTCAGAGAAAATGGTAGAAACATATGGAGGGGCACCTTTTGGAATGTGAAGCTCTTCTACAATCAAAGTTTGGAATATTTGGGCCATCTAGATGGACTCGGTTTGGTATAATGGTATAAAAAATCCCCAATGGAGAGTTGGGAAAAGTTTGGACCTGGTTGGACTTGTAAAATTTCATTGATTGATTCAGTTGTGATAGTAAACAAGACTTCTTGGTCAGGGGACATTATAACTCTCTAGTTGGGAATGTAACATGCATGGCACATATGGATAATCTCAGGAAAGATATGTACTTGTGGAAACTGGTATTTGGGCAAATTGGAGTCCCAAAGGCCAATGTCATCAATATGGTTTAGATATTTGTCCTTACTCAAACAATGAATTTTGAGCAGGACTTCATAGGCACTTGTGTCTTTGATTTGAAAATCCTTGTCCGCCAGGGGAAGGTGGTCAAGGTCCAAATGGGGGGTCGTGACAGGTTTGACATCCATGGCGATAGGGGCAGCCATAATTCAGTTCTTGTGGATTTGAATTTGGAAATACAGGTTTATTCAAAGGTTTTGAAGGAAACTCAGAAGCTTTCAGAAGGGTTTGGGTATGCGCTTTAAATTTAAAGTAATTTCAATTAATTTTACTTAATTAAAATACTTTAAAGACTGAACATTTTAAAATTGAAAGGGTTGTCTGGTAATTTGTCTTCAAATACCTGGAATTTGGGTGAATTGACTTCAAATTCGGTGTTCTCGGCAACTGCAGAAGTTTGAATGGCTCTGGTATGGACTGAGAGGTTGATTGGGGTCTCTGCAACTTCTTCAAGAGTGAAATTTGAGTTCAATTGGTGATTTCAACGTTTGCAGGTGTCGCAATGGTTTGCAAAGGTTCACAAAGAAAATGAGTGAAATAGGTGAAATAGGACTTCTCGGCCTTTTTATTGAGCAACGGTTACTTTTTGGCGGGTAAATTACAAATGGACAGTAGGCGGTTTTTCGGGTTGGGTGAGGAAATGGTTTCCCAAGCCATCGCACCACTTTTATGGAGGAGGCAGTATTTTGGAGGGGTCACCCGATCTATGTTAGCACTTGACACGTAGCAGATGGGGGACCAGGAAAAACCACTTTATTAGGCAGGTAAAGGTCAAACATCGGGTGAACCCGATATGGTTGTGGACCGTCGAATGTGGGCGCTGATGATCGAACGATAGTCGGGTTACAGATGTGCACGGATGAAATGGGCAGAGGTGTCGGGGGACCCCTGGGCTTTTATCCTTGGTGGTTTGTGATTATTTAGGAGTTAATCATAGGATTAATTGATCGAGCGGGGTTTAATGATGGGATTATCTTAACTTTACAAAAAATTGGTGAGTTAAGAGGGTTTTGTCGGGGATATGGGGTAAAGTATAATTTATTGCTAAACTAAGGGTTGGGGTACTATATACAAGATTTAATTATATATGGGAAAAGGTATATAGGGAGCTATAGTATTATGTTAAAAATTAATATGAAATGAGATGAGCGGAGTGAACATACCACTAAGAATAAATGTAATATTTGCGCATTTTATTCACATACACTTTATACTTAGGATAAAATCCTTTTGTGGGTATTTTGAATGAAATGGAATTTAACATGGGGTTGTTTATTTTTCATAGGCAAATGGAGTTTAACCTTAGGAAAAGGGGTTTTATTACGGTAATGAAGGGAAATGAATTTTATGAAGGGAATTCTAACACTTGATGTCCATAATTCATTAAGTTGAGGGTCCGGTCCCACCAAAAGTCAGAGATGAAATGAATGAGGGGGAGTTAATTAAATCAACGTGTAAACCATTGTTTTTGCTTTATTAACTGCTCATGCACATTGAAATATATAATCAAGCATGATAAATGTGTTTTTATCCATTTAACTTTATACTTCAACAACCTTTCTTCTACTTACCCTAACATTTTTTCTTCATTTATTTGGGTTCATTTAGGCTAGCAGAGCCTTATCATTCATTTTTCTTTTGAAAAGTAAACTATCTTATATCATCCAAGGGCTCAGATTAAATTCATGAGCTCCTCTTATTTTCTTTATCTATCTAATGATATGCCAAGATTAAACTGTTTGGTCAGAGTTTATTCTCTAACTATAAACATAAAATTCAAAGCATGAAATAGTCAAGATTACGCAGTTTGACTACCATGGGTTGTGGCATGTATGACAAGCTGCACACAACCATTATTTAAGATAGTAAAGTAGTAAAATAGTAGTGGCATTTAGACTTGCACACTTTCATGATCTGTTTTTGTTTTTTTGGGGTTCATATATTTTCATTTTTTGATCTTTTCTTATTCTTTTTGTCCTTTGATATTTCTTTTAGGACATACCCTCTTTACATTTTTAATTTTTAATATGGAAAACATTTGCAGAAAGCAAATGTATGTACAATATTACAAGTCTTAACCTTAGCCAATTCAAAATTATGAATCCTTTCACTATAGGACTCTAACACTACTCACAGTTGATATTCTGCTTTTTTTACGATTTCGTCTATAAAAGTTGATCTCCCAAGGTTCACTGATCCCTTGGGTTTTGCGGATTTAGGTGGGGGGTTATGATCTTTTTCTATCTTTTTATTCCTAGTCATTCATAAAACCCCTACTCCTATTTAACCTCTATGAATTTGCTGAAAAGCAGGCTGATGAGCAAGCACTTTACTTGCTGGTTATGCAGGTTCTTACCTCTCATTTTTAAAACCCAATTCTTTTACAACAAGAAAAATGAAAAACAAATCACTTTGAAACACTCTCCCCGGCAACGACGCCAAAATGTTGGTGCATTAAGATGACTATTTAAAGAAACCTTAATACCTACATTAGTTATCAAACTAGGGCAAGTCTGTTTATTTCAAGAGTGTTCAACATTGTCTATGCAAGTGAATTCAAAGGCTAATTCATAATGAAATTATTGGGAATCGTTGCAATGATTAATATCTAATTCTCGAAGTTCAATAAAAAATAATTCTGAAAGAAATATTTAAAAAAATTTCAAATCTTCTTTAATAAATTATGCAGAGAACTAAAATGGAACGCAAGTAAAAGGAATCACTCTTAGCAAATCTTAACTAGTGCAGACAATAATCCGTTCAACATGAAGGAAATTTCCAGCAAATGAACTACAAGTAACTATTCAAACATCTTACGGAAAGCAATCAACTATAATCTTAAGACCTCTGATAACACTACTTCAGAATGAATAGCAATCAAAAACTTAAACTAACATGACCAATTTGGTAAACATTAACATGCAGATGTAAAACATAGCAAGATCTAGAATCTAGTTTGAACGGCAAAATCAAATCATAATAATCAATACTTGCAACAATCAAAATAATTCTAAGTTCATGAACTAATAGTAATAAACAATTGTAAGAATAAATAGAAATAAATATGACATAATTAAAGTAGTAAATCTCCTATCGACCAGGCCCAAATTCTCCAGAAGTCACTACTGAAAGACACTCAGAATGGGATTATAGGTAAAGCACAGTCTTCTTCATTAAACTTGATAATAGAGTTACAACATCACAGTAATGAAAGTACTCTCTTTTCATCTTTATATAACCTAGGAAAGACAAACAGATAAAAGAAAATCCTCAGGATTAGGAGATCCTCAACATTTTGCAACCGACAATCTGATTTCATCACAAAATAGAATTGGTTCTCCTAGTTTTCCACTGTCCTTCGTAATCGAAACGTTGTCCCTTTCCTTTCTTGGTCACTGATGTTATGTCATTTGAACAACGATCGTTCAATTCATGTTCCTGCTTATAAAGATAGCGAAAGTTAGTTTTTCATGCCAAAATTTACCCAATTCGTTAATGATCAGTTTTATCCAGCTTCTACAATTGTTTCTTCTGTATTTATTCCTAAAACGAAGATAACACATAAAGGCGAATGATTAATTAAGCTAATATGAGGATAAAACATACATTTTCTATGACCCAACAATAAGGAAGTCCAAGAGTCACCAGGTAGTTGAAAGGTCATGAGGAAGCCCAAGAGTCAGGGGTAGGTCAAGAGCCACCCTCATTTTATAAATACACCCTCATGACACATTGTAAAGGACTTTTAGCTGAGGACTTTTTTTGGGACAATATTGTTTGAGAGAACTTATGCTCTTCTAATTGATGCAAGGAGTAATTGTTATGTTCCACTATTGGATTCCACAAATATTTTATGTCGTAATGCCATGAGTATTTTTTGCTTGATGGATCAAATGTTCCTAAGAGTTCTTTGATACACAGTATGTTCATGTGTTGTCTCGTACTACAAGCCTTGTTTTGCTACACGTGGATGGTATATGATTTGCGAAATCTATGCTTATATTTGTTAAACACACATGGGTAGCAATAGAATATGAAGGATAAAACATGAGAATACCATTTTTATTAACAAATGATTTACATTTATAGTACATGTTGTGACCATTGGGTTTCACATCCCAAGGTCTCTTGGACTCCTTTTGTCCATTCGGCTTCCACACTAACCCATTGAGGATTAGGTGTCCAACATTCCCCCCGTTAATCCGAAGGGTTATGTATGAGTCCAAGAAGAGAGCTGTAATACAAAATGTGCAGAAATGCATGGCAACACTAGGCTGAATGTGCTCTCTGAAATGTTGGTATAAAGGGCGGTGGTTTAAGGATGACCACCAACACTGGAATGCTTAGTGCAGTTCCCGAAACTCTTCCAAAACTGGCAAGAAGCTGAAGTCTTCTATTAGAGGAAGTGCTCCTATTGTTTTAAAGAGGGAAACCTTCAACCATGAAAGGGAGGTCTCACCTCGCATAAAAGGGAGAACTTTAACATAAAAAGGGAAGTCTCAACCTGTGATGGTTTAAGGATGACCAACAACTTTGGAATGCTTAATGCAATTCCTAGAACTCTTCCAAAACTGGCAAGAAGCTAGAGTCTTCTGCTAGAGGAAGTGTTCTCATTTTTGTTCCTGGAATTCTTTCGAAACTGGCAAGAAGCGGAAGTCTTCTACTAGAGGAAGTGTCCCAAATTACCAACTGAAGGCATGCTCAGGGGCATCCTTGTTTCTGGCTACAACTCTGAAACTGGTGTGGCAGGTTGTGGCTCAGGCTTGCTTGATGTGGCTTTGAAGCTTTTAGATGACCATCATTTCCCCCCTGTCAGATACAAGGTGAGATGATGGAGAAAACTCAACTGCAAGACTGTTCAATACTCTGGAACAAGTTCTGACATGTGTTTGGAATATTTTCTTGGTTGTTGATGCCCATTTCCAAGAAGCGATCCATCTAAGATGAATCTTTGTTCTTACAGGACGTTTGTTTCTGAAGCATCTGTGTGAAGAATGGGTGGTTTTATGATAGTGCTTACATGGATGAAGATCAAAATAGTGATGTTTCAAATGGCCAACTCGGTCACAGTGTTGGAATTTCATGATCTGTTGTTGTTGTTGTTGTTGTGGAAGAGGGGAAAAATCTAGAACAGCTGGATGTGAACTGTCATGAGGAGCAGCTAAACTGTCATGAATGAATCCAACACTCTAAAACTGAATGAGCCTGGCATAGTCTGGAATATGAAAGGACAAGTCCTTGTCATATCCAAGACCAGTTCTGTGCTTGTTGTGGACAAGCTGTTCCCAAGGTCTGATGATGGGCTTGGGAAGTGCAGACTGAGTTTCTGCATCTGCATGTACAACTGCTGCTTTATGGGAGTCTGTTTCAATCTTCTGAACAGAAACAAGTTCAGAATGATGACTCCTCTGTTTTAATTATTCTTGCTGTAATTGAGATTCAAGCTGCAAAAATTCAATCTGTTCTTGTGCATATTGTAGACATGTTTGAATTTCTGAGAGAGAGCCTTTGCTGATTTGGAATGTTTCATCAACAGTAGAATGTATAAGAGTTTTCATGAACTCTAATACTTTAGTAATTGTAGCCATTTTTCTCAACACTTAGAAATGCACCACTAGATGCTTGTTTTAGTATGAGTTGAGGTGAAAATGTACCCTAAATAATCACAATGCTTGCAACAAAATTCTAATACATCTTCATAAACATGTTAAACATTAGAGACCCATCATTCCAAGGTGCATGTATAACCAACATCGGCTTTAAATGCTCAACGTAGCACTCAACCATCAACACAATTCAATAACAATACTATACCACTCCAAAAGACATGATTTCACCGTATAGCCTTCAACGCTATATGTGAAGAGCACCTTCAATGAACATGTAAAGAGTGAGGACACACGAAGCATATAACCAGCACATGAACTACTGTACATTCACGCTATCCAATCATATAATACAACATATAGGAGGCATATATTCTCTTCCCAGCAACTCTTTTGTCACAAGTCAGCTTCAATGTACATAGAACACAAACCAATATATCTTTGCCAAAATGCAAGGATGAATATGGACTAAAACTCTTCCATTATAAAATCTTTCCCTGTGCCTTTGTAAGATAAATCTCACTAGCAAACATTATGCGTGGAAACTTGCCGAACCGTTCGTCCAAGAGTTTGCAGGTTCAGGTGCAGATTGAGATGTTGGGGCCTTCATCATTTCTTTAAACTTCGAAATGATATGTTGGATCTCGTCATTCACATTTAAAGCCTAAAAAGCATGGCCTCATTATCACCAGCTCTCTCCACCATCCTCTATATAGTAGATTGTGATTGCCGGCATACCTGTCCGTGTGGAAGAGGAAGAGTCGCCTCGAGCTACTCCAAAAGATGCCCTTGTCAGGAACCGCACTACGAAGCCCTCAAATGCCCGGTCATCTACAGTTCAGTTCAGTTCTCACGTCGGGTTCACCATTTTTTCTTCAATATTTAGCACTTCACAATTGTATATAGTGCAAGTAAAGTTCGGTTATAGATATACGGTGAAATGAGTGAACTTAGAAGTTCATACACCAGTCACAACCAGAGAAATAATAGCACAGATTTCCAAGGAACAGTGAACCTGATATAGCGCTGTCCAGAAATGCTTGTCTCCACTCCAGTCTTGGTCTAGATGTCTCGAATCAGTTCCAGAAGTAGATTCGACTACTGTAAGGGAAAATTCAGGTGCATGGGAGAGCGTGAACCTTCTTTGGATAATTGTCTAGTGATTAAGAATGGTGGGAGGTGCTTTCTTAGCACAACCTTAGAACTGATAAAGGAGTCCCCACAATACGCCTTTACCCAAGCGTCTCTATGAGAGGTGAAGAGCAACAAATCTTCTGGTTCAAAAATTTCTGATAGACACCACTCAAACTGGGATCATTGAAGGCATCACTTCCTTTCGACTTCTGAGAGCGGTTATGAGGTCTCAAAGATGCAGTCAAACGCATATCATATTCAATTCAACCCAGGTTCCACAACTTCATAGTTTAATCAGTGCACTGTCCGACAGTAGGTATAACATTCAATTCATTGGAGAGCCCAGAGCAGCCTAAATTGTTAAATGCAGAAAGCAGAGAACTCTTTGTCCAAAAAGGCAGAGAACAAATAATGCAGAGAACAAATAATGCTTTGTCTAAATGTAGAGAGAAAATAACGTAGAGATTTCAAAGATAGTGCTGCATCGACAAACTTGTAAGGCAGGTGCAGACTAACCATCAACGTATCAATAGAACCTCCGCATTTCAATAGAGCATAGGACAAACCCAGGTAATGCAGGCTGACAGAAAACGTTTGGATTTGTAGGCTGACAATTTTTTTTGTTGTTTCTATTTTCAAAGTGTAGATAGCACAGACAAAGGGACAATTCTGTATGTTAGACACACATGGAGAAGACTGAAGATGAAGGGCCAACAAACATCAAACTTGTCTTCGCTACACACATAGAGATTCGACGGGCGCGTGAATCTATCCAGCAAACTGTTGGATATAAATCAAATTAATCTACAGCAAAAATTTGATTTAAAATGAACATTCGAATGAAGCGCCTTCTGCGAGTCCGTTGCGCTGAGTGAGGAGCTGAATTCAGTGTCCAAAGAAGGAGCTTTAGAGAACAAAAAGGCAAAGAAGAGAAATCTTTCCAAGAAATGGTCTGTGGCCTTCGGAGCTATCACGTTAACTGCACATCACATCTGGTCGTGGCCGTTGGACATTATTTCGACGACCTAGTGTCATTCTCACTCAGCCCAACGGTCCAAGGTTCGAATCAAAGAGAGGCACACTGCAACGCAGTTCTTCTACACCTTATCAGCATAAAATCTGAGAAAACTCCAAAACCTTCTTTCAATACACTGCTATACATAAATCACTGACTCAACCCAAACCCATAACGATTAATACATCAGCACATATATCATTTATCACAAGTGCACACAGAGATGGAGGCACGGGATATACGATAGAGGCCACAAATCAAACTCAACAACTCTCACGCAACGGAAATTTTAACAACCCAAAAGTTACCGAGGACCGCGCTTCCCGCTTCAGTTGTTTGATCAATACCCAAGACTATACAAGAGCAATGTAAATATATGGCAGCGTACCAAAACAACGTTCAATGCATGTCACTTAACACGATTTACATGCCATGAACATCGTTTAATAAGACCAGTGTTAATACAATACTATGAACAGCGTTAATGCTTGTATACCAGCGTATAGCCAAAAATTTCAACGTATATATCAGTGCTTCTAGAATATTACTGTAGTCTAGATTGTCAAATTGCAGGTCGTCCAGCCAATCTCAAGGGCATTCAACTCAGCAATTCAGAGGGATTCTCCAGGCCAGCACTAAAATTACCATGTCAGGACAACGTTTCTTTTATGAAACGTTTATGAACAGTCAAGATAGCCAGAGAGCGCAAGTAATGCAAGGGTCAGGACTGTAAAAGACAGAGGGCGCAGGTAACGCAGAAGAGAGTCTTAAAATAGCCAGAGTCAGGTGCAGCATATACAGTGCCAGAGGTCAAGTAGTTAGGTAGAAGAGGCAGTAGATTTCTGGCAGACAATGAATTAATGGAGCGTTACAGGTAATGGGCAGAACTGGCAGGTCTGCACACAGTAAAATGCTTTATAAGGTGGAAATTCTACTCAATTCTGATTAGGAGAAAGGCAGAACTGACATATATATAGAGACCACAAAACAAGTGGCTCAAATTGGAGCAGGACCAGCAATCGCCTGCTCTGATACCATGTTAAACACACATGGGCAGCAATAGAATATGAAGGATAAAACATGAGAGTACAATTTTTATTAACAAATGATTTACATTTATAGTACATGTTGTGACTGTTGGGTTTCACATCCCAAGGTCTCTTGGACTCCTTTTGTCCATTCAGCTTCCACACTAACCCATTGAGGATTAGGTGTCCAACAATATTGGTGAATTGTTTCGTTGATATTGGCATAATATTATCATTGACTGTATGTTTACTTACACTTATAAATGTTTGATTACTATGAACTGCTTTATAGTTGTTAAGTGGTTTATTTTATGGACATGAGTATTATCTAAAGCCTACTAACAATTACTTTATTTAAGGTTTATGTTGTTTATAATCTGTCTATTCATGGTATGCACATTATAAGATGTTTTTCGATTATTTCCTTGTATTTATTGAAGTTCATGCATTCAGTTGAGTCTTTATTCCCTTTTTTCCGAAGCAAACTCAAGTCATCTGAGCGGAATCAAGGCCTAAATACTGGACAAGATCCCTAAATCAAATGGTGCAGGGTCTGTTACACTAAAATTTGTCACCATGACTATTTGCAGTTAGTATGGCTCTATCAACTGTCATACTATCCTCCTTGGCAAGTCTCATACCTTTGCTCCTCATGTCAAACACCAAGAAAGAGAGAAAGTCCTTAAAAAGTCAAATAACTCTGGTTACGCAGTTTCTCTTAGCCTTACCTGCTTGTACGCACCCCAAGTTCACAATACCCTTGTACTTGTATGCTCTGTCTGTAAAGGGGTGGGTGCGTACTCCTGTAAAGGTCAAAAGGCGCAAGTTTCACTTCAAAAAATTTACTTGTGGTCATTTCTAGAGCATTCTAGAAGATGGTTTGACGTGGATTGGGCGCCTCTAGATGGTTCATGCATCCCTATGTAAGAGGAACTTATTCCATGAAGAGGGGAGCTATCCCATTGAAAGAGGGGCTTATCCCATTCATGGTGGACCTGATTAACTTCCTCCAAAGCACTATAAATATAGGCATTGGGCCAGAGGGAGGAGAGGTTGAAAGCTGAAGATTCCTAAGGGTAGATGCTGCTGGAATTAGGACTCTCTTATAGAGATTGAGAGGAGAGATTCCCATCCTTTCTTAGCTTCATTTGGAAGTGGGTGAGCTGATCAAAGTAAAGGAAAACTCTTGCTGGACCTTGGGAGGGACCTGCACAACACCAAGGCTCAGGTTGTAATGGTTTCTTTTGTTTCCACTTAATACAATTAAGCTCATGTTTCTCAACAAGTTGTTATACATGATTTGTTTCATATACTCCTTGGTCTTTATGATGAATATGTGTTATTTTATGAGTTATACAGGTGCTATGTAATCGTTTGCTTGTTAGTGAATGCAGGTTTCGAAGAGAAGGAGGAGCTCATCCGGATCGGCGAGGCTGGACTGCTACAAAGCGTTGGACTAAAGGTATGTTATAAACACCTGATTACTTGTATTCTAAACGCATATTTAGGGAAAGATAGTGTTTAATTGTCTTGTTTGTCACTAGAAATCCTTAGCTTCTAGGGAGGTCGGTTTTGTCCGCAAAATTGACTCTTTCCGCATGACAAAATGGCGACTCCGCTAGGGAACTCCATTGATGTGAATGATTTTTCCTTTGTGTGAAACTTTGATTTGAGATAAGTCGTTTTCTTTCTGGTTTTTGGCTGTCTGACTGTGTATTTGGGTGGCTTAGCTTAGGGTTAAATTAGATTTTAGTTTTTCTTGGTTTTTCTAGAAGTACGCAGCCTCTGCATTAAGCACAGTGCGTACCTGTACGCACTGCAGCTTTGTGCACAGAGCGTACACGCACCTGTGCAAACAGGTTGCCTGCGTACCCTGTCAAAATTGAGAAAATTTCAATTTTCTCCTTTTTGCCTCTTAGATTTTGTTTATAGGTTGTTTTTACTGCCCAGATCCACTGGTTACCTGCCACAAATCTTCATCTAAGCTTGTTTCATCAGTGTCAAGAGTTTTAGTGGAATTCGTAGAGGTTCTAGCCTTAGGGTTTGATTTTTGCATTGGTCCTGTAGTGACTTTGGCTTTTGAAGTCGTAAAACCTTGGATATCCCTGGTCTTTGTAGTCTTCTTAGGAGTCGGACCTTTCATAGAATCCACCCTTGTGAGACACCTACCTTTGTTTTGTCTCTTTGCCGAATCTCGAAAAAGTTTGTTGATTGAACTAGGAATTTCATTTTTAAGAAAAAGAACAAAAGATTTTGATTTTTGTTTTTGACTAGTTTTTTATTCTACATTAACTAGTCCTTAGTTAAATCATGACTGAGTAAAACATCCTAGGATCATACATTGTAGGTTTTGGCCTCATTAGATTTGCTTATTAGGTGAATTTATCTTTGATTTGCTTTTAAGTAGAATTGATTTGATTGTCATAGATTTTTTAAAATTTGATTTTTGATTTTTATATGCTTTGTTAAGTAGGAAAAAATCCCAAAAATCTCTTTTGAAGGAAAGATTGCTTAGGTAGCATTTGAGTCTTTGAAAAGAAAAGGAATTTTCGTGAAGTAATTAGTGGTCATGTGTTGTATGCTTTGGAAAAGATAAGGAGATTGTTTCTTTGATTTTCATTGCCAAGAAAGTTGTCTTTATATCAATTTTGCATTCTCCAACTCTCTTAGCTAAGGAATTCATTGAAAAAGAAAATTAGTATAAATCATCCTAAGTGCATCTTTTTAGTGGATTTAAGTCGAGCCTACACACCATCAGTTTCATCTCTGCTACCTTTTGTCTTAAAGAAAAGCCATAAAAATTAACGCTTAAAGTAAAATCAACTTAGTAACTTTTTATTTACTAGGGCTCTGAAACACCAATATAGATCAGGCTAGTGTCTTGGAGTAGGAGAGTAATTAACTCTCCAAGACAGTAAAACCAAACAAGTAGCTCATCTTGTGGTAGGATAAATCCAACTGTTTCATTTGTACTCTGGGAAAACTCCTCTTAAAGGAGAAGCACGAGACCGTGTCCAAACCAGTGAGGGGATCAATCCTCCTTCATTGGGAAAGACGCCAGATATGCATGTACTACAAATGGTAAACCTCAGATTATTGTCGAGGAGCCTGGGGTCACTTGTCGGTAAACCTTGGATTATTGTCAAGGAGCCGGCAAGGGGATTGAGCTTGTTACTCTGCCCTTGCGTGCTATCGGGTCGTAGACTGTTCCCCCAGGTATATTTGTTGCTGTTGGTAACCTTAGTGACCATTATCTTTAGGATTCTACCTGAGGTGACGGTGGAGGGAAGATCCCACTGTACCTGGAGCAGACGTCGGCTAGACTCACTTGGATTTTCCGGGGGGTTCACTTCACTCGAGATGGTTAAAGTGGAGGAACTTGTGCCGGTCTATTCATTAAGCAAGTTGCCGGGGTAACTGTTCCACCCACCACTTCTGTACTGAATTCAGCAATGTTGGGCTTCATCACCAACTAGTGTTTTCAGTCCGGAAGGCTACTGTTTGTGTATGGTTTGACGCCCTAGATTCTTTAGGCGTGTGATTAGAACTTGTTTGGTTCTTTAGAGACTTTAGGCGGTTTGCTTTGAGATTTTACTTTGTTTGCGTGTGCAGTAGTTAAAAGTTTTTAACTGTGGCTGAATTACCGAGACAGTCCCGTAGACTTCGGGGCCAGTCTCCTGAGATTGTTATCATGGCCAATTTGTTGAGGAAGTCCCGTAGACTTCAGGGCGAACCTCCTGAAGACATCCCGGGTCATTACGAAGGTTTGAAAGTCCTTGTAACTCCTAGTGGCAGTAAAGTAGGTTCACCCGAAGAAGGAGAGTCTTTGTTGGTAGTCCATCCAGATTACCAAAGTCTAGAAACAGGTCATAATCCTGAAGCTACTGCAGTTTCCGAGCTTGCTGGTAGTTTTTCATCTACTAGTGATATAGGCGAAGAACCTGAAATATCTGAACCTGTTACTCCAACTTCTAGTGTTCCTGATTCACCTAGGGTAGAAAGAGTCATCACCGAAAATCTTCCTTCTAGTTTGATAGCTATTGAAGAACTTGCTCCAGAAGAAGAAATAGGCGGCCCTATCCCTGAAGATCAACCTATTATTGATCTAAGGGAGCGTGAATCCATTTTTTACAGTCCACCTAGAAGTACTACTTGGTATCTTTCATTAACTAATTACTTGGACAACTCAGGGTCAAGTTTTTCTCCAGCTCGTACTCCTTATCCACCCGGAGGTATTTATACTCCTGTAAATATGTCTGGTTAGTCATCTATGTTTACTCAATCTCCTGAATCTTTCTTGTATGGCGGTCCTTCTATTCCTGCTGGGTATCAGTCACTTTCTGGTACTTTTGCGGGAGCATCTCCTCAACCCATTGAACATGGGTTATTAACTGGAAACAATGGTAATAAACCGTTGGGCGTAGGAGACATTTATATGATGTCAAGTTCAATTCCCGGTTCTCAACCTCAAGGTGGTGAATTACCGCCTGGGGGGCAGCCTCAATTAACGCCTGGGGGGCAACCTCAAGGTACACAAATTGCATCTGGGGGGCAACCTCAAGGACAGTATGTACCCATGGTACAGTACATTCCTCAAGGTCAACCCCAGCCTCAATATGTACCCCAAGGCCAACCTCAGTATCAATTTATGCCTCAAGGTCAACCCCAGTATCAGTACTTACCTCAAGGGTATCTACCCCAAGGTCAGTACTCGAGTCAAGGTTATCAACCACCCCAAGGTCAATCGTATATTCAAGGTACGGGAAATGTACCTTTCAATTATCAATCCTACCCTCAATCCGGTTATGGATCTCAATATCCTCAACCTGTCATGGGTCAATACCCCAGAATGAACATAGTGTGGGATCCTTCGCAAGTTCAACAAGTGTTGCAGCCAAGTGTACAGTTGTCATCTCAAACTGAACAACCTTTAGTTTCTGGTCCACCCCAGCAACTAGTCTAGTCTAATGTTCAAACTTCTGTACCTTCGGTAGTTACTCAGTCGCCCATTGCACCTAGTACTCCATCTCAAACAACTGCTGCAACTACCACAACATCTGTTCCATCCACCACACTTACTTCTGGAGTATCGACAGCTCCGCTTTCTACTATCTCTGCCACTACTCCTCAGACATCTTTACCATTGTCTGGATCCACGATTCAAACTACGGTTCAGATACCTATAGGACAGCCTGGTTTAAGTACAGTTGTCACTAGTCAACCATAATTTGTTTATCAACCGTACCAGGGACAGTACCAATACGGGCCTGCTGTCCAGCAACCGGTTTACCAGTATCAACCGTATCCTAAGTACACTTATCAACAACCACAGCAACCCCAGTACGGTCCGGTTAATCCTGGTTTTCCGGGAGGATACAATATCCCGAATGCGATTCCTATTCCAAGTTATCCTAGATATCCTCATCCTCGGACTGGTCTTGTGACCCAGAGTTTTAGGGATCCTAATCGGCAATTACCATTTATCGCAACTTTAGATTTACCAGACTTGACGTGCCTAACGAACGATCCAATAAATTATCTTCCGTTCTGGCCGCCAATGCCAAATAAGTTGCCCAGTGACATACCCAAGTTCGAAGGTAAGTCTGGAGAGGATCCGTCAAATCATGTGATGACTTACCACCTCTGGTGTGCCTCAAATTCTATCTCGGATGATTCGATCCGTTTACGTCTTTTCCAGCGTACGCTCATTGATCTCGCGGCCAAGTGGTACATTGAGTTACCACGGGCCTCTTTTTATAATTTTAGTCAGTTAGCTACCTCGTTCTTAACTCATTTTCAGTTGCTGGTCAAATATGATAATGGCACCGAGTTACAAACTTCATTAAAACAGTCGACGTCCACTTATATTTCCAATCATATTCATGAATGGAGACGTCGAAGGCGATTAGTGAAAGTTTTTATCCCGGACCAAATCTTAGCTGAATGGTTTGTTAAATAATTATTACCGAAGATTACTGAAGATGTAGCTAAGGCCGGAGTAGTTACTAAGGAGCAAGTGATTGCTCAAGCGCAGTACCTTGACTTAGTTTACACTCAGTCAGGTACGTTACATGAAAAGATCCCAGATCTTCCAAAGTCAAATCAAATCGTTGCTGCTCCTTCGAGATCTCATACTGCTGATGGCATGATTGGTACAGTGAATACTAAAAGCAAGAAGAAGTCTTCAAAGAATTCTTAGCCCATTATAACCTTACTAGACTCCCCGACAGGAGAATCTTCTGCCGAAGTTTCCGCTGATATTCACGCTATAGAGTCATCTACGGCTAAGTCAAAAAACGGTGGGAAAAAGAAAGGCAAGAAGAAGAATAAAGCAGACAAAACTCCAAAGGAGAAAACAGAAAAGTCGGAAACCAATGATGAAAAGCGCAAGCCTCGTTATCCTTGTCTCATTTGTGAAGAAGATCATTTTACAAGAGATTGCCCTCATCGGGCCGAGGTTGCGAAAATCGTCAAGGGTTCCCAAATTCCTGCTGTCTTGAAGGACCCATTTTCGAAAGATAGCAAAATGATAGGTTCTTCCTCGAGTGCCACTGCAGAACCCATATTGATGATGTCTCATGTAAGGATTGCAACTCGGTCACACGATTACGGTAGTAAAAGTCCTGTTGATGGATCGAAAGAAGCATAATCTTCTCAGTCAAATCCATAAACCTCAGCTCCCGGTTCCGATCCACTACAGATCGAGAAACCTAACCTGGACTTAGTAATCAAACCGCCCGCCAAGGGTGTACTTCGAAGGTCTGCTTTCAATCCACATGTGAGAGTGGCCCAGAATTACAACATTGTTAAGGATTTAGCTGTTTCACTCTCAGCAATGTCAGCTTTAGAAGTGCTGCAATCATGCCCAGCACAACGAAAATTACTTTTGTTGGCTATAGGAGCTGTTGATGTTCAGGACCCGAACCTGATAATCTTTGATCTAGAAAATAGTACACCGCGTTTACCTCATCAAATGGCTTTCCATATCCCAGTGATAGTAAAAAACAGGCCTATTCATCGGACTGTAATTGATGAGGGAGCTTCCACGTGTATTATGTCGATACAATGCTGGAGATCGCTTGGTTCTCCTTCACTAAATCAATCCCCGACAATTCTTAAGGCCTTTGTGGCCGTGGGTTCCATCCGTTTGGCATTCTACAGGATTTGCCTATAGGGGTTGAAGGAAAAACCATTAGTCTGGATGTGGAGGTGGTTGATGCCCCTCTAGACTACAACCTTCTCTTGGGTCGAAGTTGGTCTTACGCTATGACAACGGTCGTTTCATCGGTCTTCAGAGTAATAAAGTTTCCACATAATGGCAAGATCGTAACCATAAACTAGTTGGCTTACTTTTCATCCGACCCAGCCTCTTCAGAGAGTATCCAGCATGTCGGTAAAATGACTATCCCTTATAAGGATGTTGGCGTAGGATTAGTTAAAGATGTCGGTTTACTGGGAACTTTTCCTTTTCCTCCAATCACCGCCATGTCTTCGTTTGCATCCATTCATATGATTACATCAGACACCATTGTTTATGATGATCCTTGGATCGTTCCTTCTGAATCTGAAATAGACTCATTTGGTAATGTTATGCCTTTGAGTCCATATGAAATTGCTTATGAAGCCGTGCAGTCTTTTGCCGACCCGCGTTCAACCAAAGTCGACCAAATGAATGTGGTCCATGAGGAATCACTTTTCACGTCAACCTCGGAGTTAATAGCGTTTCCTGAAGTTGTGTCATCTGACGAACAACTTTGTGAAGTCCTGTGTGTAGACGATTTACCATGGGAAGATCTCCATCATAGATCTTCGTTTTTACCTAAGGATGATTGTTTTGAAAACGATTTCTCATCAGTTTTTACAGCTGAATATGTTAAAGAAGCTCAGAGTCCAATGAAACATCCTGATTTAGAGCTGAATTTTGGAAACATCTCTCACAATGTTCCCATTGACATTTCAGTCAAGCCCGGAATCATTGAAAACATTCATATAGGTGCCTCGTGTTCAGATGACGAAATTCAGATATACAAGGCCCTATTTCAAGAATTTCGCGATGTGTTTGCCTAGTCCTATGAGGAAATGCCAGGAATTGATCCCGCGATTGTTGTCCATGAGATTAAAAATTACCCAGACGCTAAACCCGTCCAGCAACGTTTGCGTCAGATTCACCCACGAAAAGCGGCTGCAATTAAAGCAGAAGTTGAGAAGCTGTTGAAAGCAGGTTTCATTTATCCGATCCCGTTAACGGATTGGGTATCGAATATTGTTCCGGTTAACAAAAAACAGGGAACAATAAGAATATGCATCGACTATAGGGATATCAATCGTGCTTGTCCCAAGGACAACTATCCAACACCCTATATCGATCAAATAATTGATGATTGTGCCAGCAGTGAAATATTTTCCTTCAATATTCTACCTGCTGATCAACCAAAAACGGCTTTCATTTGTCCATGGGGGACATTTGCTTATTGCAAATTACCTTTTGGGCTTAAGAATTCCGGAGCCACTTTTCAAAGGGCGATGTCTTATGCGTTTCATGACATCAAACACATTGTGCAACCGTATCTCGATGATTTGCCTGCTCATTCATTACATCGAGTTGATCACCTTGTCCATTTACGAGCAATCTTCATGAGGTGTAGGCATTATCGTATACGGTTGAACCCACACAAATGTGTCTTCTGTATAGAAGTGGGACGATTGCTGGGATTTGTAGTGTCAAAAGCCGGCATTCGCGTTGATCCCTCGAAGGTAGAAGCTATCATCAAATTGCCTCCTCCTTCGAGTCTTCACCAACTCCAAAGTTTGCAGGGGAAAGAAAACTTTTTACGCCGATTCATCTCTAACTACGCCGAGATTACAAAAGGTTTTACCCGGTTGTTGAAACAGAATGCTCAATTATCTTGGGATGAGATTGCTCAGAAATCGTTTGATGCACTCAAGCACGCGTTGACCCATGCACCGTTGCTGCATCCTCCCAACTACAACCAGGATTATTTTTTGTACCTCGCCGCTGCTCATTCCACCATTGGAATGGTGTTAGTACAGGAAGATGAACTCGGAACGGAACATGTGATATATTATCTTAGTAGGACGTTAAATCCCACTGAGCTCAAATATTCACATGTGGAGAAATTGGCCTTGGCGGCCGTTCAGGCTGTCCAACGTTTTCGTCACTACATTCTTCTCCATAAAACTACAGTCATTTCGGATTGCAACCCTATGATTTACATTTTGACTAAACAATTACTAGGGGGAAAGTACTCTAAATGGATTGTTATCCGGCAGGAGTTCAACTTGGAATTTGAAAAATCCAAGTCTAAGAAATCTTTAGTTTTTGCAGAGTTGATGTGTGATTTCCCGCGTGCTGACATGGAAACTGTGGCAGAGGAACCCATTGCAGACGAATCTTTGTTTCTCATCAGCACTTTAGATCCGTGGTATGGGGATATAATCGTCTATCTCCAAACCCAATCCTTTCGGCCCGAATTTTCAAAGTCGGAACGTCGGAAAATTCGATTCCAGTCCCAACAGTACAAAATTATTGGAGATACTCTTTATCGCCGTGGGGCAGACTTGGTTTTCCGACGTTGCTTAACTCATAAAGAGGTAGAAAGGGTTCTAAATGACTGTCACTCTGGAGCGTGTGGCGGTCATATGTCTGGGTATGCCACAGCTCAGAAGGTGTTGCGTGCTGGCTACTTCTGGCCGTCCATGTTTAAAGATTGTATCATTGCGGTCCGAAAATGCCACAACTGTCAAGTGTTTGATCGCAAGATGCGCACACCACCTGCTCCTCTCCACCCTATAATTGTCGTTGGTCCTTTTTCCAAATGGGGTATCGATTTTATTACATGTAACCCTCACTCGGCCGGGGGGCATGCGTATATCATCCTTGCAGTTGATTATTTTACTAAGTGGGCCGAGGCGATGCCTACATTCGAGGCAGACAGCAAGACAACTGCAATTTTCGTATTCAATCACATTATTGCTAGGTTTGTTGTCCCACAAGCGATAATCACTGACCATGGGCGCCATTTTCGAAACATTATGATGACAAAACTTACAGGCCAGCTTAGTTTGCGTCACGATAGTTCAACTCCTTATTATCCCCAAGCAAATGGTCTAGTTGAGTCCATCAACAAATTTTTAGTTATCATGATCCGACGAATCATTGGTATTCATCGGTCGAATTGGCACAACATGTTATTTTCCGCGCTTTGGGCATATCGAACCTCAGTGAAAACGTCAACAGGGTTCACTCCTTTCCAACTAGTTTATGGTTTGGAAGCTGTGCTGCCCATTGAATGCGAAATCCCGTCACTTCAAATGGCTGTCGAATTACTTCCAGCTACTTCCGAAGAGGAGAAGCGTTTATTATACTTAGCTCAATTAGATGAGACTCGACGTGATGCTGCATTGGCAATCGAGACTCATGCAAAACGAATGAAAGCTCAGTATGATCGAAATGTGACCCCTTGAAATTTTTCGGAAGGAGACCTAGTGCTATTATATGATCAAGCTAACGATAAATTAGGTGCTGGAAAATTCGTTCCTATGTGGCATGGGCCCTATATTGTCAAGCGAAAGCTAGCAAAAGGGGCCTATGAGCTGGTTGACTTTGACGGGGACTCTTTGGGTAAACCCAGAAATGGACTTTACCTAAAGAGGTATTATGCTTAAATGATGAGTGTGGAGATTTTAGTTAGATTAGGTTAGGTTTTTCTTTCTAGCTGGTGTGTTTGTTAGTTTAGACAGTGTGCTTAGCTTAGAAAGTGTGTTTTTCGTCGTTATTCTGCTTATCTTGGTTTTACCCTTGATGTTTGCAGATGTCGATGCCTCTCCAAACATACATTGGATTCACTGATGGTGCTTGTCGTAATACATGGAATATCTCTTCCGCAACTTGGGTTATCTATCCGCCCTCTGACGAGTTAGTTTCTATGCATGGGGTGAGCCTCGGTCAAACAACAAACAACATTGCAGAATACAGTGCAGTGATTGAGTTATTGTCTGAATCTATTTCATTTGGGATTCGGAGTTTGATAGTGAGGTTAGATTCTGAACTCGTTGTATTACAGCTTAATAGAGTGTATGCCATTAGAAATCCATTGTTATTAAGGTTATTTTTGAGAGTGCGTCTCTTGGAACGTGAGTTTGATTACATTGAATATCAACATATTCCAAGGTCTTTAAATACATTAGCAGATGCAATTGCTTCTCGAATGTTAGACAGACATTTGCGATAATCATACATGTAAATTTAAAAACATTTAATCACACATGTTTAACAAGATAAGCCGGTAATAATGATATATATAGATAGGAGTGTGTCAAAAATACATCGTCTTCGATCATAGGTTGCAAAACACCTTATGATCGGCAAAAATGATAAGTACAAAAAACAAAAATGTCACATGTGTCTACAAAAGAGATCATCCAATCACTGGTGATGATCTCTATACGACACCACTGCACGGGCTACCCTACACAAGAACCTCCTAAAAGGTCCTGGAACTCCAACTACATAGCGCTGAAGCCTGATAGGAATATCATCTATAGTAGTCTCTGGTATATCTGCCGTCAGACGCTCTAGGTCTTGTTCCAACTCGGCTAAGGTCTCTGTAGCCTCGTTCTGTGGGATCGGTGCCGGTGCAACTGGTTGTCTCCTCTCGAAAGGCCGGAGATTGGCTGGACACCGTGGGCCTACATCTGCATTTTGAAAATTGTCACTATCAGTTTTGAGATGATATAAAAACAAAAAAATATAGATAATTTAAAAACTTGTGAAAAATGAAGTACCTGTGTCATCCCACTGTTCTCCTGGTGGAAGAATCATGTCCGGATCACCACGAAAATTGACTCCGGCATAAGGAAAATCTTGTATCGAGAAGACCTGGTCCTCTAACCAGTGAAAGTACTCTGCTCTAAATCGGACAACCTCCGTGCCCTCGTCAGGATGACGGGCCATCACCGCAACCCATCGCATCAACTTAGGCTCTCGGGGAAGCCCAACCTCAACAGTGAGTTGTTGCGGGATCAGCATCGGAACCCTCTCTAGAGAAAAACTCACAACTAAAGGCCCATAACCAAAAGTCTTTAGTTGCCCGTTTTTTGCCCTAGTCAGTTGGCCCTTTAAATTGGCCAACACAGCATCACACCAGTTGAAAATGGTGCCTCGATAGCAGTCAATTGCCATCCGCATTTGGGACCCGGTGGCAATGTGAAAAGCGGCTGCTCCGCAAAGTCTAGTAACTGTAAAGGCAATTACCATAAGTTCAGGTCGGGATATCTTTTTAATCTCTATCCCCCTCTCCTGGTTTTGATTATTGCACCACTCTAGACGGAGACTAGCGATGGACTGGCCACCCGGCCTAGTCCCGGATAGAGTCAATTGTTCGCCTCTCTTGGGAAAACCAGTGAGAAAGTAAATATCTGAGGTCTCTATCTCGAGCTGGTGCCCTCCAATGTAAAAGCACTGATCCTGGACGTTCCACCTTTCAACCAGCCACTCTAGAAAGCGCACCTGGGCCCTCATGCTAGGTATGGCCCAGTATTTGTAAAGACCGCATGCCTTCAAAGCATCAATGGAAGGTTGGTGATTAATCGCGGCCAAATCAACATCTTTGTGTTCTCTTTCGCGCCAATCAAGCATGGTGGGCAATCTACACACCATAAAACATCTGTTAGAGTCCATAAAATTAAAAGTTTTTGGTTCATTTTGGAGAAATGGGGGTTTGAAAACCCACTCCGCGGTGTACGCAGCCCGCCTTTAGAGACAGAGCGTGTGTACGCAGGTTCTCTTAAGGCAAGCTGCGTACGCCCGGCATTTTCCCAACTGAGAAAATGTTGGGGTACGCAGGTCACCTATGGAGCACCTGCGTACCCCGAAAAGTGGACCTTGGAACCCCAAGGCCTCCAAAAAATGAAACTAAAGCTTAAAAACAAATTCTAAACCGATGGAAATGCAAGGGAGGATGTTGTAGAGTACCTGATGAGACGGCGTTCGATTTCGACGGTCGGATTCTCCGCAATGACCACGGGAAGTTTCTTGCCAAAAGCCCTTTTTCTCTCCTCAACAGTAAAATGGTAAAAATGAAATGGTAAAAGCCCTTTTTATAGGTTTTTTT
This sequence comes from Pinus tabuliformis, assembly GCA_031772625.1. Lineage (NCBI taxonomy): Eukaryota > Viridiplantae > Streptophyta > Pinopsida > Pinales > Pinaceae > Pinus > Pinus tabuliformis. The sequence continues at coordinate 1,919,218,057 of CM062816.1, forward strand.
GAGTAAATGAATGTTAAATTTGTTTATTTTCCACCATGAAAAGGTATTTTTCAAAGTATTTTTATCTATCTTTAAACAGGTATGAGTAATGTGGTGGTTTTTGTGCAGGATAAAGGATTTTCAGGGAAAATTGTCATTTTTCACAAACAAAAACATCAGAGTCATCTTTTAAGCCCTTTTCTGACTCCTAAAACATGAAAAGATTGTCGAGCGTTTCTTTTACACTCGTTAAAACGGAATTAAAAGACGGTCCCCTTATAGCCCTTTTCTGACCGTAAAAACAGGAAAAGATTGCCGGGTTTTTGTCGTTTCAAACTCGATACTGGAAATAAAATGACATGTCCTTGATCGCTTTTTACTTTTCAGGTCAAAGACACTAACTATGAAAGTACTCCTTGGTCGTAAAAAACCAAGCAGTTCTCTCAAGTATTATTTTATACTTTTTTGGGCTTGGGAGACACAAATTTACGAAAAAGTTCAACCTTGGAGTCTTCTTAAGTTTTTCAGACTCTCTAAAATTGAAAAACGCCGAGTTTCTCCTATACTGGACTCGTTAAAATTTCACAGTAAAGGGCCTGTTCGATTACAAACAGGAACAGACCACTCCTTCTTAGGGTTCGATTCTAAACTAAGTTGGACTCATCCTAAGGATGAGCTTATAATCAAGCATATGTTATCCTCCTCAAGCTTGTAAAAAATAAAGAGGTACTTGCCAGAAATGGTGGGGGAAAAGAGAGGAAAATGAGCCTATTTGTTATCCTTTGTCTCAGAAGAAACCTTATCACTACTCTTGAACACGACACTTTTCATTCACCTGGGTTGGGAAATCCTTTGCCTCACAGTTGATTGAACCACATTGAAAGTCTTCAGCCGGGTATTAACTTTGGGTCAAATGTCACCAAGCCATCTGTTGTGTCGTTATGTGTTCAAGAGGTCGCTGCAAATAAACCATTCATCTGCAAAATACCTGTCATCCATCTTGACCATCCCTGAGTCAGTCCTTACAGCTACATTTCTTCAACTTGACTTATGATTTCGTGTTGTGGGCTTGCCTACGACGAATCGCTTTCTATCGACTTCGACAAATTATCTAGAAAGATGATCTAGAAATCATCAGTACCTTGAAATCCGCATGCATCAATGGCAGATTTCTCGCCTTCGACGATAGTTTACATCATTGACTTTCGATCGAAGGATTCCGTGACATGTTCGACATCAGCACATTCATTCACATCTCATGGATTGTACTGGGTACTTTGAGAACCATTGACATCATTGGTGGTCTCTCTCACACTTGTTAACAGTTTACATCATTGACTGGTAATCAAGTGGTTTCTACCATGCTCGACATCAACTCATTTATTCGCATGGATAGAATCGTACTATTTCGGGAAGTAGAAACAAAGACCCTGGATCTAGTTTCCACCATCCAGGCTGTGAGGAGTTTTGTATTCATTGTATAGCAGACTAACTATAAACAGATGGCTGCGTCCATACTGTGTCTACAAGAGTCTATGATTATGATGTACTGCGAAATCATTCCTGTATCAGAGCAGTAGTTAGTTTATTAGTTAAAGTTTTTGATCTGAGTATGGGAATGCCTACCTCAGCGATGATATGATCTCATACATGTATTTTGTGTTGAATACTTGCAGGTTCCAACCAGGATCTCCACAAGATAATCCTTGAAATGATAAAGTACTTCACCCTTCCTAGATGATATGAAACCCTAATCTACTACAGGCTTCGCACTTTAGGGGGCAATTTGTTACACTAAAATTTGTCACCATGACTATTTGCAGTTAGTATGGCTCTATCAACTATCATACTATCCTCCTTGGCAAGTCTCATACCTCTGCTCCTCATGTCAAACTCCAAGAAAGAGAGAAAGTCCTTAAAAAGTCAAATAACTCTGGTTACGCAGTTTCTCTTAGCCTTACCTGTGTGTACGCACCCCAAGTTCACAATACCTGCGTACTTGTATGCTCTGTCTGTAAAGGGGTGGGTGCGTACTCCTGTAAAGGTCAAAAGGTGCAAGTTTCACTTCAAAAAAGTTACTTGTGGTCATTTCTAGAGCATTCTAGAAGATGGTTTGACGTGGATTGGGCGCCTCCAGATGGTTCATGCATCCCTATGTAAGAGGAACTTATCCCATGAAGAGGGGAGCTATCCCATTGAAAGAGGGGCTTATCCCATTCATGGTGGACCTGATTAACTTCCTCCAAAGCACTATAAATAGAGGCATTGGGCCAGAGGGAGGAGAGGTTGAAAGCTGAAGATTCCTAAGGGTAGATGCTGCTGGAATTAGGACTCCCTTATAGAGCTTGAGAGGAGAGATTCCCATCCTTTCTTAGCTTCATTTGGAAGTGGGTGATCTGATCAAAGTAAAGGAAAACTCTTGCTGGACCCTGGGAGGGACCTGCACAACACCAAGGCTCAGGTTGTAATGGTTTCTTTTGTTTCCACTTAATACAATTAAGCTCATTTTTCTCAACAAGTTGTTATACATGATTTTTTTCATATACTCCTTGGTCTTTATGATGAATATGTGTTATTTTATGAGTTATACAGGTGCTATGTAATCGTTTGCTTGTTAGTGAATGCAGGTTTCGAAGAGAAGGAGGAGCTCATCCAGATCGGCGAGGCTGGACTGCTACAAAGCGTTGGACTAAAGGTATGTTATAAACACCTGATTACTTGTATTCTAAACGCATATTTAGGGAAAGATAGTGTTTAATTGTCTTGTTTGTCACTAGAAAGCCTTAGCTTCTAGGGAGGTCGGTTTTGTCCGCAAAATTGACTCTTTCCGCATGACAGGGTCTAATTGGGATCCTACACCAGGGAGATCTCCTTTATTGTTGGCGGAGAATTTCGACCTGTCAACATATTTGGCACTAGAAGGAGGGCCATGGTAGGTAAAAATGCATGCCCTATTGGGACAAGGTCCCCTAGGGTTGATTTTGGGGTTAGAAGCCCAAGTTTTAGGGCATAAATCCCAAGTTTTGTATGTAAAGTGTAAATTCTCCACAATTTGTGGTCGCAGAGCGTGTAGATGTAAAAGCATTATAAAGGGTTTCCACCCTTCTTTTATGTAAGTTGTGTCGGCTTTAGAAGATCCACCCATGGTCCGTGGACCATGGGATTCTACAAAAAGAAGAGTCTTAGAAGATTCTAAGGTAGTAGTTTTGGAGTTAAGTCATTGATGGGTCAATAAGAGCTAAGAGTGAAGAGACTTAGAATAAAGGAAAGGATCTGCAGCTATGTGCGCAGAGTCCTAGGGTAGAAGTCCACAACTGAGTGCACGAATCCTTGCAGCTGAGTGTGCATGGTAGCTAGAGTCTGTAAGAAGATCTGAAGTACTAATAAAGAAGATTACCTTGGAAACATCTGTGGTGATCTATTACTTCTGTTATAAATAAATGCGGTTATGTTATGCTAAATAATGGTTTCATGATTTAATGCTATATTGATGCGTGAATCTGTATGTTTTACATTGTTATCTGTACCCAAGTAATAATATCTTTTTACGAAAAGAACATATTAATGCATATTGAAGTTATCAGATACTTAAGTTGATCTGGGAAAATACAGAAGTAAGAGTAATTATAGAAGCACGTAAGTGGTTTATTCTCTTGGTTAGGGTCCGTGAACGATAGTGGTAGACCTTTGCAAAGGTCTAGAGGCCGAGTAAGAGAAGTATATGGCTAAGCCCTAAAAGGCTTATCTATCTACGTGAAGGCAGAGTTAGGGCATAAAACGACATCACTACCATCTATGGGTGCAGAAATTTGGTTCCAGCATCCCCCCATACTGCTTCGGGTGAGACTTCAGTTTGCGCTCCGCGGATTGGTGCCAAAAGGGCCAGTAGTGTAGGGATTTGTTTAGCTAAATTAACGTTGAACTTCAGTCAGGGCCCACTAAACCAAAAAATTGTTCTGTTTCCAGGACTGAGATCTGCATAAAGAGATGTGTGATGTCGCATCACTGGAATCCGACTAAGAAGGAAATTGAAGACTTTTTGGATAGGAAGATCCCCGAATTCACGGTGCAAGAAAACAGAAATCCATGATTGACGAAAGAACAATGGTTGGGCAAATATATGTACACAGAAATATACGAAATCTTCTTATGTTCCTTCCCGGTTGAATTATATGAGTGGATCGCTAAATTAGTAGACAACCAAGGAAGGTGAGGCCTGATGGTTTGATAGTGTGGACCCCGGAGTTAGTGCGGAGATTGGAAGCCTCGAAAGATAAGATCACACACGTTGTCGATCACTGGCTTTATCGTATCATAGGAGGATTCGTGACAGAGTTCGCAGTTGATACTTCGGTCAGTTACAAGGAAGCAGAGCGCCGCTTCTTCAAGGGACGACAAGGTAAGTATTTAAGGTCTTTAAATACTTGGATTAAGATGATCTTGTGTGAAAAGTGGGTTATGCAGTTATATTGATGTTTGGAGCTATGTGAAGTGGAAATATCTTTAGGGATAGAGGGAAAACATGCCCTGAATATAGCTCACTGATCGAACCTCCTCTGAGTGACGACAAAGAAACATCACAGGCTTCAAGGCAGAACGTTGTTTAGTTAATAAGATGATGGTTCCCGCGAATACCCCATCCACCCACCCCACCTTCGCGTGCACCTCCACAACATACACCTTTGACCACACCGCCACCACTTCCACCACCATTCAATATGGAAAATGTAGTAAAGTTGCTCATTTTCAAGGGTTCAGGCACTGAGGACCCGGACCGGTTTTGGTCCATTACAAAGGTTGTATGGGAGGCTCAGGGTATCACGGATGATCAGATGAAGAAAGAAACGTTGGTCACTACTTTACAGGAATGCGCGTGTACATGAAACATTAACTACTATGCTGATAACCCGATGGCTTCATTGGCAGATATTCAGACCGTGCTGAATAAGGAATTCAATAGGCATAAGTCTGAAGAACAATCGATTGTGGGATTCAAGGAGATCATGATGAAGCCTGGCGAGACACCTTGGGATCTAGATCAGAGGTTGAAGTGCATGATCCATGAAGCCAACATGAATCTTACAAATGGGCAACACCACGAATGGTTTGTGGCTTCACTCTTGCCTCATCTGAGGGTTGCTTTATCACAACAAAAGATTGGGACCCAGGTGGAAGCCTTAGATATTGCGATGAGATTACATGACACATTGATGAAAGATGATAATTTGGGAATTTAGAAGATTCACATGCAGTTGCAAAACCTTTGCCTAGAGTTTCAAAGTCTGAAGAAGGATAGAGTAGTTCAGCCAGAGGTGCGCGAAGAAGTTTGGTGCCTGAAATGCAAAAGTCAGGGGCATGACAAGGATCATTTCCTAGTATTCACAAATTATGTTGCAGCAAGAGGGCCAATGCCTCTAAGGCCGAAAGCTAAAGCAGGGCCAAGTACAACCCCCCCACTATGGTGTGCTATTTTTCAAGTAGTTGGAAAACATGTGATAGATAATTGTCACCTGCTGTAGAAATTTGTACAGACACTGCAACAACTCTTCTGCAACTTCTGTTAATCGATGGGTCATGATGAGTGTAACTGTTGTCGCTATGAGCTAATTATAGATAGAACACCCATATATAGAGTGCAAGAAGAAACTTTTCCTTCGGATCAAGGTGTTGGGGGAGCACAAAGAGGATTTTAAAGGCGCAAACGAGGTCGAGGTGGAGGAGGACCTGGTAGAGGTCGAGGATAGGTGATTTGCTACAACTGTGGGGGACCAGGACACTACGCATGAGAATGCACGAACCCAACATGCCTGTCATGTAGATATTGCACTCAGTTTGACCACACGACAAAAGACTACCTTGTATTACTAGCTAAGATACGCGAAAAAGGGGCGCAACCTCAGTAGCCTACCCAGAATCTGCAGATGATGAGGGTTGAACCCTGCGAAGAGGATCCTAATGTGAACATCGTGCTGCGAAGTGGAATGACGACTGGCGAAGACAAGGGAAAGAAGCCTGAAGAAGGTGAATGGGTCTGCAAAGCTCCAGAAAAGGAGGTTGGGTTTGATTTGGAGTGTGCGAGGGAAACATTTATGGAAGCAAAGAAAAGCTTCGTTGAGGCTTCTACCTCAGGAAGTTAGGATAAGCAGTCTGAAGAAATGGACCCATCCATGCTTACTACATTTTTGGAGACCTGTATGAAGCTGCTTCGAGATAGCAAGGTTGTAAAGGGATTACAGGAGTTGATCAATAAATGTGTTGGTAATACCCTGATGGACCACGCGTGGTCAGGAAAATTGGTAAGCATAAGGAAAGAACAGGGCGGGAGATGAGACTCATCGTGCAAATAGGACAATATGAAATGGACCAAGTTATTCTCTATCTAGAGTTTGACGCAAATGTTTTTCCTAAATAGACATGGGAAAGAATGGGGAGACATATGTTGCAGTGGTCTCCTATTCAATTGAGAATGGTGAATCAACAAAAGATTATCCCCATGGAAAGGTTACAAGGAGTGACAAAAGATATCGAAGGCACGAGCGCGTTGGCCAATTTTGAAGTGATAGAGATTGTGGATGAAAGCAATCCCTACCCTACGCTCCTTGGGATCATCTGGGCTATCGATAAGAATGGGGTGATCAATTTGAAGAAGCGGACGATGTCATTTGAAAGAAAATTGCTCCACGTGGTAGTACTGTTGGACCTTGTAGAAGGACCACACTACAATGAACCTGACCACGATTACGAAAGTGATGATGATTTGGACCAGATTTATAAGATAACGACACGAGATCAAGATTAGGTAAATCCAACAGCTGATGGATGTCTTGCATGGGACCGCAAGAGCTCTTGAACATCATATTCAGATGATGAATTGGAACAATGGTAGAATAGATTGCACGAAGTGTCTATGCTACGATGTAACATGATGACCAAATCATTGCGTTGGGTATCATTAGAGTTAAGAAGTCTACCTTACTATTATGTTTTAATTGATGTTGATAAATTTCTGGATGCATTTGAAAGGGAAGTGCTAGAGAAGCATCACTTCTAAGCCTTAGACTTGGTGTTGCACGCTACACTTGCAAGATGGTGGGGTACGCATAAAGACAACTTCGATGGATGGCGCGAATATAGAAGAATGATGAGGGTGTAGTTTGGTCACCCAAAGGTATGATTGACAGAGAAATATGATGGAAGGAGTGACCCACGTGATCACTTAGCCAAATGGATTGATGCTTATGGAGTAGAACCGCAACTAGAGTGGGTGCATCTGTTCTGTCACACCTTGGATGTAATACCTATGAATTGGTACTTGGAGACAGAGCTCTGCCATGGCACGGACGAATGGGATATTTTGAGACAGGGATTCTTGATGACATTCAGCTTTGAAGATGGATTTGAGTGCATTGATGAAGCGCTGCAGGAGGTCAAAGCAGCGATATTCCGAATCCCACAGGATCCCTTAGATTTGATTCAACCAGATTGGACCACCCAGCTGCACTATGGGCTGGAGTGATACAATGTGATCGTTGAAGAGTAATATGAGGATCTTAGGAACATTAATATCTCAAAAACAGAAGGACACCGCAAAGTTGAGGGGTCGCAGATAGAAAATCCAGATATCACCGCGCCGCTGAAAACAAGACAAGTGAACATTGGGACAAAGGCGGAGCCAAAGTTTGCGAAGATAGGAGACTACTGGGATGATGCTACGATGGATAAGGTCATTGAGTTTCTCTGTGAATACCAGGACTTATTCCCTATGAATTTTTCAGACATAAAATGGATAATAGGGGACTTGGGAATTATGAAAATTATGTTGAAACCAGATGCGAAGGCGATCAAGCAAAGGCCTTACCGCCTCAAGCCAAAGTATAAAGAAAAGGTCCACTTAGAGTTGGATAAAATGCTTCCAGCAGGTATTATTGAACCAGTGGAAGAATATGATTGGGTGAGCCCAACAGTAGTTCAGAAAAAGAAGCAGAAGGATGAAATAAGGATATGCATAGATCTCAAGAAGCTGAATGACGCTTGCATGCATGATCCTTTTCCGACTTCATTCACCGATGAAGTGTTGGATAATGTAGGAGCACAGGAAGAATATTCATTCACTGATGGGTTCTCGGGGTACCATCAAATCAAGAACACGCTAGAGTATAGAATTAAGATGACCTTCGCAACCGAGTGGGGATGCTTCTAGTATACTATAATTCCTTTTGGGTTGAAGAATGCGCCAATGATCTTGTCGTGCGTAGTCATCACGACATTCAAGGACTTCATTCACAAGTTTTCGGAGGTATATTTTGATGATTGGATGGTGTTTGGGCTGGTGAAACGCCACGTAGCTAGCCTATGCTTGATGTTGGATACATGTTGGAGGTATCAGATCACGGTCAATTTGAAGTAATGTTTGTTCTGTGTTCCTTTCGGAATATTGCTGGGCCATGTGCTATGCAGACAAGTATTAATGATGGACCCAGCTAAGATAGTAGTTATAATTAATTTGGAGGTGCCAGAAGGGTATACTAGTCAACAAAAGAAGGAGCTGGTGGTGCGTGCAGGAGACTTTTCTGTCATTGCAGGGCTTGGATGAAATTCTGTGACATTATGTACCTAAGTTTGAATGGAACAAAATCCTTACTGAAGCTCATGGAGGAGATGCAGGAGGACATTATGCAGGAAAAGCAACAACGCAGAAGATTTTACGTGTTGGGTTGTAGTGGCGGATGCTGCATAAGGATTCTAGGGATTATTGTAAGGCATGTGATGCATGTCAAAGGATTGGCATGCTATCACGGAGGGATGAGATGCCTCTGAATACGCAAGTGTCATTACAACCATTTGAGAAATGGGCAACTTATTTTGTAGGCCCGATTCAGCCTCCAGGAAAGAAGACGGATGTGATGTATATCATCATCGTGATAGAGTATTTGACCAGATGGGCAGAGGCACAACCTATAAAGGATTGTACAAGGGAAACATCAGCAAAGTTCCTCTTTGAATATGTGTTGATTAGGTTTGGTTTCCAAAAGATTTTGATGAGTGATTGCGATACACATTTTCTTAATGAAACAATCAGCACGTTGATGAAGGAATTCCAAGTTTATCATCAAAAGAGCATGCCATATGACTCACAGGCTAATGATACAGTCGAAGCATTTAATAAGATATTGGAGAATGCACTAACAAAGGTTTCTAATGCAAAAAGTAATGATTGGGACGTGTGTGTACCCACGATGCTATGGGCTTACAGAACTACTTGTAAGAAGCTGACTAGACAAACACCCTTCAGGCTAGTCTATGGCGTAGAAGTTGTGATGCCAATGGAGTATATTGTACCTAGTCTATGCATAGCAGCGTTCACAGGAATGGTGGATCGTGGAGCCCTGGAAGAGAGGCTCGCGTAGCTGACAGAGCTTGAAGAAGATAGGTTTTTGGTTGGATTCCATCAACAAGTTCAGAAGGAGCGTGAAAAGGCATGGCACAATCGACACATCAAACTGCGCACCTTCAAGGTAAATGATTTGGTTTTATTATATGACAACAAGTTTGATAAATTTCCAGGAAAATTTCAGATGCATTGGCTGGGGCCATATGTCATCAAAGAGATTACCGATGGTGGAGTAGTTCAACTGGTGAAATTGAATGGAGATCCATTTCCCGAAAAATTAAATGGTAGCCGATTGAATCTGTACACCAGGGATCCGTCCAGATGACTATATGATGGAAGCATAGTCTTATCACTCCAGGAAACTAAAAGGAGGCGTGGGACTATAAACTACATTGCCATGTGTTGGGTGTGGAGCCTGATTATCTTCTATATTCAAAGTTATCGCCACATAGGACCCTAGTTCGAAATGGGGGCGGCAACGCCGCCCGTAAAATATTCGCTGCAAGGGGGGTCCAGGGGGGGGTGGCTGCGACCTTTGGGAGCCCCCCCCTGGTGGGGGGTTTTGGGGGCAGCGCCCCCGAAGCTAAAAACAGCTGTAAAATTGCCTTGTAAAAGTATAGTAATTTCTAGTCAATCTGGGACGTTCATTAGGCGGATGATCTGATGGTAGAACTTATGTTTAGTTTAGGGTTTTTTGCCCTAGAAGGCAACCCCTCTCTTTGTATGAGGGTATTGTATTTGAGGCTGTGTGATAGATGTGTATTCTGTGAGCGAGAAACAGAGAGGTGAGACTGTGAGAGAAAACAGAGGATATTACAGCGGATTTGATGTAGGTTGTGTCTCTTCATTTTGCTGGGTAATAGAAAGGAAGGATTGGTTTTTCGGGATGGACGTAGCCCAAACTGGGTGAACCACGTATATCTGTGTCTCTCTTGTTTTGTGCGTTTTCTGTGTTTATATTTCTACAATATTTTATGTGTTCCATTGCTCCGTAATATATAATTTTCTAACACCATGGTTGTAGAGCTACGTGACTAGGGGACTGCGCGGGATGGAAGAACATCACAACATCAGCAAAAGCATGATGAGAGCTACGCTATAGAAGGAGAGACCATGTAGGGAAACCAGAAATTGACCGTTACCGTCACTATTCATGATTTTACAGTGAGAAAATGGCTAAGAGGAGTAGGGGGCAGCATTCAGGCTGAAATTAAGAGCGAGATCTTTGAAAATTTTCCGCCAATCTAGCATTTATGAGCAGATTTTGGGGGGACAGTCAGATTTGAATTCAAATTTTCCTATAAATTGTAGATGTCCAGCCAACGAAAAACACTTTGCATTTTGAGAGCTTTTGTGTCGTGCTATCAAGTGTGCATGAATCCTGCAGTTTTTGAGGATTTGGTGGTCAATTAAGTGTTTGACAAGTTTCCTAAGGAAACGCAGGAGCTCCTAAATAGCCTCATGTTGGCACCCATAGAAACTGTAAGTGATGGAGGATCTATGGCCTTTGAGGGAGCTTCCCCTGAGTTTGTAAGTGTGGAGGTGCCCGCTGTTGGGCCATGCAACAGGTATAAATTTACCCTTGATTACATTATCTTTTTCCTCCTTTTTATGCATTTGTGCCATGATGTAATAAGGTTTTGATAGAATTTCGATAGAAAGTGAATGAAATCGCTTTTGATATGATTTGGCTGTCAAAACTAACTTTCGTTTCTTTTTATGCAAAGATTAGCAAATGGGACAATTGATGTTCAAACTATTGAACAACAAAGGATAAACAAGGAGAAAAGAGTGCATCTTGTGTGGTCAAATATGAGAAGTGAATCAGAAGGATCAGCGTAGGATGAAAGATTGTTCTGATAATAGAATGTGGTTGCAAATTCCTCAGGATCTCCTAATCCTGAGGAATCACAGTTATCTCTTTTCCTCTTTGACTATAAGAGGGGAAAAACGAATAGAATAGAACAACTTTTTCCTTCTTAATTCGACTGTAATTGTAAGAGACAAATGATTATTCTGAAGAACACACCATTACTATAATGACATTCAGAGTTAATGAGTAATATATAATTTGTGTTTCAGTTTGTTCGCGATATTCTGAGTAACTAGGTAATAATCACTGGCGGCTTGGGCCCGGTCACTGGTGGATTTCACTGATTTTCCCTGTGTTATATTTTTACCTTTTTATTGCAAGTCTAATTACTTTGTTTTATAGTTTTACGATTGATCTATTTGATATATAAATCACTGGTGTTGAGTTTGTGCATTCTGCGCATTATTTCTTATCTCTGTTGATTGGTTGCATTTATTTGTATCGTAGATTGATTTAATTATTAGATAAGAGTTATTTCTTGTTAATTGAGAGCCAGAGTATTATTGGTTAGATCATATGCATTACTATTTCTATTCAGCTAAAAGATCTCTATTACCGCTACAGTGCACTCGGTTGATGTGCTTATGGCTTGTATTTGCAATTAGAGCTTTTTGATTAAGATTGAGTTTTGATGCTTGAATAGTTTAATTTCTTTAAAATTACAGGTTTGGTAGTTTATGGTTTGATCTGTTTACTCTTATATTGAAATCAATAAGCTATTTTAGAGCATTACTCTCTATAGATCCAATGATTTCCATCACTTGCACATACTATGTCCACTCTTGAAATAAAAAGACTTACCCAGGTCGATAATTAATGTGAGGCATTTAGGAGTTCTAAAAGACATCTTATATGCACCCAACCTTTTGGCGTCCTTGCCGGGGAAAGTGTTTCTATTTCCTAAAAGGTGATGTATGTTTGATGTTTTTTTGTTGCAAAAGAATTGGGTATTAAAAACAGAAGGTAAGAAACCACGTACGAGAAAGTAAAGTGCTTGCTCCTTTGCCTTCTTTTCAACAAAATTGCATAGGAATTGAAGTAGAAATAAATGTTTGATGTTTGTTTTCTGTGAAATAATTGGGTATTAAAAACGGAAGGTAAGAAACTACGTACGAGCAAGTAAAGTGCTTGCTCCTTTGCCCTCTTTTCAGCAAAATTGCGTAGGAATTGAAGTAGAAATAAATGTTTGTATTTTTGTATGAATGACTAAGAAGAAAAGAGTAGAAAAATATATAATTCCTCTACCTAGATCTGAAAAATATAAGGGATCGGTGCCCCTTGGATGATCAACCTTCATTGACGAAATCATAAGAAAAGCTGAGTCTCAGTCATCAGTAGGACCCCAAACCATTTCTACAAGAAATCCTACTGTAACCCTTTAGGCCACAGGATCACCATCTGTAGCTGACGCTAAGATTCACAACAAGACTAAAGGGTCTGAACAGAGTTTTTAGAACACTAAAAATTTACAGCCTAACCCTTTAGAAGAATGGAATTCTTGCAATCTCCATGAAGGAGAATGAGAAACAGGTAGTGCTGAAAAGATTGAATCATCAGAACCCAAATCTCCTGAAGTAGTAGTTGAACAGAGGACACCCAGTATTCCAGACCAAGGTAGTGCTGTTAAAATAATTCTAAAAGTATCTTCTTAACCCCCCAAAACAAATATCCAGCTCCAGAAATCCCTAAAGGATATTGGCACAATTTTTACCAAATGTCTCATAATCAACAACAGCCTCAAACCTCTACATTACAATACCCTATTTTTGATACAGCTCTCAATGCTCCCATGAAATCTATTCCATTACAAAATATTCCTACCTTCCATGGGCTAACTTCATAGGATCCTGATGCATTCCTTTTCGAATTTGATGTTTTATGTAGGGGATATGATTACACTATCGACCCCCAAAAGCTGAAACTATTCCCCTCTACTCTGAAGGGAGCAGCTCTACGTTGGTTTATGGGGCTTGGTGGAGGTACCATTACTGACTAGGACCAAATGAAAATAGCCTTTCTAAAAAAATACCAAGATTATTGCCGAACTAGAGAACTGAAGGATGAAATCTTTCAAATGGTAGCTAAGACTAACGAGACTCTTGAAGAATATGTAGAATGTTTTCAATATAATCTGCAAAGATCTCCTTATGCAAATTTGCCTCCTAAAGTTCTTAAAACTATGATGATCAAAGGTATGAAAGACCAATGGGTAGAAACACTGAATTTAATGGGGAAGGGTGATATTTATCAAGAGAATTATGACGATATTATACAATTGTGCATCAGGTGCTCCAGAGGTAGTACAAGGCTGAAACCAACCAGACATGATGCGATCACCAAAGACAACAGAGCCTCAGGAGGAAGCATTACATGAGTTGAAATCGGCAATCTGCTGGAATATTTCAAGACTGATATCTTGGGGACCCTGATGACACAATTGGATATCATGCAAGCCAAACAAAAGCAAGCTGAAGCAGAACAGAATCTGGCTATTTTCTGTCCACGTTGCAGAAAGAAACACAATCATAGAGAATGTTCATTAGATATGATACAAACATGCGCCATTTGCACTAAGGATCATGCTACGAAAAGTTGTCCATCGCTTCCTGGATTAAAATCAGTTTTCAAGGAAGCAGAAGAGGAAGTGGAACCAATATATCTGCTGAACCAGTGCCATCAATGGCAAGCACGTCTGACAGGTATGCCTACAGAACCATCTTCATTCTTTCCTTCTTCACAATTTAATTCTCAACAGTATTCAGGGGCAGCATGGAAAAACCAACCACCTTTCTCTACCTAGCCACCTCAAGGATTTTTTATGCCACCATGACCCAACTGTTATAGACATTTTTGGGCACTACAACCCCAAGCATAAATGTCCATAAACCAAGGGCTCCTAAGTCCCTAAAGGTGTTGTTCCAACCCCTAAAAGAACAAGGTCAACTGATTACAACTTCTCCTAGAAGTTCTCCATGAAAAACTACTCAGAACTAGTCAAAACTGGACCATTTCACCTGCTCCATAGGCAAAGTGCATTGCATCTCACCTAAATACACACAGTAGGTGCGTTTCATTTCAAAAAGCCCTTCTATGGGGTGCGATGGGCAAGAAGGGACAAATTGCAGTGTCAATCCACGAGGTGGAGAAGCATGGAATCTTCCAGAAACTTCTCCTGTGACACTTGCCTCTCTGAATTCGACCAGGGATGAGTAAGAGATCATCAATCTCCAAGTGGAAGCAAGAAATATTAGAGGGAAGACACTAATCAAATCTCAAAAGCTAACTCACCTCCCTTGCAGACATCTATATATGGATCCCTCATCCCAGAGATCCAAAGGCTGGAATTTTGTATCTTGTAAGGAAGTGCTGCTGGTTTATTGGTGCAACATCATAGTGTTGGGTGATCTAAGATTTTCATGAGGTGAAGAAGGGCTTCTTGTTGAGAGGATGATGCTGGGTTAGAACAATTGGTTGTAACTCTCTTGGCTCTTTCTTGATTATCAATAAAGCTATTCAAGTTTTCCTCCATACTCTTGTGTGATTTATGTTTTATGCATTTGTATGGTCAATTTACATCTGATCCTAGATTGTTTATGATAATAGATCCATGTTCTCATATAGTGTTATGCTGCTTTGATTCTACAGGTACTCTGTGAAGCTGGGTATACAAGAAAGCAAGTAGCAAAGGACTATCGGAAGAGAGAGGAATCGAGCAAGGAACCAAGCGCAAGACAGAGGTTGGTCTCCTTTATTCTTCTCTCATCTATCTTTCATAAAGGAAAACGAAAGTAGTTTTACTTTGTTTGTTTCTAAGGTAGCTACCAGCCTTAGTGGGATTAGCAGTTCTGCATAGACACTTTTCCCTGTAACAAAATGGCGACTCCGCTGGGGAGCGAATAGATTGATTGTTTATCTACATTTGTTTACTTTATAAACTTACAGACGGAGCCTAAAGTCAAGCCAGCTAGCCTTCGAACTGCATTTGCTATGCAAGTGCAAAGTAGATCAACACTGCTTCAGTCAATCTCCGGGTTTTGTTTATGAATTAAACAATTGATTTACAAGCTTTCTAATTTCCCTCGTGGTGGCTCTAGTAACCTCTTTAGATCTACCCCTGTGATTGATTTATTGATTACCACTTGCTCGGCCAAAATCCCTGAACTAAACTACAAGCTGTGACTCGGAACCCAACCAAAGTCTCATCCCTGGTCCAGCGCATTGTTTCTTCTGTGAACTTCAAATGCAGCGCACTTCCCGAGTGTAGTAGGTGCGTTGCATTTCAATTTCACTGTATTACAGGTGCGCTGATCAGACAAGGCCTTGTTCCTAAATTTTGGTTTCTGTTTTCACTCTTTTCAGATCTATTCAGGAGTTTTGCTGCCTGTAGTCAGTACACCTCTGTTTTAAACCCCTTTCCTTGCTGATATTCTGCCTCCATTGTGCAAAGAACTGTAAATTTTTTTGTGTATTTTTTGAGTCATTTTCAATTCTCCTTTACAAAGAAGTAACGTAATTGTAATGTCATTTCTTGATTTGAAAGTGTCGCAAGTGTCGTTTTCAGTCATAGAAGAGAATCTGATTGTTCTTGATAGTCGATTACCCTGTTACTATTGTATTTGATCTAAATTAGTAGTTTTTCTAGTGTCGAAAGCAAGTTTTCAATTCTGAATCGCAAAGTGTTGCCATTGTCCTCATTTTGTTTTGAAAAGAAACTTGTTAGTAATTGTCGCTTTGAAAAATAATTTAGATTTGCGCATTAGCTTTCTTTTTATCATTCACACATTAAGAAGGCTGAAAACAAATACATGCATGTGCATTTGCATTTAGACTGTTTGATTGGTTTGATTTAGGACAGTGCATATAGTGTGTGCTCTTTGCTCTTTGTTGAAAGAACGCCACCTCTCTTTCCTTAGTAGCTAGGATTTTCATTGCACAAAGAAGATAAAATGACTGTTTATCATCTTAGATTGCATTTTAGGGATTGTACATTTACATCACGCGGTGAAACTGAAAGGAAAATTTCTTAAGCAAGATCAACTATAAAATAAATTTAATGAATCTAACAACGCTTTGGAACCTAATGCACAACATCTAGAAGTCTAGGCTAGAGATGTATTCTGGCGTCGTAAAACCTGGTAATTGTTGTTTTCACTGTTGGTTGGGTGATTCCTCCACTTTGAGACGATAAGTGCCAGTATGAACTTGTGCTCCCACGTACTGTCGAGTATATTTTGGGAGACCACAATAGGCTTAATCCTTTATCCATAGGAAGCCATGTCTGCCACCCTATCGATCGAAATGCACTGAACACAGCATTCGGGAAGATTGACTGCCGTACCGTAAAAAGTATTCTGCAGTTTTGCGATTGGTTTGGTAAGCCCTCTGTATAGATTTCTAGAGCAGTCCCTTTTGTTCCTTTTCAGACTCCTTAACGGAAAAGGTCCATCTGAGCACTTGTCACTTCAGGCTCATTAAAAATCGAAGGCGACTAGAGTCATCTTTTGTTTTTTCTCGACTCTTAAAAATTGAAAAAACAAGTTGTGTCAAAGCGTCTAAAATTCATCTAATTCAGAAACATACTTCCCCTTTATTTTTAGTTGATCAAGTAATCCACAATCGTGGAAGAAAGTCAATTGAAACCCCGTCGTTTGCGGAGGCTTACGAGTCAACCGTCTTTGTCTCCGGAATCGAAACTATTATGGACAAAGCGAACATGTTTAACTGGTTCCAAATCTCCTGGTAAAGTTAGAACAAGTGTTCCAACACCATCAGAGACTTCGGTTACTCCAAACGTTTCTGGTATCCCTGCCTTTACAGAAGAAGTTCAGCAGCCACCGAGGGACAGTAGCACTGATCCTAGTTTGAAGGTAAACAATTGTGTTACTGAACCAGTTTCATCTACGACTGGTTCGGAGGGTGTTATTCCCCAAACATCTGTCGCTGCAGATTCCATACCTTCTTCGGCACCAGAAATATTTTACGGACCTGACGCTCTACCTCTTCCACCTGGTTTGATTGCTATAGAAGATAGTGTGGAGGATCCTCCATCTAGTACTCCATCGCAATTTGGAGTCGGGATCACTCTGTATCCTTCTTCATTAGAAATTAGTCTACCGCCATCGGAAGCTCATGTAGAATCGCTAGGCAATCTTTTGGATAGACTAGAAATGTCTGAACAACCGTCGACATCTAGAACTGTGTCGTCCGACATAGCGACGACAGAACTTCCCGTTGTCACTCCAACAATGTTCGCCGGTATACCATCTGTCCCGACTAGCTCTCAATCGCTAGAAGGGGTCCACTCAGGGGCTATTTCGACAGTATGGTCTGTTCCTGTTTGTTCATCCGGAATAGTATCCGGAAACTCTTATGTTGAGTCTCAACAAATTGATCCTTCAGGATGTCAATTTGGGCAGTCCGGTCCTCAAGGGCAAACAATTCCTTTAAGTACCTGATTACCGTCGTATGAGGGGCAGTATACCCTTTCATTGTCTCCTCCGGGAGGACAACCATATGGGAGTTCACAACACAATTCAGGTTATGCGGGAATTACATCTAGTGGTTGGGTGCCAATACTACCTCAACAACCAAGAGTTGTGTATTCGATGCAACAATGTTTACCTATGTCAAATATACCAACTACGCCAGCTATTGTGACGGTGTCGCAAGTACAAGTGTTGCCTGTTGTATGTCAACCTCAGGTTTCTCAGGTTGTAATGCAACAGCCCCTTGTCCCTGCGACTCAGCCACAATCGCCAACTAGTGGAATGACACAGGCCCAAATGGGTACAATTACCCCACATCTTGGTCAAACGGTCAGTATTGGACAACAGAACATGGCTTCGCAACCATGGCTGGTGCAATACCAACAACCGCAATTCCAACAAGTATACCAAGGATCTGAGCAACAAATCTTTGCAAATAGTGGACAGCCGTATATTCAAAACGGTCAAAATCAACCATTCTATAATTGTTATGCCCATCAACCTTACCAAAGTTACCAGCATCAAATGCATTATGCTGGTATGCAAAGACCAACTACTCAGGCGATTCCATCTTATCCTGGGTATGCTTCGCCTAACCTGAATCAACAGTTACCCTTCGTGGCGACTTTAGAGTTACCGGATCTAAATTGGTTAACAAACGATCCAATCGCTTACGCCCCTTGGTGGCCAGCGATTCCGCATAAACTTCCGTCAGATATTCCTAAATTTATTGGAAATCCGGGTGAAGACCCGTCGAATCATGTGATGACCTTTCATCTGTGTTGTTCATCAAACACCCTAAACGATGATTCGATTAGGCTTTGCCTTTTTCAGAGGATGTTAACTGATCCGGCAACAAAATGGTATATCGAATTGCCCAGAGCTTCGTTTGACAACTTCAGTACCCTAGCCACAACCTTTTTAACCCATTTTCAGTTACCGATAAGGTACGAAACGGGAATAGAACTTCTTACCAATTTCAAGCAAACAACGGCCACTCACATATCCGATCATATACATGAGTGGCGATGTCGTCGTAGAATGGTAAAAACGTATGTTCCTGATCACCTTTTAGCTGAATGGTTTATTAAGTCATTATTGCCTTCCATCACAGAAGATGTGGCAAAAGGGGGAGTCGTCACCGAAGAGCAAGTTATCGCTCGTGCGCAATATTTAGACTTGATTTACACTCAGTCTGGCACGCTCTATGATAAAATACCTGACGCTCCCAGACCGGAATTTTCGGTCCCCCCTCCTCCTAAATCAAACAATGACTCTCATGCCAGCGACGGTGTGATTGGCACAACAGACACGAAATCGACAAAGGCTACATCCAAAAAGGCCCGTAATATTTCCAGTCAAAATGCAAAAGAAGAACTTCTTACCTCGGAAGTATAAATGATAATTCTGCATTAATTTTTCCCCTTAAAAAACTTTTAAAAAGTAATAATAAACAATTAATAAAATCATCAATTATGTAATATCCATTCAAGGAATAGAAAAATAAGTAACTAATTTATCCCTGTAAGCTTATTAATTATGAACTAATTAATCAAATTAATAAATTAATAATGTAAATAAATGAATAAACATATTAATAAAGAATACATAATTAAATTAATTAATTTGATTAATCAAACAAATTAATTTATTATTTAAACAAATTAATGGATCAAAAACCCTTAAAAAACTTAAGAAAAGTAATAATAAACAATTAATAAAATCATCAATTATGTAATATCTATTCAAGGAATAGAAAAATAAGTAATTAATTTATCCTTGCAAACTTATTAATTATGAATTAATTAATCAAATTAATAAATTAATAATGTAAATAAATGAATAAACATATTAATAAAGAATACATAATTAAATTAATTAATTTGATTAATCAAACAAATTAATTTATTATTTAAACAAATTAATGAATCAAAAACCCCTTAAAAAACTTTAAAAAAGTAATAATAAACAATTAATAAAATCATCAATTATGTAATATCCATTCAAGGAATAGAAAAATAAGTAATTAATTTATCCCTGTAAACTTATTAATTATGAATTAATTAATCAAATTAATAAATTAATAATGTAAATAAATGAATAAACATATTAATAAAGAATACATAATTAACTTAATTAATTTGATTAATCAAACAAATTAATTTATTATTTAAACAAATTAATGAATCAACCCTTTAAAAACTTAAAAAAAGTAATAATAAACAATTAATAAAATCATCAATTATGTAATATCCATTCAAGGAATAGAAAAATAAGTAATTAATTTATGCCTGTAAACTTATTAATTATGAATTAATTAATCAAATTAATAAATTAATAATGTAAATAAATGAATAAACATATTAATAAAGAATACATAATTAAATTAATTAATTTGATTAATCAAACAAATTAATTTATTATTTAAACAAATTAATGAATCAATTGAACCAATTATTTAAAATAGAATTAATAAACATAATAATTAATTCTATAAATAATAAAATTATTCGATTAAGTTATCCCCTTGAATAAATTAATTAATTAATTAAAAATAATAATAATAATAATAATAAATAATAATTTAATTAATTAATTAAATAAAAAGATAAGAGCTGACATATTTTCTTATTTCTTTTGTTTAATAACTTATACATATACCCTAATTATAGCTCTTAGATACATCATTAAGATCTTAAGAATATCTATTGACGCATCCTCCCCTGATAATGGAATCACTTGGTAGTCCGAAACGTTGGGTTCATAAAACTCTACAACAGGTCATTCCTCTTCTACCTAAAACTATCCTCACCTGTATGGATTCATTATTTAAAAGGCAAAGAAACCAAGCAACCAGGAGGCAAGAAGAAAAACAAAGGGAAGAAGAAGAAATAGGAGGAATCATCACTTGAAAAATCTTCTGCAAACGCTACTGGAAATAGGAAACCAAAAAATCCATGCTTTATATGCGATGAGGATCATTGGACATCAGATTGTCCACACAGAGCTAAGCTTAGAAAATTCTTCAAGAATTCAAAAACCTCGGTAGTATTAACTGATCCATTTCCGAATCCAGGAACAAATCTGGTTGACAGTGGAAATGCTTCCCCCTCTCAAGTGTTGATGTTGTTGGTTTCCAAACAGCAAAAGGAAGCTTTGATATCGACAAGGAACAAAGATTACGGGAATCCACAGCTGTCAAACAACAAGGGTAAAGATCAGCCTAGTAGTTTGACAACAACTTCGACAGAAGTTGCGCCGCCCATCATTCCTGAGCTGACAATAAAACCACCAAAGGGAGTAGTACACAAGTCGACATTTAATCCTCGTGCTAGAGCAGCACAACATTATAATATAGTGGAAGATCTGGCTGAATCGCCATCCGCTATGTCGACACTGGAGGTACTGCAAAATTGCCCATCCCAAAAGCAGGCTTTATTATCAGCTATCGGTGGGATAGACCCAAAGGATTCAAATCTTGTGTCCTTTAATCATAAAGGATACGATCCTCAGTTACCAGCTCAACTAGCTTTCCTCATTCAAGTGAAAGCCCTCAACAAAACTGTTCATCGAACAATTATTGATGAGGGGGCATCTACATGTATTATGTCGATGAGTTGCTAGAAAACTTTAGGATCTCCAACCCTGTCGCGATCTTCGATGACATTAAAAGTATTCGAAAGATGAACATATAGCCCATATGGTATTCTAAGTAACTTGCAAGTTGAACTAGGGGGGGAAACAATAGAAATAGATGTTGAAGTAATCGACGGAAACCTCGATTACAACATCCTACTGGGAAGACCATGGATATATGCTATGGCTGCTGTTGTGTCGACCTATTTTAGGAAGATTGCATTTCCCTTTCAAGGAAGGATTACAATCGTCGATCAACAAACTTTCCCCCCCAATGGTTCCCAAGTTACGGGAAGCATTCCGATGATCCATGGAAGCCCCCATCTGCATCAAAATATCGGAGTAGGCCTACTAAAAGACCCTATATTAATGGGAACTTTTGCCCTTCCGCCTCCAATCAATCTAGCGGAAGTAGCATCGGTAGGAACCTGCAATATGATATCTTCGATTGAAAAGATCTCAGAAAATGATATAAACATGGATCATACGCAGGTATTTCCTCCAAGCCCAATAGAAGTATTGTAGCAATCAATGTTTCTAGCATGGGAGGCAAACCCAAATCAACGCTCATCAAGCGTTTGGATAGATAGGTCTAAGGAATATGGCACCCCTTCAAATCCTTGGTTGCAAGTGCATTACACCGACGAAGGAATTGTTCAATCAATGGTAATTGAAGGGGCACCATGGGAAGATTACCACCATCGTTCCCTTCTTCCGGATTGTGAAGAAGATAATCCCGATGACCTTCATCATCCTTCTTTTGATTTCCTATCAAATATTGTAAACACGGTGGATTCCGAGCGAAACTTGTCCAACATTGAAGAGACTATCGCCATAAATATCTCGACCAAAATAGATGTTGTAGAGAATATTTATGTTGGAAAATGTTGTTCTCCTTCAGAACTGGAAATATACAACGCTCTTTTTCGCGAATTTAGAGATGTCTTTGCTTGGTCATATAATGAAATGCCAGGAATTGACTCGAGTATCATTGAACATGAAATCATGATGTATCCAGATGTCAAACCAGTACGACAATGGCTACGGCAAGTGCACCCCAAGAAAGCCGCTGCCATCAAGGTGGAAGTTGAAAAGCTCCTCCATGCTGGTTTCATTTACCCGGTTCCTCTAACCGATTGGGTATCGAACATTGTTCCTATTATGAAAAAACAAGGAACGATTAGAGTGTGTGTCGATTATAGGGATGTAAATCAAGCTTGTCCAAAAGACAACTACCCTACACCCTTTATTGACCAAATAATTGATGAATGCGCCAGATGTGAAATCTTTTCATTCATGGATGGATTCTCTGGGTATAATCAAATAAATATCCGCCCACAAGACCAGTCAAAAACTGCATTTATTTGTCCGTGGGGCACATTCGCATATCGCAAATTACCCTTTGGTTTAAAGAACGCAGGGGAAACATTTCAAAGGGCAATGGATTATGCCTTCCATGACATCGAAAACATCGTTCAACCATATCTCGACGACCTTCCGGCTCATTCGCGAAAGCGGACTGATCATCCGCAGCATTTGAAAGCGATATTTCTACGTTGCCGACACTACAAGATACGACTCAATCCACACAAATGTGTGTTCTGTGTCAGTTCTGGCCATTTACTTGGCTTTGTAGTCTCAAAATACGGGATTCGTCTTGACCCAAATAAGGTTCAGGCAATCATTAATTTGCCTCCACCTTTGAATTTGCTTTAGATTCAGAAACTCCAAGGGAAAGCAAACTTTCTGAGGAGGTTCATTCCAAATTACGCCGAACTTGCTAAAGGTTATACACGTCTATTGAAAAAGGAAGTTCCCTTCGTCTGGGATCAGGTTGCGCAAGCTTCCTTTGATGCTTTAAAAGAATCCCTAATGAAAGCATCATTAATGTACGCTCCTGATTATCAAAAAGACTTTAACTTGTATCTAGCTGCAGCGGATACAACCATCGCAATGGTTTTAGTTCAAGAAGACAATGGAATTGAACATCCTATATATTATTTGAGTAAGAACTTAAATGATACAGAAAGCAAATATTGTTATGTTGAAAAGCTAGCACTCGCAGCTGTTCAAGCGATACAGAGATTTCGACACTATGTACTCTTTCGAAAAACTACCATTCTATCAGATTGCAACCCCATGACTTATATATTGTTGCGACAGCTGCTGGGGGGAAAATATTCAAAATGGATAGCAATTATACAAGAGTTTGATCTGGAATTTGTAAAATCCAAGTCAAATAAATCCCTGGTTTTCACAGAATTATTATGCGATCTCCCATCGTCGTCCAATGATGAAACATCCGAAGAAGCAATCATGGATGAATCTTTGTTTCTGATATCTTCAAGCAATCCGTGGTATGGAGATATAATCATCTATCTCCAAACACAAAAATATAGGTCTAATACCTCCCGCTCTGAACAAAAACGCATTCGATACCAATCAAAAGACTACATGGTCGTCGGTGATACACTTTACCATCGTGGTGTCGATACAGTTCTGAGGAGGTGCCTCACCCATGAGGAGGCCAAAAAAGTCCTGAATGATTGCCATTCAGGCGCGTGTGGGGGGAATCAATCCGGTTACGCTACAGCACAAAAATTTTTACGAGCAAGATACTTCTGGCCAACAATGTTCAAAGATTGAATAACCACAGTCAGAAGTTGCCATGCCTGTCAAATTTTTTATAGCAAAACCAGAAGACCACCCGCACCTCTATAGCCAATAGTTGCTGTTGGGCCATTCACCAAGTGGGGCATTGATTTCATGACATGTAACCCCACCTCGATCCGGGGGCATGGGTATATCATAGTCGCAGTGGACTATTTTACCAAATGGGTCGAGGCGATGCCTACATTAGATAACACTGGTGAAACAGCTGCCCTTTTCTTTTTCAATCATGTAGTCACCAAATTCGACGTTCCACAGGCTATAGTCACAGATCATGGATTTCATTTTCGCAATCACATGATGGCCGAATTAGCTGCCAAATTAGGGTTGTCTCACGACAGCTCTACTCCATACTACCCGCGGGCCAATGGACAAGTTGAAGCAATCAACAAGGTCCTGAAATGCATGCTGCAAAGGATGATTGGAGTCCACAAAAGGAGTTGACACCTGATCCTGTACTCAGCCTTGTGGGCATACCAAACATTGGTAAGGAACGCAACCGGGTTTACACCTTTCCAACTAGTGTATGGCCTAGAAGCAATCTTACCAGTTCAGTGTGAAATCTCGTCCCTCAAACTCGCAATCGACCTTCTCCCCAGAACTTTGGAAGAGGAGGCTCGTTTCTTGGAACTAATCCAATTGGATGAAACCCGTGGTGATGCCGCTTTGGCTAACGAAGCCCATAAGAAACGAGTCAAGGCACAGTTTGACAAGAATGTGAAACCCCTTGTCTTCTAAGAAGGTGACTTGGTCTTGCTTTATGACCAAGAATCTGATAAGTTGGGAGCAGGTAAATTCAAGTCTTTATGGATGGGCCCCTATATTGTTAAGCGAGTGTTAGCAAAAGGAGCCTACGAGTTAATGGATTATGACGGGATTCCACTGGCACAACCTAGGAATGGGTTGTACCTTAAGCATTACTATGCATGATTCAGTGTGGTAACCTATATGCTTTTGTTACATTTTTGTTTTCGCTAAAGTATTTGTTTTGGTCAAGTAAATCCACTTTTTACATTTGTCGCAGATGTTGAACCTATTGGAATCTTTTGTTGGATATGCCGACGGAGCAAGTCGTAGTTCGTGGAACCTATCCTCTGCGGCCTGGGCCATTTTTGATCCAAGCAACGAGTTAGTAAGTTTCAGAGGGGTATGTATTGATCGATCAACAAATAACATCGCTGAATATAGCGTGTTGATAGAACTTATCTCTGATGCCATCACACATGGCATATGCCGACTGGTCGTCAGGCTAGACTCACAGCTCGTCATACTACAGCTCACTGGTATCTACTCCGTCTGAAATCCAGCTATCTATCGCATGTTCCTAAGGGTCAAGATTTTGGAAAGGCAATTTGATTTTATTCAATATCAGCATATTTCCAGAAGCTTAAACACATTAACTAACTCATTGGCAAATTATGTGATAGATAGACATTTGCAACATTTATAAAAAGAAGCATCTCATCAATATTTGCATTAGGATCATGTAACTTAACCAAAATAAAACTCCGAAAATCAAAATATATATATAACTGTTTATGGTTTACACATAATGTTCTGTAACCAAGACAAAATTGGTTAAATGACCCAAAACTCAAAACACTAGGGGGTACCCTAGTCTAATGATGCTGGTGATAACAAGTCACCACCTGTGCAATCATGTGTAAAAGCCTAGTCCATCGACTTGGCATGCCAGTAGTATGTCGCTGCAACCTCAAAGGTAGCTCGTCAGTCCTCACATCTGGAATACCGAGAGTGAGGCCCTCGACCTGATCCTGTAATGCTGAAAGAGTCTCGGCCACATCAAGGTCGCGAAGAATAGCCCTTTCCACAGCCTCTCCTGCTAGAGCGGCAGCTGGCACTCTCAGGCGTACTACTGGCCGAACAGGACCAACATCTGCATGAGCACATGAGTTATGATTAGTCTTGACAGAGTAAGGCACAAGGACATTATAAAAGGAAAACGATAAACAAAAATATGGTCAAGAATTTACCAATGGCACCCCACTGTTCACCAGCCGGTAGTACCAAATCCGGGTCACCCCAGAAGTCCATACCAACATATGGATACTTGGAATAAGCCATCTCCTGACGATCGAACCACCCGAAGAAGGTATCAGAAAAGGAAATCTAGGACTAACCAGCATGCCTAGACATATGGTCGACCCATCTCTGCATACGTGGTTCAATCGGTGGAGGTAAACCAAGTGCAATATACTGCGGCTGCATCAGTGGTATCTTTTCCAAGGTGAAGGCGGTCAAAATAGAACCATATCCAAAGTTCTTCAATCTTCCATTTTTCACCTTGGTCAACTGTTCTTTCATCACAAGGAGTACTGCATCACACCAGTTGAACACCTTCGGTTCGAGACATTCCAAGGCATACTGCATATAAGACCGGTTGGCCACATGAAGAGCCGCACCACCAGCCATCCTACCAAAGGTAAACAGAATGGTCCTCAGTGACCTGTCAGTGACATCTCGAATGATGATCTTGCCGTCCTTACTCGGCTGAGATCCCTCTCTGCAATACCTGCGAATGTAATCTCTCACAGATTCACCCCCACGGGCCGAACCTGATAAGGAGATGGGGGCACCCCGCCTCGATAAGCCGGTCAAAAAATAGATGTCCACGATAGTCAAGGGGATGGATTTGCCCCTAATCTGGAACACCTGGCTGATAGGGTCCCAAGCATCGAGCAAATACTGCAGCAAGTTGATTTGTTGCCTCATGCTAGAGATGCGGAAAAACTTCAGCAGGCCACAGTTCCGCAGTGCATTTACTGTAACCGGATCATGTAAAGCAAGCATGTCATCTTCTTCATGCTCACGTTCTCACCATGTAATGGTCATTTTTCTCCAATAAATATCTGAAAACAAACAAGAGAAGAGTTAGATCCTGATTTGGTGAGAAACAAGCAAAAATTTCCATTGAAAACTGTGCATAAATTTCCTTCCTTGCACTCATCGCACCTACAGTAGTGTTCTGGGTGCGTTGCATGTCAATTGGCCAGTGGACAGGCCAACATGCAACGCACTTTTCGATATAGAAAGGGTACGATGGAGCTAGGGCGAGTTTTTCAAACCCTAGAGGTTCAAAAAAACCAGAAATTAGGCTTAGAATGCAAAATGGAAAGGATGAAATGAAAGAGCTCAAGTTTAGCTCCTACCTAGTCCAGACGGCGCCAAAAATCGTCCACAGAATCTCCCGAAATCAGCTGGTGAAAATCAAGGGGGGAAAGCACCTCCAAAGCTCCAACAAGCCAAAGTTCAAATGAAATGGTAAAATGAGAGGTAAAAGCACTTTTAAATTACTTTTTACGTAATTCGAGTAAAATATTAGTGTCCTAACTCATTTTTCAAACATATATTGTTCATTTCTAACTAGTTTGATGAAGCAATTGAGCATGCAGTACAATCTTTGAAGGAACAAAGCTATTAATGGTAAAGTCAAGAAATGACCGTTATATCGAGCAGTTTTAACGCGGACTTCATGCTCGTTAAAAAATAAACATAAGCAATGAGAAAATGTTTCCCCCAGCATTTAAGCTCATTAAAAAATGAACCAATTTCTGGTAAATAACCATCGTGAATGTAGTACTTCAGCCTTTGAAGCCTTGGTCGTGTTCTCATCATCACCTCCACTTTGTATTGGCCAATCATTCACCTCCACTTGATTGTTTACCCCTTTTGAGGAACAACTGCGAAGAGTGATCTTGTTAGCCATCCTTGTGACACTGCCGTGATTGGAAAATTCCAAACCTTACCTGGAATCATCTGCTACCCGAATTTATCACTCGTTCCTCAAAGACGAGTCTCCTTTAAGCTCTTTTCAACTGACTCGTAAAATATGAAAATATTGCCAAGCCATTGGCCTCTCCAGCTCGTTAATGTGACTGGAAGTGCTATCCCTCCTTTAGATTTTAATCTTTTTGGACCTGAGGGATTATTACACAAAAAGATCGAGCGCTTGTTTTGTTCGGCTCATTAAAAGTACCAAAAATTCATCCCTTCTATATTGTTTTATACTTTTTCGGACCTAAGGGATTAGATGACGAAAATGGATTTTTTAGAGTTTCCTTTACGTCTCTTTTCAGACTCTCTAAAATTGAAAAGGACCGAGTTATCTTTGTCATTAAACTCGTTAAAACCTAATAGCGACAAACTTGTCCATGACAGACAAGAATGAGTTTCACTATCGCTAGGCTCGTTAAAAGATAGCGATGGGTTTGCCCGAAGGGCAAATTATAGAACAAGCATATGTTATCCTCCTCAAGCTTGACAAAAAATAAAGAGGTACTGGTCAGCAATGACTGGGGAAAAATTGGGAAGAAAACTTGAAGAACTTTGTTGGTAGCAAGTCGCTCTTGAACATGACACTTTCACTCCGCATCCAAGTCGGGTTGGGTTGTTCCATTCACTGGTCCCATCACACCATCCACATTTGGGGTTAATGCTACCAATCCATCATGTCAGTGTCGCCGATATGTTCAAGAGAAGTCACTCAGAGGATTCACCTGTGTCTCACCCGCTGCAATACATTTACGCTCCATTCTTTCATGACCACCACCCTGAACCTTATATCACCAGATCGTTTTCACCTCCATTAAAATCATTTGCTCCGTTCCGTGTCATTGATGTGGGATTCATTAAGGCCCTCCTATGACGGATCGCTTCTTGTCGACATTAGCTCATTATCCAAGAAGTCGATCTAGGAACACCCCTTTCAATACTTTGAAGCTTGCATGCCCCAATGGCAAGTTTCTCACTTCCGGCGACAGGTTTACATCAATGACCTTCGACCGAAATATTTTGCATGGTGTTCGACGCCAAGTCCATTATTCACACCACATGAATTGTACTGTAGTACCTTGAGGATCATTATCATTATCGGTGATTCCTCTCGCGCCTGTTAACAACTTACATCATTGGCTGGTAATCAGGCAATGTCTTTCCATGTTTGACTCTAGAACATATCTCACATGGATCGACTTGTACTTTGAGTGAAGATCGAACGAGATTGAAGACCCCGAATCTAGTTCCATCCATCCAGGTTGCGATATATATTCAGGAAAATAAAGACATCAAATGTACATCATCACTGCACAGATAATCATCCAATCTATGGGATGATGGCTCTACCAAAATCATCAGTCTACACTCAGACGATTGTCTGTCTCATGTACATGAAAGTGAATTTATAAAGCTGAGCATGGGAATGCCCGACTTAGCTAGATCATGAAAATATTATGAAGATAATGTATTGTATTGTATCTTATTACAGGTCTCCTTCCAGCTTGAAAGAACTTTGGATCCTCATGATAAAGCATTTCACCCGACATCAAAAAGATTAACGACCTCATGCTTTAAGGGGCAACTGTTATAGACATTTTTGGGCACTACAACCCCAAGCATAAATGTCCATAAACCAAGGGCTCCTAAGTCCCTAAAGGTGTTGTTCCAACCCCTAAAAGAACAAGGTCAACTGATTACAGCTTCTCCCAGAAGTTCTCCATGAAAAACTACTCAGAACTAGTCAAAACTGGACCATTTCACTTGCTCCATAGGCAAAGTGCGTTGCATCTCACCTAAATACACACAGTAGGTGCATTTCATTTCAAAAAGCCCTTCTATGGGGTGCGATGGGTGAGAAGGGACAAATGGCAGTGTCAATCCGCGAGGTGGAGAAGCATGGAATCTTCCAGAAACTTCTCCTGTGACACTTGCCTCTCTGAATTCGACCAGGGATGAGTAAGAGATCATCAATCTCCAAGTGGAAGCAAGAAATATCAGAGGGAAGACACCAATCAAATCTCAAAAGCTGACTCACCTCCCTTGCAGACATCTATATATGGATCCCTCATCCCAGAGATCCAAAGGCTGGAATTTTGTATCTTGTAAGGAAGTGTTGCTGGTTTATTGGTGCAACATCATAGTGTTGGGTGATCTAAGCTTTTCATGAGGTGAAGAAGGGCTTCTTGCTGAGAGGATGATGCTGGGTCAGAACAATTGGTTGTAACTCTCTTGGCTCTTTCTTGATTATCAATAAAGCTATTCAAGTTTTCCTCCATACTCTTGTGTGATTTATGTTTTATGCATTTGTATGGTCAATTTACATCTGATCCTAGATTGTTTATGATAATAGATCCATGTTCTCGTATAGTGTTATGCTTCTTTGATTCTACAGGTACTCTGTGAAGCTAGGTATACAAGAAAGCAAGTAGCAAAGGACTATCGGAAGAGAGAGGAATCGAGCAAGGAATCAACCGCAAGACAGAGGTCGGTCTCCTTTATTCTTCTCTCATCTATC
Organism: Pinus tabuliformis; assembly: GCA_031772625.1. NCBI lineage: Eukaryota > Viridiplantae > Streptophyta > Pinopsida > Pinales > Pinaceae > Pinus > Pinus tabuliformis. The sequence continues at coordinate 1,919,248,401 of CM062816.1, forward strand.
TTTCATAAAGGAAAACGAAAGTAGTTTTACTTTGTTTGTTTCTAAGGTAGCTACCAGCCTTAGTGGGATTAGCCGTTCTGCATAGACACTTTTCCCTGTAACACCAACCAATCAAATCCAAATAATAAGTGCCCAAATTCCTCTTACCCTCCACCATTCTAGAATAACAACCCCTATTCCTCTCAATGATCTCCTTCTACCTCACAAAATCAAAACTGGCAACCACATTGGCAATGATTTGCAAACCAGCCCATGGGAACAGTTCCTCTGCCTCAACCAACCTTACCAGCACATTACACGTTGTAGCAAAATCCTTAACCTAATATACGACCACAACTCCTAGCTCAACAATAGACCAATCCAGTCAGTACACATTATTGAGATTCTGGACCTTGAAGTTCAGTCGAGAGAATGTAACAAACTTAAGTTAAGATTTGGATGCATAATCGCTCGAGATGAGGAAAAATATCTACAACCTAAGGTTAAAGAAATGCAACCAAATAAGCCTTTGACTGTAGATAACCAACAAACAAAACAGGGAGAAGATACAGTCAGGCAGAAAGATCCTGAACAAATCATAATTACTTCTCCCCCGTTCCCAGAAAGATTGATAATACCCAGACCAATTGAATATCCTGACTTTGATCTTTTGGGTGAACTCAAAAATCTCTGTATAAAAATACCCCTCCTCCAGGCCATTTAAGATATTCCAATATATGCTAAAACCATTAAAGAGTTGTGTGCAAAGAAGTCTACGAGGAAAACAAAAATAACACCAAATTTCCATGTCATTAGAACTTTGTCTGATTTATTACTAGGCAAACAGACACCTGTAAAATACAAAGACCCGTGGAATCCCTTTGTCACAGTCCAAATAAATGGCCACTCTTTTCCCAATGCTTTAGTTGACTTAGGGGCAGCCATTAATATTCTTACAACAGAAACTTGCGAAGTGCTTGGCATCACAGCCTTAGAACCAACCACTACCTTACTAGAACTTTTTGATTGTTTAGTCATTAGGCCAGAAGGAACATTACAAGATGTGATGGTTTCTGTGGAATCTTGGGAATATCCGACAGATTTTTTTATTATTAACCCCAGAAAGCAACTAGATGGACATCCCTTAATACTGGTAAGGCCTTGGCTAGCAACAGTTGATGTTTATATAGGCTGTCAAACAGACAGTATGACCATAACCAGAGGGAATGCTATTAAGAATTTAGCTTTATACCCTCCTGCTCAGCCAAGACTGACCATTTTAAAAACTAGGAAACAACCAGCAGCATATTTAAAAGAAAATATTCGCTCACCATTGACTGCGGCAGATGCGCTTGAATTCAAAAATCAAATAGAAGATGATGCCATTAACACCTTTATCAATCACCCTGCTGCAGTGTCTAATTTGAGATGTCACATGATTGAAGCAGTCCTTGACAATGAGATTGAAGAATATTCCTTGAGAGACATCAGTGACCAACTGATACCAACAACCACTGTTTATAATAGCAAGCCTATTGAAATTGAGCAAGGGAAAATCCTGAACATTAACAGTAATATGAGTAATGACTAGCAACAGAAACTTATCCAAATCCTTAGGAAATATAAAGGGGCTTTTGCATGGGACTACCCAGACATGAAAGGGATTGACCCTCAGTTATGCATGCACCATGTTAGTGTCAGTGCTTTCACACTACCATCAGTGATCAAATTGCTCTTTTGCATTTCATATTAGGTGTCCCATTCTGATGAGTTGCACTCCATTAGGTCATGGATCAACTGATGGTAGGGTTTCATTTCATTTGTCCCTCATGCTATATACCTGCTGACCTATTTCACATATCTTTTCAATCATTCATAGTCATTCCAGTTCATTTCATTTATAAAAACCAGTCTTAGGGTTTAGTTTCACTAGGTCTTAGGGTTTTTCGCCATGGTCATTCAAAATGAATAATAAATGTCAGCAGACACATGAGGAGGTTAACAAAGTTCAAAAGATCATAATTTCCTTTTTGTAAGCTAAATAAAGCTCTTTAACCTCAAAACTTGTTTTGAGGTAAAACAGAGCATTTGTATTTTATTATTCTACTTTCATGTAATTTAATGTAATTTTAAATTACATTAAAAGTCACCTGGTGACCTGGTCAACTCCTGCCACTGCAAAAATTCAAAGAGATTAGCATCAATTCACCTGTCAAAAGCCAAAAGTCAGATATCAGAAAAACATAGTATTTCAAAAAAACAAATAAACATTATAAAGTCGGTTTTGATAAATGAAAAATCAAAGGGTTGAAAAGCTATAAAAGGCCATCTATGTCTTATGTCACCTCATTGTGGAAGTTAAATGACAATGGAGAGATAAAAACGCGATTTTTAGTTTTTATTGAGCAAAAGGAAACAAGTCTCGATGTTTTTGAAGAAATTCGCAAGAGTTGCGCACCTATCAACTAGCGCTGCGCATTGGATAGGTGCTGCGCACTTGGGAGCTCCTACTAGTGTAAAATAACACTGGCGCTGCGCACCTGTTAAACACTCCCAAAGTTCTGCTAATCGCTCAAAATCACCTCAAATCACCTCAAATCTTCAAAGCTCATCCCCTTTACAAGTAAGTATTATTGCCACTCTTGCTTAAAAAGAATTTTTGCACTTAGTTTGTGGGGAGCTTGTCTCTTAAAAAATGAACCCTAGTTGTCATTAAAATATTTCCATAATCCACTATTTTATTGCTGTCATTCCTTACCTTACTACTGTTCCCTAAAACCTAACCCCCACACAAGTTTCCCTAAATATTATACCCTTCATGTTTTCCCATTCCCACACATAACACTCCCAAAACCCTACTTACATACATAATCCCTGAAACCCTCTACCCTACATACAAACCCTACTCACTCCCCTTATTCCCTAAATCTGCAAATTCTTCACTCCCTTAATCCATTCATATCCCCATTTCTCCTCACTCATTTTCCTTCTTTTCGAAATCTCTTCATAATCATCATTCATCCACCCTACTCCTTCATTCCTTGCCAGCATTTGTAGTCACTAAAACCAATGGAGAGGGACAGTGATTATGAAACTAGGGAAGAGACTCTCAGTGACAGTTCTAGGGAAACAAACTTGCAGCAGAAGAGACCTCACAAAGGGGGAAAGATAATCAGGGAGGAGCCCATTAGTTTGAGAGAATTGCTTTCTTGTCCACTTGCCATCTCATGTTTCAAACATCAGTCTTGTTATGGTTTCTGTGAAATGGTGGAGAGGGTCAAATTCCATCATGAATTAGCGAGGCTATTTGTGACACACCTAGACAATAATGAAGTAAAACTTGCTAGAGTTACCTTCACTCTGTCACCTGCTATCATTTCAGAGGCTACAGGCATTCCAAATGTAGGTGAAAAATGGAACAAAGGATAGTACATTGACAGGGAGTACTATGAGCCTTACATCAAGGCTACATACCATGGCAAACTGAAAAGAGTGTTTCCCTTCAAATTCTTGGAGGACAGGTTTGCCCCACTCATGAAGATCATCATTAAATATTTTACTTGTGAAGGTAGGTTTTCATGGTTGTATGCCTACCACATTAGATTATTGATGCATTTTACTAGAGTGAGAATGATGGATATTCCTTACTTCATGTTCTGGAATATTGAAAAGATGGCACACTATGTTAAGAAAAAGCCATATCCCCAACAATTGAATAGCATCTACCACTTCTCTGTGATCAATATCATTGTCTTACATCAATTGAATCTACTAAATATACCATGGGAAACCTTCATTTCTCATGAGGTGTTCAAAGGCCCTCAAATTATTTCATCAGTGCATCAGGAGGAAGGTGGACCTTCAAGATATGAACAGGTCAAAGAAACTGAAACTGTTGGAGTGACAGTGTTTGTCACTTATGAGAGAGGCACTAGGAGACTTTTTGTAGCTATCAGGCAAGTATTATCTCCACAAGGAGTGGAAGGGGTCTCGCCTTCATCTACAGGCCACAGGCAAATGCTATCTCCACAAGGAGTGGAAGGGGCTTTGCCTTCTTCTTCAGCAAAACAGGTACATGTTGGGCAGCACAGCAAGGAAAAAGGTAAAGCCAAAGGAAAAATGCAAGAGGTGGATCCTAGTGATGAGCAAGAGAGGGACTTTGACCTTGTTGTTCATGAGGAGACACAGGGAATTGATGTCATTGATGTGGAGACTCAAAGTACAAAGATCACTAAGGACATCATCAAGAAACAAGAGGCTGACATTCAAGCCTTGTCAATCAATTTGGAGAGGGCAAAGTGGATCATCAATTACCTTGAGCAAGAAAACAAGCAATTAACTGATAAACAAGTTATCATGGAGTTGCAAATGATTAAGGAGAAGCGACAAGAGGCAAAGAAGGCAAAGGTCAAGATGACCTCCATTGAGCAAGAAATTGAGAATGATCGAGAAACTTGGTTAGAAAGGGTTAACATACACCTTGAGAAGCTGCTTGAGAAGGCCAATAAAGAAAAGAAGATGCTTTGCCACATGGCTTATCACTATATGACCCGAAACAAAATATGCAATATAAGGATAAGGAAGCTTAAGGCACGATTGAGGAAGGCTTTGAGAAGCAAAAAGGAGCAAAACAAATTGGAAATCCTAGCTGATGCTTCATTAGCTCATCAAAGCAGTGCATGAGGGTGCCTTCTGCCAATTTTGGTGAAATTTTGTAATTTTCAAATTTCAAATTTTACAACACAGGAAATTCCAATAGGTGGCATTGCGCTTTTGACTGGGGCACTTTTTGGAGGAAAGGCTTGCATATTTGGAATCAGCATGAAAAAATAAGAAAACCCAGAAAGTTTCATCAAATTTGGAGCAGATCTTGGTCACCTAAAGGCCAAAAACCCATCAAAAAATGACCTCTCTGCCACTTTTTGGACACACGGGAAGCAATCTTGGGAGATTCTACTTTTGAGGGGGAAAATGACCTCCAAATTTAGAAATTCAAGATGTTCCAAAAACTAGACAGGCAGACCTTTCCAACAAGCCATCTTGGGCTCAATTTGGGTAAGAAGAAGGCCACCAAAAATGGGTTTGAAAAGGCACTGCGCATAGGATGAATTTGCCAGTTTTGCTCAAAAATCAAAATTTCGCCTAGTTTTTCTACAATTTGAATTTTTCTCTCATTTTGGATGAATCTATGAATGTAAATGATGTTATGGTGTGTAAATGTAATTTCAAAATGACTCTTGAGGGTAGATTCATCATTTTGAGGTGGTTTGGGGTTGAATGAATCAGTTTCCATGGTTTTAGAGGCAAGTTGTTCCACTGCCTATATTCATGTTCTTAGTTTAGATATGGTTGAAACCACCCCTCTTCTCATGGATTTGACCCCTGATGGCTAGCATAGGTGTTTTGATGCCTATATTATGTACTTTCTTAGTCATTTGTAAAGGTTGGACTCTTGTGGATGCTTTGAGCTTCATTGTACACTTGTATCAGCAGTTTGGCAAGGAAATAAACCAGGATTTGCAGCTATTTTTGTGGGATTCTTGTGGTAATGTGTTTTTGCATTGTTTCTTCTTCTGTAATTAGTTTTTCCTATGTCTTATGTGTGCCACAATCTTATTCATTCTTCTAATTAAATGAAATCAAGATAGATAGGTGGAATACATTGGTTACAGTGCTCTGCCTTGGGAATTCATTTAGTTTTTGATGTTTTCTACTGTTTGAAGAGGACTCATGATCTGCATGCCCTCCTCAGCCCCTCACCAATCTTAGACCTACCATCTCACTCAATTCCAAGTGCTAAAACACCTACCTACCTCGCCCCACAGAACACCCTGCAATTCTGACTTGATTTCCCGGACCCAAAGCTGCCTGCTCCATTTGATCCAGCAACAAAACCATCAAAATCAACCAAAAACCCTAGAGCTACTATACCTAGCCTAAAATCCATATTCAATTCAGTCATCTCAACTGAGATTGACAAGGAGAGAGCCCTCTCCCGACCTGGTAGGGCTAGCTACCAGGTTAAGCTTGGTTTGTGGTTATCCTAGGATTGCCTCTCTTCAGCCTGAGGTCGATCTAGGCTATAAAACACAACATCTACACTAAAAAAGATGCAAACCCATTCAACAGCCACAACGTAGATTAAATCTTCATCTAAAGGATATTGTGAAAGAAGAGCTTCAAAAACTATTAGATGTGAATTTTATTTATCATATATCTGACAGTAAATGGGTTTCTCAATTAGTATTTGTTCCCAAAAAGAATGGTAAATGGTGGATATACGTTGACTATAGAGAACTCAACAAAGCAACGCAAAAAGACCATTTTCCCCTTCCATTTATTGACCAGGTCCTTGATACATTGGCAGGAAAGAAATTCTTCTCTTTCCTAGATGGCTTCAGTGGCTACAACCAAATTCAAATTGCCCCTAAAGACCAGGATAAAACTACTTTCACCTACCCCTAGGGAACATTTTCTTACAGGTTATTACCTTTCAGATTGTGCAATGCACCTACTACATTCCAAAGAGCTATACTTAGTATTTTTGCAGACTTGATAAATAAAGGATTGGAGGTGTACATGGACGATTTCACACCCTATGGAGATGACTTTGATCAGGCATTACAAACATTGGAGAAAGTCCTAGAATGGTATATTGCTACTAGCCTATGCTTAAGTCATGAGAAGTGTCATATGATGATGACAGAGGGCTTGATTCTGGGTCATTTCATTTCAGCAGTTGGAATTCAGGTAGATCCAGCAAAGATACAGGTAATCCTCTTATTTGCTACTCCCTGCACTCAAACAAAGGTACGCAATTTTTTGGGATTTTCTGGATATTATCATAGATTTATAAAGAATTTTTCACAAATTGTTGCACCTTAAATATATGCCTTGACAGGAAATGTTTATTTTATATGGACTAATAAATGTGACAATGCCTTCATAGATCTGAAACGGTTAGTATCAACAACACTAGTACTACGAGGCCCAAATTGGGATATACCTTTCTAGATTTCATCAAATCCATCAGATACAACCATTGGAGTTATTCTTAGCCAAGAAGAAGAAAATAAACCTTACGTTATATATTGCATCAAAAAAAACCTTACTCCCGCTGAGTTGAATTATACAGTAACAGAAAAGGAGTTTCTAGCTGTTATTTATGCTATAAACAAATTTAGACACTATATAACTGGATATCTTGTATTTCTGTATACTGATCACTCTGTCATTAAATATTTAGCCAACAAACCAATTACAAATGGAAGAGTGACTCGTTGGTTACTACTTTTGAAGGACTTTGATATAACTATAAGGGATCGACCAGGGAAGGAGAACCTCATGGTAGACTTCCTCTCCCGAGTGCCAAGAACAGATGATACAATTGCAGTAGATGATCAGTTCCCGGATGAACATTTGTTTGTTGTGGCCATAAAAATGCCATGGTATGAAGATGTAGCAAATTACTTAGCAGTGGGAAAATCACCCAAACATTTGACACCCAGATAAAGGAAATTGATTGTTCAGTGTAGCACTCATTTCTCCTAGATTGGAGGATACCTTTTCCACACGGGATCTAATATGCACATCCGTAGGTGCATCAAGGAGGACGAAATTTATGATATCGTAAAAACCTTCCATGATGTACCTTGCGGTGGACACTTTGTAGACCTCAGAACTGGACATAAAATTCTACAGATGGGCTACGAGTGGCTCACTATTTTTAAAGATGCTAAGAAATTTGTCTAGACATGTGATAGTTACCAAAGGATGGGCCACCCTAGCCAATCTGATGAAATTCCCTTGCATCCACAGGTGGTGATAGAACCGTTTGAGCATTGGGCATTAGATTTCGTTGGGTCATTCAAACCACCATCCAAACAAAAATTGTATATATTGGTTGCAACCGATTACGTAACTAAGTGGGTGGAAGTAGTAGCATTGCCAAGAGCAACAGAGGAAACCGTTATTAACTTTCTTTTCGAAATTTTTGTGCGGTATGGGTTACCTAGAGAAGTAATTATTGATGGGGGACCACAATTCATGGGTCACAATATTGCTGCTACATTGAGAAATCATCATATCACACATAGAATTACTTCCCCATATCACCCACAGGCGAACGGGTAGGTGGAGAGCACCAACAAAGTTATTGAAGTTATTCTAACAAAGACAGTTTCATCACATCGACGAGACTAGACTACTCGACTGCCAGAGGCCTTGTGGGCATATCGCACAACTTGGAGAAACACTACTGGATACTCTCTGTATCAACTGGTATTTGGTAAAGAACCCATTTTTCCCATAGAATTTGAAATACAAACACTAAGGATAGCCCAGGAAGTGGGACTGGATTTAACCGAAGCCCAGGTTAACAGGTTACAATAGATGAACGAATTAGATGAAGTTCGGCTACTGGATCTACAGCGTATGACACTTATTCAATAGCAAAGAGCCAAATGGCATGATCGCCTGATTAAGAAAAAGACATTCCATGAGGGCGACTAGGCACTCTTGTATGATTCCAGGTTTCACGACTTCCCTGGAAAACTGCAAACTAGGTGGTTAGGCCCCTATGAAATAAAGCAAGTACATGACAATGGCACTCTTACGCTAACCACCATTGATGGGTCTGGTTCTTCTTTTAAAGAAAATGGGCATTGGGTGCACCTCTACCAAAAACCACTTACCAGAGAATATTTCTACCAGAAGATACGTGAGGACCCCACCATGCGAGTTTTAGCTGTAGAAGGCAATCCTTCGACAAATTCATCTTCATAAAATTTATTTCTTCTATGTAAAATATGTAAATATGATTGCTGATTTGATTTTCTTTTATTTTTATTTTTTTTCTCTACTTGTTTTGTTGTTAAATTAATTGAACAGCTGATGTTCAATCTATTGAACAACACTTTCTTTTTGGCATGATTTTGCTGTTCAATCTATTGAACAGCTGCTATTCAATCTATTGAACAACACTTTCTTTTTTACGTTGTTTTGTTGTTCAGATAATTGAATAGTTGTTGTTCAATCTATTGAATATCTTTTGTTCAATCCAATTGAATAACACTTTCTTTTCTGCGTGATTTCGTTGTTCATTTAATTGAACAGTTGTTGTTTAATCTATTGAACAGTTGTTGTTTAATCTATTGAACAATTGTTCAATCCAATTGAATAACACTTCTTTCTTTGCGTGATTTTGCTATTCAGATAATTGAACAGTTGTTGTTCAATCCAATTGAACAACACTTTCTTTCTTTTTTGCGTTGTTTCGCTGTTCAATTAATTGAACAGCTGTTGTTCAATCTATTGAACAACTATTGTTCAATCTATTGAACAACTGCTGCTCAATCCAATTGAAACACTCTCTTTTTGCATTATTTTTTTGTTCAATTAATTGAACAGTTGTTGTTCAATCTATTGAACAATTGTTGTTCAATCCAATTGAACAACACTTTCTTTTTGCGTTATTTTGTCGTTTAGTTAATTGAAAAGCTACTATTCAATCTATTGAACAACCGTTGTTCAATCCAATTGAACAACACTTCTTTTTTTGCATTGTTTTGTTGTTTAGTTAATTGAAGAGCTTTTGTTCAATCTATTGAACAATCACTATTCAAATCCAATTGAACAACACCTTTTTTGACATTGTTTTGTTGTTCAGTTAATTGAACAACTGTTGTTCAATCTATTGAACAGTCGTTGTTCAATCCAATTAAACAACACTTCTTTTTTGGGGGTGTTTTGCTATTCATTCAATTGAATAACACTTTTTGCGTATCTCTGTTGTTCAATTCATTGAACAGCTGTTGTTTAATTCCAATTGAACAACAAAAGTTTTCTTTTGTGTGACTGCTCTTCACTTATCTGAACAATTGATGTTCACTCAAACGCTCAGCCCCATTTTTCTTTTGTTTTTCATTTTTTTATTATTTTCATGGCATGAAGTACACTACTTTTATGAGGACAAGAATTTATGGATTCTATTGAAGGCAGTTAATACCATTAATGTTATGATCTTTAACATGACAACTTATTGATGATAGCTTATTTTCAAAGAAAGGGACACAGTTATTTATATACTGCTTTGTTGCATAGCTTTCTGTTGTACTTGATACTGATTGATCATCTTAATACCATGTTGGTTCCACCCTTCCTGGTTATAATATTCTTTGTCTTTAATAAATAAGACTATGGGTATACTTTTTTTATTGACATGTTAAACTTCTTCCACCATCCCTGCTCTTAAGGAGTATTGAGCCTCCCTCTATTTATCATAAAAATGTGTAATAACAAAAAAATTTTGTTTTCAGATGGAGGATAGGGTGTCTCCTTATGAGCCAACCTACCATGTTCATAAGGTTGTAGCAAAGTGACATTCCCACTATGGCCACCACACTAGGATTATGATCTGTTGGATAGCCAGAATACCCTTGGAACAAGAGGTCTCATCACGAGCCGGCCTGATCACTTTTGCTACATCCCAGTGAATGGCAGTGTGGTCATTTGGCTACCACGCTAGCATACTGATCTCTTCTGTAGAACAACACTGTAACTCTCCATTTATAAATTGAGGATCTTTTCTCATATGGGTTAAAAAGCAACCTTGTCGAGGCTATGGATGCCTGCTGGAAGCAGAGGCTCTGCTTATGGTATTGAAATTATATCTTATCGTCAAATATTACTATAATACCCTCTTCTTATTCTTTCTTTTTATCAGAGAAGTTATTTCCTTAATTTTTCCACATTTTGAACCTTTACGCATGAGATATTGTTTTCTGATCAATCACATCATTCTCAGCTAGAATAACCATCAACAAAACATTTTTTTGGCACATTGTTGTCCTTTTCTTTCTCGCATAACTTATCATCAATCCAAGCGTCTTATATTTTTTTCATAACTATTGTTATACACTCCGCTCTTGTTATAACCATACCTCTTGCCATCCTATCATTTATATGCATACTCTATTTCATTTAATGTCGTACTGTTCTTTCCCTTGCCTTGCCATCAGAATAGCCCTTTCCCTATCTACTCGGTCGTAGGCGACCTCTCTTTTCAAGGAGGGGGAGGATTCCCACGATACTTTTGCATGTGCTATATTTATTTTGCTTACTGGACTTGATATGTTGCTATGATATCCTATGATCAAATGGCATGTGGAAGTATGATAGTCTTAGAATTAATATCATTAATTATCATGGAAATTCTACTTGACATTATGGAATTTAGTTGTTATGTTTACTTGTTGTTCTATTTTACCAAAGCAATTTTTGTTCTCTACTGCGTTTTTGTTGTGTTAACCTTTGAAAATTGTAGAGAGAATATTGGAAGAATTCGAGCATTATGGGTGGAAAATCGGTTCGCCGAGAACCCTCAGTGTTGGAAATTTCTGACAGAGCTAGGGAAATTCTGGTGCGCATAGGATGGATTTCATATTTCACCAGGCTTCAGACCCCTAGCAGTGAAATCGCTCTTGAATTTTTACAGCACTTACAGAATGGGTAGTCCACAGTAAAAGGTGTAAGCATAACAGTATCAGAAGTTGTGATAGCTAAGGTTTCTGGGTTGTCAGTAGAAGGAGCAGCATGGATGGAAAAGCATGTAATGTTGCATGACGCAGTGGAGATTTTCAAAGACACGGGTGAAGAGCTAACCCAAAAAGGCAAGGGCATTCAACCATCCTCTCTAGAAGAACCATGGTGTGAATTGGCAAGTATCATCCAACAGTGAATTACCTGTGATGGTCGATGGGATGTGGTAAAACCACAACTTAAACTTTTAGCCGTTTTAAAGCAAAAGCTTATTGTCATTTTTCCATTTTTCTTAAATTCATTATTGCATGATATAGCTGATAGAGTAAGATGGGCTAAACATCCTGATACTGTAGTCAGTCATCATGGGTTGATCAGACTGATTGTTAGTCACAGTCTTGCTCAGCAAGATTTAACTTTGGATAATTTTATAACCCCACCAGAGATTAGACCAAACCCTGTAGTCCAAAATTCTGCAACCTTGGAAATTGAACAGCAGAACCCCATTTCGAAGAGGAAAATAACTTCTCATATAGTAACAAGACCTACTAAGTGCAGGCATTTTGCAAGGACAAATCCATTTCAAAGGACTTTCATAGATCCTTAGGGTAGCGCCGAGCGCCCGGCAAAGCCATCTAGTCCAAATGTTGTACATGACTCTGAACTTGAACAGGCGGAAGAATGCAACTCTGAACCTGAACAGGAGGAAGAATGCAATTCTAAACTAGAATAGGAGGAAGAACCCAATTTTGAACCTGAACAGGATGCAAAGCCCCATTTTGAACCAGAACAGGAGGAAGAACATGATTCTGACCGAGAACAAAGGGAAGCACAATATTTTTCTTAAGATGATGGTGAACTATAAAATGAATCAGGGCTTTCTCAAACACCACCTATGAGCCCCTGAGATGATTTATTGCAGGAATTTGAGGAAGGGATGGCCCAGGTTCTTGAAAATTTGAGCACATATATACAACCTGAAGGATTACTCGACCAGACCCTGAACAAGTCTCAATCCACAGAGGATTATGGTCACACGGAAATTTTTCCTTCCCCAGAAGCTGCAGACTGGGTCGAGGAAGTGGACACAGTAATAATTCAGGAATCTGATAACCAGTCAGGTGACACGGTTATAGTGGAACATAGCCAAGACGAGTACCAAGACCCTTCAAACACAAAGAGTATTGATAAACATGTTCCTACAAAGGATGCTTCTCAGAAGAAGCAAGTGGCTGAAATAAAGTTAAGAAAGCTGAAGAAGAAATACTAGAAGCTTCAGAAAATGGTTAGGCAGCTGTGGCGGAAGTTAAAAGAAGCTGCAAATAAGGAAGCTCTAAGCATTATTCCTGAGTTAGTCATTGTGGCCACACAAACAGAATTATGTGAAAGTAAGGCAATAGGAACCTAGACTGAATCTGTTTCTACTCAAACAGTAGTAACACAAACAAGTTTTCATATAGATTTGATAGATATGGCTATTCAAATGGAGGGTTTACGCTCTCACAACAAAAGAACCCAGACTGAATCTATTTTTACTCAAATGGTAGCCACACAAACAAGCTTTCATATAGATTTGATAGATATGGTTATTTAGACAGAGGGTTTACCCTCTCACAACAAAAGAACCCAGATAGAAGAAATATTCAATAACGCTCCATCAAGCAGTGATCCTATACTTCTAAAGTTACAGGAGAAGCTGGTACAGGCCTAGCTTGCTTTAGCACAATGTAAGAAGGAGACAGTTCCTCTGCAAAAGTACCAAGAACTACAGAAGCTATTCAATGATTTGTCCATAACTGAGGATGAAACTTTTGCTAAGTCAAGACAGGAGGAAGAAAAACTAAGGAAAGTAAAATCCAAGCTAGATAAGGTTGTGGGTCATGTTGAAGCTATTTTCTCTTTATATTCTGATGTCTTATCTTGCAAATCTCCTACTGCAAACTATGCTCTGTTTTTATTGGAAATATATTTATTGTTGAAGATTAAAGCTGTTAAGGTTGACAAGTCAGTTGAATTGAAGACAACTGAAGAATTCATAAAATGTTGTAAGGAGCATGGGATAAAAGTCCAACGTCTTCTCTGTGAACTTTATTTGCATAATTTTTTATTAGATGGGGAGGTGGATAACAATCCTAGCCCTTTTATTGGGGACATTCAGTTCCAGGCCTTCATTTCCTTCGCAGTGAACCAACTTAAGTGGTCCAGGGCTTATAACACCTTTCAAAGGAAAGAACATGGACTGGATTTGTGGGTAAGGGGTGAGCCTACTCAACCCTTGCATCTTTTTGTTAGACACAAGGAATTCATGAAACAGGAGGGAGTAATTAAGAATCTGGGGCCTATACATAAAGAAATTGTGCAAGCAAGAAGGGTGTATTTCTTATCCATATAGGAAAGGTACTTACTTGCATCCAAATAGAGATGGATAGTCTCCTCCAATAGTGTTAGGAACAGAAAACCATTTGGCTACAGGAATTTTAAAGCTGTCGCAGGCTGTTTTGTCACATATAGTAATATTATCTTAAGGGAAGGACCACATTGGCTAGGATGTCGATTTAGGAGCCCTATTATTTGGTACCCTCCTAAAGGATACTTTTTTATTACGAGATTCCTGACGGTCATGAGGGGATAGCCTTTGTAAATTTAATACAAAATCACGGTTTTAGGTTGTATAAGGAAAAAGTCTTTCCTACTTACTCTTTAATTGCAATACATAATAAATACTTATTTTCATGAGGACATGAAACAAGGTAAGTAGGGGAGTATGTTGGGCCATGCAATAGGTATAAGTTTACCCTTTATTACATTATCTTTTTCCTCCTTTTTATGGATTTGTGCCATGATGTAATAATATTTTGATAGATTTTGATAGAAAGTGAATGAAATCGCTTTTAATATGATTTGGATGTCAAAACTAACTTTCATTGCTTCTTATGTAGAGATTAGCGAATGGGACAATTGATGTTCAAACTATTGAACAATAAAGGCTAAACAAGGAGAAAAGAGTGTGGCTTGTGTGGTCAAAGATGAGAAGTGAATCGGAAGCATCAGCGTAGGACGCAATATTGTTCTGATAATAGCATGTGGTTGTGAATTCCTCGGGATCTCCTAATCCCGAGGAATCACAATTATCTCTTTTCCTCTTTGACTATAAGAGGGGGAAAAAGAATAGAATAGAACAACTTTTTCCTTTCTACTTCGACTATAATTGTTAGAGACAGAGGATTATTCTGAAGAACACATCGTTACTGTAATGACATTTGAATTTAATGAGTAATATATAATTTGTGTTTCAGTTTGTTCGCGATATTCTAAGTAACTAGGCAGTAATCACTAGTGGCTTGGGCCCGACCACTAGTGGGTTTCACTGCTTTTGCCTGTGTTATATTATTACCTTTTTATTGCAAGTCTAATTACTTTGTTTTATAGTTTTACGATTGATATATTTGATATATAAATCACCGGTGTTGAGTTTGTGCATTCCGCGCGTTATTTCTTATCTATGTTGATTGGTTGCATTTTTTTGTATCGTAGATTGATTTAATTATTAGATAAGAGTTATTTCTTGTTAATTAAGAGCCAAAGTATTATTGGTTAGATCAAATGCATTACTATTTCTATTTATCTAAAAGAGCTCTGTTACCGCTACAGTGCACTCGGTTGATGTGCTTATGGCTTGTATTTGCAATTAGATCTTTTTGATTAATATTGAGTTTTGATGCTTGAATAGTTTAATTTCTTTGAAGTTACAAGTTTGGTAATTTATGGTTTGATCCATTTACTCATTGAAATCAATAAGTTATTTTAGAGCATTACTCTCTGTACATCCAACAATTTCCATCACTTCCACATACTGTGTACACTCTTGAAACAAAAACACTTACCATGGTTGATAATTAATGTGAGGCATTTAAGAGTTCTAAAAGACATCTTATATGCGCCCAACACCTGTCATGGTGCCAAAATCACTGCTGTCACCTAGGCCGAAGCCTACGCCAATAGGAGAGGCTTCCAAGGTGAAGAAGGAATAATAGAAAGAAACACATTCGATGTGTGAGTTGCCAAGGAAGCACCAGAAGAAGGAGAAGCCCACCACATGGGAGAAAGGAAAGGTGGTAAACCTAGAATCCGATGAGGGCGTAGAGGAAATGTGTATGGTCACAGAGGACATTGATATCGAGGGAGTAGACCCTATCTCAAAGCTACCAGAATACATCCCTACGTGCCAGGGTAAGGTGAAGGTCCCAAAGGACCAGACGAGGGAAAGTTTTTGCTTAATACACCCTTGCTTCAAGGGAAGATCATGTTTGGAGGAAAATTCTTGGTGAGTTTCCCCCATATAAAGCTTGAATATTGGGACTTGGTGGACATGGAGCGTTCCCCCACCTAGCTACTAATAATTTCATGCAGAGAGTATTCTACAAGGACTCGGGTGTCACCTCACTGGAGCCAGTGAAGTGGATTTGGGGGGTGGAAAAGGAAAGATTGTTGAATCTGCTATGGGTGCTGCATTACCACTGCACGCCCATAAATTTGATAGTTATCAAATAGTTTCTATGCCTGATGCACGACGGGTGCCTTTGGTTGGAGGAACCAATCCCTATAACTGATATGCTGATCCATAGGATCACCCTACTACCCCATTCAGGGTTGAATCTAGCCAAGGCATTTGGCGGAAAGATGGGCGAGCACAATCTCGGCAAAAAAATGGACAAGTTTAAGCTTGTCAAGAAGTTGCGCGGATACTCAATTTCAAGTATTACAGACCCCGTGGTGAAGGTGGCCACCCAGATCTTGGCTAGGAAGGTAATGCGGAAGTGTCACATAGATGAGGTGCTAGCACTAGTTGTTTCATTAGAAGCCTAGTGCGTGGAGGGCATACAATTCAATTGGGCACACTACCTGTGCAGCAAGTTCCTCGCAAACTGTACGGAGGCACAGGACCATAGCAAAACATTCCACTACTCATGGCTCTTGTTGTCGATTATTTTGGTTGCGTGGTAGTTGCCGGAGGATAGTAAGTTTCTTGCGATTGTGACAGATTTTCCAAAAGTAGCGAAGTTTGCTTCATTATGGGCCACGAAGGACGCTAAGCGGGTCTACGAAAGCAAGGCATTATGGGTATTGATGGAAATGAGCATCAATATGGCCATCAACCGCAAGCCAAGGTTATCACCAACTGTCTTTGAGCAGTTGTTGGGATACGTGGAGTTCAAAGTGGACTTCCACTGTATCTCCATTTGAGCATGGAAGGACCCAGAACAGAAGTGGTATGATCTCCCATACTTTATGACGAACGATGCCATAGCAATAGTTCTGGATCGTTGGCCAGCCGAGTGGTGCACGGACTCAAATTTGTCCGTCGGGTCTAGTAGGTCAGCGGGAAAGTAGAAGAAGGAAGAGGCCTAGTCAAAAATTCATTAGTTGGCTAAAAAGAGAAAGAAGGAGGTTGCGGAGAAGGCACGCATAGAAGCGGAGCGCACTGCCAAGGAATAAGAGGAAGAACATGATTCTGACAGAAGTTAGAAATCCCCTTCACCACAGATAGAAGAAGAAGAGTGATCAGAGCATGGCAATGCAAACCTGGAAAGCACTCCCTTACGGGTGAAGTGGAACAGGGAGCAGGAGAAGGAAGGGCCACTCAAAAATTCCAAGGCCATCAAGTCGTCCCTAGACCTGATCAACTTGACAGAGGGTGACTTGGATGACATCGGAGATAAAGTAAGGGATGTGATGGAGGAACTACTACAGTAGTTCAAGCAGTAGTGGAAGCAAGCCTTGGTGGACATTCTGATGGGTCTACGTGAGCTACAGATCCAAACTACTCAACTATAGGTTGGTGTAGGGAAAAGCAGTGCAATGTCAACTAGTTTGGCGCAGGGACTACTATAGCAGCGGAGATGGTTCGCTCTTTAGATCCTCGGGCCATTGTGCTACCTGATGGAGCCCTAAGCAAGGAGACGAACACTGATAGGACTAATTTAAGGAACACTGATCTCAACTGGGCCGCGCTCCCAAGAAAATTCCTTCACGCACTGCAAGTAGGTGTGATCGCAGGTTAGGTCAAGGCCCACTAAGCCAACACACCCTCACAATAAAACTTCCCATCAAGCTAGTAACCAACCCCATCCCCCCTGCCTCCTGAAATACCATATATCCCCCCTTATGGTCCATATTTCATGAGGCCCCAACAAGAAGTTTCCCAACCTCCCCCTCTTGAAGATGTCCCAGGAGGATAGGAACCCCTCTTTTATAAGCCACCAATGAGCAGCTTAGGGCCATGCACCATATTACTCATTAGTTTTCCAGAGGTTTGAAATGAATTCCTGCCACTAACTCCCTATCCAACTCTCGCACCTCCATGCCTCATCACATGCATCAAGGCATCCTAATTAATTCCATATCATAGTTAATCAGGCTAGCACTCAATGACTATGTGGATGCCATTAAAAGGCTCTTCGTCGAGTGGTTCGATAGCCCCTAAGAAGATGAAGGAGAGGACCCCAAGAATACATCCACAAGGGGAAGCAAGTAATCACGACGGGGAGGAACACAGCAAAACACTCAACGGCCCCAAAAAGGTACCCCTAGCAATAACCAACCTCTAAGAGAGAATATTGAAGGTTCAAGGGACCCTAGGTTAGGGGACCGGGGATCATCTTAGAGACTGTATTAACTTCTACAATAATCAATGGCTTCTGAGATTTTAGGGGAACCTGAGGAATTTTAGGAATGCGAGAAACACCAGAGACCTAGGACACCTCAGAGTTCCCCGAGGGGAAGGCAGTCACCCTCCACATACCAGCAGAGGGTCAGGCACCAGTAGTGAATCAAAGGGGAATGACAATTTCCTCCTGTTTCCTCCCCCACCTAGAGGCAATCGACGTTAGCCTTTGGCTAGGATGGCTCAATCCCCATTAGGCATCAGGGGCCAACTTCACGACATGCCCCACCATTCCGAGCAACATCTCCTGAAATTCGAAGAAAAACCCACCCTAGTAGAAAAATTTGCTACAACCCTAGAAGTTGAAAAAAATCTACTCTCTATCGGCGCCCTCGAGCATAATTCGCGAGAGGAGACAAAAACATCCGCCAATAAAAATCAAGCCTCAACCAGTAAACCCATCAATAAAGACAAAGATTCCTTTGATTTCAAAGGATTAGCCAAATCTTTAAAGTAGCTGACTAATGAGGTGCCTGAATTGAAAAGGAAGACTAGTGACACCTCCATAAGGGGGAAACCTGCTAAACCTTTTCTCTGAAGGACTAATAGTCCCCACCCTAAGACATCTCAAGGATCCAGTACGAAATTCAATGTGGAGGAACTTGAAAAGGACAATTTCTACAGTTTCCATCAGGCCTCTCATTCCGAGAAACCTACCACCAGTGGCTCCATAACATGACCACCGTAGTAACCCAACTCCTAGAAGACTAGGAAATGGGAGAGGGTGAGGAATAAACTAACAAATTGGAAGAGAAAGCCTCCCCTCCCGACAATGATGCTCCTTCCACTATGCTAGCCTTCAAAGTCATCTGGGGGGAGAGGTATTGACCACTCAAGAGGCCATCATGGGGGACACCCCTCCCCCAAAACCACCCAAACATTATAGCCTCAAGAGTAAGGGACCTATGCTAGACTCCACACTGGAAGATCAAAAAATGGATTTGTTAAGAAGGATTCTTCCACCCACTAACACTAGCCATCCTTCCACTCCTTCCTTTAGAGGGCCACCTGGCCAAAGCATTAAAGAATCCCTGACGAGTAGTCAAGGAGACACATCCATACCTAAAATTTTGACCAAAGGGGTTGCAACTAAACCCACCACATCCTCGCAACCCTCATTGGAAGATACTTCATCCATAGACTTGGAATATAATATCATCGAAGACATGAAGAATATGCGAGCCAACATCTCATTGTATGAGTTATGCAAGTCGACCAGCCAACAGGATTTGATCATCAAAGCCTTCGCTGCCTCTCCCACCACTTCAAAACCTTCCTTGTTAGCCAGGACTAACTGCTCAGGCCAATCCCAAGTCGTGATTGACCTTCAAGCCATTGTAAATGATGCCAATGTGAAATTGAAAGGTTCAACCCCTCCTTTCCTTTTGACCTTTGAGATTTTCAAATACAATGTGCACAACTACCTCGTTGACTCTGGTGCGTCAACCAACATCATGCCCTAGTTGGTCTATAAGAAGCTAAATATCCAGCCCGAAAAAACAGATGCTAAGATCATCCAACTGGATAGGTCCCAAGTCCCGGCCATTGGTGAGTTGAATAACGTTATTATTAGGTTGTCTTCCAATTCTCAGGTGCATCAATTCTTTGACATTATTGTAATGGACATCCCAGAAGCCTACGAGATACTCCTTAGTAGGTATTGGTCCTGCAAGCTTCAAGGCTACTTCACCACAAACTAGTCCCACTTATGGCTACCCTATAAGGGAAAGAATAATCAAATCAGAGTCAACAATGAACTTTGCATGAAACATACAGTTACTGATCTTGAAGGCTCTAACAAGGTGATCAGCTACACCCAAGAGGATCTACGAGTGTGTTTCCTCGAGACATTATTGGGTTTCTATCAGTCCAAAACATCGACCATCCCCCCGAGTACCCAGCTAGAACTCCCATCGCACCCCCCAGCTAATGAGAATGAAATCTTCACTCTAAACTTGCACACCCCAGACTCGACCATTCTCAATGATGGAATCTCGACATTATATTATGACGGGTCCAAGACTCATGAAAGAGGTGGAGCAGGTTGTGTCTTGGTAGTTCCCAAAAGGAACAAATTTTTGATTTATTGCAGGATAGAGTTCCAATGCACCAACAACACTTCAAAATATGAGGCATTAATCCTTGGCCTCAAGAAAGCCATAGATCTAAAGGCAGAGTGTCTGAAGGTAATCGGGGATTCTTAAATTATTACAATACAGGTACGCACATGATTCATTGTTTGTCACCTCACCTCAAGAATTACCAGCAAGATATATGGTGCTTGATAAATGCATTTAAATCTTTTAACATAATTTATGTTCCTAGATTTAATAATGTCATTGTTGATACTCTGACCAATGCAGTAGCCAGATTTATGCCCCTTAACGATGGGTTTTCAATTGAAATTTTTTATAAAGCATCTTTTGTTGATAACATAACTAACTTATGTGTTTTCAATGATGACCAACAGATAATGGAGTTCATGATGAACGTAGTGTAGAAAATCTGTCATAGGTTAACCCGATAATGCAATATAAATCAAAGCAGAATACTATAACCTACTTCTACTATCAATTTGTAGAAGCTTAAAGATTGAGCTAAACAATATAACCAGAAGAAGAAGAATCAATGGCACAATACACATGAAAATACTTTGGGGAAAGCCTCAACTAAAAACCCCACACTATTGTATTATCATACATGGTGGAAATACATAGGAATTATACAAAGCCTTATCTCTCACAGCTAACCAGCTCTTAGTACAATCCTCACAGATGCTCACAGGAAATCTTGGCTTCTCTCTAGCCTTCCTCTCTTCCCTCTAAGCTCCTGTTTCCTTGCACTGCTCCTTGTGGATTATTAGCCTCTTACCAAGTGGAAAACCAAGTCTTCAAAACTGCGCAATCCTCAAGGATGAATCCTTGACTGCATGCATGAGTTTTCTCCATGAAAAAACACATGCAACTGATAGTACACTGTCCTTGAACATTAATCTCAACTGGGTCTTTCTTAGAATATACATGCATGATCTTCTAATGAGGGAATCTTTAGTTAACTGGAGTAGCACTAGTTGAGTGCATTAATGCATCAACTGACTGTTAACACGCTATTAGTTCCTCAAAAGTTTGGAACTAATTTAACTGGACTTAACTCAGTAAAATGAGTTAAATAATTATAATTCAAGTATAACTCAATTGTATCTCCTTAATGTAAGGGATAACTCTTGCATGATTTCAGAAAGAATTCCAACTTGAATTTCTCCAAATAATTAATTTAAAATAAATTAATTTATTATTTCCAAGTAGCTGTTAAGACTAGATTCGATTTTAATTCACAATTTAATTCAAGGGAAAATTAAATTGGAATATTCTTGTTGCCATATTTCGACACTTCCTCTCAACAAGAAAGGGATTATTTGCCACCCCGATCCTATCTCTATGGAACTCAAATTTACACTTTGATAATGTCTTTGTCAAAATGTCAGCATCTTCCTCCTTTGTCAAAATATATTGTAGAAACATGATCCTCTAGACCTGTGAAAAGCCACGGGAAATAAATCTTGCCTTATAATTCTCCACACTACCATCAAAAGCTTTCTTTAACTTGTAAAGCCAACGCGAACTCAAAAACTGACTTGTTCTCCGGTCTCAGAACCATGTCCCAAACACTGTTACGAACTATGGATTCATACTTCTCCACCATAGCATCAACCCAAATTGGCTGCTGCACTACTTCCTCAAAGGAAGATGACTCGATCTCAACACATTCCCCAGCAAGGGCCATGTATCCAGTGTACCTCTCAGATGACCTCCTATGTCTGCACTGAGAAGATGGTGCTCCCACATTCTCTCTCGCATCCTCCAACAATCTATCAACTTCTTTTGTGCGCTTTCATCCATCTCTGGAAGACTCTGCTTGAGTGGATGTATCCACTCCTGGAACCTCTGCATGCGGCTACTCCGTATCAGTCTGAGGCTTTTCCTCCTTAGCAACCAACAGTTCCTCCATAGCCTATAGTTGGAGCTCCCTCTCAAGGGAAACTCGCATGGCCTTCTGCTCCTCAAACTTGAGATCTCTACGAATCACTATCCTCTGATTGGTAGGAAAGTACACCCAATAGCTGTGAGGTGTATCAGTGTACCCCACAAATATCCCCAACTCTATTGTCGGCACAAGCTTCTTCCATGCATCCTTTGTCACATGGCAATATACCAATGAGCCAAAGATCATGAAGTGACCCACATCTGGTCTCTTACTGAAGAAATCTTCCTCTAGTGTCTTCATCCCAAGTATGTGATGCGGGCTTCTATTCTGAAAATAGACCATTGTGTTGCATGCCTCAACCCATAAATGAAGTGGTAGGCCTTGGTCATGCATAATTTCTCGTGTTGCCCCTACAATAGTTCTATTCTTACTCTCGGCCACCCCATTCTGCTGTGGGTTATGAGGTGATGTCAACTCTCGTTTAATTCCTTCTACTGCACAGATGTCATTAAACTCTTGAGAGACATATTCTCCACCATTGTCACTTCTCAAGGCCTTGATCTTCTTCCTTGACTCTTTCTAGACCAAAGCTTTGAACTCACAAAACTTTGTGAAGATTTGGTCCTTCTTCTACATGAAATAAATCCAGCATTTACGAGAATAGTCATCAATTAAAATCACATAATACCCTTTCTTTGTTGTGGATGTCATCAAGAATGGTCCACACAAATCAGTATTAACTCGCTCTAAGATAGCCTCTGCTTGACTGTCTCGATCATGAAAGGAAGACTTGGTGTACATTCCCAAGGTACAACCTTTGCATGTGTCAACTTGCTCAAGTTTACCTTTGGGAAGTCCTGTGGATATATGCTGCATTATCTTCAAAGACCCATGATGCAAATGGCCCAACCACCTATGCCACAACTCACCAGTGTCTTGGCTTTGCACCAATTCTTCTTTCGTACTTAATGATGCACAATCATCTACCTCTAGTTTATAGAGATTCTTCACCCGAATCCCTATCCTCTTGGTCTGACCCATGGCTATGTGTCTTAGGAATGCTTTTCCTTTAATGAAGACAACATCATAGCCTTTGTCCTCCAACATCGCGATCGATGCCAAGTTATTCTTCAGTCCAGGCACATACATCACATCTGTGAAGGTGAGAGGAGTTCCATGCTCCCTCTGAAAAGCAACCGTGCCCACTCCTGAAACACTATAACTTCCATCGTCACCCATCTCTATGTGGATCTTAAGGTCTTTCACCTCCAGGGAACTGAACAAAATTTTATCACCGATCATGTGGAATGAGGCTCCACTGTCAAGATACCAGACACAACCCATCATCGATGACACCATGCATGCGATGAGGGTAAAGTCCATTTCGAATTGAGAGGCTAATGCCTCACATTCTGATCCTTCTGAGAATCCCTTCTTGGACTTCTTCGATGGGAAATTAGTCACATAATGTCCCATCTTGTGACAATTAAAGCATCTTACTTTAAACATGTCACCCTTCTTACCTCCATGAGAAGAATTCGATTTGAAATGGGAAGTCTTTCCCTTACCTTTCCTTGCCTTACTTGATAAGGCCAGATTTTCTTCATCATCATTCTTGGATGAAGAACCATCTCATGTGCTCCTCCTGATCTCCTCCTGCATAAGATCTGACCACAATCATTCCCAATCTAACAGTTTCTCCCTTCCATTCACAGAGTCCTGGTAGCTATTCCAACTCTTTGGAAGGCCAAGGAGAGTGAGGCTCACCATATCATCATCAACAGTAGTTATTCCCACACTACCAAGCTCATCTCTACAGGTGGTGAGCTTGTTCAAACATGTGGAAGTAGTATCCCCCTTCTCCATCTTGATTCTTCGAAGCTTACCCTTGAGTGCTAATTTCCTCTAGTCACTACTGTTCTGGTAAATGTCCTTCAATGTCTTCCACATTGAAAATGGAGTACCCTTCCCATGGAGACTCGAGACAATATGGTCTTGAACTCCCTCAAGGATGATCCATCTCGCCTTCACCACACACTTATTCTACTCAGCCAAATCTTGTGCATTAGTTGAATTTGGCTTTGGGATTTCTTGATCAATGAATTCCTTCAAGCCATTGTCTTCTAATATAGCCTCCATTCTATCTTTCCATGCTATGTAATTTGAGCTACCTTCCAAGGCATACTCGAGTCTCAAGCCATAGAACGCCATTGGCCAACCTTGAAGTATGATATGAATTCGATTTGCACCTACAAGCCTGAACTTCAAACTTCGAATTCTCTTCTCAGTATACTGTTCATAGTTCTGATACCATGTAGAAAATATGTGATAGGTTAACCCGATAATGCAATATAAATCAAAGCAAAATACTACAACCTACTTCTACTATCAATTTGCAGAAGCTTAAAGATCGAGCTGAACAATATAATCAGGAGAAGAAGAATCAATGGCACAATACACATGAAAATACTTTGGGGAAAGCCTCAGCTAAAAACCCCACACTATTGTATTATCATACATGGTGGAAATACATAGGAATTATACAAAGCCTTAGCTCTCACAGCTAGCCAGCTCTCAGTACAATCCTCACAAATGGTCACAGGAAATCTTAGCTTCTCTCCAGCCTTCCTCTCTGCCCTCCAAGCTCCTATTTCCTTGCCCACCAAGTGGAAAACCAAGCCTTCAAAACCACGCAATCCTCAAGGATGAATCCTTGACTGCATGCATGATTTTTCTCCATGAGAAAACACATGCAACTGATAGTACACTGTCCTTGAACATTAATCTCAACTGGGTCTTTCTCAGAATAGACATGCATGAGTTTCTGATGAGGGAATCTTCAGTTAACTGGAGTAGCACTAGTTGAGTGCGTTAATGCATCAACTAACTGTTAACTCACTATTAGTTCCTCAAACAGTTTGGAACTAATTTCACTGCACTTAACTCAGTAAACTGAGTTAACTAGTTACAAATCAATTATAGCTCAATCTTATCTCCTTAATTTAAGGGATAACTCTTGCATGACTTCAGAAAGACTTCTAACTTAGATTTCTCCAACTAATTAATTTAAAATAAATTAATTTATTATCTCCAAGTAGTTGTTAAGACTAAATTCGATTTTAATTCACAATTTAATTCAAGGAAAAATTAAATTGGAATATTATTGTTGCCATATTTCAACACGTAGAAGTGTTTAAAGACACAGCCATAAAGGAGGAGCATGAAAGATCCCTGCAGGAAGAAGCAGACGCACATAAGGGAAATCATATACCTAAAGAAGTGGTCACGTTAGAAAAATTGTTTGATTTACATAATCATTTCCAAGGCCCATCGAACACCAAGACCCAAATCTCCACCCTCTCGCACGAGAAAATCAACCTCGGAACCGAGTCTGACCCAAAATTAATCAACATAGGACTTGGATGCTCCCCTGAGGAAAGACAAGCCCTCATCCAATATGTTATTCCAACATGTTATTCCTACGAAAGAAGGGGCCAAACCAATTCAGAAAAAGTTGAAGAAAGTATATCCCACATTAGAACCCCTTATCTAGAAGGAACTCAAAAAGTTGTTGGATGTCTACATTATCTTCAAGGTTAGACACTTTAATTGGGTATCCAATCTAGTTCCAGTATGGAAGAAATCTGGAGAGATTCGTTTATGCGTCAATTTCTAGAACCTCAATCAAGCATCAGACAAAGACAACTACCTGATTCCCTCCATGGAGAATATTCCCCAAACCATCTCAGGATTGGAAATAATCTCCTCGCTTGATGGCTTATCCGGGTACATTCAAGTCTTAGTAGCCGAACCAAACCAAATTAAAACAACCTTTAGAACAAAGTGGGGAAGTTCGCATTTCGTCGTACTTCAGTAGGGATTTCATCTTATACACTTTCGCCTCAGATTCATCCTTAGCCATAGTCCTTAAACAAAAGGATAACAACAATGATGACTATCCTATATCCTTCATGAGCACAGGGCTACAAGGCATAGAACTCAATTACCTTGACATTGATAAGCAGGCGTACGCAGTCTCTAAAGAAGTGAAACACTTCAGACCTTACATTCTCAAAACCCACATCACAATAATGGTCCTGCACCCGGCCGCCGATTACTCTATGACCAACAAGATATGTTTCAGAGGAGAGCCATCTGGATGAATTCTCTGTAGGAGTATGATTTGGAGTTCAAGCCCTCATATATGGTGAAAGGACACGGGTTTTGTAAACTAACCTCTGATATTGCAGATCAATAGGGTTCTGAGGTAGAAGGTTGGGAGCATGAGATCGAAATATACCACAATGAGTTACTCAGCTCACATGATCACTCATCATGGTACTCTGACCTGAAACAATACCTATTGTAGGGGGGCTGCCTCATACTTTGTCCGCCAATCAGAAGAGAGAAATCAGAATCAAGCTTGCCTTGTATCAGATAGTCAAGGAAACCTATTCAAAAAGCACCACCTCGTCATGCTACTAAGATGTTTGGAATATGACGAAGCTCAATGAGTGTTGAAGGAACTGCATGATGGACCCGTGGGAGGCCACTATGCGGGTGACACCACCGCCCACCAGATCATGTAGGCATGTTTCTACTGGCCCACACTCTTCAAGGATGTGCATGTTTACGCTCGAAAGTGTCCCATCTGTCAAAAGCACGCAGGAAGACAAGCTCGGTCATCTACCCCTCTCCAACCCATAGCGAGAGAAGATCCTTTCCAAAAATGGGGGTTGGATGTCATTGGAGAGATCATGACAAACTCATCAAAACAACACAGGTATATACTCACAGCCACCAACTATTTTACCAGGTGGGTGGAGGTAATCCCGTTATGGAAAATCAACGACAATGAGGCAATATCTTTCATCAATAAATACATCATGTCCAGGTTTGGTGTCCCAACCCCACTTGTCTTTGATAATGCTACATATTTTTCGTCCTTAAAGTTGTATTATTTTACTTTGGAGAACAATATTGTTTTGAAACATTCAGCCAACTATTATCTACAAGGGAATGGCCAAGAAAAATATACCAATAAAAACCTCATTTGCATCCTCAAGAAAACCTTTCTTTCCCACCAAAGAAACTGGCACAATGCACTCAACAATGCCTTGTGGGTTGATCGGGTCATGCCCAAACCATCCCTTGGTACATCCCCTACTTTCTGATTTATGAGAAAGAATCCATACTTCCTCCTAACCTTTATCTCTCAGCCCTAAACTAGCACAAGAATCACAAGGCTCCCCTTGACCTGCCATTCAAAGTTGCATTGACACACTGCTTATATTGGAAGAGGATTGACTAAAGACCAGGGAGAAATTTGTTATTCACCAAAGCTAGATTAAGAGGTTGTTTGACAAGAAGTCTTCGGGAACCTGTGAATTCAAATGTGGGAGATCTAGTTCTTAAATGGGATCAATCCCATGAGGACAAGGGAAAACACACTAAGTTCCAAGCCTTGTGGATTGGTCCTTTCCAAGTCAAAGAGTAAATTGGCCAGCACACCTATAAGTTGCAAACCCTGGGAGGGTGGGTTGAACCCCTTCTTGTGAATGGCCAAGACCTAAAATTCTCCTTCACCTAGAAGCCCTCAAGTCCCATCCTGTAATATACTTCGATTTTGTTTTCCTTTTTAATCAATTTGTTTTTCCAACACATTTTGTTTGCTTTGAAATAAAAATTTGGGATGTCAGGTGGAGGTTGGAACAACCTTGTGCTTTGGCTCTCACAGGTGCTCTATGGAACCGTTTGTTTACTAAACCTTAAGTCACGACCAAAATAGAGTGTTCAAATTTGACAATAGTGGGGAACTTAATGGTACACATGGTCCCTTTTTCTCGTGCTGGCCTATCCCAACTACTTACCTGGCCTGAATTTTGTGTTGTTCAAGATCACCCATTGTTTTGGGAATGAAGGGAAACTGAAGAAACCTTTTTGAGCACACACACATTTTTGGAAAAATTTAAGGTCTCTAAAAAACCAAAAGAAACCTCTTTGCAAGTCAAATAATTCAGGATCCCTCATCCACCCAGGCTTACATAGCCACCTCAAATAAGTGCAAATAAGAATAGAGAGATAAGTGTCAATGAGCACATCCATTTATTAATGATAAGGGCTAAAGGATTGAGAAATGCTTCCTGCACAAAGAGGTGAAGAAACGACTCCATTGGGGTACTGACTAGGCTCGCTAGCAGTGGAGCAACATTTGTGATTTCTAAGTAGTGACTCCATCGGGGTACTGTTCAAGCTTGCTATAAACAGAGCAACACCAGAATGCTTGTGACTATTATACCGAAAATACTTAAATCTCATATCATTACTTTAGCATTCTTCTACTTCCTAAACCAATAGGAATTGATGTCCTATTCCATGTGTTAAAGGTCGAGTTCTTGCGGGTTTGGGATAGCCGACCAATGTAAAGGAGAGTCCGAGGTACCATCAGTGGGACCCACAACTCTATGCACACAACACTCATTGAGGTCCCTCTTAAGTTAAGCCATAAGACGTCTCAAGATCCTGGAGTTCTCCTAGTGAATTTCCAATTTTTGTAGTCACCGCAACAAAGCCTCCAAAATTTCAAGCTCTTCAAAATTTAGGAGCCCCTTTTACCTTGCAAGAGTTTTCCTCATCCTTAGAAATTGTTCAAGAGATCAAGAGACTAGAAAAGTCTCGTAAGAACCCATGGATTTTCTCCTATGAGCCTGAACATTTGGTCTTAACGAATTCTAGACATATCCCTAAGTCTTCAACTACCTTTTTAACTTACCTAGTACGTAGGTCGCACAGCCCATAGCAATGATAGCTTAAATCTCAACATTGGTGCAACCCCGCAACTGGTGCAACCCCGCGATTGTTGCAACCTCACAACCAGTGTGACCCCATGAATGGTGCAACCCTCATGACCTGCAACTCTTATCTGCTATTGAGATGCTAAGTGACACTCATATCATTGCAACCCCTGCGACATCTTTCCCTTGAAACCTGCCTAAGGGCCTCCTCACAACATCTAGAACTGATTTTATTTAAACAGTATCGTTTATTTTTTTTCATGTCATCACTCTTAGTGTGGGATCATTTGATCAATATGCCAGGTGACATGGATCTCAAGTGCATCTCCATCTCCTCTTTCGAAGACAAGATGGCATGCCCAACTACAAAGGCTGCTTGTAGAATCTCGGGGAGCAATTCACTAGAAATCTATCAGTATGAGGAACCACCCATCTATGGAGACACAACCTACAATATCAATAAGACTACAAGGCTCTCCTGGTACAACATCTATGAATATTTCTCCAAGAAGATTTCCCAGTGTACCTGAACGTTAAGAGGTCTAAACTCCACAAGATAGCGTCACACCCTCTTATTTTTCCATGTGTTGAAACTATAGATTGGGTCTTGTAGAACACAGATACAGATTCATGGACAGTGAGGGACCATACTGGTGCACCCTTAACAATGATCACTTCTAGGGATATTTCCACTTACTATAGACTCAATGAGAAGCAGGAGACTTTCAACACCCGGTGTCTCTTCAACTTTGTGATGCCTACCAAAGACATCCTGAGGAAATGGTGGTAAGACTCATCTAAATTCTGGGTTAGAATAGATCAGGTATACAGGACAGAGTGGCTAAGAAAATTTTATCAATTGACCATCACCATGATGTGTCGCTTGTATGGAAAAGAAAACTATGATGTTTTCCACGGTACCTAGGTTCCTCTCATGTACGTTTTTGCCACTCGTGGAATAGTCTTCAACTGGGAAAGAATTCTTGTGTCATCCCTAAGGACAAACATCATTGCAACAAAGCATCTAGAGCTAGAGTAGCCACTAGAATTATACATGGCTTCATAACTCCTTTATCTCATCTCTGTGAGATGCCAGTTCAATAATTGGAGCTATAACTAGGATACATTAGCAGCCAACCCTGTGCACCACCACTACAAGGTCTTCTGGGACACCGCTTATAAGGGTATGATAGATGTTATTTTTGAGTCTTTAATCACCCCACTATACCAATGACTATTCGAGGAGGAGCCCCCATGCATGTCAAAGAGGGTCATGGATGGTATGTTCATTAGAGTTTTTGGTACCCATAAGGCCCCTCATACTTTGCCTAGGTTTGTCACAGATAAAGTACTCCTGCGAGAAGCATGCTAGGTCATGATGCAAGGTTTCTCGAGGGTATTAAGCAAAGCCAAGAAGAAACCATGGCCGGATTTCCCACTCATGATAGGAGCATATGTAGTTGAGAACTTCAAGAAAGTAGAATAAGAAGCTGAAGCTTTGAAGGGTAGTCACTTTGTAACCCTCAACTATTGGACATGCAACCCTAAGAAGGTTGTGGCTGCCCACTTCATGAGGGAAAAATTTAACTGGTCATATTCGCACACTAGACAGGATCACAAAGACGGGGTCAAGAATTGGTATAATGCCACTAGGGAATTCGACCCCAGTGAACAACAGGAAAGAGATGAAGAGCTCCTCGAAGACTCCTAGGAGAATGTCAGTCTTCAAGAGAGATCCTCCACCTTGAAGAAGAAATAACAGGAGACAGAGAAAGCCACCGGGAAATATGAGAAGCAGAAGCAGAAAGAGGTCGAAGATATACCAAGTGACCCAGAAAAGGAGGACGAATATGAAACACTGGAACAAAGGAACATCTCTCTGGAAAATAAGAAACAATATCTCAAGAGAAAAAGGGAGCAAGAGCTCAATCAATCTCAAGATTCTAGTGACCAGGGTCAACTCGAAAAGAAGAGGTGATAGAAAGAGGAGGAAAATAAGAAACAGGTAGAATAAATTTAGCGGGAGGAACAAAGGGCCTAGGAAGAAGCAGAAAATAAAAGACAACAAGAAGAATATAAATCCAAAGAGAAGGAAGAGAAGAAGAGGTGAGAACAAGAGAAAAAGGAGAAAGAATAAAAACTTAAGCATGCTAAAGAGCTCAAGAAGTAACAAGTGCTAGCAAAAGAGAGGAAGCGGCTAGAGGAAGAACTAAGGAAGAGTAAGTAAGAAGAAAGCATAAAAATTAAATGGGGAGAGACTAGTAAGACGTCTGAGCTGGAGATGGAACAAGGTGAAATATACCCATTAGATGTTACTCCTTCTAATCCCATCATTGGAGGGCACCTTCCCTTACAAGATCTACGCTTCACGAAGGAGCAAGAAGAAGAAATCCTAGATCTCACTAAGCTCAACTTTGACCAAGTCAACCTCAAAATTATGCAAGAGAGGAAAAAATATTATGCTAGAAACCTAGCAGAGCCCTTGTCGATCACCAAAGCCAAGGAGATTGTGCCTGACACCACTGTGAATCTTGAGATGATCACCTCGGCTGGGACGGTTTTCGTGGCTACCACTGAACATAATGTGGCCCAGATGAGAAAACATATCATGTACCTTCATAATAGGCTTTATGCATCCTAGCAAAGTGTCACTAGAGAAAAACATGAGAGAAAGAGAGCAGAAGAAGAGAATGCAGCCCTCTGTTTAATTCACTCTAGCGCAACGGAGTTCCAGGCAGCAATCAAAGAAGCAGCAGAGACCCTTGGGGAAGCCATTGTTGAAAATAATACTGAGAGGGGGGGGGTGAATCAGTATTATCAAGTTCTTTTAACAAATCTTCCTTATTTATACTTTGAATTATTTTTGCATATTAGTACCATAAAATAATGAGCATGAACAAGAAAAACAGATAGTCACACCAAAGAACACCAGATATAAGGTGGAAACCCAATGTGGGTGAAAACCACCTGCTGCAATATGTCTCTATCTTCTTTCAAATTAGAAACTCCTTTTACAATGGTTTTGTACTGGTGCAGTCCTTTACCAGTATGCAGGCTGCAACCTGCAGAGAGCTACAACTCTCTCTCGTTTTCCAGTCTCTCCTGGAAGGGAGCTACAACCCCCTACTTCTTCACAAGGACCACTTTTCATAAATTTTCAAACTGGATCCATAAACATCAAATGATCATCAAGTATGAGAAAATCACCCAGTCAACTGTAGTAACCAGATCAACAATAATAGAACTGAACCCAGAACACCTTATCAACAGAAAAATATAGCCAAACAAAATGTCTTAAGACAGATACGCAGTTTTTCTTTCTCTGGTCTGCGTGCGTACACACTTCACCTTCTGCTCTCTTGCATATACCCACAGAGACCCTTCTGCCGCACTGCATGTCCACGCACTGTTTCTTCAACCGCTCTGCGTACTATCACTGATGGTACGCACCCAGAGACACTATCGCGCCGCGTACTGTTACTGCAGGTACGCACCCAGAGACACTATCGCGCCGCGTACTGTTACTGCAGGTACGCACCCAAAGACACTATCACGTCGCGTACTTTTACTGTGTGTACGCACCTGAACCTCTGTTTCTCTGCGTACCCACGCAATTCTCCTTCTTCTGCTCTGCGTACCCACGCAGCTTTCCTATTTCTGCTCTGCGTACCCACGCACCTGTACCGTCAAACACCTGCGTACTTCTGATTAGGGCCGAATTGGCAGTCCACCAGTGTGGCACAGTTAGTCAGATGCCCAGATCTGATCATGCGCTCGAGAGATCACCCTTCACAGATTCGCTTTCCACTTCTCTTACATATAGATCAAGCTTTTAACCCAATATTTCAGATCTTAAGATATTCAATTGCAAAAGATGCTTAGCCAAGTGATCTCCTTTGCTTTATATAGGCAAGCTCCTCCTAAAATCATGGATCAATACCACGAGCCAAAACCATAATAACACAAATACCGTCGGCTAAATACCAAGGGTTAAACATAAGAAACCCCACGTGTGCTTTTCTCTGCCTTGAAGTGAGTGCACTGGGGGTACGCACCTCCTGAACGGCTGACCTGCGTGTCTGGCCGCGGTCCCTTCACAGTGTACCTGCGTGTACGCGTCTTCTGAACTGTTCTCCTGCGTACTTCTTAATTTTCAACATTTTGAGAGCCTGATCAGAGCATTGCCACGGGTGTTGCCATCAAGTACAACATCTGTAACATAGAGCCATACCAGAATCATAATGCCAACAATCTCCCCCTTTGGACTTGATGGCAACCTCAAAATCTTCAGCTTCATTCTCCCCCTTTGACATCAAGGGCAAAGGGTTATGCTCCCCCTAAGAGCATGCTCCCCCTGAATATGAACCAGATCTGCAAAGAAGAACCATAATCCACCAAACACCATAAAAGATCATGAAAGAGATAGAGACATATTGCAGCTATATTCAGACAAGCTTCCATGATCTCCTTCTGTACATCCTCCATAATGCCAACAATGCATTATATGCTCCCCCTGAACCTGTGCCATTCAATCTTCAACCAATCAGCCACCCAGCACATGTACGCATATACCCCAGATGAACCATGCATACAACCATCAATTAGAAGAGTTTCAACAATAAGATGATGCATCAACTACCCCCAGCTTTTTCCTGAGGTATTCAAAAGTCTCCCTGGGCAATGGTTTGGTGAGTATATCAGCAACTTGTTCCTTAGAAGGAACATACTCCAACTTGACCTTCTGTTCAAGCACTTGTTCCCGGAGAAAATGATACTTGATTGGTATGTGCTTGGTTTTTGAATGCATGACAGGATTCTTTGATATGCTGATTGCACTTGTGTTATCACATAAGATGGGGATAGGTGGTGTACAAGTGATTTGAAAATCCTGCAAAGTTTGCATCATCCAAAGGAGTTGAGTGCAGCAAGATGCAGCAGCCACATATTCCGCTTCAGCTGTAGACAAGGCAATCGAACTTTGTTTTTTGCTGAACCAAGATACTAGTCTGGAACCCATAAAGAACGCACCACCACTTGTGCTTTTCCTGTCATCCACGCTTCCGGCCCAATCTACATCTGTATAAGCATGAAGTGTGAGATCTGTATCTCTAGGATACCATAAGCCATAATTTTGAGTCCCTTGAAGATATTTGAAAATTCTTTTCACTGCCTGAAGATGAGTCTCCTTCGGATTTGCCTGAAATCTTCCAACTATTCCAACTGCATGCATGATGTCCGGTCGGGTACCTGTCAAATAAAGTAAACTTCCAATCATAGATCTGTAGGTTGGTTGATGCACTGCTGCAGATTCATCATTTGCACTGAGGCTACATCCTGTGACCATGGGTGTACATACTGGTTTTGCATCTTCCATGCCATATTTCTTCAAAATTTGTTTGAGATACTTGGTTTGAGACAAAAAGATTCCTCCTTCTTTTTGTTGGATTTGCAAACCAAGAAAATATGTCAGTTCTCCCAGCAAGGACATTTCGAATTCTTTCTGCATCACCAAGGCAAAGCTTTGACTCATAGCTTCTTCATTGCTGCCAAAGATAATGTCATCTACATACACAACAAGTATTAGTAATTTGTCATTTTCAACTTTTATATAAAGATTGCTATCTGCTGATCCTTTTGAAAAGCCTTGTTGATGAAGATATTTGTCCAAACGATAGTACCAAGCCCTTGGAGCTTGTTTGAGACCATAGAGAGCCTTCTTCAATCTGCACACAAGATTTGGATCATTTCCAAGAATGAACCCATCTGGCTGCTCAATGTATACTTCTTCTTCCAAGTCTCCATTTAGAAAGGCTGATTTCACGTCCATTTGAAATACTTTGAAGTTTTGGAAGCTTGAGAGAGCAAGGAACATTCGGATGGCCTCAAGTCTTGCAACAGGAGCAAAGGTTTCTTCAAAATCTATTCCTTCTTGTTGCGCATACCCTTTACAAACAAGTCTGGCCTTGTTTCTAATTACTTCTCCATTTTCATTCAATTTATTTTTGAAGACCCATTTTGTTCCGATAACATTCTTATCCTTTGGTCTAGGAACCAGCTCCCAAGTGTTGTTCTTTTCGATCTGCTCAAGTTCTTCATCCATTGCTTTCACCCAACATTCATCTTTGCATGCCTCTTTCACATTTTTTGGTTCAGTGGAGGAGAGTAATGCCAAATAGCTTGAAGCTTCTGCAACTGTTCTTCTTGTTTGTACACCTGCTTCTTTCTGCCCCACAATCTGAAATTCTAGATGATTCTTCTGAACATATCTGGATGGAGTTTTCTCTTCTATTCTTGTCTGCTCCTCTGGTTCTTCTTGAGGTTCTTCTTCTTCATCATTCTGTCTTTGAGGGTAGCCTTCATCTTCTTCGATATCTTCATGATGTACTTGCCTAGGAATGTATCCCTTCTCATCAACCACTACATCAATGCTGTCAACAATTCTGCCAAGTCTTTTATTGTAGCACTTGTATGCTTTGCTATGTGGAGAGTAACCAAGAAGAATGCCTTCATCTGCTCTAGGTTCAAGTTTGCCAAGCTTCTCATCAGTATTCTTAATATAGCATTTGCTCCCAAAGATTTTGAAGTGCTTTACCGAAGGAGTCTTACCACTCCAGAGCTCATGAGGAGTTTGAGTGTTGTTCACCCGGACATTTTTTTTTTTGAGAATAACAACCGCAGCATGTGCAGCTTCACCCCAGAAAGTTGCGGGAGTTCCTGACTCATCAAGCATAGCACGAGCCATTTGTTGGACTGTTCTGTTCATTCTTTCCACAACTCCATTTTGCTAACGAGTTCTAGCTGTAGAGAATTCTCTTCTTATCCCATGTTCTTCACAGAAATCGAAAAATTCATTTGAGGTAAACTCCCCACCTCTGTCGGATCTGAGGCACTTAATTTTGTGACCTGATTCATTTTCAACCAAGGCTTTGAAGGATTTGAATTTTTCGAATGCTTCATCTTTGTGCTTCATAAGTCCTAACCAGACAAACCTGGAGAAATCGTCAATGAATAATATCAAGTATTCTTCTCCTCGAGGTGTTCTTTTCCTGAATGGACCGCATGTATCTGTATGTACTAGCTCAAGAGGCATGCTAGCTGATCCTTCCTTCTCTGGAAAGTTAGTTCTGGTTTGTTTTCCAAACTGACATGATTTGCATATGGTGTTGCCAGGAATTTTGATATCTGGAAGATCGCGAACTGCCTGATATTTGCATGCTTTCCTTATTTGTGAAAAGCTTAGATGCCCCAACCTCCGATGCCATAACCAGTGCTCATCATCCTTGCTCAGATAGCATTGTTGTTGTCCTTCTTCAAATATGTACAGATTATTTGGAGTTCTTTTGCCTTTGATCACTGTTTTACCTGTATCAAGATCACGAACAAGACATCCATTTGATCTGTATATCACCTCAGTTCTTTGATCACACATCTTGCTGACACTTAGAAGATTATGCTTCAATCCATCAACATACAAAACATTTCCAGCCTTGACCTTTTCTTTTAACTGAGCAATGCCTTTTCCTTTTATAGTTGCAGGAGTATCATTTCCAAAAGAAACTTTCTTTCCTTTTTCTAGAGCAGAATATGACTCAAGTTTTTCTTTATCACCTGTCATATGCTTCGAACATCCACTGTCAATGTACCATAGATTTTCCTGTCCCTCTGCATAAAATGCTATCCCACATCTTTCTGTTTGTGGTTCCTTTATTCTCCATGTTTTGGTGCTTGAGGCTTGTTCCTTTTTCTGCTGAAACCTGCTCCTACATTCAGAATCTTCATGACCAAAGTTATTGCAAATAGAACATTCAACTTCATTTTCAAGAGCCGAAAAGTTGTTATAGGTCCTTTTTGTAATCCCGGTCATACTTCTTTGTTTTTGAGCTTCTCTAGTCATGATTGTTTTATATGCAACACATTGAGCTGCTTTGTGACCAAAGTTATGACAAGAGAAACATTGTCCATTGAAGAAACTTCTGCGGTTATCAAATCTACCGGCCAAGTGATTGTAATTTCTATTGTCATTCATTCTTGAACCAAATTGAGAAGATTTTACCTGTGGCTGGTTGTAGCTTTTGTTCACTCTTAAGACGGATTGCCCCTGATAGTCTTTGTTTGCAATTCGTCCCTTCTTTACCTGATAGTCTCCATTGTGCTTTTGCTCATTTCTTTTTGCTGCATCAAGATAACTTTTTGAAGTGGATGCTTGAGAAGTTTCTCCATTATAGCCCAGACCTGTCTTTTTTAGAGGAGAACGCTGTACATTGATAATCTCATCCAGAGTTTCAGATCCTTTGACAAACTTAAGATTAATAGCTTTTGTTTTCTCAATCTCTTTTCTAAGAGCAACAATTTCACCTTCTAATTTTTCAAGATGTTTTTCTTTTTCATCAATCTAAAATTGTAGAGTATCAATGATCATATTCTTTTCTTCTATACATCTCTTGAGTCTAGTAATTTATTCATAAAGGTTATCCACATCTATAGCATCCATATAATCATCATCTTCAAATGCCATTAACAGTTTATATTCATTACCTTGTGCATCTTCATCACTATTTGATAGACCATCACTATCTTCATGAGTGTAGTAGCTTTTCTTATTTGCACCCTGTTTCTTGTTCCATCTAGCAGGTTCCTTTCCTTTATCCTTATAAGGACATTTTGTAGCATAATGACCTACTCTTCCACAAGCAAAGCATTTAAAAGGTAACTTACCTCTGAACCTTCCAGAGCCCCTTTGAAGATTTCTAACAAAATTTGATTCTTCTTCTTCTTCTTCTGGTACATGACTTGCTTCATAATAATCTCCTTTGCCTGATGCCTTGAAAGCAGCTTCTCTTCTGTCTGATGGACCTCCCTTTCTCATTTCATAAGCAGTTAGAATTCCATGTAGCTGAGACATAGTAAGGATTCGTAGATTTTCCTTTTCTTCTATTGCAGATACTTTAGATTCAAACTTGGGGGACAATGATCTTAGAACCTTTTCAACCACAATAGCCTCTTTTATTTCTTCACCCAAATTTTTCATGCAATTAACAATCTCATCTACTCAAAGAAAATAGTTAGCCACACTTTCATCATTATACATCCTGAGATTCTCATACTGAATCCTGAGAGTTTGAAGTTTAGCACGCTTTACCTGTTCATCTCCTTCGTAGCTCAAGACAATCTTGTCCCATATTTCTTTTGCGGATTTATATTGCATAACCTTTACAAATTCTGTTTGAGATAAGCATCCTAGCAAAGTATTGACTGCTTTAGCATTTGTTTCATATTTCTTCTTTTCGGCTGCATCTGTAGGAGTAGCTGAAGGAAAAGCGTAGCCTGTATCTATGATATCCCAAACTTCTGTACCAAGAGATTGAAGATAGGTAGTAACTCTTACCTTCCAATAATTGAAGTTTGTCCCATCAAAAATTGGTGGCCTGATTGATGCTTCCCTCTCGTAGTTTCTCATAATGAATGATCTTCCTTCAAGCGATCAAGCTTCTCTGAAGGACCTACTCCGATACCAATTGTTGGAAATAATACTGAGAGGGGGGGTGAATCAGTATTATCAAGTTCTTTTAACAAATCTTCCTTATTTATACTTTGAATTATTTTTGCATATCAGTACCATAAAATAATGAGCATGAACAAGAAAAACAGATAGTCACACCAAAGAACACCAGATATAAGGTGGAAACCCAATGTGGGTGAAAACCACTTGCTGCAATATGTCTCTATCTTCTTTCAAATTAGAAACTCCTTTTACAATGGTTTTGTACTGGTGCAGTCCTTTACCAGTACGCAAGCTGCAACCTGCAGAGAGCTACAACTCTCTCTCGTTTTCCAGTCTCTCCTGGAAGGGAGATACAACCCCCTACTTCTTTACAAGGACCACTTTTCATAAATTTTCAAACTGGATCCATAAACATCAAATGATCATCAAGTATGTGAAAATCACCTAGTCAACTGTAGTAACCAGATCAACAATAATAGAACTGAACCCAGAACACCTTATCAACAGAAAAATACAGCCAAACAAAATGTCTTAAGACAGATACGCAGTTTTTCTTTCTCTGGTCTGCGTGCGTACGCACTTCACCTTCTGCTCTCCTGCGTATACCCGCAGAGACCCTTCTGTCGCACTGCGTGTCCACGCACTGTTTCTTCAACCGCTCTGCATACTGTCACTGCTGGTACGCACCCAGAGACACTATCGCGCCGCGTACTGTTACTATAGCTACGCACCCAGAGACACTATCGCACCGCGTACTGTTACTGCAGGTACGCACCCAAAGACACTATCATGCCATGTACTTTTACTGTGTGTACGCACCTGAACCTCTGTTTCTCTGCGTACCCACGCAGTTATCCTTCTTCTGCTCTGCGTACCCACGCAGCTTTCCTGTTTCTGCTCTGCGTACCCATGCACCTGTACCGTTAGACACCGGCGTACTTCTGATTAGGGCCGAATTGGCAGTCCACCAGTGTGGCACAGTTAGTCAGATGCCCAGATCTGATCATGCGCTCGAGAGATCACCCTTCACAGATTCGCTTTCCACTTCTCTTACATATAGATCAAGCTTTTAACCCAATATTTCAGATCTTAAGATATTCAATTGCAAAAGATGCTTAGCCAAGTGATCTCCTTTGCTTTATATAGGCAAGTTCCTCCTAAAATCATGGATCAATACCACGAGCCAAAACCATAATAACACAAATACCGTCGGCTAAATACCAAGGGTTAAACATAAGAAACCCCATGTGTGATTTTCTCTGCCTTGAAGTGAGTGCACTGGGGGTACGCACCTCCTGAATGGCTAACCTGCGTGTCTGGCCGCGGTCCCTTCATGGTGTACCTGCGTGTACGCGTCTTCTGAACTGTTCTCCTGCGTACTTCTTAATTTTCAACATTTTGAGAGCCTGATCAGAGCATTACCACGGGTGTTGCCATCAAGTACAACATCTGTAACATAGAGCCATACCAAAATCATAATGCCAACAGCCATGGTGATGGTATACAAGGAGAAGTCAAAGCTACACCACACAGTGGCCCCAATCTTGGCTATACAAGCTCACACAAAAGAGAGAGTTTCTATATTGAAGGAAGTCGTGGTCACTATGCATGAGTGGTCCTTCAAGTATCGAGGAGCACCAGAGGTAGTCCCCAAGAAAGATTGGATCACCATGAAAAATTCCAAGGTCCAGCTCTGCATCAAGATCCAGTCAAAGGAAAAACTAGCCAAAGATGTGGACAAGGTGTTGGCTTCATACATACACCTTTTCAGTGGCCTAGAGTCTATGATCCAAATTCATGGTGTTCTGCCTATCGTGGAAGTCGGACATGTAAGGAAGTAGGAAGATTTGCCCGTTACATATAGACATGAAGCCCTTGCAGAAGATCTGCCCGTTACAAAAGAGAATATCACACACTATGTGGTGGAACCAGTAAGAATGTACACCAAACTAGTAACCTTGAGTAATCAGGTGAATGCCAAAAGGACCACCCTCATACCGGATGGGCTCGAATGCCTGCACAAACATGATGAAGAGCAGCCGCAGATCACCCCCATTGCAACCAAGTACAAGTTGTGGTGCACATACCTAACAGAGCAGCTCAACCTAGACATCCCTAAAATTACTATTGTTTAATTGATAGATTAGATTAGCAGCTTATTTTGTGATTTTGGCAATTAGATAGGATAGGACATTTTTTGAATGTAGAGAGTGATAAGGAAGTCCAAGAGTCACTAGGTAGTTGAAAGATCATGAGGAATCCCAAGGGCCAAGGGTAGGTCAAGAGCTACCGGCATTTTGCAAATACACCCTCATGACACATTGTAAAGGACTTTTTTTTGGGACAATATTGTTTGAGAGAAATTATGCTCTTTTAATCGATGCAAGGAGTAATTGTTATGTTCCACTATTGGATTCCACAAATATTTTATGCCATAATGCCATGAGTTTTTTTCTTGATGGATTGAATGTTCCTGAGAGTTCTTTGATACACGGTATGTTCATGTGTTGTCTCATACTACAAGCCTTGTTTTGCTACGCATGGATGGTATCTGATTTGCTAACTCTATGCTTATATTGGTGAATTATTTTGTTGATATTGGCATAATCTTATCATTGATTGTGTGTTTACTTACGCTTATAGATGTTTGAACACTATGAACTGCTTTACATTTGTTAAGCACTTTATTTATGGACATGAGTCTTATTTGAAGTCTGATGAAGGTTATTTTATGTAAGGTTTATGTTGTTATAATCTAGCTATTCATGGTATGCACGTTATAAGATGTTTTTCGATTATTTCCTTGTATTGATTGAATTTCATGCGTTTAAGAGTTCACATTCGACTTTTTTCCAAAGAAAACTCAACTCATCTGAGTGGAAGTCTGGCCTACATACCAGACGAGATCCATAAATCAAATGGTGTAGGGTATAATTGGGCTCCTACACCTGGGACATCCCCTTTACTGTTGGTTAATAATTACAACCTGTCAACAAATTTGGCGCTAGAAGGAGGGCCATCGCAGGTACCAATGCATTCCCTCACACTGAAACTCCCCATCAAGCTAGTAACCAACCCCGTCCCCCCACACCTCCTGAAATACCATATATCGCCCTTTACATACCAGCTTTCACGAGGCCCCAACAAGAAGTTTCCCAACCTCCCCTTCTTGAAGATGTCCAGGGAGGACAGGAGCCCCCCCTTTTCGAAGTCACCAACGAGCAGCTCAGGGCCATGTGCCCTATTACTCACCATTTTTTCAAGGGTTTGAAATACATTCCTGCCACTAATTCCCTATCTAACCCTCACACCTCCATGCCTCATCACACACATCAAGGCATCCTAGTTAATTCCATATCGTAGTTAATCAGTTTAGCACACAATGACTATGTGGACGCCATTGAAAGGCTCTTCATTGAGTGGTTCGACAGACCCCCAGAAGATGAAGGAGAGGACCCAAAAAATACATTCACTGGGGAAAAAAACCAATCACAGTGGGGAGGAACACAGGGAAATAATCAACGACCCCCATAAGATACCCCTGTCAACAACCAACCTCTGAGAGAGAATACTGAAGGGGCCCTAGGGTAGGGGATTGGGGATCATCTTAGAGATTGTATTAACTTCTACAATAATCAACGACTTCTATGATTTTAAGGGAACTTGAGGAATTTTAGGAACATGAGAAACACCAGAGACCTAGGACAACTCATATTTCCCTTAGGGGAAGGCAGACACCCTCCACATACCAGCGGAGGGTCAGGCACCAGTAGTGAATCTGAGGGGAACAAAAATTTCCTCCTGTTTCCTCCCCCACCTAGAGGAAATCATCTTTAGACTTTGGCCTAGATGGATCAATCCCCATTAGGCATCAGGGGCCAACTTCACGACATGTCTCGCCATCCCGAGAAACATATCGCGAAATTCGACACCGAAAAGTGAACCTCGGTTGATGACCATATTAGAAATTTCTACCTAGCCTTCCAAATGATGAGGGTACAATATGATGACGTGGCTTGTCACCTATTCCCTCAAAATTTTGAAAATAAGGTTGCCACCTGGTATCGATCACTGCCTATAGCCTCAATTCAAACATGGGAAGAATTCTGAAAAACCTTTCTTGATAAGTTTTCAAAAGACAAGACACCTTCTATGCTCCTCACCGAGCTCAGTACGTTAAAGTGCCACAAGAAGGAGAAGGTGAAATATTTCAATCAACGATTCACCTCCATTTTGAATAAGTTCCTGATAGACGTGGCCCTTGACGACTCCATCACAATCGATTATTACACTAGGTCCCTTCCGTGGGACATTTTCATGTTCATTAAACACGAATCAAAAACCACCGTAGTAGAAAAATTTGCTACAGCCCTAGAAGTCGAAAAATATCTACTCTCTATCAACGCCCTCGAACATGATTCGTGAGAGGAGGAAAAACCATCCGCCAAGAAAAATCAGGGCTCAACCAGTAAACCCTTCGATAATGACTAAGATTCCTTTGATTGCAAAGAATTATCCAAATCTTTAAAGCAGTTGACTAATCAAGTGTCTGAATTGAAAAGGAAGACTAGTGACACCTCCGCAGGGGGGGAACCTGCTAAACCTTTTTTCCGAAAGACCAACCCCCCCCCCCCCCCCCCCCCAAGACACCTCAAGGATCCAATACAAACTTCAATGTGGAGGAACTAAGAAAGGACAATTTATGCACTTTCCATTAGGCCTCACATTCTAAGAAGACTTGCCCCCAGTGGCTCCATAACATGACCATCGTAGTAACCCAACTCCTTTAGACCAGTCCACGAGAGAGAGTAACGAACCTGAAGAGGAAGCATCCCTGCCCAATGTTGATGCTCCTTTCTCTATGCTAGCCTTTGAATTCATTCATGGGGGAGAGGTGTTGACCACTCAAGAGGAAAAAGTGGGGGACACCCCTCCCCCGAAGCCTCCCAAAAGTTACAGCCTCAAGAGTAAGGGACCCATCCTACACTCCACACTAGTAGATAAAAAAAGGGCTTTGTTAAGAAGGATTCTTCCACCCACTAACACTAGCCAACCATCCACCCCTTCCTCTAGAGGGGAACTTAGCCAAACCAATAAAAAATCCCCGACGAGTAGCCAAGGAGACACAACTATACCTAAAAGTTCAACCAAAGGGGTTGTAACTAAACCCATCTCTTCCTCGCAACCCTGATTGGAATATACTTCGTCCGTAGACTTGGAATATAATGTCATCGCGGACATGAAGGAGACGCGAACCAATATCTCATTGTATGAGCTATGGAAGTTGACCAACTAATGAGAGTTAATCATCAAAGATTTTGCCACCTCTCTCGCCGCTTCAAAACCTTCCTCGTTAGATAGGACTAACTCCTCAGGTCAATCCCAAGCCGTGATTGACCTTAAATCCATTATAAATTCCACCAACGCAAACTCGAGAGGTTCAACCCCTCCTTTCCTCTTAACCTTCGATATTTTCAACTACAATGC
The DNA here is from genome assembly GCA_031772625.1 of Pinus tabuliformis. NCBI lineage: Eukaryota > Viridiplantae > Streptophyta > Pinopsida > Pinales > Pinaceae > Pinus > Pinus tabuliformis. Next base: position 1,919,292,409 of record CM062816.1, read on the forward strand.
GCACAATTGCCTTGTTGACTCTGGTGCATTAAGCAACAACATGCCCTGGTCGGTCTGTAAGGAGCTAAATATCCATCCCAAAAAAACAGATGCTAAGATCATCCAACTGGATAGGTCCCAGGTCTCGGCCATTGGTGAGTTGAATAACATTATTATTAGGTTGTCTTCTAATTCTCGAGTGCATCAGTGCATTGACATTATTGTAGTGGACATCCCAGAAGCCTATGGGTTACTCCTTAGCAGGGATTGGTCTTGCAAGCTTCAAGGCTACTTCGCCACAGACTAGTCCCACTTATGGCTACCCTATAAGGGAAATAATAATCAAATCAGAGTCAACAGTGAACCTTGCATGAAACACATTGTTACCGATCTTGAAGGCTCTAACGAGCCGATCAGCTACACCAAAGAGGAGTTGTGAGTGTGTTTCCTAGAGACATTATTGGGTTGCTATCGGTCCCATCCATCAACCATCCCCCCGGGTACTCATCTGGAACTTCCATCGCAACCTTCAGCCAATGAGAATGAAAGATGTGCTCTAAACTTGCAAACTCTTGACTCGCCTATTCTCTCAATGATGGAATCTGGACATTATATTTCAACAGGTCCAAGACTCATGATGGAGCTAGAGCAGGTTGTGTCTTGGTAGATCCCAAAAGGAACAATTTTTTTATTTCTTGCAGGTTAGAGTTCCAATGCACCAACAACACTGCAGAATATGAGGCATTAATCCTTGGCCTCAAGAAAGCCATAGATCTAAAGGTGGAGTGTCTGAAGGTAATCGGGGATTCTAAAATTATTACAAGACAGGTACGCAACACGATTCACTATTTTTCACCTCACCCCAATAATTACCAACAAGAGGTATGGTGCTTGATAAAATTGTTTAAACATTTTAACATTATTTATGTTCCTAGATTTAATAATGTCAATTTTGATATGCTGGCCAATGCAGCAGCCAGATTTATGCCCCTTAAGGATGGGTTTTCAATTGAAATTGTTTATAAACAATTTATTCCTGATAACATAACTAATTTATTCGTTTTCAATGATGACCAACAGATATTGAAGTTCATGATGAACTCAGAACTGTTTAAAGATGCAGCCATCAAGGAGGAGGAGCATGAAAGGTCTCTGCAGGAAGAAGTGGACTCACGTAAGGGAAACCCTATACTAAGGAGTGTTCCTGTTAGAAAAATTGTTTGATTTACATAATCATTTCTGAGGCTCGTCGAACACCCAGACCCAAAGTTCCACCCTCTCGCACGAGCGAATCAACATCAGAACTGAGTCTGACCCCAAATTCGTCAACATAGGACTAAGATTCCCCCCTGAGGAAAGATAATCCCTCATCAACCTGTTTAAGAAGTACCATGAAATTTTCTCTTGGAGGTATGATGACCTAAAAACATATGATACGCTGATCATCTGACATGTTATTCCTACGAAAAAAGGGGCCAAACCATTTCAAAAAAATTTAAGGAAAGTGCATCCCACATTAGAACACCTTATCTATAAGGAACTCAAGAAGTTGTTGGATGCCCGCATTATCACACTCTACTTGCATATCCAATCTGGTTCCAGTACGAAAGAGATCTGGAGAGATCCATTTATGCGTTGATTTTCAGAACCTCAATCGAGCATCAGAAAAAGACAACTACCTGATTCCCTCCATGGATCATATTCTCCAAACCGTCTTGGGATCGTAAATATTCTCCTTGCTTGATGGCTTCTCCAGCTACAATCAAGTCCTAGTAGCCGAACTAGACCAGATTAAAACAACCTTCAGAACAAAGTGGGGAACGTTCACATTTCGTCGTATGCCATTCAGACTTATTAATGTCAGGGAAACATTCCAAAGAGGTCTACCTTGACGATGTCACTATTTTTTCAAAGAAGAGGTCTGATCACCTTCACCATTTGAAGCAGATTTTCGAACGGTGTCGGAAATATGGAATTTCACTCAACCCTAAAAAAATCATATTCATGGTTTTTGAGGGAAATCTCCTTAGACATATCATCACTAAAGATGGAATCACTGTCGATCTTGATCACGTAAAATATATAGCACAGATCCCTCCACCGAGTAGAAAAAAGGTATGTTGTCCTTCCTTGGTAAAATAAATTTTCTCCACAAATTTACTTCAATTTTTTTTGCAAATTGTTAAGCCTTTGCAAAATATGATAAAGAAAGATTCAATCTTCAAATGGAATCAAGAAGAAAAGGATTCTTTTGATCGCATCAAGAGAGCAATCGTTGAGGCCCCTTCCCTTTTTAGCCTAGACTTCAATAGGGATTTCATCTTATACACTTTCACCTCAGATTCATCCTTAGCTGCAGTCCTCACGCAAAAGGATAACAAAAATGATGAATGTCCTATATCCTTCATGAGCACAGGGCTACAAGGCACAAAACTCAATTACCCTGACATTGATAAGCAAGCGTACGCGGTCTACAAAGCAGTGAAACACTTCAAACCATACATTCTCAAAAACCACGTCACAGTAATGGCTATCCACCCAGCCGTCAGATCACTCTTTGTCCAACAAGAGTTGGGTGAGAGGAGAGCCAACTAGATGACTTCTCTACAGGAATATGATTTGGAGTTCAAACCCTCACATACGGTGAAAGGACATGGGCTTTGTAAACTAACCACTGAGGTTGCAGATCAACAGGGTTCAAAGGTAGAAGGTTGGGAGCATGAGATCAAAATGTACCAGAATGAGCTACTCGGCTCACATGATCCCTCATCATGGTACTTTGACCTAAAACAATACCTAGTGCAGGGGGCCCTACCTCATACTTTATCCGCCGAGCAGAAGAGAGAAATCAAAATCAAACTTTCCTCATATCAAATGGTCTAGGGAAACCTATTTAGAAAGCACCACCTCGGCATGCTACTAAGATGTTTGGAATATGATGAAGCTTAGTGAGTGTTGAAGGAACTGCATGATGGACCCACGAGAGGCCACTATGCGAGCGATACCACTGCCCACAAGATCATGCGGGCAGGTTTCTACTAGCCCACACTCTTCAAGGATGTGCATGCTTACGCTTGAAAGTGTCCCATTTGTTAGAAGCACGCAGGAAGACAGGCTCGGTCATCTGCCCCACTCCAACCCATAGCGGTAGAAGATCCTTTCCAACAATGGGGGTTGGATGTCATTGGAGAGATCATGCCAAACTCATCAAAAAAACACATGTATATACTCACAACCACCGACTATTTCACCAGGTGGGTGGAGGTAATCTTGTTATGGAAAATCAACGACAATGAGGTAATATCTTTCATCAATCAATACATCATGGCCAGGTTTGGTGTCCCAACCTCACTTGTCTTGGATAGTGCTACATATTTTTCGTCCTTAAAGTTGTATTATTTTTCTTTGGAGAACAGTATTATTTTGAAACATTCAACCAACTATTATCTGCAAGGGAATGGCCTAGAAAAATCTACCGATAAAATCCTCATTTGCATCCTCAAGAAAACCTTTCTTTCCCACCAAAGAAAGTGGCACAATGCACTCAGCAATGCCTTGTGGTCTGATAGGGTCACACCCAAACCATCCCTCGGTACATCCCCTACTTCCTGGTTTATGGGAAATAAGCCATATTGTCTCCTAACCTTTATCTCCTGGCCCTCAAGCTAGCTCAAGAATCACAAGGCTACCCTTGCCCTGCCATTCAAATCTACATTGATACACTCCTTAGATTAGAAGAGGAGAGACTAAAGACCAAGGAGAAATTTGTTGTTCACAAAAACTGGATTAAGAGGTGGTTTAACAAGAAGTTTGTAGGAACCTGTGAATTTGGTGTGGGAGATCTAGTTCTTAAATGGGATTGGGCCCATGAGGACAAGGGAAAACACACCAAGTTCCAAGCCTTGTGGATTGGTCCTTTCCAAGTCAAAGAGAAAATTAGCCAACACTCCTATAGGAGGGAAAGTTGAACCCCTTCCTGTGAATGGCCAAGACCTAAAATTCTACTTCACCTAGAAGCCCTCGAGGTTGCTAGTCCCACCCTATAATATAGTTCCCTTTTGTTTTCCTTTTTAGTCAGTTGATTTTTCTAGAATAGTTTGAGTTTTGCTTGCTTTGAAATAAAATTTTGGGATTTCAAGTGGAGGTTGAAACAACCCTGCGCTTTGGCTCTTGTGGGTGTTCTATGGAATCATTTTTTGACTAAACCTTAAGTCACAACCAAAACAGAGTGTTCAAAATTGACAGTTGTTGTTATAGATCTGACCTACAATTATATGAAAACATACCAATATACCAATAACTGAAAATAATCACCAAAAATAACAAGATTTGAATATATATAAATGCTTCTTTATTGATCAAACCCTTAAGGTAGGGCAACACCATACATTCACTCCTTAAGGAAGGAGAACACTCCACAATCCATATGCTTGTTCATACAATAATCCTTGACATCTCTTAATGTGGAGTCTCTAGCCTCTATATAGGCCTCATACATACGATACCATGGGTTATTACCATGGTTCCCTCAATACCATCTATCTAATACCATGGGCTTATTAGATTATTTCTAACTACTTGTGGTCCCTTACATGATACGGGTTAACCACCTTATTTATTACTATTGCCCATCCCATTATTATTCCATTGGATGCCTCCCTTTGTACCCCATATTATCCCCCCTAGGTATACTACATTCCCCCCCCCCCCCCCCTTAACATGTTTCGTCCTCGAAACATGGGAAGAACACAAATAATAAGATCTACTCAAAAGAGTAGTCCATTGGTACCATGCACGTGCATCTAGCCATCCAAGAGAAAGGTGAACCCTCGATCCAGCTGGTGCCTCGCTCGCTTGAGATGGAAGTTGACTGTGGCAGCTCTTCTGTGTTGATATGTAGTAGGTGGATCGCCGCTCCTCTCTATCTATCATGTGGGGGTTGTTTTCCTTGTGGCTAATTCATTGCCATCTTGTTGGTTGTTTTCTTGCGGGGTGATGTGGGTGGTGATATGCTAAAGCTTTAACCAACAATGGAGCCTGAGTGGTATCTGGTACATGTTGTGGTGCCTGCTTTTGTTTCTTATCTTCCAATATTAATTCAACCACTGAGTCCTCATCTGATGTATTAGTACCTGCAACATTTTCTGCTTCAACCTCTATTTGTGTTTGATTGTTGATCATCAAAGGCTCATCATCTGATGTGTAAGTGTCATTAGAGCTTTGTGCTTCTGCCTCCATAGTCTCTGCTTGGGTCTTAATGGAAATATCCTGCAATGTAATTTTCTTCTTTTCATATCAGAGCTTCAAGAATTTATTCTGCACATTAATACTGACAGTACCCACAGATTCCATCCAAGGATATCCTAAAACAACATCCATGTTATCGATATCTGAAGTGTAAAAATCACAATGCAACACATACTTATCCATCAAAAGCTTCAAATTTTTATAAACTTGCACATCCTCATCATTAACCTGTGCATTTTCAATGTTTTTTGCTAGCACTTGCAATTTTTTTGCCAAATTGACATTTATGAAATTTTTCTTGCAACTAGGATGTATAGACACAATGATCTTCTCCTTATGAATCAATCCATGAACCTGCAATAAGGAGATACCAGTGGAAAATAACCCTTTAGGTTTCTTGGTTTCCTTCTTTCCTGTAAAAATAAAATCTTTGCTAGGTTTTGTGCCTATCTGTGTGAGCTTAGTAAGAGGACCCACAAAATTAGATTTATGGTCAAAGTGGTCACAAATAGATTTTGCGAATATCTGCCAAGTAATTGTCCTTGGATGGCATTTTTGATGACAATGCCACCATTGCCATCTTTCGTGGTCCAAGTACATGATTCCCACACTCAGCTGAGTCACATCATCTATGATGTGATTCAATGTGAAATATTTCCCCATTTGTGCTAGCCATGTGGCTAGATGAGAGCTATCAAATTTATACAAGTCCCTCAAATTCTGATCTAGGCCCGCGATCACAAAAAAATTTGGTGAAAATTTGAAATGACCACAATTTTGTCAATATTGCTCAGAATCCCTATTATGGCCTATTTTTGGAAATGGAACAACCATTCTGCATCTTCCCATGTGGTAAGCATATAGATCTGGGCACTGGAATTTTAGATCCACGCTACAACTGTCCCGCCGTCACAAAAAATATCTGAAAAAAAAGAGCTGATTTTAAATCAGTAATATCTCCCTCATCCGGACTCCGATTTGACTGATTTTTTTTTGAACTTGGGTATTTTTTCACAAACAATCCAGATCTACAATTAGATTCTTCATATTGTGCACCAGAATGTATAGATCTGCACCGCAAACCTGCCAATCCGAAAAAATGTCTGCAATCCAACTGATTTTTAAATCATCAATATCTCCCTCATTCGGACTTCGATTCAGCCGATTTTTTTTTGAACTTGGGTATTTTTTCACAAAGAATCCAGATCTACAATTAGATTTTGTAGATTTTTCACCAGAACGTAGAGATCTGATCTACAAAATCACTGCCCAAAAAAATCCTTAAAAAGAAAAAAAAAATCGCCACTTTGCCCAAGAAAGTGCTCTGATACCACTTGTTATAGATCTGACTTGAATATATATAAATGCTTCTTTATTGATCAAAACCTTAGGTATGGCAACACCATACATTCACTCCTTAAGGAAGGAGAACACTCCACAAGCCATATTCCTGTTCATACAATAATCCTTAACATCTCTCAATGTGGAGTCTCTATCCTCTATATAGGCCTCATACATATGATACCATGGGTCATTACCATGGTTCCCTCAATATCATCTATCTAATACCATGGGCTTATTACATTATTGCTAACTACTTGTGGTACCTTACATGATACAGGTTAACCACCTTATTTATTACTATTTCCCATCCCATTATTATTCCATTGGGTACCTCCCTTTGTACCCCATATTATCCCCCCTAGGTATACTACAGTTGTAGGGAACTTGATGGCACACACGGTCCCTTTTGCTCACATCGGCCTATCCAAACTACTTACTTGGCCTGAATTTTGCATTGTTCTAGCTCATCTATTTTTTTGGGAATGAAGGTAAACTGAAGAAACCTTTTTGAGCACACACACATTTTAGGAAAAGAATAAGGTCTCTAAAAAAACAAAAGCAACCTCTTTGCAAGCCAAATAAGTCAAGATCCCTCGTCCTCCCAAACTTACATATCCACCTCAAATAACTGCAAATAAGCACAGACAAAAAGTGTCAATGAGCACGCCCATTTATCAATAATAAGGGTTAAAGGCCTGAGAAAGACTTCCTACGCAAAGAGGTGACGCAACGACTCCATTGGGGTACTGACTAGGATCACTGGTAGCGGAGCAACATTTACGATTTCTAGGTAGTGACTTCGTTGGGTTACTATTCAACCTCACTGGCAGTGGGGCAACACCAAAGTACTGTGACTATTATTCTGAAAATACTTAAAGCTCATATCATTACTTCTGCTTTATTTTCCTTCTTAGACCAATACGAATTGATGTCCTATTCCATGTGTTAAATTCTGAGTTCTCACAGATTGAGGATAGTCGACCAATGTAAAGGAGAGACCTAGGTACCATCAACAGGACCCGCAACTCTATGGAAAAACACTCATTGAGGTCCCCCTTAAGCTAGGCCATAAGATGTCTTAAGATCCTAGAGTTCTCCCAATGAATCGCCAATTGTTGTGTCTGTTGCAACAATCCCTCCAAAATTTCAAGCTCTTCAAAATTTAGGAGCCCCTTTTACCTTACAAGAGTTTGTTCAAGAGCTCGAGAGACCAGAAAAGTCTCGTAAGAACCCACGGCCTTCTTCCAAGTCAAGCTAAGTCACAATTGTTCCAAGTCATCCAGTCACAGTTGAATAATGTGAACTTCCTTCACAAGCAACTAGTGCGACCCATGTGACCAGGCCAGCCCAAGTTGCATAGGTCGCATAGGTTAGATCTCTAAAGAAAGTGTGACGCTTGTGACCTATGGGACCGCGTGACCAATAAGTCGTTGGGTCGCAAGGTCGCATAGGTCCCAAATCATAGCCACCGAGGCCGTGAAACCCTTATGACCTAGCGACATTCGAAGGTAACACATGTTGCGAGGTCACACTCCTTCCCCAATTAGGGACTTTCCACCCATGTGACCCCCCTCATGTGTGACCAAAGTTATATATAACTAGTCTCCCAAGGCTCATTTGTAACAATTATTTGGTCGCATGAGAGACGAGGGAGATTTGCAACCGGGGCACGTGAACATTTTCTCTAGGTAGGCGACCTTTCCTCTTCCCCTGTAATCATTTTCTCAGTCCAAGTGTTGTCCTCTTCCATCCCGACCTTGGATATTCCAACCCTAGGGGGTTTTATCTACATTTCGACCTAAGTTTTCACCGCAAACCTCAGACCAATGCCTTTGGCCTCATGAAACCCCTTTTTCCTCCTTCATAGTCATTCCTCACCCTTAGCCACCCCCGTTTTCTCCTATGATCCTGACCATTTTGCCTTGATGAATTCCAGACATCTCCCTAGGTCTTAAGCTACCTTTTTAACTTTCCTCATGCATAGGTTGTGCGGCCCATTCTTACACAACATTTTGTCATTGTCCTTGTACTCCCCATTCCTTGATCCTGGAGGACCTATACAGTGACCCTCATGTATTTCCCTATCATGAAGAATATGTCCTAACATCCCTCTTCATCTTCACAACATTTCCCTGATACATCATTTCCCAAGAATATTCCTTCAAAATCAGTTTTCAAGACTGGCGTTATCACTCATTCTCTTCCCTGCGCTGATTTGCAGAGTCTAACACTGAGCCTAGCATTGAATGGTGTTGGTAATCCATTCATGACCCACGTCGACCCCCTTTCGGAATTTTTTTATAAATGGAGTTGAAGCTTCCAGGTCTAGAATCTTCATGAATGGATGCTTGGTAAATGGTTAGGCGAGATAGAGCCGAGAGAGACTGTTTGGGCTCCTTTCCCCTATTAAAATGGAACAAACCAAAAGGGATAAGGCCTCTCCCATCATAAGAGGATCCATTTCCCCTCTCTCAAGCTATATAAACTCCTCCTTTTCCAACCTCAACTAGCTAATGAAAGGGCTGGAATAATCTGCAAATCTTGATAGCCATCTTGAGAGCCTTAGCCTTCTAGTTTGTGTTTGTGAAGGGAGAATAAGCTTGTAGTTTGTTTGGTTTGGAGCAAAGAGGAAGAAGCCTTGAACTTCCATTGTTTTGAGGGTGAATCATGAGATGCTAACAGTGGTGCTGGAACCCGGACACATCGAAGGAAACCTGCAACGCTAAGGCGAAGGTTGTACTTTCCTTTTTGTCATAATAATACAACTGATATTTTGTTTCCTATATCAATTGCATATGTTATTTGGTAGCTTAAGACTCCTTAGCCTCTTAAGTAGGTTGAATATTTTGTATGCTATCATGTGTGATTTGGTTTCTTGTCTCATTGTTTCAGGTGCTTGATTGACACTAAGGAGCTAATCGTTGGAGCAAAGGCACAAGGACTTCATCAAACAAGGATTAACAATACAAGAAGTAGGATATTATCCGTTCTCAATCTAAGGGAAATTATATTATATTTTCTTGTTTGTGGCTAGAATTTCTCCCCTAGGTTAGAGGGATTGTCTTTGTCTGCAAAGAGAATCTTCATACCCCACAAATTGGCAACTCCACTGGGGATCCATCCCTCTTTTTAGATTGTTTTTCATTTCATGATTTTTGACAACTTTTCTTATTTCATTCTTTCTCTTTGGTAATATGTACTTCAAGTCATCTACTGCTTTGATTCTTAAATTTAAAGTGACAAGTCTGGTTTTGGTTTGTGGAATTTTTTATTTTTTCTTTGAATCCCTCGATCAATGCTATTAATTTTCTAATAGTAGTGCCAACCAGCACGAGTTCCACTTGAACAGTCGCGTTGCAACCCCTTCTAGTGCACGTTGCTAGTTAGACAGTCACGTCGATGCCTATAGGTTAAAATTAGGGTTTCTCTTAAATCATTTCCAGTGTGTCTTGTCCTCATAAATTATGTTTCTTGGCTTGTTTGCCTTTATTCTCCCTAGCTAGAATGCTTTGTGAGCTTGATTTGTTTTCTTGATTGGTTTGAGATTTCCTTACTTGATTTTTTGAGTTTTTGGATGGTTTGTGTTCCTAGGGAATCTAGGTCATTGTCCATTCATTTGCTTATCTTCTCATCAAGTCAAGTTTTTTATTAGCTACTTCATGCATTTCATTTTTTAGTCCTTGCATCGATCTTGCTTTGGTTTCAATTGAATAAGTGAAAAAGTTTTGTTTACTCTTCTCTTGTTGAATGTCTCTTTCTGAGCATAGATCACATTGCTCAATTTGTTTCAGTTGAATCTTTGCATTTGGTTTGAAAGGAGTTCTTTTTATCGTGCTTTGCATTTGATTGATGTTTGGTTGTTTTGAAATATTCATTGAAATGTTTATGTGAAAGATTCATCTATGCATTCCATTGAATAAATACATCATTCTAGTTTGTTTAATTGATATGTTCCATTAAGTAGCATCATTAAAAGCTATAATTACATCATCATGAGCATTTGAAATGAAATGAACTTATTTTATTGTTAAAAGGACTAGTTGAAGTGCATTTGATAGGAAGATTTGGAAGTGGAAAGGATTTTCATTATTTTGTTTCAAAAAGAAAAGTAGTGAAGAGTCATCTTACTTTCAGTTGTTTTTTTGTTGCATTGATTGTTTTCTCTTTTCTCAATTAGTGTAAGCATTCATCTAATTGAAATGGTTTTGTCTCATATAGCTTCACTTAAGAGTTTTTTAGGTGAAATCGATAGGGCCTAAAAACTGAAACTTAATTTCAAGATAAATCTTTAAAATATATTCAATTAACCTAAGGTGCATTTGAAACTAAATTCTCACATTTAGAGGTCTAGGCTAGAGACGTATTCTGACGTCTTTAAACCTAGTAGTTGTCGTTCACTTCAGAATTAAATAACACTAGTCTGGACTTGTGTTCCCAATACCGTCACGTGTATAAAGGGAGACCCCACTAGGTTTGTAATCCTTTATCCACAGGAAGCCGAGTCTGTCACCTTGTAAACATGATACACTAAACACAGCATTCGGGGAGATTGCATGCCCGTACTTCTCATTTCACCAGGAGCATTCTACACTTCAAGGTTACTTGGTAATACCTTTTGCGTAGATTATCCTGAGCAGTCATTTTGGTCGTTTTGACTCTTTAAATTTAAAATATCATCAAGCACTTGTCCTTTTGAGCTCGTTCATCAGCGTCTTAAAAAAAAATTCCCACGATCACATCACATTCCTGATAGTCTTATTTTGGACCACATCGTGAGTATATCCCTAATATATTTTTAAAGCCTTGAAATTAATATCTCTTCTCATTTTTTTGAGACAAAGTCATCATAGTTGAACCATCAGGTTCACCTTGTTCCTCTTCCTCCCCTTCATCTAGAAGGTCATTCGAAGAAACTTTCCCTGAACTTCTGCAATTGATTGAGGATCAAGGTGTTGAACTTGGACTTGTTCTAAGTAGTCAACCTTTGTCTTCTCACCCTCCTCCTTCAGATATTTGGTCACCTTACAAATCTAGCCCGGAAGCCCCTGATAATCCTATCCAGACTCATGAGAGTCCGCAGGCTTTTGATAGTCTACAAGGGCTAGTTGTAGACCCTTTTGTGGTATCTTCACAACACCCTTATAGTCTGTACGATCAACCAGATGTTCCATTGGAGTTGTCTCCTTTTTCATCTTCGGCTCGTCGTTGGTTGTTTTCTATGGAGCTAGAAGGCAAAATTACATTCTCCTCTCTCAGTTAGTCAGAAGTTTTTTCTACTCACACTCCTCATGTGGGTGATGAGTAGGCATATGAGTTCCCTCTAGAAGGTTTCCCTTATATGGGAAACATCTTTTCTAGCATTTATACTAAGTTTAGTGAGCCTCTACTGCCACATGGTTATACCTCTCTAGCTTAGCTAGTTTCGGTCACTCCCAGTGCCTCGTCACTATATCAGAATCCTATCTGGTCTTCTGACACCATGCATACATCAAGTTTGTTCATCCAAAACATGACCTCTCGACCTATTATACGAACTACAGTCACTTCAGTTCCAGTTCAACCTACCATTCTGTCTCTACTTGTTTCGTCGTTTCAACCGACTCTTCTAGTTCAACCGACGATCTTAGTAAGTAAGTTCTTCTACCCCTCCAGCGAGTCGACATACCATGCCACCACCTGGGGGGCAAGATCTGAATACCTCTATGATGTCAAACCAAACCAATGTGAGTGGATCACAAACTCAAATGGTTGGAATTAATCACCCTTTTTACGGCACTATTCCTAACCTTGTTGATATGTCTGGGTCAGGTAACATCCAATACCAGCAACTATACATGGCTCAGGTTCTGTTCCAACTGTCTTATGTTCCATATGGTTCACAAGCCTTAGTTACCCTACCTTACATTCCTCATGTTGGACCTTATGTTCAGCCTGGCCAATCCACTCTACCTGGTGGATATGACCAGATTCAATTCGAGAACTATCTAAGAACTGTCCAGCTACCCTTGCAGCAATAAGGGAAACCTTCATTACAGCAAGCGAAAGCATTGCAGCAACAAGGAGAACTGCTACAACCAGAAGGGAAACCTTTGTAACATTCGTAGAAACCTTTTCAGTGGCAGACACAGTGTGTTTAACAATCCTCCCAACCTTCCTCCTCACAAGGCCAGCCTTTGTAGCAGCAGGGGAAACCTTTTCGGCAACCACAAGGTCAGCCTATGCAGTAGTAAAGCCAATCTTTGCATCAGCCACAAGTTCAGCCTTTGCAGCAGAAAATCCAACATTTGCAGTAGCAAGTTGTATATACATATCAGCGAGGTCAGCTTGTTTAGGGCCAAGGCCAACCTTTGCAAGGTCAAGGTCAACCCCTGCAGCAACAAGTGCAAAATCCTTATGTCCATGGATAGCAAGTTCAAAATCCTTATGTCCAAGGGAATCAAGTGAAAAATCCTTACGTCTGGGGTCAACAAGTTAATAATCCTTACGTCCAAGGTCAACAGGCTCAACATTCTTTTAACCCATATGCCAATCAATGGCCTATGGCAGGACAGTATCAAGTCTACCCAAGATAGAATCCTCCCTACGGGAAAGGTAACCTACAGTGGGGAAAAAATTAGATTATGTATGGACAAAATCCTCCACTGTGGGGGAAAAATGCTTACCAACAAGGATGGGTTCCTCAATTTGGGTCTACTCAAAGACACCAAATTCATTTTAATACGCAATTGACATTCTTGGCCACATTAGAACAGTTGAATGTGTCAAGGCTCACTAGTGATCCTATCCTTCATTCGCCTTATTGGCCTCCAGTTCGAATGAAAGTTCTGAATGATTGCCCCAAATTTGAGGGAAAATCAAAGGAGGATCCACAAGCCCACGTGATGACATATCACCTCTGGTGCTCCTCCAATTCTTACGTTGATGATTTCGTCCATCTCTGAATTTTTCAAAGGAATCTCACAAGGGCCGCAACAAAATGGTACATCGAATTACCTCGAGGTACCTACAGTGACTTCAACACTCTCACTATGTGTTTCCTCATTCATTTCTAGCTGTTGGTTTGCTATGAAACTGGCACCTATCTGCTTACATCACTTAAGCAAGACACCGCGATCCATATCTCCGATCACATCCACGAATTGAGATGTCTGTGTCACCTGATCAAATTTGAAATTGTTGATCAGTTATTGACATAATGGTTCAACAAATCAATCATCGGCCCAATTGATAGAGACATAGCTATGGGTGTGTGTGTTACTGAGGAGAAAGCCATCACTCATGCCCAGTATTTAGACCTTGTCTACTCGCAATCTGGCACATTATATGAGATGTTACCTGATGCTCCAAGACCATCATCTGATCTGACAGCATCAAAGTCTCCAACTACACCACCTGTTGATGGAGTGATTGGTTCCGTGTCTCAAACTCCCACGAAATCTTCTTCCAAGAAGAAATCGATCTCGAACACAGGTTCCAATGATCCCTCTAGAAATTCACCTGGTCCTGGTAAAACCTCTAAGGTTCACGATGTCTAGTATACCGTAGCGGACAAAACCTCTAAAGGTAAAAAGAAGGGAAAAGGCAAGGCCAAAGTCGATGCCCTGAAACAGGGCCCTCCTAAGTCTTCTGTTGGTGAAGCTTCTCAAAGAAATTCGAAATATCCACGTCTCATTTATGAGGAGGATCATTACACTAAAGATCATTGTCCTCGACAATATAAAGTTAGTCGCTTGCTAAAAGGGACCCCGATTGTCTTAAAAAAACAATTTCCATCCTAGCAGACCCAAATGGTAGACCAGCCTCAGTCTTTCGCTTCCTTAGGTTCCCAAGTGTTTATGATGAACACACATATAAATGTGGCTACCAGATGTAAAGATTATCAAACCCTGATGATAGGGAAAGAGAAAGAAATTACCCCTTCCTCCTCTATTCCATCGACCTCTGGTCCTCTCCATATAGAGTGATCTAATCCTGATTTTGTTGTCAACCACCCTCTCGGGGTGTGCTGCAAAAGTCCTCGTATAATCCAAAAGCTTGAGCTGATCAACACTACAATATTGTTGAGGATTTGCTTAGGCGCCATCAGCCATGTCTACTCTCGAGGTGCTTCAAATTTGTCCCTCTCAGTGGAAAGCATTACTGTCGGCCATTGGAGGTGTTGATCCATATAATTCAAATCTCATTTGCCTTGATCTGGAAAACCATGTTACGCACTTTCCTCATGAAATTGCCTTTCTCATTCAGGTGATTATTAATGAAAATACAATTCACAGGAATGTTATTGCTAAAGGTGCTTCTACCTGCATCATGTATGTGTCTTCTTGGAAGGCAATTGATCCTCCTACCTTGAACCAATCACCTAACACATTGGAAGCCTTTGATGGATGCGATTCTCAACCATTCGATGTCCTTCCTAATCTTTCCATTATCTTGGAAGGTAAGACAATTAATGTCGAAATAGAAATTGTTGATGCAAATATTAACTATAATCTTCTACTCAGATGGAGTTGGACCCATGCTATGCATACTATAGCCTCCTCTCTGTTCTGCATGCTCTGTTTTCCTCATCAAGGGAAAATCGTCATGTTCGACCAATTGTCTTTCTTTGCCTCTTCTTCCTCGGATGGAAATGTTCCTTATGTGAAGCATATTGGTGCTCCATATGAGAGTGTGGGGGCTGGAAGTTTCAATGATCTCACCTTAATGGGTATTTTTCCTCTCCCACCTCTGCATGTTTCCTCAGTCAACATGATCTCTGTTAAGTCTAATCCTTGGGTCGTTCCCCCCCCCCGATCAATTTTATTCTTGGCTGATGTCATGCCGTTAAACCCTGCCGAGATTAATTATGTGGAGATTGTTTCAACTTCGGCTTCGGTATCTACTGATCACACTATTTTGGGTACATCTCTTAACGCATATTCTCAATCTCCTTGGCCTGGTACTTTAGATTCTTTCGATCCCTTAATCGAGATGTTTCCTACTGATGAAAGTATCATAGAAATTATTTCTTCTAAGGAAGCACCTTGGAATGACACTCATCATCATTCCTCATTCTTACCTGGCCTAGAAGTCATGTCTACCTGTCTTGAGGAGTTCCCTTTTCATTTCTTGATCTAACCACTTCAAACGCCTATCATGACACATGAAGTCTGGTTGGAAGGGAACATGGGTAATATTACCCCAATGGTGCCTATTGACATTTCAATTTATCCTAACATGGTCAATATCTTTTAGCAGGGGGCACCTTTTCCTCATCATGAGTTCAGGTTCTCCTCACCCCCTTTCATGCGACTTTTTCTACGAGTCTCTACCATTTTCCCATTATCACAATGGGGTTTCCATCTTATGACTCGTAATCCTCACTCACCCAGGGGGCATGGGGGCATAGCCTTTTATGTGTTTTACTCTACTATTTGGACGAGTCGATGTTTACACATGTTGGGAACGAGTTCCCCCAAGAGAAGTTTTGGGGCTAAAACCCCATGTTTTGGGACAATTTTGTAATAAAGTTGGAAAGTCTCCACATTTTGTGGTTGCGAAGTGTGAAGGTGTCAAGAGTTATAAAGGTTTGTTTTCCCTTATTTTTTAAAGTTTCAAGTCAACTGTAAAGATCTACTCATGGTCTGCGGACCATGGGATTGTATAAAAAAGAGCTAAGTAAGTAACCTCTAGGTAGTTAGAGAAAAATTACACCTTGGAAGTTTGGTAGAGAAGTCTAAGGGTTCTGGGTATTACCGTAGGTAGAGGCTCTGTAGCTGAGTGCGCAGAGGCCTAGGGTGGAAGTCTGCAGCTGAGTGCGCAGATCCCTGCAGTTGTGTGCACAGGGTGGGTAGAGTTTGTATTAAACAGGAAGATCTCAATAAAGAGAAGTATTCTGTAATTCTTGTGTATTTAGTCTCTGTTAATGCATCTAAATATATTGGATTTTGGGTTTATTTTACACTGTTTACTTGGTGCGTGAATGTATGTGATTATATATGTTAATTGAACGCAAGTAAAGCTATCAGTTTACGCGACGCTAAATAAGATAAGTAAAACACTTGAGATAACTTGGGCACCTATACAATACATTGTCATAACTACGTGAAAGTACCTGAACCACGAGTTAGGGCTGCACGAAGGCCAATCGTACACCTTCGCAGAGGTACAAAAGGGTAGAATGAAGGGTAGATTGATAGAGCCCTAAGGCTTAGAGACTTGCGTGAAAGCAGGGGCAAGGGGTATAAACCGATATCACAACCATCTCAGGGTGTGGAAACTTGGTTCCAACATCCCCCCATACTCCTTTAGGTGAGACTTCGATCCGCACTCCATGGGCTGATGCCGAAAGGCCCAATAGTGTATGGATTTATTTAGCTGACTAACGCTGAACCTGGATCAAGGCCCACAAAGCCAACAAATGGTTCTGTTGCTGGGACCGAAATCTGCATGAGAGATGTTTTTTGTCATATCACTAGAATCCAACTAAGAAAGCGATTGAAGACTAGTTGGGTAGGAAGATCCACGAATTTGTGGCGCAGGAGAATAGAAATCTGAGACTGACAAAGGAATAGTGGCTAGACAGGTACTTGTATACAGAAATCCACAAGATATTTTTTTGTTCCCTTCCAGTTCAGTTATACGAGTGGATCACAAAGCTAGCGGATAGCCAAGGAAGGTGGAGGATTGATGGTCCTATTGTCTAGACCCCAGAGTTAGTATAGATACTGGAAGCCTCTGAGGATAAGATCACCCATGTTGTCGATCAATGGCTCGATCGTATCAGAGGAGGGTTTGTGAAAAAATTCGTGGTCGATACCTCAGTCAGTTACAACGAGGTAGAGCAGGGATTTTTCAAAGTTCCGCGAGGTAAGTACTTGAAGTATTTAAACACTTGGATTAAGATGTTATTGTGCAAAAACTGGGTTATGCAACGACCTTGATGTTTAGATCTACGTGAAGTGGAAAGACTTATAGTAACGAAGGAAGAAAGGGTCCTGAATATAGCCCACTAATTTCACCTCTTTTGAGTGGCGAAGAGGGAGCAGCACAAGCTTCTCCGCAAAGCGTAGTTCAGTTGATAAAACAAGGGTTCCCGTGACTACCACCTCCACCCACACCACCTCCACCTTCACCACCATCACCTACGACTTCGTCAACACCTCCACCACCTCTGCCCCAGTTCAACATGGCGAATTTAGTGAAGCTGCCATTATTTAAGGGCTTGGGAAATGAGGACCCGAACTAGTTCTGGTTTGTCCTAAAAGCTGTATGGGAAGCTCAGGGCATCACAGACGATCACATGAAGAAGGAAACCTTGGTTAGTGCTTTGTAGGATTGCACACTAACTTGGTACATCAAGTATTCTAACGATAACCCCAATGCTGGGTTGGCAGAGATCTAGACCACGCTAAATAAAGATTTCAGTAGGCCTAAATTTGAGGCGCAGTCGATTGTGGGGTTCAAGGAAATCACAATGAAATTAGGTGATACACTTGGGAGTTGGATCAAAGGTTGAATTGTAAAATCTGTGAAGCTAATATGAACTTAACAGATGGGCAGCACCGTGAGTGGTTCGTGGCTTCGCTTTTTCCTCACCTAAGGGTTTCACTATCACAACAGAAGATCATGACTCAGGCAGAGGCCCTGGAGATTGCAACAAGATTGCATGAAACCCCGATGCAAGATATGAACCTAGGGGTTCAGCAGATCCATGTGCAGTTGCAAAATATTTGCCTCGAAATGCAAAGTTTGAAGCAAGACAGAACAGTTCGACCGCAGGCGTGCAAAGACCACTGCATGACAAAGACCACTGCCCGGTATTTGTGAACTATATTGTAGGAGGAGGATCGATGCCTTTGAGGCTGGAAGCCCAAGTAGGACCGAGCGCGGGGCCTACATTGTGGTGCGCTATATGTCAGGTAGCAGGGAAACATACGACTGATAATTGTCATTTTCTGTAGAAGTTTGTACAAACACCGCAACAACTATTCTGCAACTTCTGCAAGTCGGTAGGGCATGATGAGCACAACTACCAAAGTTATGAATTGATGATGGATAGAACACCCGCCTATAGAGTACAGGAAAAAATGCGGCCTCCTGACTAGAGCATTAGTATGGTGTGAACAGGCTTTCAGGGTCGCGGAAGAGGCCGAGGCAGAGGAGGACCTGGAAGAGGTCGGGGATAGCTGACCTGTTACAATTGTGGAGGACCAGGACACTGTGCTCATGAATGCACTAACCCAACACGTCCATCATGAAAATATTGTACTCAGTTTGATCATGAAATGGAGGATTGTCCTACACTAGTAATGAGGATATGCAACAAAGGGGTGCTACCACCGCAGCCGACTCAGAACCTGCAGATGATGAGAGTTGAGCCTCCAAGAGGATCCAAATGTGAATATAGTGCTCCGAAGTGGAATTAAAATGGGCGAAAATAAGGAGAAATAGCCTGAAGATAGCGTATGGGTTTGCAAAGCTCCAGAGAAGGAGGTTGAATTTGATTTGGAGTGTGCAAGAGAAATGTTTATGGAAGCAAAGAAGAGCTTCGCTAAGGCCTCTACCTCAGGGAGCCAGGATAAATGTGTTCAGGGAATGGAACCTTCTATGTTTACAACCTTTCTAGAGACCTGCATGAAGCTATTGCGTGATATCAAGGCCATGAAGGGATTACATGAACTTATAAATAGATGTGTCAGAAACAATTTGAGTGAACCGTGCATGGTACAGAAGATTGGTAAGCATAAAGAGAGGACAGAACATGAGATGAGATTGGCCACGCAGATAGGAGAATACGAAATGGAACAAGTCATTCTAGATCTGGGGTCAGAAACAAACATTTTTCCAAAGCAGACTGGGAGCAGATGCAGAGACCCGCTTTGGAGTAATCTTCGATTAAGTTAAGGATGGAAAATTAGTAGAATATCATCCCCATGGGATGGCTACAAGGAGTAACTGTAGATATTGAAGGAGCGAGTGCATTGGCTGATTTTGAAGTAATAGAAATTTTAGATGACAGCAACCCATACCCTATGCTCCTGGGCATTGATTGGGCTACTAACATGAATAGGGTAATCAACCTAAAGAAGCAAAAGATGATATTTGAAAAGAAATCACTTCACGTAATAGTACCCCTAGATCCTACTGAAGGATCACACTATACTAAACCAATAAAGCAAAAGATGATATTTGAAAAGAAATCACTTCACGTAATAGTACCCCTAGATCCTACTGAAGGATCGCACTATACTAAACCAATCCATGATTATGAAACAGCGCGAGACTAAGATTGGGTGAATCCAACAACTGATGGATGAATTACATGGGATCGCGAGAGTTCCTGCAACTTAGACTCGGACGAAGAATTAGAGCACTGGCAGAATCAGCTACATGAAGTAACCACATTGAGCTGTAACATGATGACCCGATCACTGCATTGTGTGTCGTCAAAGGTAAGAAATCTACCCACTTATGATGGCTTGAATGATGTGGATGTGTTTTTGGATGCATTTGAGAGGGAAGTACCAGAGAAGCAGTGCTTCCAGGCTTTGGATTGGGCCCTGCGTGCTACACCCGTGAGATGGTGGGGTATGCACAAGGGTAGCTTTGATGATTGGCACGAGTGTAGGAGGATGATGAGAACATGCTTTGGGAAGCTGAAGGTACGAGTGACAGACAAGTATGACGGGAAGGATGATCCGTGCGCACACTTGGCCAAATGGGCTAAGGCCTATGGAGTGAAGCCCCAACCTGAATGGGTGCACTTGTTCTATCACACCCTGGATGTCATCCCGATGAACTGGTACTTGGAGACAGAGCTCCGCCATGGCATAGGAGAATGGGATATTCTGCGTGAAGGATTCATAATGACATTCAACTTCAAAGATGGGTTTGATTGTATTGATGAAGTGCTACAAGAGGTTAAAGCAACAATCTTTAGGATACCACAGGATCCTTTGGATCTGATTCAACATGACTGGACTACTCAGCGGAGCCATGCACTAGAATGCTATAACGTGATTGTTGAAGAAGAAGATGAGGATCCACGAAAGGTTAATATTCCTGAAACCGAGGGTCACAGCAAGGTCGAGGGACTGCCGATCGAGAATCCTGACATAACCGCACCTCTGAAGACTAAAAAAAGAAATATTGGTACGGAGGCGGAGCCCAAATTCGTGAAGATTGGAGATTGCTAGGATGACGTGATGGCAGATAAGGTCGCTAAATTTCTCCATGAATACCAGGATTTGTTCCCTACCAAGCTTACGAAGTTAAAGGGAATGATAGGAGCATTGGGCATTATGAAGATCACGTTAAAACCTGATGTGAATCCAGTTAAGAAAATACCTTACCGTCTTAATCTGAAGTATAAGGAGAAGGTCCACTTAGAGTTAGATAAGATGCTCGCAGTAGGCATCATTGAGCCCGTAGAAGAATATGATTGGGTAAGCCCAATGGTGGTACAGGAAAAGAAGCAGAAGGATGAAATAAGGATATGCGTAGATCTCAGGAAGTTGAATGATGCTTGTGTACATGATCCTTTCCTGACTCCATTCACTGATGAGGTATTGGATAATGTAGGTGGCCAGGAAGCATACTCCTTCACTGATGGGTTTTTTGGATACCATCAAATCAAAATCATGCCTGAAGATAGAAGGAAGACGACCTTCGTGACTGAATGGGGATGTTTTCAGTACACCATAATGCCTTTCAGATTAAAGAATGTGCCTGTGATTTTTTCACGTGTAGTCATTGATGCATTCAAGGAATTCATTCATAAGTTTCTGGAGGTGTACTTTGATGACTGGACTATGTTTGGGTTGGTAAAATTCCATGTGGCTAGTTTGCGCTTAATGCTAGATACTTGTCGAAGGTACCAGATTGTTCTCAATCTAAAGAAGTGTCTATTTTGTGTCCCTTTTGGGACTTTGTTGGGTCATGTGGCATGTAGACATGGACTGATACTAGATCCCGTGAAGATCGCAATGATACTTAACTTGAAGGCGCCAAGGAGTGTGAAACAGTTGCGCACAACCTTGGGACATATAGGGTACTACGAGAAGTTTATCAAGGGCTATGCCTAGATCACCGTGCCTATGGAGAAGCTGTTAAAAATGATGTCACATTCTGTTGGAACGAGGATTGTCAAAAAAGATTGGATGTATTGAAGGGAAAAATGGTCACCGCACCGATCTTAGTCTTCCTGGATTGGAAGAAGGAGTTTCATGTACATGTAGACATGTCATGTATAGCACTGGGAGCAGTACTGACACAAGCCGTGGAGGAGAATTGGACCATCATATAGCATTCACAAGCAAGAGGTTATCCAAGGCTGAGAAGAACTATTGCACCACCAATAGCAAAGGATTTGTTGGGTGGACATTTTAAGATGTATACAGATCATTCTGCATTGAAATATCTGTTCAATAAGCCTGTGTTGGGGGAGATAATCTGCAGGTGGTTGTTATTGTTCCAGGAGTATGATTTTGAAGTTATTGTGAAGCCTAGACAACTGAACGCATGACCAGACCTTCAATCATGCATCGAAACAAGAGAAGAGCCCACTTATTTGGAGGAAGATTCCCTGACGCGCAGCGTTTTGCAATGTGTGTCATGGATGGTCACTTTGAATACATCATATACTTCCTAACGACAAGCGCTGCCCCAGAAGGTTACACTATCCAGTAGAAAAAGGAGTTAGTGGTGCACGCGGCAGAATTTTTTGGCATTGCCGGACATTTGTACAAAATGGGGTCTGATGAGGTATTATGATGATATGTACTGGAGATTGAACGAAGAGTATCCTCACAGATGCACATGGGGGTGCTGTGGGAGGGCATTACGCAGGAAGGGCAACTGCACAAAAGATCCTGCGCGCAGGGTTGTGGTGGCCAACCCTCCATCAGGATTCAAAATCTTACTGCAAGGCATGACATGTGTGTCAAAGGACTGGCAGGCCATTGCAGAGAGATGAGCTACCTCTAAACCCATAGATGACGTTACAATCTTTAGAGAAATGGGCAATAGATTTTGTGGGGCCCATTCAACCTCAAGGAAATAAGACGGGTGCGTGGTACATTATCACCGTGACTGAGTATTTGACTTGATGGGCAGAGGCACAACCTATGAAGGACTGCACAGGCCCGACCAATGTGAAGTTTCTCTTTGAATATGTATTGATGCGATTTGGGTGTCCAAATATTTTAATGAGTGATTGTGGTACGCACTTTCTGAACAAAAAGATCAGGACGCTCATGGAGGAATTTCAAGTATATCACTAGAAAATCATGCCTTATCACCCACAGGTTAATGGGGCAGTGGAAGTATTTAATAAGGTACTAGAGAACATGTTGACCAAGATTTTCAATGCTCAGTGAAGTGATTGGGACCTGCGCATACCCTCCGTACTATGGGCCTATCGAACGACATGCAAAAAGTTGACTGGATAGACACCCTTTAGGCTTGTATATAGTGTTGAAGCAGTGATGCCCATGGAATTCATTGTGCCTAGTCTACACATAGCAGCACTCACGGGTATGACGGATCTCAGAGCCCTAGAAGAGAGGCTTGTATAGCTTGCTGAGCTTTAGGAAGAAAGGCTTTTGGCTGGATTTCACCAACAGGTCCAAAAGCAGCATGAAAACGCATGGCATGATCGGCACATTAAACTGCGCATCTTTAAGGTAAATGATCTGGTTTTGTTATATGACAGCAAGTTTGATAAATTTCTAGGGAAATTCAGGATGCACTAGCTAGGGCCCTATATCATTAAGGATATTACCAACGGTGGAGCAGTTCAATTGTTTAAATTGAATGAAGATCCCTTCCCAGGTAAGGTGAATGGGAGCCGATTGAAGCCATACACCGATGTTCCAACAAAGTGACTATATAAAGGTAGCCTAGTCTTAGCACTCTAAGCAGCTAAAAGGAGGCACAGGACTATAAACTACACTACCTAGGTTGGGGAACTGTGCGATTGGAGGATTGTGCAAAATGAGGAGATGTCACAAGGTTCGTGACAGCATGGAGAGAGTTGCGCTACCCGGGGAGAAATCGCGTAGGTCAGCCAGAAAGTGACCGTTAAGTCATTTTTCATGATTTGATGATGAGAATGTGGCCAAATGGAGTGGGTGGCTGACATTTAAGACGAAATTTATGGGTAAGATCCTTGGAAATCTGCCACCAATCTGGCATTAATGAACCGAATGTGGGGGGAACGGTCAGATTTGAATTCAAAATGGCCTATAAATTACATGTGGCTACCCAACAAAAAACACTTGGCATTTTGAACATTGAGTTGGTGAGCTCTCAGACGTGCATGATCCATGCATTCTTTGAAGAATTTCTTGACTACCTAGTGTTTGATCAATTTCCAGAGTCTGACCGCAATTTCATTCGTGATTTTATCCCAGGATCCGAAGCTATGGACGCCGAAGCAGTGATAGCCGAGGGGGTTGTGCCAGAGGTTGTTATGGAGGTAGAGGGAGTTTCTCCAGAGGTTGCAGAGGTACTAGCTAAAGTCCCCAAGTCACCACGGATGCCTAGACTAAATTCTACCCCAACCAAGGAGAGTGCAAAGGATAAGAAGGGAAAGCAAGTTTTGATACTGGTGCACACATCGCCTAGAAGAAACCCATAGAAGGAAAAGCCCACTGCACAAGAAAAGGGAAAAACCATTAAATTGGAGCTGGAGGAGGAAAAGATTGAGGACATCCCGATGGATGATGATGATTTGCGGGTGGAAGTGGAGGACGTTGAAGTCGAGGGTTCTAACCCTATCACTATGTTGCCCAAATACGTCCCTTCATGCAAAGGCAAGACCAAGTCATCAAAGGACATCGACAAAAGCAAGGTCGCCCTGCACATACCTCTGCTACCAAACAAGATTGTCTTTGAAGGACCATGCTTGGGGCAGGTTCCAATGTTGAAACTCAAAGATTAGGACTTAGATGACACTAAGAAGTTCCCGCACTTGGCGATAGAACAACGAATGCACCTTGTTGTTCACACAACCATCGAGATGACTGCATTGGAACCACGGAAGTGGCTCAGGGGTGTAGACAAGGTAGGTCTTCTCAACCTACTATGGGTGTCGCACTACAATCGCACACCCATTACAATATTGGTCATCAAGCAGCTTCTATGCTTGGTGCATGATGGGTGTTTGTGGATGGAGGATCTGATACCCATCACCAACAAGTTGATCCATAAGATCACAAGGCTGCCTTATACAGGGGAAAATCTAGCCATGATGTTTGGCAGAAAAGGTGGCAAGCAAGCCCTCGTAGAGACCATGAAGGAGAAATTCAATCTCGTGAAGAAGCCACGAGGCTATGCCATCTCGAGTATCTGCGACCCTGCGGTCAAGGTGGCCACACAGATTTTGGCAGGAAAATTTATGAGGAAGTGTCGCGCAGATGAAGTGTCGGCACCTATCGTCGCTCTAGTAGCCCAATGCACCGAAGGAGTTCAGTTTAATTGGGTGTGCTATCTCTATGGTGAGTTCCTTGTGAACTTCCACGAGGCACAGGAGCTCAACAAGACCTTCCACTATGCGTGGCTCTTCTTGTCCATTGTACTAGTAGCCTGGGAGTTGCCTAAAGATATTCAATTCCCCTCAGTCATGCTGGACTTGCCAGAAGCAACGAAGTACGCTTTGTTGTGGGTGACCAAGGATGCTCAACGCATCAAGGATATAAATATCTTTTGTATCTTTATGGAAATGAATATACGCATGGCTATCAATCACAAGCCACGATTGTCATCCATTGTGTTTTCCAAACTATAGGAGTACGTGGAGTTCAAGGAAGACTTTAAGCACATATCGATCAGGGCATGAAAGGACCCTGAGCAGCAGTGGCATGACTTGCCTTACTTGGAAATGGAAGACGCGAATGATGCAGTTCTTGATCGTTGACTAGCAGAGTGGCACACTGCCTCAAACTCGGTGGTGGGATCAAGCAAGTCTGCCACGTAGCGCAAAAAGGAGGATGCCAAGCTCAAGATGGTGCAGCTAGCCGAGAAGAGGAAGAAGGAGGTCACTCACAAGGCCCAAGTAGAGCGCGACGCCGCATAGCAAGCGGAAAAGTAGACAGGTGGAGCAGAGCACGCTACGACAAAGGTGTGAGGTCGCCTTTGCCTGAAACAGAGGAAGAAACGGATGAGAAAACATAGCAGCATGGAGTGAACCTGTAGACGGCATCATACACATCAAACGTCCAAGAGAATAATAAAAGGTGAGATTGCAGAAGAAATCTAAGGCCATCAAGATGTCGTTGGACCCAATCACCCAAATAGAGGGATATTTGAATGACATTTGAGATACGGTTCGAGATGTCACCGGGGAGGTACTACAACAATTCGAGCAGCAGCAACAACAACTATTAGGGGCCATCCAGACAGGTCTACATGAGCTGTAGATCCATGCATCAGAGGCTGGCGCAATATCCACCAACCTCGCCATCGGTACTTCAGAAGTCACCGCGATGCTGCATTTGAAGGACTCCCGAGTGATAGTGCTGCTGGATGGAGCACTGACCACAGAAAACGAAGATGACAGGCCCGCTGTCAGTTCCCTCAATGGAGTGGGATTTAAATTGGCAGTGCTTCCTGGTGAGGTGCTCCACCTATTGCAAGATGGTGTGATCGCATAGCTGAGGGCCCGCTAATAGCACGCTTTGCAGGTAATCAGCAAGTAGAAGATTAATAATGTGCAGATGGCCCTGCAGGGAGACATTACCCTCACTTCCATGGTGGAACTTACTGACACAAATTAGTGCATGATTAAGGTCGTGAAGGAAGCCTGACGAATGGTCCTTGAATTGGCCATTCCTGACGATGTAGAGGTAGATGAACAGGTCTACAAGCTTGCTACCGGGGTATGCGACGCTCACACAGAGTTGGCTAAGGTTTAGCTAGAGTTGAACCTACAGATTGCAGATTTGCAGTTGAAGGCCCGAACTTCAACTCCACTGGAAGTAAAGGAGCAGTGCACAATCACTGTCACAAAGGCGATAGCAGTAGTAGACAGTGTAGTAGCAAATTACACATGGCTGTTTGAATGGTCGTTCGAGGTCCTAACAAGTTTGTAGGAGGATCCTAATGTACAGTGGCTAGAGACAGAGGCGCGAGAACTGCAGTGGAGCTATGACGAGGTGAAAGGAACATCACGCACTGTTGCTATCACACAGAGACTGGCGAAGCTGCAAGAGGCAAAACATTGAAGGAACAGGTCGACGCAGCACAGCACAAAGAGGCAGTGCTAAAGGTTCGCTTGAAGCCTTGGTTGGATGAAGCTTATTCGGTCACAACCCCCATTGAAGGCAAGCTTTCTATTCTACAAGCGACTCAGCAGAAGCTTCAGGCTAACAGTTTAGAACCAGCAACAAAACAGTTGGTTGAAGAAGTGAAGCAGGCGGTCGTGTAATGCACCGCCGAGGTTTCCATCATACAGGTTGAGCTGGGAGGTCTTCGTGCCAAGATCTCTGTTCCCACAGAGTGACTCGAGGGTGAGTCACCATGTTTGTGTTGGGGGCTTGTTGGGAACGGGCCCCCCTGAGAGTAGTTTTGGGGCTAAAAGCCCATGTTTTGAGACAATTTTGTAATAAAGTTGTAAAGTCTTCACATTTTGTGGTCGTGGAGCGCGAAGGTGTCAAGAGTCATAAAGAGTTGTCTGCCCTTATTTTGTAAAGTGTCAAGTTGGCTGTAAAGATCTACCCATGGTCCGCAGACCATGGGATTATATAAAAAATATCTAAGTAAGTAAGCTCTAGGCAGTTAGAGAACAATTATGCCTTGGAAGTTTAGTAGAGAAGTCTAAGGGTTTCAGGTATTAGCGTAGGTAGAGGCTCTGCAGCTGAGTGCACAGAGGCCTAGGGTGGAAGTCCACAACTGAGTGCGTGGACCCTGCAGCTATGTGCGCAAGGTGGGTAGAGTTTGTATTAAACTGGAAGATATCAATAAAGAGAAGTATTTTGCAATTCCTGTGTATTTAGTCTTTGTTAATGCATCTGAATATATTGCGTTTCGGGTTTATTTTACACTGTTTACTTGATGGGCGAATGTATGTGATTATATCTGTTAATTGAACGCAAGTAAATCTATTAGTTTACGCGACACTAATTAAGATAAGTAAAACACTTGAGATAATTTGGGCACCTATACAATACATTGTCATAGCTGCATGAAAGTACTTGAACCGCGAGTTAGGGTTGCACAAAGGGAAATCGTACACCTTCGCGGAGGTACTGAAGGGTGGAATAAAGGGTAGATTGATAGAGCCCTAAGGCTTAGCAACCTACATGAAATCAGTGGAAGGGGGTATAAACCGACATCACAACCATCTCAGGGTGCGAAAACTTGGTTCCAGCATCCCCCCATATTGCTTCGGGTGAGACTTCGGTCTGCGCTCCATGGGTTGATGCCGAAAGGGCCAATAGTGTAGGGATTTATTTGGTTGACTAACACTAAACCTAGGTCAGGGCCCACAAAGCCAATGACACATCATGTCAACGATGAAACTCCAGTTTTCGTCTCTATTGATTGATTACCCGAATCTAGAAATAGACCCCATCAAAAATTATTATGTGTGAGTCATCTCGCATGGTAACCTGTGTACATAAGTGTGTTATTCATTTTTGTGCAGTTTGGTTTGGTGTGTTTTTCAAGCAACTTTCCTGCTTATTATGTCTTCACCTACTTTGCAGATGTTTGTGACTCCTTACGTCGGTTTTGCTGATGGTGCTTTCCGTAGTACCCGGAATCTATCATCCTCGGCATGCGCTATTTATGACCCTCATGGTGAGTTGATAGATCTTCAAGGTATTTTTTAGGTCAAGCAACTAATAACATTGCTGAATATAGCACACTTCTCGAACTCTTGTCAGAAGCCATTGCTCTTAACATTCGAGAAATGGTTGTAAACCTTGATTCGCAACTTGTTGTTCTTCAGCTCAATGGGTAATATTCCATCAAAAACCCTCAATTATTGATAATGTATTTTCATATTCGTCTCTTGGAAAGAAATTTTGATTATATCACATAACGTCACATTCCTAGGCATATAAATACATTAACATATGCATTGTCTAATTATGTTTTAGACAGACATTTACGCAATATGTGAAAACATTGTATCATAGTAAACAGGAAATATAACATATATATGTCGATAATGTTTGAGTGTAATACATCAAAATCCAAAAAATAATATATGTGTTCCAAATACATTCATGGCTCGCAGGCCTCAAAACTGTAAATGCTAAACTATGGACTATTCTGTGTGGTGATCATGATAACATGTTACTGCTCATACTGCACAAGTCAATAATCGTCAAATCCGATCTGACACTCCCACTATGTGTCGCTGATAACGGTGAGGAATGTCCTTGATCTGTGCATACTCTGGGATTCCTCCCGTAATGCCCTCTAAATTTCTGGAAATCTCTTCTTCATTGTCCATTCCTTCCTAATAAGGAGCAACCTCAAACTGTCGAGCCACGCATCTAGCTATAGGGGACATCCCTGTTGGCCTCTCTGGTCCAACATCTGCAATTACAAGTCAAGGTGTCACGAATACATATATGCAAAAAACAATAAAAAACCAAAAACAAAATTGTTTTGCTCACCTCCATCATCAAAGTCTTCTCCCTCTGGGAGTGGTATGTGAGGGTCACCATGGAAGTCAGTCCCGTTGTACTGCCAATTTTCCACCACAATCAACTGTCATCTAAGACATACGAAGAAGGCAGGCCTATAGGACATCTATTGGCCCCCTCCAGATCTAGGCATCAACTCGCTCCATCAGACCATCTGTGGGTCTCATCGTACTAGAGGGTTCACCTCCGCCATCTAGTAATGGAATAGTGGGATCTGTTCCAAGAAGGTCACCAAGATGGAGCCATATCCAAATTTCCTCAAGTTTCCTACTTTGCATTTGGATAGCTTCCATTTCATGTTTACCTTCATGGCCCCCGCCTAGTTGAAGACCATAGGTTCCATGTAGTCCACAGCATATTGGAACCGCGATTTGTTGGACTCGTGTAGTGCTTGAGCCCCAGCCACTCTATTGATGGTCAAGAGTATTACCTTCAATATAAGATCGTTTATGGTCATGATGTTGATCTTTCCGCTTGTATATTTCAAGGCTCCTAGGCAATGTTGGGCAAGCAACATGTTTACACTCACCCCAATAGGCCTACCTCCATACAATTGGATTGGTTCCCCTCTGCGGGATAGCCTAGTAATGAAATAGATGTTTGAAGTCTCCAACTCCAGCTCTTGGTCATGGATCACAAATACCTCCCATCCAACGTCCCATAAACTGATCAGGTATTGTAGTAGCTTAGGTTGATCCCATAGGCCCGGTGTCAGAAAGAACTTGAGGAGCCCACAGTTCCTCAATGCATCAAGAGGGTTTGGATCTTCCAAACCCATTTGATATATTCATTCATGCTCTCATTATTTCCACTCAATCACCATATTTTTCCCTCTATTTGCCTGCAAACATCCCACATCGAATTTAGCATAAATCTTTGAAAGGGAAATTGTAGATTAAAGCATTAAAATTGGGAAAAATTCACAAAAATCCAGTTCTCTGCGCCTACATGACTGTTTTTAAAATAGATGTGCCGACGACGTGAGAGCCTGTGCTTAAATCCCCTGATTGATGTGATCCCATGCCCAGATCCCACGTTGACCGAGGGTGAATTTTTTTCTTCTAAAAGTCCCTCAGAATCCCCTAAAAGATGGTCAAATTCTCAAAAAACAGGTATCAATGTGAAGATTAGGACCTTGGCTCTTACCTCCAATAGACAGTTCAACAATCAGCTTCCTGGATCTGTAACAATCCACTCTTGAAGATTTAGGGCACAAGTGGGTAAAAATTGCTCCAAATGAGGTAAATGGTAAAAATGTTTTACTTTTTTCCCTTTTTATAAGCTTTTCGCTTTGTTTTAGGGTTTCAAAAAGTATTTTTCGCCATTTTTCCTTAGAAGTGGATAATGCATTTGATTCGTATGCAGTGACAGGTGATGGCTTGCCGGTGGTGATGCAATACTAGAGTCGTATTTAAGCTCTTTTCCTGACTCGTAAAAACTAAAAAGATTGCCGAGTATTTTTCCTTTTTGACTTGTTAAAGAAAATAAAAATGGAGAGTCTGCTTTAAGCCCTTTTCTGACTCTTAAAACACAAAAATATTGTCGAGTTCTTATCGTTTTGACCTCGTAAATGGTTTTGAAATTTCGTTTACCCAATATACATTTACCCCTTTTTCGGGCTGGGATAAACTATTTACGAAAAAGGTACTCCTTGGCTGACATGGTCAAGAGGTTCTTTCAAGTATTGTTTTCTACCTTTTTGGACTCGAGAGACAACTTTACAAAAAGGGACCTTTTGGAGTTTTCTTTTCTATGTCTTTTTCAAACTCTCTAAACATGAAAAATATACTGAGTTTTTCCTTTGTCGAACTCGTTAAACTTTAATGACATTGGATTCGTCACCATGACGGACATGAGCTTCTCCTTCCTAGGGCTCGTTAATCTTACTAGGTCAGATCCATCCGAAGGATGGACTTACATTACAAGCATATGCTATCCCCTTCAAGATTGTGATAAAAAATAATTGGGGTACCTACCAAAAATTTTTGGGGGAAAATGGAAAATTTTTACCAGTTGTGTCGACAGCTTGTCACTCTTGAATGTGACACTTTTCTACTTCGTGTCGGGTTGGGATATCCTCAGTTCATCAATGACCTTTCTGGGTTTGGGTCATTCATTTTTTCTTTTCCATTTTATCTCTGCCACGTCATCATGACCTCCGATCCTATGGATTCAAAAAGATGCCAAACTTCGGAGTGGTGTGGCTAATATGTTCAAGAGTTAATCCTTTTACAGTTTACACTCATTCTTGATTCTTTGTATCATCCATAATCATTGCATCCCCTTGTCTCATGTCGATAATGTGGGATACGTCATGGCCCTCCTTAGACACTTCCTATCAACTTCATCTCATTATCCGGGAAGTTGGCCAAGAGACTCCCTTCCAGTACCTTAGATCTTGCATGCCCTAATGGCAATTTCTTCACACTCGAAGACATGTTCTCATCATTGGCTTTTGATCGAGTGACTTCATGGGTGTTCGAATTTAGTTCCTTTTTCACACTCCATGAATTGTGTTGTTGGTACCTTGAGATCCATTGTCATTATTGGTGGTTTCTCTCACGCTTGTTAACGGTTCACATGATTGATCGGTAATCAAGTTTTTTTATAACATGTTCGACTTCAACACATCTATTCACATGCTATAATTTGTACTTTGATAGGGTCGTGTTGGAGTGCAAGACCCTAGGCTCAGATTACAAAAGTCCAAGTTATAGGGTGATGTGTCATGATCATGCTTACATACATGTCTCTTTTAGATGGATGGTTGCGACCATGCCATGAGTCTATTATATGTGATCCTTCTCATTATTGGATGGTTGTGACCATACCTTAGTGTTGATATGATCCTTCTTACTCGATGGTTGCACCCATACTGTTATAGACATATTTGGGCACTGCAACCCCAATCATACATGTCCATAAACCAAGGGCTTCTAAGTCCCTAAAAGTGTTGTTTCATACCCTAAAGGAGCAAGGTCAATTGATTACAACATCTCCCAGAAGTTCTCCATGAAAAACTACTCAGAACTGGTCAAAGCAGGACCATACAGACTGCCCAGTGCTAAAGGTACGATGCATCTCACCTGCCACATGCAAAAAGTGTGATGCATACTGGAAAGCCTTTCTATAGGGTGCGATGAGCGAGAGCAGACAAATGGCACAATCAGTTTGCTAGGTGGAAACCCAGAGAATCTTCTAGAAACTGCTCATTTGACACTTGCCTCTCTGAGTTCGCCCAGGGATGATTAAGAGATCTAAATTCTCCATGTGGAACCAGAAACTATCAGAGAGATGACACTAATCAAAATCCCAGAAGCTAACTCACCCCCCTGCAAATATCTATAAATGGATCCCTCATCCAAGAGATCTAGAGGTTGGAATTTGGTAATTTGTAAAGAGGTGTTGTTGGTTTCTCTTTGAAGACATTGTTGGGTGATCTTGCTTTGTATGAGGTGAATAGGGCTTTCATGCTGGGAGAATGACGTTGGGTGAGGCCAAGTGGTTGTAATTCTCTCTTCTACTACTTTTACTAATAAAGCTATTTGAGTTTTCCTCCATATTCTTGTGTATCTCTGAATATTGTGTTGTTATATGCATTTGTACGGTCAATATATATCTGATCCTATATTGTTTACAGTGAAAGATCTCTATGCTTTGATGGTATGATGCTGCTGTGAATCTACAGGTGCTCTTTGAAGCGGGACAAGTAAAGAAGCAGTGACGAGATTCTGTCAAAGGGGAAAGGAAACAAGCAAGGAGCCAAGTGGAAGACTAAGGTTGGTACTCTCTTCTTCTTTCTCATCTCTCTCTCGTAAAGGAAAAACAAGTGACTTTAATCTGTTTGTTTCTAAGATAGCTACCCATCTTAGTGGGACTGGCAGCTCTGGATAGACACTAGATTTCCTGATAACAAAATGGTGACTCCACTGGGGAGCGATTTGTTTGATTGCTTGTCTCTATTTGTTTGATTCATAAACCACAGACGGAGCCTGAAGTCAAGCCAGCTAGCCTTCGAATTGCATTTGCTATGCAAGTGCAAAGTAGATCGACGTTGCTTCAGTCAATCTCAGGGTTAGTTTATGAACTAAACAATTGACTTGCAAACATCCTAAGTGCCCTAGAGGTAGCTTGAGTAACCTCATTAGATCAGCCCCTATACTTTGTAGTTACTGACTATCATTTGCTCGGCCTAAATCCCTGAACTAAACTGCAAACTGGGACCAAAAACCAAGTTAAAGTCTCATTCCTTGACCATCACACCCTCTCCTTTAGGGAATCTGGATGCATCGCACCTCCCATGTGCAGTAGGTGGGATGCATCCCTGTTTCCCTGTGTTACAGGTGTGATGATCAGACAAGACTAGATCTGCCTTCAGATTTTTGTTTTTTCTTCATTGTCTTCAGTTTTATTCAGGAGTTTTGTTGTCTGTGATCAGTAGACCATTGTTGAAACCCCCTTCCTTTGCATCATTCAGCCTCCATTGTACAAATATTTGTGAATGTTTTTATGTATTTTTCGCCATTCACAGTTCTCATTTACAAAATAGTAGCTTAATCAAACTGTCGTCTTTTGATTTGAAAGTGTCGCAAGTGTCGTTTTTAGTCAAAGAAAAGAATACTTCTCTTTTTGATAGTCGATTACATTGTTACTCTTGTATTTGATCTGAATTTATAAGTATTTCAAGTGTCGAAAGCAGTTTTCAATTCAAAATCGCAAAGTGTCGTCTTGCCTTCCTGTCGTTTTTTGAAAAGAAAATCGTTAGTACTATCGCTTTGAAAGAAGAGATAATTCAGATTTGTATTTAGCATTCTTTTTGTCATTCACACATTAAGAAAGCGGAAAACAAATACATGCACATGCATTTGCATTTAGACTGCTTATTGATTTTGATTTAGGATAGTGCATCTATTGTGTGCTTAGTGTGTGCTCTCTGCTCTATGTTGAAAGGATTTCATTTCTCTTTCCTTAGTAGCTAGGATTTTCATTGCAAAAAGAAGAGTAAATGATTGTTTATCATCTTAGATTGCATTTTAGGAATTGTATATCTACATCACGCTGTGAACCTTAAAGGAAAACTTCTTAAGAAAGATCAACTGTAAAATAAATTCAATGAACATAAAAACTCTTTGGAACCTAACGCAAAACATCTAGAAGTCTAGGCTAGAGACGTATTCCGACGTTGTAAAGCCTGGTAACTGTCGCTTTCATCGTAGGTTGGGTGATTCCTCCTCTTCGAGATGACAAGTGCCAGTATAGACTTGTGCTCCCACATACCTTCGAGTATATATTGGGAGACCACAATAGGCTATATCCTTTATCCTCAGGAAGCCATGTCTGTAGCCCTATTGATCGCAATGCACTGAACACAGCATTCAGGAAGATTGACTGCCGTACCGTAAAAAGTATTCTGCAGTTTTGCGATTGGTTTGGTAATCCCTATATCTAGATTTCCAGAGCAGTCTCTTTCATTCCTTTTCAGAATCCTTAAAGGAAAAGGTCCATCTAAGTACTTGTCACTTCAAGCTCATTAAAAATCGAAGGTGACTAGAGTCATCTTTAGCTTTTTCTCGACTCTTAAAAATTGAAAAAGCAAGTTGTGTCAAAGCGTCTAAAATTCATTTAATTCAGAATAACATTTTCCCCTCTTATTTTGAGTTAATCAAATAATCTGCAATCTTGGAAGAAAGTCAATAAAAACCCTGTCATTCATGGAGACTGACGAGTCAGCCATCTTTGACTCCGGAAACAAAATCATTCCGGGTCAAGCGAACTCGTTTAACCGGGTCAAAGTCCCCTGGTTTGTTTGAAACTTGTGTTTCAACATCCTCTGAGACTCTAGTTACTCCAACCATTTCTGGTACCTCTGCCTCTATAGAAGAAGTTCCGCAGTTACAAGAGGACATTAGAACTGATCCTAGTGTAACAGTAAACACTTCTATTCCTGAACCAGCTCCATCCAGGGTTGATTCAGAAGGTGTTACCCCTCCAACATCTATCGCTGCAGAATCTATACCTTCTTTGGCACCAGAAATATTTTATGGACCTGAAGGTCTACCTCTTCCGCCTGGATTGATTGCTATAGAAGAGATTACGGAAGATCTTCCATTCGGTACTCCATCAAATTTTGGGACTGAGATCCACCTATATCCTTCTACTTCAGAAGTTAATACCCCTTCATCGCAAGTTCCTGTAGAAGCACTAGGAAGTCTTTTGGATAGACTCAATATGTCTGGACAACCATCGACATCTAGGGTTGTCTCGTCTGATACAGTGGTAGCAGAACCTCCTACCACCACTCCGATGATGTTCGATGGTATACCATCTATCCCAACTAGCTCTCAATCGCTAGAAGGAGTCCACCCAGGGACTGTTTCGACAGTATGGTCTGTTCCCGTTTATTCATCCGGAATAGTATCTGGAATCTCTTATGTTGAATCTCAACAAATTGATCCTTCACAACAATATCAATTTGGGCAGTCTGGTCTCCAAAGGCCAATCATTCCTTTGAGCACTGGATTGCCACCATATGGGGGCCACTACACCCTGTCATTGTTCCCTCCGAGAGAACAACCATATGTGAGTTCACAACCGAATTCAGGTCAAATTGGAATCACATCCAGCGGTTGGGTGCTAATACTGTCTCAACAACCAAGAGTTGTATACTCAAAGCAATCAAGTCTACCTGTGTCGAATATCCCCACTACACCAGCTATTGTGACAGTGTCGCAAGTACAAGCATTGCCTGTTACATGCCAACCTCAAGTTTCTCAACGGGTTGTACAACAGCCTCTTGTCTCATCGACACAACAACAATAGCCAATTAGTGGCTCCTTAACTAGAGCGACTCAGGCTCAAACAGGTACTATTACCCCTCATATTGGTCAAATGTCCAGTATTGGGCAACAACAAATGGTTTCACAACCATGGCTGGTGCAATATCAACAACCGCAATACCAACAAGCTCACCAAGGACCTGAGCAGCAAAACTTTGTAGGTAATGGGCAGCCGTATATTCAAAATGGTTATAACCAATTGTCTCAAATTGGTTATGCACAACCACCTTATCAAAGTTATCAGCATAAAATGCATTATGCTGGTATGCAAAGATCCACTGCTCAGGCAATCCCATCTTATCCTGGGTACGCTTCCCCAAAACTGAATCAACAGTTGCCCTTCGTGGTGACTCTAGAGTTACCAGATCTAAATGAGCTAACGAACGATCTAATCGCTTATGCCCCTTGGTGGCTGGTGATTCCTCATAAACTTCAGTCAGATATTCCTAAATTTAATGGAAATCTGAGTGAATACCTGTCAAATCATGTGATGACCTTTCATCTATGGTGTTCATCCAACACTCTCAATGATGATTCAATTCGGCTTCACCTTTTTCAGCGAACGTTAACTGGTCTGGCATCAAAATGGTACATCGAATTACCTAGAGCTCATTTGATAACTTCAGCGCCCTTGCCACAACCCTTTTAACCCATTTTCAATTACTAATAAGGTATGAAACAGGAACAGAACTTCTTACCAATTTCAAACAAACGACCGCCACTCACATATCTGATCATATTTATGAGTGGCGACGTCATCATAGAATGGTAAAAACATACGTTCTTGATCAGCTACTAGCTGAATGGTTTATTAAGTCATTGTTTCCTTCCATCACAGAAGATGTCGCAAAGGGAGGAGTCGTCACCGAAGAGCAAGTCATTGCTCGTGTCCAATATTTAGACATAATCTATACTCAATCTGGCATGCTCTATGACAAAATTCCCAATGCTCCCAGACCAGAATTTTCCGTTCCTCCTCCTAAATCAAACAAAGACTTTCACACCGGTGATGGCGTGATTGGTACGACAAGCATGAAATTGACAAAGGCTACATCTAAAAAGCCCGTAAGATTTCTAGCCAAAATGCAAATGAAGAACTTCTAGCCTCGGAGGTTAATGCCGTGTCGACTGACAAAGGTAAAGAACCGAATCAACCAAGAGGCAAGAAGAAAGGGAAGAGAAAAAAGAAGAAACAGGATGATTCATCTCCTAAAAAATCTTCTGCAAATCCTCTTGGGCAAAGGAAACCTACTCAACCATGCCTCATATGCGATGAGGATCATTGGACAAGAGATTGTCCATATAAAGCTGAAGTTAAAAAGTTCTTTAAGAATCCAAAAACCTCAGCAGTATTGACTGACCCATTTCCAAACCCAGGAACCAATCTGGTTGCTAGTGACAATGCTTCTCCATCCCAAGTCCTTATGCTGTCCATTTCAAAACAGAAAAATGATGCTTTGATATTGACAAGGAATAAAGATTACGGGAATCCATAGCTGTTGAATAACAAGGCTACTGATCAACCTAGTAGTTCGACAAAAACTTCGACCGAAGTTGTGCCACCCATCATTCCTGAGCTAACGATAAAGCCGCCAAAGGGAGTAGTACAAAAATCAACATTTAATCCTCGTTCCAAAGCGGAACATAATTATAATATAGTAGAGGACCTGGCCCAATCGTCGTCTGCTATGTCGACACTTGAAGTACTAAAAAATTGCCCCTCCCAAAAGCAAGCTCTATTATCAACAATAGGTGGGATTGACCCAGCGGATTCCAATCTTGTGGCCTTTAATCATAAAGGATATGAACTTCAGTTACCAACTCAACTCGCTTTCCTCATTCAAGTGAAAGCCCTCAACAAAACTGTTCATCGAACAATTATTGATGAGGGGGCATCTACATGTATTATGTCAATGAGTTGCTGGAAAACCTTAGGCTCACCACCCTTGTCACGATCGTCGATGATGTTAAAAGCATTTGATGGAAGAACATACGCTCTATATGGGATTTTAAGTAACTTACAAGTTGAACTAGGGGGTAAAACGGTAGAAATTGATGTTGAAGTTATCAATGGAAACCTCAATTACAACATGCTACTGGGAAGGCCCTAGATTTATGCTATGGCTGCAGTTGTGTCAACATACTTTAGAAAGATTGCGTTTCCTTTTCAAGGAGGAATTACAATAGTTGATCAACAAACCTTCCTCCCCAATAGTTCACAAGTTACGGGAAGCATTCCAATGATGCATGGAAGCTCTCAATCGCTTCAAAATGTTGGAGTAGGCTTCCTAAAAGACCCTGCCTTAATGGGTACTTTTGCCCTACCACCTCCAAACAATCTGGCGGAAGTGGCCACAGTGGGAACCTACAATATGATATCTTCTATATATAAAAGAAGCAGAAGATCCCTGAACATTTTGTCAGCATGGATCATTGCCATTTTAGAAATATTGTAGCAATCAATTTTCTTGGCCTGGGGGGCAAACCCAAATCAACACTCATCGAGTGTTTGGATAGATAGGTCTAAGGAATATGGCACCTCTTCAGATCATTGGTTGCATGTACATTCTACCGACGAAGAAACCATTCATTCAATGATGATAGGAGAGGCACCATGGGAAGATTACCACCATCATTCCCATCTTCCAGATCACCACGAAGATTATTCCAGCAACCTTAATCATCCTTCAATTTTTTATTTTCTATCAAATATTGTAAATACGGTGGATTCTGAGGATAGTTCTTTTCTTGTGTCAACCTCATTAAAAAATGAAACAACTCCCTTTCCAAATTGAGTCTTTGATTACAATCTCGTAAAATCCAGGTCGAATCTTTCAAAGATCTCGAAGGTAAACCTTCATTCCAACCACCGCGTTGAATGCAATGAAGCTTGGGGGGCATTCACCTCGATTTGCATCACTATGTTGGGGGCATGAGAACTTATAACAAGCATAGTTTTTCATTTCAAGCTTGTGTAAACATGAAACTGAATATGAGCAATGTTTCTGCAAAGTTCAAGCTCGTTAAAAACTAGACCTAGCCACGAGCAGTTTTACGCGAAGTTCAAGCTCATTAAAAAATAAACCTAGCGATGAGCATATGTTCCACCAGAGTTTACGCTCATTAAAAAATGAACCCACCTTCGGTAAATAACCATTGTGAATGCATTATCATCAGCTTTTGAGCCTTGGTCGTGTTCTTACCATCACCTCCACTCTATTTTTGCCAATCATTCACCTCCGTTTGATTGTTTACCCCTTTTTGAGGAACAGTTGCGATGAGTGATCCTATTAGCCACCTTTTTACACTGTCGTGATTGGAAAGTTCCAAACCTTACCTGGAACCAGCTGTTATCTGTAAACATCACCCGTTCCTCAAAAAACGAGTCTCCTTTAAGCTCTTTTCATCTGACTCGTAAAATATGAAAAGATTGCCGACCAATTGGCCTCTCCAACTCGTTAAAGTGATTAGAAGTGCCATCCCTCCTCTAAATTTATACTTTTTGGACCTGAGGGATTATTACACAAAAAGATCGAGCGTTTGTCTTGTTCGGCTGGTTAAAACTATCGAAAAGTCATCCCTTTTGCATTGTTTTATACTTTTTTGGACTTAAGGGATTATGTTATGAAAAAGGAATAGTGGAGTCTTCTTTCCGTCTCTTTTCAGACTCTCTAAAATTGAAAAGGACTGAGTTATCCTTGTCATTAAACTCGTTAAAACAATAGAGAAAAACTTGTCCATTCAGACAAGAGCGAGTTTCATTGTCGCTAGGCTCATTAAAACATGGCGACGGGTTTGCCCGAAGGGAAAATTATAGAACAAGCATATTTTATCCTCCTCAAGCTTGAAAATAATAAAGAGGTACTGGTCAAAAATGACTGGGGAAAAATTGGGAAGAAAACTTGAAGAAACTTTATTGGTAGTTGGTCGCTCTTGAACATGACACTTCACTCCATCACCTTGATTGAGTCGGGTTGGGTTATTCCATTCACTGGCCATACTACCATTGGTCAACCGTACCATCCATTTTTGGGGTTAACGCTACCAATCCATTTCAGTGTCGTCGATATGTTCAAGATAAGTCGCTCAAAGAATTCACCTACCCAACTTGTGTCTCATCTGCTACAATACCTTCACGCTTCATTCTTTCATGACCGCCACCCTGAACCTTGTATCATCAGATCGTTTTCACCTCTACAAAATCATTTTCTTTGTTCTGTTTCATAGATGTGGGATCCATTAATGCCTTCCTATGATGGGTCACTTCTTGTTGACATCAGCTCATTATCCAAGAAGCTGGCCTAGGGACAACCCTTCTAGTACTTTGAAGCTTGCATGCCTCAATGGCAAGTTTCTCGCTTCTGGCGACAGGTTTACACTAATGACCTTCGACCGAAATATTTTGGGTGGTGTTCGACATAAACTCATGTATTCACACCACGTGAATTGTACTGCAATACCTTGAGGGTCATCATCATCATCGGTTATTCCTCTCGCGTCTGTTAACAACTTACATCATTGGCTAGTAATTAGGCGATGTCCTTCCATGTTCGACATCAAAACATCTTTTTCACATGGATCGACTTGTACTTTCGGGCGAATATTGAACGAGTTTTTAAGACCCCGGATCTAGTTTCATCCATTCGGGCTACGAGATAATCAGGAAAATAAAGACATCAAATGTACATCATTGCTGCATAGATAATCATCCAAACTAAGGGATGATGGCTCTACCAGAATCATCAGTCTGCACACAGACGGTTGTCTGTCCTATGTACATGAAAATAAATATATCAAGCTAAGCATGGGAATTCCCGCCTTAGCTAGATCATGAAAATATTATGAAGATAATGTATTGTATTGTATCTTATTACAGGTCACCTTCCAGTGCGAAAAACCTTGGATCCTCATTATAAAGCATTTCACCCTACATCAAAAGATTTACGACCTCATCCTTTAGGGGGCAACTATTATAGACATATTTGGGCACTGCAACCCCAATCATACATGTCCATAAACCAAGGGCTTCTAAGTCCCTAAAAGTTTTGCTTCATACCCTAAAGGAGCAAGGTCAGCTGATTACATCATCTCCCAGAAGTTCTCCATGAAAAACTACTCAAAACTGGTCAAAGCAGGACCATACAGACTGCCCAGTGCTAAAGGTGCAATTCATCTCACCTACCACATGCAAAAAGTGCGATGCATACTAGAAAGCCCTTCTATAGGGTCGATGAGCGAGAGCAGACAAATGGCACAAGCAGTTTGCTAGGTGGAAACCCAGAGAATCTTCTAGAAACTACTCATTTGACACTTGCTTCTCTGAGTTCACCGAGGGATGAGTAAGAGATCTAAAATCTCCATGTGGAACTAGGAATTATCAGAGAGATGACACTAATCAAAATCCCAGAAGCTGACTCACCCCCCTGCAAATATCTATAAATGGATCCCTCATCCAAGAGATCCAGAGGTTGGAATTTGGTAATTTTCAAAGAGGTGCTATTGGTTTCTCTTTGAAGACATTGTTGGGTGATCTTGCTTTGTATGAGGTGAAGAGGGCTTTCATGCTAGGAGAATGACGTTGGGTCAGGCCAAGTGGTCGTAATTCTCTCTTCTACTACTTTTACTAATAAAGCTATTTGAGTTTTCCTCCATATTCTTGTGTATCTCTGAATATTGTGTTGTTATATGCATTTGTATGGTCAATATATATATGATCCTATATTGTTTACAGTGAAAGATCTCTATGCTTTGATGGTATTATGCTGCTGTGAATCTACGGGTGCTCTTTGAAGTGGGACAAGTAAAGAAGCAGTGGCAAGATTCTGTCAAAGGGGAAAGGAAACAAGCAAGGAGCCAAGCGGAAGACTGAGGTTGGTACTCTCTGCTTCTTTCTCATCTCTCTCTCGTAAAGGAAAAACAAGTGACTTTAATTTGTTTGTTTCTAAGATAGCTACCCGTCTTAGTGGGACTAGCAACTCTGAATAAACACTAGATTTCTCGATAACACATACCTTGGATCCATTTACATGATCTTTTCCTAGATGGTTTCATCCATACCATGATTCATGTATCTTTTATCAAATATTTTGGTGATGTATATGTATCTATTCTTGCTTGCATGTTTTCTGACAACAGTTTCTAGTTCCATGCATCTACTCGTAAATAATTTCACCCCTCACTCTTGTTCATCCTTCATGCTTTAGGGGGCATCTGTTACACAGCATTTTGTCACTATCCTTGTAATCCCCATTCCTTGATCATGGAGGACCTCTATAGTTACCCTCATGTGTTTCCCTATCATGAAGAACATGTCCTGACATCCCCCTTCATCTACAGAACATTTCCCTCTTACATCATTTCCCAATAATATTCCTTGAAACTCATTTTCCAAG
Source organism: Pinus tabuliformis (assembly GCA_031772625.1). Classification (NCBI taxonomy): domain Eukaryota; kingdom Viridiplantae; phylum Streptophyta; class Pinopsida; order Pinales; family Pinaceae; genus Pinus; species Pinus tabuliformis. The sequence continues at coordinate 1,919,334,844 of CM062816.1, forward strand.
ACCAGCATTATCACTCAGTCTCTTCCCTATGCTGATTTGTAGAGTCTAACACTAATCCTAGTGTTGAATGGCGCTGGTAATCCATTCATGACCCGTGCCGACACTCTTTTGGAAAGTTTTTAAAAATGGAGTCGAAGCTTCTAGGTCTAGAAGCTTCATTAATGGAAGTCTGGTAAATTGTTAGCTGAGATAGAGTCGAGAGAGACTATTTAGGCTCCTTTCCCCTATTAAAATGGAACAAACCAAAAGGGATAAGGCCTCTCCCATCATAAGAGGATCCATTTCCCCTCTCTCAAGCTATATAAACTCCTCCTTTTCCAACCTCAGCTAGCTAATGAAAGGGTTGGAATAATCTGCAAAACTTGATAGCCATCTTGAGAGCCTTAGCCTTCTAGTTTGTGTTTGTGAAGGGAGAATAAGATTGTAGTTTGTTTGGTTTGGAGAAAAGAGGAAGAAGCCTTGAAATTCCATTGTTTTGAGGGTGAATCATGAGATTCTAATAGTGGTGTTGGAACCTGGACACGTCGAAGGAAACCTGCAACACTAAGGCGAAGGTTGTACTTTCCTTTTTGTCATAATAATACAACTGATATTTTGTTTCCTATATCAATTGCATATGCTATTTGGTAGCTTAAGACTCCTTAGCCTCTTAAGTAGGTTGAATATTTTGTATGCTATCATGTGTGCTTTGGTTTCTTGTCTCATTGTTTCAGGTGCTTGATTGACACTAAGGAGTTGATCGCTGGAGAAAAGGCACAAGGACTTCATCAAACAAGGATTAGCGATACAAGAGGTAGGATCTTATCCATTCTCAATATAAGGGAACTTATATTAGATTGTCTTGTTTGTGGCTAGACCCTCTCCCCTGGGCTAGAGGGATTGTCTCTATCTGCAGAGAGAATCTTCCTACTCCACACCCATAGCCACGATAGCCTAAATATCGCTAACCCACGATCAGTGCAACCTCGTGACCGATGCGATCTCATGACCGATGAGACCCTATGACTAGTATGACCCTTGCGACCCATAAATCTTCTCTGCTACTTAGTCACTAAGTCGCACTCCTGCCCTTGCGACCGCTTTCCCTTGTGACCTACCTAAAAACCTCCTCACAACATCTGGAACTAATTTTATTTAAGAAGTCTCTTTTATTTGTTTGCATGTCATCACTCTCATCATGGGATTGTTTGTTTGACACACCAGGTGATGTGGATCTTGAGTGCATCTCCATCTCCTCTTCCAAATATGAGATGGCACCCCCGACTACAAAGGTCGCTCATAGAATCTCAAGGAGTAGTTCACTGGAAATCTATCAGTATGAGGAACCACCCATCTATGGAGACATGGTTTGCACTATCAATAAGACTACAAGGCTCTCCTGGTACAACATCTATGAAGAGTTCGCCAAGCTAGACATACCAGAAACCCAGGAATATTTCCCAATGTACTTGAATGTTAAGAGGTATAAACTCCACAAGATAGTTTCACACTCTCCTATTTTTCCATGTGCTAAAACTATCGATTGGTTCCTTCAAAACACAAATACAAATTCATGGATAATGACGAACCATGCTAGCACCGTTAGTTGTGATCTCTTCTACGAATATTGCCACTTACTACAGATTCCCTGAGAAGCAGGAGACTTTCAACACCTGCTGGCTCTTCGGCTTTGTGACGCCTACCAAAGAAATCTTGAGGGAATGGTGGCAAGACCCATCTAAATTCTGGGTTAGAACATATCAGGTGTACAGGACCAAGAGGCTAAGAAATTTTATCAACTTATCGCTGCCATGATGTGTCACTTGTATGGAAAAGCAGACTGTGATGTATTCCATTGTACCTGGGTTCCTCTCATGTACGTTATCACCACCCATGCAACAGTCTTTAATTGAGCGAGCATTCTTGTGTTGGCCCTAACATCATTGTAGCAAAGCATCTAGAACCAAAGTAGCCACCATAATTCTACATGGCTTCATACCTCCTAGATGTCGTCTGTGTGAGATGTCAATTCGATAACTAGATCAATAGCTGGGATACATTAGCAGCCAACCCCATGCACCATCACTGCAAGGTCTTCTGGGACACCACTTATAAGGGTATTATAGATGTTATTTCTGAGTCTTTTATCGCCCCACTATACCAGCAACTATTCGGGGAGGATTCCCCCTGTGCATGTTAAAGGGGACCATGGAAACCATTATCAAGGTGGCACATTGGTTCCCCATCTAGGAAGATATGTTCATTAGAGTTTTCGGTACCCATGAGACCCCTCATGCTCTACCTAGGTTTGTCACAAATAAAGTACTCCTGCGAGAAGCATGCTAGGGCATGACACAAGGTTTCTCAAGGATACTAAGCAAAGCCAAGAAAAAACCATGGCCAACTTTCCCACTCATCATCAGAGCATATGTAGTTGAGAACTTCAAGCAAGTAGAAGAAGAATCTGAAGCTTTGAAGGGTAGTCACTTTGTAACTCTCAACTATGGGATGTACAACCCTAAGAATGTTGTGGCTCCTAACTACAAAAGGGAAAACTTTAGGTGGTCATATTCGCATGCCAGACAAGATGACAAAGATGGGGTCAAGAATTGGTATAACACCACTAGGGAACTCGGTCCCAGTGAGAAACGGGAAAGAGATGAGGAGCTCCTCGAACACTGCCAGTAAAATGTCAGTCTTTAAGATAGATCATCCACCCTAAAGAAGAAACAACAGGAGACACAGAAAGCCACTGACAAATCTGAGAATAAGAAGGAGAAAGAGGTCAAAGATATCCCAAGCGACCCAGAAAAGGAGGACGAAAATGAAACACTGGAACAAAGGAATGTCGCCCTAGAAAAGAAGAAACAAGAGCTCAAGAGAAAAAGGGAGAAAGAGCTCAAGAAATCTCAAGATTCCAGTGACTAGGGCCAGCTCGAAAAGAAAAGGCAACAGGAAGAGGAGGAAAATAAGAAACAACTAGAAGAAAATCAATGAGAGGAACAAAGGGCCCAGGAAGAAGTATAAAAGAAAAGAAAGTAAGAAGAACAGAAATCCAAAGAGGAGGAAGAGAAGAAGAGGTGAGAATAAGAGCTAAAGGAGAAAGAAGAAAAACTTAAGCAGGCCGAAGAGCTCAAGAAGCAATAGGCGCTAGCAGAACAAGAGAGGAAGCAGATGGAGGAAGAACTAAGGAAGAGTAAGGAAGAAGAAAGCAGAAAAATTGAATGGGAAGAGACTAGTAAGACATCTGAGATGGACACAGAACAAGGTGAACTAGCCCCATTAGATGTTCCTCCTTCTACTCCCCTCACTGGAGGGAACCTTCCCTTACAAGAGCTAGGCTTCTCGGAGGAGAGAAGAAGAAGTACTAGATCTCACTAAGCTCACCTTCGACCAAGTCAACCTCAAAATCATGTAGGAGAGGAAAAAGTATTATGCTAGAAACCCAGTGGAGCCCTTATCAGTCACCACAACCAAGGAGATTGTTCCTGACACCACTATGAATCCTAAGATGATCGCCTTGACTGGGATAGCTTTCATGACTGCCACAAAACATAATGTGTCTTGATGAGAAAACAGATCACAGACATTCAAAATAGGCTTTATGTATCATAGAAAAGGGTCGCTAGAGCACAACAAGAGAGAAAGAGAGTAGAAGAAGAGAATGTGGCCCTCCGTTTAATTCACTCGAGCACAATAGAGTTCCAAGCAAAAATCAAAGGAGAGGTGGAGACCCTTGGGGGAGCCATGGTGATGGCCTACGAGGAGATGTCAAAGCTACACCACACAGTGACCCCAATATTGGCTATACAAGATCACACAAAAGAGAGAGTTGCTATGCTAAAGGAAGTCGTGGTCGCTCTAGATAATATGCATGAGTGGTCCATCAAGTACCCAGGAGCACCAGCGGTAGTCCCCAAGAAAGATTGGATCACCATGAAAAATGCCAAGGTCCAGCTCCGGATCAAGATCCAGTCAAAGGACAAACTATCCAAAGATGTGAACAAGGTGTTGGATTCATACAGACACCTTTTCAACAGCTTAGAGTCTATGATCCAAATTCATGGAGTTCTGTCTATCGGGGAAGTTGGACATGTAAGGAAGTAGGAAGATATCTCATGGGAAGTGCATGACTTCATTGATACATATAGACAGACAACTCTGGCAGAAGATCTTCCCATTATAAAAGAGAATATTTCACGCTATGTAGTGGAACCAGTAAGAATGTACACCAAACTAGTAACCTTGAGTAATCAGGTGAACGTCAAAAGGACCACCCTCGTACTGGATGCGCTCAAATGCCTACACAGACATGATGAAGAGCATGCACATATCACCCCCATTGCAACCGATTTCAAGATATGGCGCATATACTTAGCAGAGCAATTAGATAGGATAGGACATTTTTGGAATGTAGAGAGTGATAAGGAAGTCCAAGGGTCACCAGGTAGTTGAAAGGTCACGAGGAATCCCAAGATTCAGGGGTAGGTCAAGATCCACCCTCATTTTATAAATACACCCTCATGACACATTGTAAAGGACTTCTTTTTGGGACAATATTGTTTGAGAGAACTTATGCTCTTCTAATTGATGCGAGTAATTTTTATGTTCCACTATTGGATTCCACAAATCTTTTATGTCGTAATTCCATGAGTATTTTTTCCTTGATGGATTGAATGTTCCTGAGAGTTCTTTGATACACGGTATGTTCATGTGTTGTCTCGTACTACAAGCCTTATTTTGTTGCGCATGGATGGTATATGATTTGCTAACTCTATGCTTATATTAGTGATTTTTTTCATTGATATTGTCATAATCTTACTGTGTATTTACTTACGCTTATAGATGTTTGATTACTGTGAAATTCTTTATAGTTGTTAAGCACTTTATTTTATGGACTTGAGACTTATCTGAATTCTGGTGACAATTACTTTATGTAAGGTTTATATTTATTATAATCTGGCTATTCATGGTATGCATGTTATAAGATGTTTTTCAATTATTTCCTTGTATGTATTAAAGTTCATGCGTTCAATTGAGTCAGCATTCCACTTTTTTCTGAAGCAAACTCAACTCATCTGAGCGTAGTTGGGCCTACATACCGGACGGGATCCCTAAATCAAACGATGGAGGGTCTAATTAGGATCCTACACCGAGGATACCCCCTTTACTGTTGGAGGAGAATTTCGACCCATCAAAACTCTGCTATTTCTTGCTTGATATGGGCGAATGCATCCTGTTGTGGAGGTAAATCCTCTCCGCGGACAGATAAGATCCCTACTAGCCCAGACCAGGTCTAGCAACAATCACACAATGCTATCACGCAAGTTCCTAATTGCAAATAAGAAGTGGATGGTGAGAACCTACTTGGATTCCAACGCTAGTGTTCGTAGAAGAGATGTTGCCCTCGTTCCTTTGCCTCAGCCGGTCACGATCCCCACGATCTCCGTGATTGGACACCTGCACATGCAAAGAACAACACGAATACAAGCATAAAATCTGGTAGATGCAATTATATATCAGTCAGAAAAGATATAACTCAACATCAAACATAAGAATGAGAGTGGAACCATAATGATAGTCATCTATTATTAATAAATAACAAAGAAGAATACAACCATTGTTCTGACGTCAAATCCTCCTTTGGCTGGGTAGTCAGCTACACAAGTCTTGCAAAGCTTGTTGGGATGAGGAACAAGCCTCTCTCTCTTTGGGTGACAAGAATCTCCTTACTTAGATTTGGCCTTATGGGTGCAAAGAAGGCTCTTGCAACTTCAAACTCTCTATCACTATGCTGGGACTAGAACTACTGTAACTAACTTGCTCAAGGCATAGAGGCAAGCTTTTATAGATAGAGAGGAAAGAGATAGGATCAACCACATTATTCATGGGATTGGCTTTATCACTTGGAAACTTCCATGAAAGGTGGCAAACCACTTCCCTTCTATGGAGATTCGAAGCCAAACCATCCTAACTCAACATAGATTCAGTTGGTGAATGGGTTGAAGAGAACCTTCGGGAGCTTGTTGGTTAAAAACTTTACTCAATTCGGTTGGCGCGAGTGCGACTCTGGGACAGAGCGCCAATGGCGCGCCCTTTTTAGAGGATTTCCCTCATTGGCGCGGGCAGTGAACTGTGGACCCGCGCTAATGCAAAAAGAGTTGTTTTCATGGATATTTTGCAGGAGATGTCTTCAGGGAAAATGAAGCTCATACTTAGAGGAATATGATGCAAGTGGTTTCAGGTCATGTCACTTCTCACAGGTCCCAGAATGAGTCCTCCAGTGTGCGGGTGGGGGATAACAGGGATGGTGACAAATTGCTGTGTAACAGATGCCCCCTAAACCATGAGGCCCGAGAGAGAGAGGGGTGAAATGATTTACAAGAACATGCGTGACTGAGAACACGGCCGCCGGAGAACCTGCGAAAAGAAGTACAACTGATATCTCAAGTACATGATATATGTGGTATGGGCACAGCCATCCATAACAGAGTACATAATAATCTAGATCCAAGGCATGGACGTAGCCATCCAGAGAGGATCGATAAATAGACTCAGGCATGGTCGCAGCCATCCAGTGAATGAGTCATGTAATGATCATAATAATCCACAAATCGCAGCCTGGATTCCAACAAACAAAATCCAGGGTCTTGCGCTCCATCTCGACCCGAACAGAGTACAAGTTCAGGCATGCAAATACATGAGTTGGATTCGAACATGCATGAACATCGTCTGATTACCAGCCAATAATGAAAACTGTTAACAGACGCGAGAGGGACCACCAATAATGACAATGGCCGTCAAGGTACTATTGGTACAATCTACGGCGTGTGAATCAATGAGCTAGTGTCGAATACCCATCGAATCATTCGATCGGAGGCCAATGACGAAAACCTCTCGTCGAACACGAAGAACCTGCCATTGAGGCATGCAGGCTCCAAGGCACCGGAAGGGAGTCTCTAGATCAGCTTCTTGGATAATAAGCTGAAGTCGACAGGAAGTGACCTTGATCAAAGTTGGGCCATATTGTTTCCCACATCAGTGACATGAGACAGAGGAAGAATGTTGTGGTGAATCAAAATTATGTGAGGTATCAGAGGGAGGTTGTAATTCTGTAGAGGTCAACTTCTCTTGAACATATCAGCGGCACGACAGTGGACTTGGCAGTATTTGACATCAAATGAGCATAGGTCATGGTGACAAGGCGATGAGCAGATGAGAGGCCAAATAGGATAACCCAAACCCACGGAAGCAAGTGTAAAACAAGATGAGATGTCCCCACCCAGACACGAATGCAGACTAGTGCCATGTTCAAGAGCGACATACTACCGACACGACAATAATTATGGGTCCATTTTCCCCACCATTTCTGACGAGTACCCCAGCTATTTTTAACAAGCTTGATGGGGATAGCATATGCTTGTGAGGCGTCATTCCGACGGGATCCGATGTCATCAGGTTTTAACGAGCCTGACAAAGGAAAAAATCGGCGTCTTTTCATGTTTAGAGAGTTTGAAAAGACAACAGAAAAGTGAACTCCAGGGGGGTCCTTTTTCGTAAAGTTGTGTCTCGCGAGCCCGAAAAAGTATAAAACAATGCTTGAAAGAACCTCCCGATCATTACAATTGAGGAGTACTTTTCATATGTAGTGACATCGACCTGAAAAAGTAAAAAAGCGATCGATATCACGTCATTTTGTAGCCATTAACAAGCTTGAAATGAAAAAGACCCAACAATCTTTTGTTTTTTACACGGTCGGAAAAGAGTTTAAAGACGACCGCCTCTTATTTCCATTTAACGAGTCAAGAGGGAACTCGGCAATCTTTTCATCTTTAAACGGTCGGAAAAGAGCTGAAAGCAGACCTCCATTTTTATTCTCTTTAACGAGTCAAAAAGGGAAAATACTCGGCAATATTTTCATATTTTACGAGTCAGAAAAGAGCTTAAAGGTGACTCATCCTAGAGGAACGAGTGGTATAAAGGGTAGCAACTGGTTCCGGCAATGGTGGAACTGCTCAAAACATGTAATGGTCAAGAGGTTGGCTAATAAAACCACTGATCACTGTGGTTCCTCAGGAAAGGAAAAACAACCAAGTGAGAGCATATGATCGACCAAAGAGATGGTAGCAATTGAATGAAACAACCAAGGCTCATCTAGCAGAATTCAGCGGATAAAAATGGCAATCACGAGATGTAAATCGGGTATGGGTTCATTTTTACACAAGCTTGAACCATGGAGAACTTTGCTTGGATTTGGTTTCATGTTTACACAAGCTTGAAATGAAAAACTATGCTTGTTATAAACTCGCATGCCCCCAGCATAATGACGCAAATCGAGGTACATTCCCCCCAAGCTTCATTGCATTCAACAAAGTGGATGGAATGAAGGTTCACTCTCGAGATCGATGAAAGACTCGACTTGTATTTTACGAGATCTTAATCAAAGACTCGATTGGGAAAAGGGGTTGTTTCATTTTTTAATGAGGTTGACACAGTAAAAGAACTATCCTCATAACCCTTGTTTCATTTTTTAACGAGCTTGACACAAGATCAGGAACTATGCTCCGACCAAGCCTAGTTTCATTTTTTAAGGAGCTTGACATAGGAAAGGAACTATGCTCCGACCAAACCTAGTTTCATTTTTTAAGGAGCTTGACACCGGAAAGGAACTATGCTCCACCCGAACTTCATCATAATGAATAGAAAGTCGGGGCTTCCAAGATTGCCACTCCCGGTGGAAGGGAAACATCTTGGAAGTCAGGGCCCAATGCCCCCAGGACACTATGCACGATGGCGGCATCACTGGATCCAGGCATGGGATAGGTGGCCACGTAGTTGATCTGTGGTGGGGTAGATGCAACTGGTGGATGAAAACTAGGAGGGGACGACAACGCAGGAGGCATCGGGGGACTAACGAATGACACTTGATTGATAGTCATAATTCTTCCATCGTGCGGAAAGCAAACCACACGGAAAAGCGAAGAAACGAGGGCCCCCATGGCATAAACATAGTCGCAACCAAGGAGAAGACTAAAGTCTAAAACACCTTGGGTAACCAAGACGTCTATATAGACGGTTTTGCCTCCCAAAGTAATAGGGAACTTCGGGAGAACTCCTAGAGATGGACAGGCTCCTCCGTCGAAGGCCAACAGATTCTGAGTGACTGGCCCAAGCTGCGGGGAACCTAAAGCTTGCCAAGTAGTGTACGGCATAAGACTGACAGATGCCCCTTCATCCAAAACAGTGCCAGGTACTGCCTTAGCACAGGCATGTACTATGATCTGGAAAGGCATATGGGATGGAAGGCAACCGGCGATCAGGCGATTCCAATCAAAGGAAGCGACCAGACTACTTGGTGGGGGAATCGTATGATTGCCCCCATGTGCTAAAGGAATCGAAGCAGAACCTTCGGGACCAGCTGGGTTAGGAGAGTCATTTCGGGACTCAGGAGAATCTGAAGAGACAAGAAGAACATGGGTGTGATTCTCTTCCGAAACAGAGTGAGCGAGCGGCGAACTCGAGTCGACACTCTTTCCGACCAATGGTTGGTCTAGAACAGGCCGGGGATAGCCGGGTTCAGGAAGAGGGGCCTGGACAAGAGAAGAATTTGAAGCAATCTCTTTGTCAGTAGGGGGGTGAAGGAGCTGTAAGACTTTCCAAGACAACGGAGGCTTTATCCATGAGTGGACAGAGGTGAAGGGGATGATTGCCTTCACAAAGTCTACAGGGGATTCGAATCCTCCCTTTTCCCTTACCATTCCTGACTGATAAGGTAGCATCGCCGTGAGCTTCAGAGGACGATGAGGGGCGGGCTGGATCGCAAGACCATACTTCTAGTACCCTGGGAATGTCAGGACAATCGCGAAGAAGATGGTCCTCCTTACATAATCGACAAGGAAACTTGACCTTCCGCGGAGAAGCGGAAGGGGGCCCGACTTCAGGTGTACTCGAGGGGGTAGCTGCACTTGTAACCTCTCCCTTAGGAGCCTTCTTCTTCTTCGTCTCCTTCTTCTTCTTCTTAGCCACCTGGTTATTCGAATCTAGACTTTCACCAGGTGAAGTAGAAGATGAGGACATAGAAGTGGGCGTAGAAGGGGAGAGATTCACCTTAGAATCAACATGATGTTGTTCAGGTGGAGGGACGGATTGACTAGACGGTGAGACGGCAGGGACCAAAGAGGTTGAGAACAACCAAACCGGCAACCCAACAGTTAACCCTGGGAGGGACAACGTCGCCATATAAGGAGCACCAACATTTCCAAAAGGAGCGAAATGACTAGGGTTCCCGTCAGAGGGGGTCCCTAGGTTGGTGAACCCTGGAAAAGTTGCCATTGAGAACGAAAAGAAGCCTACTCAAGCTAACACAAACAAAATCTAACTGGGTAATGTTAATCACGGCCAAATAAATTTTAAGACGCAAGGACATAACTTGACCTTTTCATGTTTTAAGAGTCTAGAAAAGGACAAAAAGATAGACTCTAGTCTCCTTCGAATGTTTAGTGAGCCCGAAGTGACAAATGCTTAGATGAGCCTTTTCATTTAAGGAGTCTGAAAAGGATCAAAAGTGACTACTCTGGAGAGCTAGGCAAAAAGGTTTACCAAACAAATCCGTAAAACTGCATATACACCTTGGCAGTCATATGAAAACCAAGGACTTACCGTACGGCAGTCAATCTTCCCGAATGCTGTGTTCGGTGCGTTACGGCTTGTAAGGCGGCAGACATGGCTTCCTGTGGATAAAGGATCATAACCTAGTGGGGTCTCCCCATATACTTGACGGTACGTGGGAGCTCAAGTCCGTGCTAGACCACTTGTTGCGTCACGGAAGGAGGAATCACCCAACTTTAAGTGAAACAAAAGTGACTAGGTTTAACGACGCCAGAGCACGTCTCTAGCCTAGACCTCTAAATAGTGAGCGTTATGTTCCAATGCGTTATTAAGTTCATTCAGTTCATTTTACGGTTGATCTTGAATTAGGTTTCGGTTTCTAGGTCCTACCGTATGTAATCTCTCACAATTCCCTAAATGCAAGCTATATGCCAAAAAGTATCATTTCGTTCGATGAACACTAACTAATAGAGAGTTGAGAACTTTCAATCAAACAAAATGACCATAAACAACCAAGAACCACTCTAATGCAGCTAATGGCAATGAACGAAACTTTTTTTTTAGTCACTAATCAATGAAAAGCTCTAATTTCCATTAACTAATTCAACGCAAAAGAGACTGTTCGTTTTCTTTTCAATGGCAAAGTGCACTAAACAAATTTTGAGAGATAATAACACCGAGTAAAAAAGACAAACTTCACTCAATGAGAACACAATCAAGTCCCCGAAATACCAAGGCAGTCCTTCAAAATGAAGAAAAACACCAAAAACTTCAATGAGCCATGTGATCTAGGTTAAAAACGAAGCCGAGAAGAATCCAAGTGAAAAGGAAGTAAATCACTCGAATAACGCAATAAAATACTTAACAACCACTGAACAAGTGCAAGAGAGTAACCAAAAAGTCGACTAGAATGATTAGAAGACCAAAAATTTGACACGCAAAGCCACTAGATGTCCTAGGGCTAAAACGTGAAATCGATAGAAAATGGCAAACACCCAAAGTATGCAAATGTATTCTATGCACACTTTTCATTCATATCCTAAAAATGAGAATTCTACTTGTGCAAGTGTGATCTATGCAAGAGAATTCTCAAACAAAAGATGATTGTAATCTAAGAATCAATCAAGTGCAAATCAAGAAAAATGGGTGTGAGTTCCAAAGATCATAAACTAAAAACACTCAAAGGCGATTAACACTCATACACAATTTAGCCCCCCCCCGGCGAATGAGGGGGAAATTTTTTTGCAAAAACAAAAGAAAAAAGATGCAAAATTGTGAAAAGACTAAGACAAACCTCCAAGTAATGATCAAAGGAAATCAAATTAATAATTTGCCAAAAAAAACTCAAAACCAGTCAAACAAGACTCTAACACACTCAAGTGATTGAAAAAGGTGTAGCTAGACACAAAACCCAAGCTTGGAAGGCTGCAAACAAGCAAACTGGAAAAGTTCACAGGCTTGGCGCGACTGTCAGGCGAAAAAATAGCGCCAATTGAGGATTGGTGCGAGCTGTACACTGGCAAGTGGCGCCAATTGGCGCGACTGTCATGCAAAAAAGAGCGCCAATCAAGTTTGCTAGCTTAAAAATAAAAACAAGCAGTCCAAGGCTTGGTCGACAGTATCTAGACAGACCAGGCAGCAAGAGACAATAGAGCATCCAACCCAGAAAGCTATCTAAGCAATCAAAACAAGAGAACCAAAGAGACAAGACAACTCCAAGTTGTTTAGTCCGTAAACCAAATCGGAGATTGACTGAAGTGGCATTGATCTACTTCGCTAATGCAAAGCAATAGCGTTTCGAAGGCTATCTGGCCGTACTTTAGGCTCCATCTAAAGTTTACAAATCAAACAACAAGCTAAATCCCCAGTGGAGTCGCCAAATTGTTGTGGAGGTAAATCCTCTCTGCGGACAGAGACGATCCCGACTAGCCCAGACCGGGTCTAGCAACAATCACACAATGCTATCACGCAAGTTCCTAATTGCAAATAAGAAGTGTATGGTGAGAACCTACTTGGATTCCAACGCTAGTGTTCGTAGAAGAGATGTCGCCCTCATTCCTTTGCCTCGGCCAGTCACGATCCCCACGATCTCCGTGATTGGACACCTGCACATGCAAAGAACAACACGAATACAAGCATAAAATCTGGTATATGCAATTATATATCAGTCAGAAAAGATATAACTCAACATCAAACATAAGACAATGAGAGTGGAACCATAATGATGGTCATCTATTATTAATAAATAACAAAGAAGAATACAACCATTGTTCTGACGTCAAATCCTCCTTTGGCTGGGTAGTCAGCTACACAAGTCTTGCAAAGCTTGTTGGGATGAGGAACAAGCCTCTCTCTCTTTGGGTGACAAGAATCTCCTTACTTAGATTTGGCCTTATGGGTGCAAAGAAGGCTCTTGCAGCTTCAAACTCTCTATCACTATGCTGGGACTAGAACTACTGTAACTAACTTGCTCAATGCATAGAGGCAAGCTTTTATAGATAGAGAGGAAATAGATAGGATCAACCACATTATTCATGGGATTAGCTTTATCACTTGGAAACTTCCATGAAAGGTGGCAAACCACTTCCCTTCTATGGAGATTCGAAGCCAAACCATCCTAACTCAACATAGATTCAGTTGGTGAATGGGTTGAAGAGAACCTTCGGGAGCTTGTTGGTTAAAAACTTTACTCAATTCGGTTGGCGCGAGTGTGACTCTGGGACAGAGCGCCAATGGTGCGCCCTTTTTAGAGGACTTCCCTCATTGGCGCGAACAGTGAACTGTAGACCCGCACTAATGCAAAAAGAGTTTTTTTCATGGATATTTTGCAGGAGATGTCTTCAGGGCAAATGAAGCTCATACTTAGAGGAATATGATGCAAGTGGTTTCAGGTCATGTCACTTCTCACAGGTCCCGGAATGAGTCCTCCAGTGTGCGGGTGAGGGGTAACATGGACGGTGACAAACGGTGACAAATCGCTGTGTAACACGTCCTTTTCCCTCTTTCCCCAACTGTAAACTGCATCTTTCTTTACCATCTGTTGTATGGGTTTCACAATCTGCACATAGTCAGAGATGAAATTTCTGAAGAATTTGATCTTCCCTAAGAAAGACTAAATAGCTTTCTTATTCACGGGGTAGGGAATCTGTATGATGGTCTAAAATATTTCTGGACCTACCTTGATCCTTCTTTTGGAAATGATGTGTCCAAGAAGGTTACCCTTGGACACTACAAAGATGCTCTTATTAGGATTCAAGGATATCTTGTATTTCTGACATCACTCAAAAATATTATTAAAATGGCGCAGGTGGTATGACCGTTGTCTTAAGAACATGGTTACATCATCGAGGTAAACACCACTCTCTATCTGATAAGCCCACAGAAGGCAATGTCCATAGCGTGCTGAAATGTTTGACCTGTGTTTACTAACCCAAATGGCATTTTGTGGAATGCGAACGTGCCCCACTTGGTATGAAATGTTGTTTTGAGTCTGTCAGACTCTGCAACCGATACTTGGTTGTATCTTGAAAAGTCGTCAAGTAAAGAAAACAACTATACTCCAAATATTATCTAGAGTATATGATCCATGGACGACATTAGGTAGTTGTCCTTGTCCAAGGCGTGATTGCAATTACAAAAATCTACGCATAGGTGGATCTCCCCGGACTTCTTTCTAACAGGGACTAAATTGGACACCCATGTTGAATGTCACACTTTATAGATGAGACAAGCATCTAGCAACTTGGTTAGTTATTTCTATATAAGGGGCTCTAGTGATGGATGAATCTTCCTTAGCTTCTGCTGAAAATGCTTGGCCCCCTCCTTGATCGGTATGACATGCTGGATTATGTGCATGTCATATGTCTTAATAGCATTATATGTCCATGCAAATACATCACGGTACTGTTTGAAAAGGCAGATGAAATCCTTCCACTCTTGTGACGTACAACATGTACCGAGATTCACAAACTTCAGATCCTTTTCCGTTCTCATATTGATTTATTCATGCAACAACATAAGCTATGGGTTTTGGCATTCACAAGTCCTTGAAAGCAGTTTTGCAAGTCATACATCTTTTCAATTGATACCGCACCCTTGGGGATGAGGTTTCCTTTTCTTTTATCAGCTTTGTCATGCAGATATTGTTCATGCTCATCCTCATCTATTGTCACATCCTTGAAGGTGTCAGCAGTAGCCATGAAATGAAGTATTTTTTTATCATCATCAAAAATGTGTAAATTAGTGATATTGTCTGGGATAGATGGTTTATACAAAATATCAACATAAAATCTATCCCTTCATGGTGACATCCTAGCAGTTACATTTGCCAAGCCATTTGCAGCTGCATTACACATTCTTGGTACTGAAATAATGTTAAAATCTTGGAATTGAGAGATGAGTTGACACACCTCTTATTGATAACTCTTAAGACGAGGTGACACATAGTATATAGTGTATGTACCTGACGCACCATGATCTCTACATCACCTACCACTTTTAGAAAAACAACTTTGAGGTTTATGGCTTTATGTAAGCCTAAGACAAGTGCTTCATACTCAGCAATATTGTTCGTGCACTCGAACTCCAAGAGGCTAGAGATTAAGTGTCTTCTCTGCAGTAGGTATGTTAAAACGCAATCGGCTCTAGGTCCCTCCTGCATTTTGGATCCATCAAAGTACATGGTCGACATATCATCTATACAGGGACCACTCGTCGCACTAGTACTAATGTCACTACTACTACTAATGTTACAAACTACTATACAAGTTTAATTTTCACCAGTTGGGCATTGAAGGAGACCCAACTATGTGTCTGGTGGCACAGGGGATAATACCCCAACTTTGTCTCCAGAAAGCAATTTTCGAACATAAGCTCTGCGAAAGCCAACGGATCATTTTCTCCATTCAAGGGACTCATGTTGTGCTTCATGTATCTCTCTGATAATACCCAAATCTGGTTGTTTTTATCCTTATATGGAAGCCATAAGTGTGACCAGTCAGTGGAAAAGTATCCTTTCATCTTGCTTGACCAGTCTATGCTCAGCAATACCCCATATGCTTTCGGGATGTCCACAACTACGATATTGATGCATTGATGAACTCGTCCATCAGATGATAACCGGATGATCACATCCCTGAGTTCACAAATTGATGGCACACATGTTCTATCTAGTTGGATGATCTTCACACTTTTCTTACTCCATTGGGCATTGATCTTCTTAGCAATGGAGAGTGGCATGACATTAACCGATGCGCTAGAATCAACCAAGTAGTTATGAACATTGAAGTTGAAAATTTCGAATGATAACAAGAATGGTGGGCAAAGTGAGTTTTCCTCCTCCATGTGGAGCGTGTTAAGCACAGATGCGAGAGTGTCAAGAGACTTACTTGATCCCTTACTGGAAGAGGTAGAATCACCTGTAGAGGTTTACCCAAGTGCTTGTAGAAGAATGTCCCGCTGACTCGTGATTTTTGTGAGCTCATACATGGATATGTTTGCACGAGTCTTCTTCATGTCTTCTACAATGTTATAATCTAAAGTGGGGAGACTCACCAAGGTTTCCAAGGGTGGAATTGATTTCATGGTTCCCGGTGGGATGCTTTAGCCTTTGCTTCTCATGGGAACACTTTTCACTAAATTTGTTTTCTCGGACTTGCTTTGAGTGTTCTGTGTTGAGTTGACTGGCAAAGCTACTGTCCTTAACATATTTGGTTTTATTTATCCATTGGTATCTCAAGCATAGTGGGGGCCCCTTGACATCTCAAGTTATATCGATTTCTTTTCTTTGGGCCGAACCATCACACAGAGGCTCCTTCTCGATGGTGGTCTTATGGACTGTGCAAGTACACTGATACATGTTTACTACATGCCTAGTACTTGGAACTTCATTAGATGTATCAACTTCTTCTTCTTTATTATCAGGCTCATCCTGCTCATTAACCGTGAGTTTTTTGGACAACTATGTAGTCATGCTGCTCATTCCACGATTCCATTACGAACATGTTCTTTCCGAATGTTTTTCCTGGTGAAACACGTAGTATGACTTTGTTGCAAGTTGGTCAAGGTTCAAAACCAGTTTAGAGGTCTACACAGATTTGGTCGCTTGGTTGTTATTGTTGCTTAAAGCTACATTCTTCTTCGATGGGTACCTGGAAGGCCTGCTACTCATGATTATCTCACTCATTCTTTATTTAAGTTCAACAACTTCATGTTGGAATAATCCTAACATCTACATTTAATTTTTAGCCTAAGTATCCTTGACTTAGCCACATGCACTAAAAATCATGTTCACACTTGGTTTTTGGTAAACTAGCTCGGTGGACCAACTTTCCCTTGTTTTTTCCCTTTAAAGGCTTAATATTAGGGAAATATTGGTCGAACCACTTTCCTAAACCATTTAGACATCTAAGTGCATTTTCACACCTAACCACACCTCATCCACTTGAGTTATTTGAGGATTGGCACCCCACATGAAGATTCCCCCTTAAATCAAGGGATTTGGTCCCTCGGACCATTTTAGCATGTTTTAAAGTTGCCTTCCTTGGTAAATGCACCCCTCCTCATGCTTTCCTCGTGGCTGATAGTTGGCATAGGTTTTCTTGAGTCATTGTTGCTATTTTAGGCCTCCCTTTAGCTTTTCTTAGCCTTTTCTAGTTTTTTACTAGTTTTTTCCTAGTTTTCTAGATTCGACAATTTCTATATAACCACCTCCCTTTGAGATTAGTTTTTTGGTTGCTCATGTATTAATATTGTTCACTAATTTAATACATTTATTTTATGGAGCAAATTCTTTCTCTCCTCTCTTGAATATCATCAAATTACTTGTGTTTAATTTAACTAGAATTCTAGATCTATCAGAGTTTCTGCAGGAATTCCACATGGTATCAGAGCTAGTTCGAATCTAGTGGATTGTACACGGTTTTATTTTCATGTATAGGTCATCAGGAGGTGCAACAAGTAGCAATGGATAATCTCTCTTAGCCCACAAAACTCGTTCTAAATCCTTTCAATTACTTTGAATGGAAGACAGATATTGCTTTGCTCCTCCGAAGCAAAGGGCTTTACAAGGTAACAATGGGAACAGAGACTAAACCGACTTCTGCAACGGATAAGATCAAGTATTTCAATAAATTAGATGAAGCAATTGGTCTGATATGCCTATCAATTTTGAGAGAACTCCTCTTTCATGTCAACGAAGCCACTACTCCCGATGCAGTCTGGACCACATTGGAAGGACTATTCGGCAAGCAGGATGAAATGAGAGTGCATCAACTGGAGAATGAAACCATATCCCTTAGTCCAACTCATTTCAGCAACCTGCAAGAATACTTCACCAAGTTTAAATCCCTCCTCATTGAACTTGATGCATGTGGAGTCAAGAAAGAGGAAGATCAACTCATCCTTTCGATTCTCTCGAAATTAGGCCCTGAATATTCCGTATTTGTATCGTCTTTTCAAGCATCTAAATTGACAGGAAAAATGGAAAATTCCTCCATTGAATGAATTCATTGTAGCATTGACTCAAGAGCAATTTAAGTTAGTCCAAATGGGTGCCATCAAGTGTTCAAAGAACCAAGCACTTGCGGCTACTGCTGCTCCAAAGAGTAGTGGAAGAGACAAGCAAGGGAAGGGTAAATTTAATGAATCGAAGAAGGAGAGACCCATACAATCTTCAGAGAGCTCTTCTTTGCCTAAGGGTAAGAAGAAGAAGGAAAGAACA
Source organism: Pinus tabuliformis (assembly GCA_031772625.1). Lineage (NCBI taxonomy): Eukaryota > Viridiplantae > Streptophyta > Pinopsida > Pinales > Pinaceae > Pinus > Pinus tabuliformis. The sequence continues at coordinate 1,919,353,151 of CM062816.1, forward strand.
CTTTTCAGCTACTATTCCAAAGGTTTTCATCCCAAAGAAAATTGCAAGAGGAAAACAATCGATGAGATGGCTAAGCAATTGCAACAGCGCAATCTCACTGTGCTCGAGAATGCGAAGAAGGATGATAACAGAATGGGAGATGGGCGAGGGAGAGCATGAGATGGTCATGACTTAATGGCTGTCACATCCACTCCATCATCTTGGATCCTTGATTCAGGTGCACCAAACCATATGGATGCATCAAAAAATGAATTTTCCTCCATCGAAGAAAGCACCAGATCCCTAATTTACTTTGGAGATGCCACACCCGCAAAGGTGTGCGGAGAACAAATTGTAGACATTGAAGGGGGCTACTTCACAAATGTGCTTCATGTTTCCTTGATGTCTACAAATTTTCTCTCAATATATCAGATCACTCATTCTAGCTCTGGAAGGAAGGTGGAGTTCACTCCGAACTTTGCAGTGATTACCGACATTTCCATGGGCTCACAGCTTGCACATGGAATTTAGCTAGCCTGGATTAGTAGAGAACGTAGCAAACTAAGACTAGACCGCATGCAGAGAAAGAAAAGTAGAACACGTAGCTTAGTGGGATTAGATAATAACTAGCTAGTAGAGCATGTAGCCTTCCTTCTTAGAGCCTAAGAGAGGGACATATAAAGACTAACTTCTCCTTGACCGAAGGGAGGCACCATCTAAGCCTTATTAGTAGATAGAATAGATTCTGATTCCGGAAAGAATAGATAGTGAGATCACGGTTCTCGTTTGTATTTCTTCTCCCACTTTGTTCCTAAATCTATTAACATTGTATTTCTATCACAATCTAACGATATCATCAGGTTATGGCATGAAATATTTGGCCATCTAAACTATAAGTACTTGCATTAACTCAGCAAGGAAAACATGGTAGAAGGATTGCCCTTTATTAAATTCACAAGCGGTGCATGTCAAGGATGCATTCTTGACAAGCATCTGGAGCAAAATTTTGACAAAGGGAAGGCACATAGAGCTTCTTCACCTCTTGGTCTGATTCATAGTGACATCACGGGCCCATTCCCACAACCATCAATCAGTAAGGCTCGATATGTACTCCCCTTCATAGATGATTTCTCTCGCTTTACTTGGGTATTTTTTCTAAAATTAAAATTGGAAGTATTTGAATGCCTTATAGAATTTAAAGCACTTCCTGAGAATGAGTCTGGGTGTAAGATTAAGATACTCCATACTGATAATGGGGGGGATTATGTTAACAAATATGTGCAGCAACTTTGTATTGATGCAGGTATACAGCTACAACACACAGTGCCATATACACCACAGCAGAATGGTGTTGCGAAGAGGAAAAATCGGTCGTTAAAAGAGATGGCCAATTGTATGCTACAGTCCAAATCATTAGCTCCTAATCTATGGGCTGAATCTATTAATTGTGTAGCATACATTCATAACCAAATTCCTCACAAAGCACCCAAAAGCACCACTCCATTTAAATGTTGGACCGGTAAGAAACCGAAAGTGTCGCACTTTCGCATTTTTGGTACACGAGCATGGGCTCACATTACGATAGATAAGAGGAAGGCTTTGGAGCCTCAAAGTGTTGAATTTATCTTTGTTGGATATCTTGAAAATGTCAAAGGATATATATTTTTGGACTCTCACACTGAAAATTTCCTTGTAGCTCGAAGTGTGAAGTTTGAAGAAGAATCACTGCATGATTTTTCAGCAGACCCTGCCGAGGAACCGCTTGTTGCCACTGATGAGGAGGAGTCTAAAACTTCTTCAAGCACTTCAGAGAAGCCATCAGAGAATCCTCTTGGGTCTGATTTAGAGGATGAGGAGTAGGTCATGGCTGCTCCAACTCAGCTGCCAACTTGGGCAAAGAAAACCCTGCAAGATGTGGGTGAACTAGTCGATGATCCCGCGGATGCGAGAAGGACTAGATCACAGTTTTTGGGGCTCCTCAAGCCCTGGCTGCCACCGAACCATTTCTTCCCATACATTGCTATATGACACTTGGTTCAGATCCATAGTCACACTCTGAGGCTGCTGGAAACCCACTTTGGGAGGCTGCCATGGATGAAGAGTACTCTGCTCTCATGGAAAAAAACACATGGGACTTGGTTCCACTTTCGAAAGGAAGAAAGCTTGTTCGATGCCGATGGATCCATCAAAAAAAGATTTCTAAAGATGGTGAGATCAGAAATTACAAAGCTTTACTTGTTGCAAAAGGATACTCACATGTACATGGCATAGACTACACAGAGACATTTGCACCTGTTGCAAAAATGGACTCCATTCTACTAGGTTTAGCCATTGTTGCTTCTCACAGATGGGAAGTTCATCGCATGGATGTAAAGAATGCATTTCTTCATGGAGATCTCAAGGAGGAGATATATATAGAGAATCCATAGGGATACATTCAGAACTCTTCTCTAGTTTGCAGATTAAAGAAATCTTTGTATGACCTAAAACAGGCTCCTAGAGCCTAGTATGCAAAGATGGATTCCTTCTTGCTTTCCATTGGATTCATTCGATGAAAATCTGATCCGAATGTTTATTTTCTACAACATGATGATTCCCATTTTCTGGTAGTACTTTATGTAGATGATTTACTGATGACAGGGAACCTTACTTCAGCTATTGATTCGGCAAAATCAGCATTGCACTATTGATTTTCCATGACAGATTTGGGACTATTGTACTACTTTCTTGGTCTTGAAGTTTCTCAGTCTACTTCAAGGATCAAGATGGCATAGTCTAAGTATGCATCAGATCTACTTTTCCACTTTTAGATGATAGAATGCAAGCCAGCAGCATCTCCCTTTCTTTTGGGGATCAGATTTGAGGATGCGGGTACTACACCTTTGGTGGATAGTACACTGTATCGATAGTTGGTTGGGAGTTTGTTGTATCTTACTCACACCCGACCTGATATATCTTTTGCAATAGGAGTTTGTTCCAGATATATGCAAGAGCCCCATGACCTTCACTAGAAAGCTGCAAAGAGAATCCTTAGATATGTGAAAGGTACTTCCAGTTTTGGTATCATTTATGCTGCAGATTGCCCACTTTCACTAATTAGGTACACAGATGCTGATTGGGCTGGTGATGGTATAGACCACAAGTCCACCTCTGGTTATGTTTTCAGCTTTGGTTCATGGAATTTTTGTTGGTCTAGGAATAAGTAATCCATGATTTCTTTATCTACAACCGAGGCAGAGTATAGAGGTGCAGTGAATGCAGCTACATAGGTTGTTTGGTTACAGGGGATTTTCTCCAAGTTTGGTATTCAGTATCCACTTCTAACTGTCATATTTTGTGACAATTAGGGTTCCATTCAGATATTGATTGATCCATTTTAGAGGCAGATGACCAATCACATTGAGATTCACATGCATTACATCTGTAAGCTGATTTGTGACTGAGTCATATCACTACAGTATTGCCCCACTAAGCAGCAAGTTGGAGACATCTTCACCAAGTCTTTCACTCAAAAGAAATTTTCAGAATTGAGAGCTATGCTTGGTGTGGTGGAGATAGCTGAGTAGGCCCTTCCAGCCACTTAGCCCTTTTTTCTTCTTTTGGACGGGGGGGGGGGGGGGGGGGGGGGGGGGTGGGGTTCCCACGAGGTTTTCCCTCTTTCTTCATTTTATGAGGATCTTTTATTTATTATACCTTAGTACCTAACATGGCATCTTGGCCAGGACTAAGTTTAGATAAGTGAGTTAGGATGAAGGGGGGTGTTGGAATATAATCCTAAGATCTACATTTATTTTTTAGCCTAAGTATCCTTGACTTAGCCACATGCACTAAAAATCATGTTCACACTTGGTTTTTGGTAAACTAGTTCGGTGGACCAACTTTCCCTTGTTTTTTGCCTTTAAAGGATTAATATTATGGAAATATTGGTCCAACCACTTTCTTAAACCATTTAGACATCTAAGTGCATGTTCACACCTAACCACACTTCATCCACTTGAGTTATTTGACGATTGGCGCCCCACATGAAGATTCCCCCTTAAATCAAGGGATTTGGTCCCCCGAACCATTTTAGCATGTTTTAATGTTGCCTTCCTTGGGAAATGTTCCCCTCCTCATGATTTCCTCATGGTTGATAGTTGGCATAGGTTGTCTTGAGTCATTGTTTCTATTTTAGGCCTCCCTTTAGCTTTTCTTAGCCTTTTCTAGTTTTTTACTAGTTTTTTCCTAGTTTTCTATATTCGGCAATTTCTATATAACCACCTCCCTTTGGGATTAGTTTTTTGGTTGCTCATGTATTAATATTGTTCATTAATTTAATACATTGATTTTATGGAGCAAATTCTTTCTCTCCTCTCTTGAATATCAGCAAATTACTCGTGTTTAATTTAACTAGAATTCTAGATCTATCGGATTTTCTGCAAGAATTCTACACTTGAGTGGTCACAGACTTGATGAGACGAGTAAGGCTCTCAATGCCACTTGCTTCATTTTACTTAGCCTTACTCATAGAGGTATGAGACCTATTTCCCATGTATTTGGAGTTCTTAGTGGATTCATTTTCTACAATGACTCCAATACTGTGCATGTCTTTCTCTACAGAAATAGCCTCTTCACAATTTTTTGTCAATGTTCGTCTTGCATCTCACTTGACGAATTGCGCAATATGCGTAGTAGTAAATGGAAATGGAGTCATGAGGTTTAGTGTTAGCTGAGAACTTGTTAAAAATGTGGTTAAACCTCTGATTTAAATCTTTAACCTTTTCTTTTTGCTCCATCTTGAGACTACCCAACTCCTTCAGTAACATGGAAAGGGTCTTGTCTTCAGCAAAATTTTCAAGAAATATCCTTTTTAACACCCCTAATTATGGATGGAGTTTGGAGGAAGGCTGTGATAGCACACAGCTACTCGGCCATCCGAGGTACATGGAAACAATCAACAAGAAAAATCTTCATAACGTACCTCAAGTGTTTGTAGGTGTAGGTAGAAAGTGTCTAAGTGATCTTCTACCTTCACTTCCTTGTCAGGGTCATATTTCATTAAGATCCTATCCGTGTGTCTTGGAAACTTGTGTAGGACACCCGAAACTGTCAGTGGGCCTTGAGTCATCCATTCCATATTTTGTTCTGCCATGTTCTCCTCTTCTTCATCCTCCTCCTCCTCTTCTAATTCTGATGATTCTTCCTCTAAATCTATTGGTTCTTCTTCCTCTTCTCCTCCTCCTTTGTTTCCTTCCCCTCCACCTCCTCCACCAAAACTTGAGCCTGAGAGTAAGAAGTTGTCTTATTCTTCCTTTCAAAAGAATGGGGGTTCCTCTTCTTTCTTGACAGCTTCTTCCAGCTCCTCAAGAGTGACAAATATTGCTTCTTCAACAGATGAAACTATTACTCCTCTGGGGGGCAGTCTTTTTCTTTTTTTGAGAATATGGAAGAGCATACACTCCTAGAATCAGTCCAAATTTTTTTTCAAATTTACGGGTGATAGGACAGACAACTCAGATTTGATGATATAGAATTTGACATTTGGGTCTGGGAGCTGAGAAATTACCAACTTCATAATTTCATGTAGGGGAGAGGGAGTGAATGTTACCGCCTTGACCAAACGATGGGTGAGTGGGGTCAGTGGGACAATCAGCCATAAACTACTAGCAACCCTCCTTATAGTGCCAGAAATGTTGATGGTGCTGGATCCCCCAATATTCAGGGGATCTCCCCGGTATGAAGTCCCAATTAGACCTCACATTGTTTGATGTAGGAGTCCCATCTGGTATGATTGCACGGTTTCCATTTTCTTAGATATTTTCCTTAGCTCTTGTTGTTCATCACATGAGAGTGTTACACAGGTATCTTCAAAAAGGGAGGTGAGTGTGCTTGGTGAGTGCGTAATGTAACTGTGTCTAGGTTATCTTACTGCAAAAGGGGGAGAGTAAAGTGAGCCTCTAAGTGAGAGGTAATAGTACCACCTAGGATGAGACACATGCAAACCAGAAAGGTCTGTCCAACATCCTATTGACATGGCTAATGTACACTATTCCAACAAGGGGAACTAACCCCATCGCAAACCCCAATTAAACCTACTCTCATTTGGGTGGCTAGCTCCAATGGGTTTTAAGGGACACTGTAAACTGTTTGAACATGTCGAAAGATTGCTTCTGGGAGGAAGACTTCAATTAAATCAACAAATATAAAACAACTAACCTCTATGTATTAAATCCTATCTATCCTACTTCTAACTACTTTAATCTAGTCCTGGCTACTCCAATCTATCCTACAAGAACATGATACAGAGGTTTAAACATCATATATATGTTCAGCAAGAGCATGATAAAGAAGGTTAAACATCATGCATAGATTCAAGTCCAAATGAATCAATCACTGAGTTCACAGTTGGACAAGACTATATTAAAGCTAAATTGCGATCCAATCACTCATATAGGAATCCACATTCTTCTATGGAATTAAAACTGCAACTGATGTTTAATTTAGTTTCAAATAAGATACTATTCACAAGTTAACCATGAGGTTAACCATGGGGTTCCCACAAGGTTTTCCCTCTTTCTTCATTTTATGAGGATCTTTTATTTATTATACCTTAGTACCTAACATGGCATCTTGGCCGGGACTCAGTTTAGATAAGTGAGTTAGGATGAAGGGGGGTGTTGGAATATAATCCTAACATCTACATTTATTTTTTAGCCTAAGTATCCTTGACTTAGCCACATGCACTAAAAATCATGTTCACACTTGGTTTTTGGTAAACTAGTTCGGTGGACCAACTTTCCCTTGTTTTTTGCCTTTAAAGGCTTAATATTATGGAAATATTGATCCAACCACTTTCCTAAACCATTTAGACATCTAAGTGCATGTTCACACCTAACCACACTTCATCCACTTGAGTTATTTGACGATTGGCGCCCCACATGAAGATTCCCCCTTAAATCAAGGGATTTGGTTCCCCGAACCATTTTAGCATGTTTTAAAGTTGCCTTCCTTGGGAAATGTTCCCCTCCTCATGCTTTCCTCATGGTTGATAGTTGGCATAGGTTGTCTTGAGTCATTGTTTCTATTTTAGGCCTCCCTTTAGCTTTTCTTAGCCTTTTCTAGTTTTTTACTAGTTTTTTCCTAGTTTTCTAGATTTGGCAATTTCTATATAACCACCTCCCTTTGGGATTAGTTTTCTGGTTGCTCATGTATTAATATTGTTCATTAATTTAATACATTGATTTTATGGAGCAAATTCTTTCTCTCCTCTCTTGAATATCAGCAAATTACTCGTGTTTAATTTAACTAGAATTCTAGATCTATCGGATTTTCTGCAAGAATTCTACACTTGAGTGGTCAGAGACTTGATGAGACGAGTAAGGCTCTCAATACCACTTGCTTCATTTTACTTAGCCTTACTCATAGAGGTATGAGACCTCTTTCCCATGTATTTGGAGTCCTTAGTGGATTCATTGTCTACAATGACTCCAATAGCATGCATGTCTTTCTCTACGGAAATAGCCTCTTCACAATTTTTTGTCAATGTTCGTCTTGCATCTCACTTGACGAATTGTGCAATATGCGTAGTAGTCAACAGAAATGGAGTCATGAGGTTTAGTGTCAGCTGAGAACTTGTTCAAAATGTGGTTAAACCTCTGATTTAAATCTTTAACCTTTTCTTTTTGCTTCATCTTGAGACTACCCAAATCCTTCAGTAACATGGAAAGGGTCTTGTCTTCAGCAAAATTTTCAAGAAATATCCTTTTTAACACCCCTAATTATGGATGGAGTTTGGAGGAAGGCTGTGATACCACACAGCTACTTAGCCATCCAAGGTACATGGAAACAATCAACAAGAAAAATCATCATAACGTACCTCAAGTGTCTGTAGGTGTAGGTAGAAAGTGTCTAAGTGATCTTCTACCTTCACTTCCTTGTCAGGGTCATATTTCATTAAGATCCTATTCGTGTGTCTTGGAAACTTGTGCATGACACCCGAAAGTGTCAGTGGGCCTTGAGTCATCCATTCCATATTTTGTTCTGCCATGTTGTCCTCTTCATCCTCCTCCTCCTCCTCTTCTAAATCTGATGATTCTTCCTCTAAATCTATTGGTTCTTCTTCCTCTTCTCCTCCTCCTTTGTTTCCTTCCCCTCCACCTCCTCCACCAAAACTTGTGCCTGAGAGTAAGAAGTTGTCCTATTCTTCCTTTCGAAAGAATGGGGGTTCCTCTTCTTTCTTGACAGCTTCTTCCAGCTCCTCAAGAGTGACAAATATTGCTTCTTCAACAGATGAAACTATTACTCCTGTGGGGGTAGTCTTTTTCTTTTTTTGAGAATATGGAAGAGCATACACTCCTAGAATCAGTCCAAAATTTTTTGCAAATTTACGGGTGATAGGACAGACAACTCGGATTTGATGATATAGAATTTGACATTTGGGTCTGGGAGGTGCAAAATTACCAACGTCATAATTTCATGTAGGGGAGAGGGAGTGAATGTTACTGCCTTGACCAAATGATGGGTGAGTGGGGTCAGTGGGACAATCAGCCATAAACTACTAGCAACCCTCCTTCTAGTGCCAGAAATGTTGACGGTGCTGGATCCCCCAATATTCAGGGGATCTCCCCGGTATGAAGTCCCAATTAGACCTCACATTGTTTGTTGTAGGAGTCCCATCTGGTATGATGGCACGGTTTCCATTTTCTTAGATATTTTCCTTAGCTCTTGTTGTTCATCACATGAGAGTGTTACACAGGTATCTTCAAAAAGGGAGGTGAGTGTGCTTGGTGAGTGCGTAATGTAACTGTGTCTAGGTTATCTTACTGCAAAAGGGGGAGAGTAAAGTGAGCCTCTAAGTGAGAGGTAATAGTACCACCTAGGATGAGACACATGCAAACCAGAAAGGTCTGTCCAACATCCTATTGACATGGCTAATGTACACTATTCCAACAAGGGGAACTAACCCCATCGCAAGCCCCAATTAAACCTACTCTCGTTTGGGTGGCTAGCTCCGACGGGTTTTAAGGGACACTGTAAACTGTTTGAACATGTCGAAAGATTGCTTCCGGGAGGAAGACTTCAATTAAATCAACAAAGATAAAACAACTAACCTCTATGTATTAAATCCTATCTATCCTACTTCTAACTACTTTAATCTAGTCCTAGCTACTCTAATCTATCCTACAAGAACATGATATAGAGGTTTAAACATCATATATATGTTCAGCAGGAGCATGATAAAGAAGGTTAAACATCATGCATAGATTCAAGTCCAAATGAATCAATCACTGAGTTCACAGTTGGACAAGACTATATTAAAGCTAAATTGTGATCCAATCACTCATATAGGAATCCACATTCTTCTATGGAATTAAAACTGCAATTGATGTTTAATTTAGTTTCAAATCAGATACCATTCACAAGTTAACCATGAAACTGAATCACATTCAATTTAACAAGACTAATAGTGAACTGTAAGTCATCAATATGCATAAATATAAATCACATTTACATTCATGCCAGTAACAACACTCTAATCCAAAACAATACAATGACTCTGAAACTAAAGGCTCCTTCTTCCCTCAAAAACAGTCCTCCTCATTCACAATAAAGCGACAATATTCTTCTTGAAAATCCAAAAGCCCTTTCTCGTCTTCGGAGGTAATACTTATGTGGCCCTGAACGACCCTCGACCTTCCATGACCTCCCCTACCTCTTCATCTTCCCACTATTTTAGATGTGCCAATCGAGTACACAGAGATAGGATCATTAGCGTGACTGCTCGCACGTCGAAGCCATAACGGCTGGGTCGATTCCTTTCTTGAGGAGGAGGACAAGTGTTGGCAAAAAGGTGTGACTGTGTGTTGCCTCCCCGTAATGAAGACTGAGACAACTCTGCTTACGGAATGCATAGGCAATGCATGGGTGCCTGACCCGAAACACTTGCATCCAAACCCTTAAACGCAGCATTTTTGCATCCATGGCTCTTCGTATCCCCTCCTGCATCCTTTACTTCTCACCTGCAGAGATAGCTATCATTAGCTTCATAATTGTGAGTGATATGATAGAGATATTTACATGCAACACAGACGCTACCTCCATTAATTTTATGACTGTGGAAACAAGTGTGAAAATGATCTAAGCATAAAACATAGTCAACATGCAATTTCCCGCTCGAAACATAGGCTTGGCACAGTTTTCGAGGGCCTCCTTTCATCGCAATTGGGTATCGACTCCCTCTCAGGTCATAGGACCCATGCCTTCCACCGCCCCGATGTGCAATTGTACTATCAGGAGTCCACAGGCTTGCCTTTTACATGAAAACCTAATCCCATTATAATTTCAGAAAATTTGGAAAAAAAGAAAAACACAGGAAAAACCTGAGTCAATCGCCCAAGCCGGACCTCAAATATTATATGTTGGAGCCTGTAAATATCGTCGGGTCCGGCCTATCGCATATCGCAATATGCGCAAGCCTGAGGCTCTGCCGATCACGATGTGTGATAGGGCTTCGGACCCGAAAATATATATATGTCATATTTAATAGGTCGGCGGGTCCACTATATCATTGTGCGTAATATGTATGAGGCCCGAGGCTCCGCCGATATGCGATATGTGATTGGGTCTAGACCCGATATATTATGTGATATACTTAATAGGATCGGTGGGTCTACCACATCGCTGCGCACCTTATGCTCAAACCTTGGGACCCCACCGATTATGATACGCGAAATGTTTCGGACCCAAAAATATATGTATTCCAATTGATAAGGTTGTCAGGTCCGGGGGGTAGCGGCACGCCATGTATGCATATGCCTTCGACTTAGGCCGATTGGACGGGACTTTCGAACCTGAAAATATATATATTATGGTTCATAACGTCGTCGGGTCCAAGGCCTTATGGCATGCATTACACACCCAGGATGAATGCGATAAGCGAAAGAGGGAGGATTTATGTATTTTCGAAGGGTTTCCTTTGTAAAGGGATTATAAAGGGACAATGATGCGATGAAGGGTCTTTGCTATAAGGCATTGTAATGGGAATAATAATGCGATGAGGATTTTGAGGGGCTAAACAAATCCTGATAAACATAGGAATGAAGGGCTTAAGCAAGGGGTTTTTTAAAGGGATTTACCCATTTGTGAATGGAAGATTGGGCTCTCCATAGAGTTAAATTTAATGGGATGAAAAGGATCATTCAGAGAGATGATAGATCAAACTCATAGGACGGCTATTTAAAATTTGCTATCAGAGCATGTTTTAATAGGGTGGTAGTTGTGGCCACAACAAATGGCGAACCGCTGGGCGAACCAGTTATCTCTGTTTCCAAATAACCTTCAGATCAAAAGAGCATCAGGATGTTAAAATAAACTTGAAATGCAAACTATATAGATGGACAAGCATGGGTTCCACTTAAACATTATTGCTTCAGAGGGGATAGAGACAAATAGCTTCTACTTGCTGATATGATTTTGACAGGCATTCTCCAATGGCAGTATTATGGGGTTTATTGACCTTCCTTTACCTGTTTCCCACTTTAAAAAATCCCTTTGGAGCTGTCACTAGTCTATCCATACCTGTTTAGGTGTGTACCTCAGCTCTTTATTGCTCATGAAGCTTGATGTAGACATGTTTTCTTGCACTTTATATGAGAATTTCAGTGGTATATTTTCATTGATTGAATGGGGCACAGTCATGGATCATGCCATATTTTTAAACCGCTTCAACCAGGTTGGGCTTGCTGTGTCAACTGGTACTCTGAGCCCAGCAACAGTCCTTACTCTAACCATCTTCCCAAACAACCTGTCCTTCTAGATTGGCACAAGGACTTGACATTTCATTTCTTTTTAGATAAGTCCTTCCAGTTTCAGGCACAAGGACTAGAGCATAATTAGATTTTCCATAGGGTATGAGACAATGATCTTAGCCCATGAAAGGAGGTTTACTAGTGAGTAACATGTATTGGACCATTTATTGTAGTGGATGGGACCAATGGAGAATGATTGTGAATCTTACAAGCAAGCATAGGCTAGGTCTGAGTGGGATTTATTTAAATGCAGCGTTCCTCCATGCCAGTCCAGCTATAGTTACACATTTTTTGTTTTATAAAGATGCCCCCACATGCTCTAGATATCCAAGTTATCAACAGATCTCACATAGTTCCTAACAGATGCCAATGAGGGGTTTCGATTTGCATTCCACTGTTGATTCTCAAGTGCTCATGGGCTGATAGAAAGTTCGTTTGATCTGTGGGGAAATGATGGATTCAGGAACAGCAGAATCATCAGCAAGTTAATGAGGAAGGGAAAGGCCGAGAGTGGTGAATGAGGGAAAATCTGGAGGGTAGAACGAGTCTGGAGGACTACAATCAGCTGGCTGAAAAGGAATGTAATTCAAAACAGCAGAAAAATAGACTTGGCAGAAAAAGAAAAAGAGAGGACGGAAATACAACTAAACTAACAGCAGAAAGAAATGAACTCTAACCCACTCAGGAGGTAACCACCATGTGGTGGCTACTGGAAGTATCTCTTGAGATGCTAGCAGGCTTGGTAGCCATCCAAATCAACACATCTTTCAACTCCCCAATAACTCTCACATTCATTCTGTCCAACTGCATAATTCGAGTTTCAGTTTTATCGGGTATCACCCAAAGTCTCTTAGCAACAGTGTAAGGCATAATAGTGGATGAGGCGCTAAAGTCACCAAGCAATTATGCACATTCATGTTGAATATTTCGAATGTGATAAGGAAGGGTGGAGTCATAGTTTTTGATTTCCTCCCTATCATGGTTGCACTGACATCTTGGGGCTTTCGATTCATTTTAGACAATGTAGCCTCCATAGCTGATGGTATTTGGGCTGCGCCAATCATACTAATAGGTTTGGATGTTGGCTTCTTGGTTTGGGTGCTTGAGGTGGTGGGAGCTTTGCAGTTTCACTCATTCATAGCTTTCAGCGGCAAATCTCTTTGCTACGTTAATTTTAACTAGTCAAAATATGTGATATTGGCCCGAGACTTCTTGAGATCATCCACAATATTATAATCAATGTTATAAACAGGGTACGATAGAGTAAACATACCTGTTTTGCCATTTTTAAGCGGGATTTTACCATGTTGAGTAGCCTTCATTGCAGTGGGAGACACATTTTCTTTCTCCAGGTGACTTGCAATAGGGGCATTCTTGGATTGACCGTCAGACCCACTCTTCTCAACAAGAACTCTGGAGGCAGATGCTTTCACAAGGCGAACATCTTGCTTTGTTTGGTCTAAGGGCTTTACCGCACCTAGAAGCAGCCCTTTACTACGCGTGTGGATTTCATTAGCGTTAATTTCTGCAGTGTCATCTCCCTCGTCGTCATTCTCATCATTATGGAAATCCCACAGCACATTAATTTGGGTTTCCTCATCCGAGGGTTCTTCTACATGGTATTCCTCCTCATCTCCTTATTCTGATTCAAGCTCCAATATGGGTTCTTATTTATTGAGGAGCGATCCAATCAGGGCCAATTATTCTATGTTTAAAACCCCTTCATTAGATGGAGCAGGCAATGCGAGATGACCAAGGCCACCTTCTATTTTCTTCAAGTAGAAAGGTTTGAGGGGTTTTATGTTATTATAATCTCCTCCCTTGCCATTAATACGCTCTCCATGATTCCTTCTCATATCAATGATTGTGTTCGTAAGTTTTTTAATGATCTGATGCAACCCTTCCACATCCATGGTGTCCTTGTCTTTAGTTTCAACCCCTTTGTTATCATTTCCATTATTCTTCTTGGATGTCTGAGGGGCTTTCTTTTCTCCAGCTGTGGGGTGGCATGCTGTGAGGTTGATCATTTCATTTTCAACTTTCACCGCCTCATTGATAGCACCTTGTAAGGTTTGCACATTACTCCTTTTAACCCACATCACTGTAGGGACAGGGAGAGCAGAGATATAGAATTCTATTAGCACCTCTTCAGTGGGTCTAGTGGTAACTGGGATTCTGTTGAACAAGGTGTTGAACTGGATATTAAAATCCTTAACCTTCTCCTTGGTTTCCATTTTCAGACGGGATAATTCTAAGACTAAGGCCGCAAGTGTTTTTTCATCACCAAACTTGTCCAAAAAGGCCTGTTGAAAAGCATCCCAAGAGGTAATCGACCCTATTCTCAGACTAAAATACCATGTGGAGGCTACACTGGTCAAAGTAAAAGAGAATAGGTGGCACACTACATCCTCATCAGTGACCCCCAACCTACGTAAGGCTAGGAAGAAAGAGTGAATATGGTTATCAGTAGTATCTCCCCGCTCAGGGTCGAAATTGGGTAGCACTCTTTCTGTATTTTTGGGTAAGGGATGTTGTTGCCCAAGTACCGCTACAGCATCCTGTGCAAGCCAGGGAGGGAGTGCTCCAGGAGGAGGTGGAGGTCGATTCCCACCCGGAGGAGGAGGTGGAGGTTGATTCCCACTCGGAGGAGGAACATTGGCCATACTATGGATAGGGAAATTTTGGTTAGAGGCTTATCCATTAGGATTCTAAAAATCAAGCGAGGAGTTACCTTTAGAAGGGGAATCCTTAGGAATTTCTTCCCAAGGGGTGTCGATATTTTGCAAGGATTCTAGCACAATGTCTTCGAGAGAAGTGGATACTGATGTATCTTTTCTCAGGGTAAAGATCCTTGGCTTTCTCTTAGTTTTCAGAGGTAAAGAGTGAAATATGGGAAGCTGAGAGAGGGAACGAGCGTAAGCCTGAGTAAGTGCTCTAACTAGTTGTTCCTAAGTGACAGGATACTCCCATAGTCTCTCTTCCTTAGGTGACTCGGAAACAGGACTTAGAGAGGTCTCTGTTTCTTAAAAATGAGGCTCTTTCAAACGTGTGGTAGGATCTCTCCGACCTTTACGATCCATACATTAATCCTTTTGAATCCATGCATGGCACTTATAGATGAAATCTTGAAAAGCTGGAGAGGGTGGTTCAGGCCCTCCTTCTAGCGCCAATTTGTTGACATGGCTAATGTACACTATGCCAACAAGGGGAACTAACTCGATCGCAAGCCCCAATTAGACCTGCTTTCGTTTGGGTGGATAGCTCCGACGGGTTTTAAGGGACACTATAAACTATTTAAACATGTCGAAATATTTCTTCCGGGAGGAAGACTTCAGCTAAATCAACAAAGATAAAACAGCTAACCTCTATGTATTAAATCCTATCTATCCTACTTCTAACTACTCTAATCTAGTCTTGGCTACTCTAATCTATCCTGCAAGAACATGATACAGAGGTTTAAACATCATATATATGTTCAGGAGGAGTGTGATAAAGAAGGTTAAACATCATGCATAGATTCAAGTCCAAATGAATCAATCACTAAATTCACAGCTAGACAAGGCTATATTAAAGCTAAATTGCAATCCAATCACTCATATAGGAATCCACATTCTTCTATGGAATTAAAACTACAACTGATGTTTAATTTAGTTTCAAATCAGAGACCATTCACAAGTTAACCATGAAACTGAATCACATTCAATTTAACAAGACTAATAGTGAACTGTAAGTCATCAATATGCATAAATATAAATCACATTTACATTCATGCCAGTAACAATACTCTGATCTGAAACAATACAATGAGTCTGAAACTAAAGGCTCCTTCTTCCCTCAAAAATAGTCCTCCTCATTCACAATAAAGCAACATTGTTCTTCTCGAAAATCCAAAATCCCTTTCTCCTCTTCGGAGGTAATACTTATGCGGCCCTAAATGACCCTCAACCTTCCATGACCTCCCCTGCCTCTTCATCTTCCCACTATTTCAGATGTGCCAATTGAGTACACAGAGATAGGATCATTAGTGTGACCACTGGCACATAGAAGGCATAACGGCTAGGTCGATTCCTTTCCTAAGGAGGAGGACAAGTGTTGGCAAAAAGGGTGACTGTGTGTTGCCTCCCCATAATGAAGACCGGGACAGCTCTACTTACAGAATGCACAGGTAACACATGGGCTCCTGACCTGGAACACTTGCATCCAGACCCTTAAATGCAGTGCTTCTGCATCCATGGCTCTTCGTATCCCCTCCTGCGTCCTTTACTTCTCACCTGCAGAGATAGCTATCATTAGCTTCATAATTGTGAGTGATATGACAGAGATATTTACATGAAACACAGACACTGCTTCCATTAATTTTATGACTGTGGAAACAAGTGTGAAAAGGATCTAAGCATAAAACATAGTCAACATGAAATTTCCCGCTCGAAACATAGGCTTGGCACAGTTTTTGAGGGCCTCCTTTCATCGCAATCGGGTATCGGCTCCCTCTCAGGTCATAGGACCCATGCCTTCCACCACCCCAATGCGCAATTGTACTATCGGGAGTCCACAGGCTTGCCTTTTACATGAAAACCCGATCCCATTATAATTTCAGAAAATTTGGAAAACAAAGAAAAACACAGGAAAAACCCGAGTCAATCGCCCAAGCCGGACCTCAAATATTATATGTTGGAGCCTGTAAATATCGTCGGGTCTAGCCTATTGCATATCGCAATATGTGCAAGCCTGAGGCTCCACCAATTGCAATGTGCGATAGGGCTTCGGACCTGAAAATATATATATATGTCATATTTAATAGGTCAGCGGGTCCGCTATATCTCTTTGCGTAATATGTATGAAGCCCGAGGCTCCGCCGATATGTGATATGTGATTGGGGCTAGACCCGATATATTATATGATATGCTTAATAGGATTGACAGGTCCGCCACATCGTTGCACACCTTATGCTCAAACCTTGGGACCCCGCCGATTGCGATACGTGAAATGTTCCGGACCTGAAAATATATGTATTCTGGTTGATAAGGTCATCGGGTCCGAGGGGTAGTGGCACGCCATGTATGCATATGCCTTGGACTTAGGCAGATTAGGATATGTGATGGGGCTTTCGAACCCAACAATATATATATTGTGGATCATAACGTTGTCAGGTATGTGGCCTTATGGCATGCATTACGCGCCCAGGATGAACGTGATAAGCGAAAGAGGGAGGATTTATGTATTTGCGAAGGGTTTCCTTTGTAAAGGGATTATAACGGGACAATGATGTGATGAAGGGTCTTCTCTATAAGGTATTTTAATGGGAATAATAATGCGATGAGGGTTTTGAGGGGCTAAATAAATCCCGATAAACATAGGAATGAAGGGCTTAAGCGAGGGGTTTGTTAAAGGGCTTTACCCATTTGTGAATGGAAGATTGGGCTCTCCATAGAGTTAAATTTAATGGGATGAAAAGGATCATTCAGAGAGATGATAGATCAAACTCATAGGGGGCCCATTTAAAATTTGTTATCAAAGCATGTTTTAATAGGGTGGCAGTTGTGGCCACAACACATCCATCAGAATAATCCACAGCGGATGCGGTAGTCATTAAAACCGAAGTACAAGGGAAGACACGTCCACCATCCAGCAGAGTAATCCACAACGGATGTGACAGTAGTTATAATCAGTAAAAAAAGAAGGTTTGTCTAATATACTGGGGAGTAATCCACAAGGATGAGACATCAGTGATAACCAATACAGCACATTCCTAACAAGGTAAGTACTCAAACAACCGAATAGTTTAACTATATTATTACATGTGAAACAAACGCGAATTACAAATTTCAAAAGAATAGCATTACAAACATCTACAAAACATGCATGAAAATGTGTTGGCCTTAATAGCCTTATGTATTAAGAAAAAGTTCCAAGACACATATGTACATCATACAGCACTAGCCCTATTAGTGGGAAATTGGAGCCACTCCTCGCTCCTCAAAGAACTGAGTGAAAACTCTCAATGCTTTGTGGGAGGAGCCAAGGTGAAAAGTCCTCACTCATACAATGGGAGGGGTATAGATAACCAAGGGTGATTCTTGACCCTTGTGACTCTTGGACTACCTTCATGACTATTAAACTTATTATGAATTTTCAACTAACATGACTCTTCATATTCATGTGTGTCTGTTGGACTTTCACTTTATAGTACATTCGATTTACAACAGATATGGCCCATAATAGTGATGTGGCTTTTGACAGCTCATGACACAACTTGACATGACATTGTTGACATGGAATGGCTTGTTGTTATGGCAATGTCAAGTTGTTGTTGCTGCTGAGTGATAGATGTGTTCTTGGATGTGATTTATTCTCTCCTCTGCATGTCTTGATGATGCGGGCTCTTCAATGATCTTTGCTCTTGAAAGGTGGTTTCATGCATGTGTTCCCATTGCTTGTTCTTGATGAGCTTATTTTTTCCATCCAGCTACAAGGGATTCTTCTAGCATGTTTTCTCCTTCATCGTCTCACCATGATTTAATAGTGTACATGTTCCTGTAATTCACTCATGACAGGACGAAATCAAATCCAAAACCTCCTAGTCTAATATGATGCATTGTTAACTATGGACTGGGCTTGGGACAGATGAAAAGCTGGGAAGAGGGCCCAACAACTGTGCATTGAGCAGTTCCAGGTGAGAGGGAGGGAGACTGGTCTCTAAGACTGCAGAGCATAGCTCATTCTTAACTAAGGAACTCCGGAGCACAGTCTTCACTTCCAGGAAAAACTGCGCAGATTCCACTAGGAGGCAATATTGCATAGTTTAGATCATTAATGGTAGATTCAAGGTGAGACCCTAGGAGGTAGGTATGTGCAGTTTTCTGAGGGAAGGTAGGACCAGGCAGCAGAGAGACCAGAGAAGATAGATTTGCATAGTTTCTGGGACAGTGAGTCTCAGCTAAGGGAGGACTCTCGAGGGGATCCTTTGCATAGTTCTGGGAGGAAAAGTAGGGTTAGGTCTCTACACATTGTGGGTTTTTCCAATAGGTATGGAGGAGGCTTGATGACTAATCTTGTGAAATGTGCAGTTTAAGTTAGGCTTGAGGCAACTTCTACGCAATTATGGGAAGGAAGGCAGGTTTCTCACCTCTGGGATTGCAAAGTGAAACTTCACTAGGGGATAGTCTCTACGCACTACGTAGTTCTAGGCATCAAAGCAATATCACTGAGGGTTGAGACTGCACATTGTGTAGCTCAGTCAGGGTCCAATGAAGGGGAGTTGTCCGGTCAGGAGGATTTTCATGAAAGTGGCTAAGTGTGCAAGGGAAGTGAACTTGTGAGGAACTTGACATTGTGATCACACACTTAGCATACTTCGACAACACAACAACATAGAGCACTGGAACAATAAGAGAAAGAATTACCCTCTGTAAGACTATCTAGACCTAAAAGCAACAAGTGTGACACTTGAGATAGACCTTGGGACGACCGCGATGACACTTGAGCGACAGTGCTTAAAACCTTGTGTATGAGTGTGACTGATGTCTACATAGCTAGGACACCTCAAACGCACAAATACAAACCTTCAAAATCACTAGAATAAGACCACAAGCATGATAAATCAATCAGCATGCCAAAATACGATAGTTGATTAATTAAGAAAAAGGGGTAAAAAGTCTTTGAGGGAGCTCACAGAATGAGCTCGAGTGTTTGCAACCATAAAGGAAAAACCAAGGAAGGCTCTGAAATTTGAGTGCAAGACAACATTTTGGAGTTTGTTGCAGCCTCTACAACACAATTATAACAATTTTTCAACAATCTACCTAATTTAAACAAATTACATGGCAATTTCAAACAACTCCTATCCTAACAAACCATTCATTTAGGAACCAACTCCTCTAGTAAATTATTTGACCTCTCGATCAATGAAAATTATAGATGTTGTTGCATCAATAAACCTATAATTGAGGAAAAAAGAGATGACACCCATAGAAAATATTTTCCATATCGATTCTTCCCTCTAGTTGGTAGCCTTTCTTTTCTCTTAGTGACATTTCTTCTTGCTTTATTCAATTCATCTCAATTTTAAACAAGGATACATAGGATGGATTGTATGTATAAGAAAATAGGTACCTCTCAGATTTGTCTTCATCGAGTGAGGGAAGTTCAGGTAGAGTGGATAAAGGTCAAAGATCTAGTATGTCTAAGAGACATAGATAAACTAGGGGTCATGTTATTATGATGTTGAGAGTACAGACGATGTTGAGGTTCCAAAATCTAGTGAAAAGATGGGTACCCAAGGATCTTCCTCAAGTAAACACATATTTTTGTCTCGATGAGAGGATATATCACATTATTCCATAATCGCTACATTGTTTGGGGCTATTTTCCATGGACAGAATAATGGATTAAGATGGGGTATGTCGAACCCTGTTGCAATTTCATATATTGGATGCAGATGGTTTGATATATGACAGGTATTCGGAGATACAAATTGGCTGCAAATTATATGCAACTAAGAGACAATAAAAACTAAAGGAGTATCTATCTATATTGATGGAAGGCCAAACTATTGGCTTATTGGGGCTTGAACCAGGTTCAGAGTTAAGTTAGCCAAACAAATCTTGGTACTACTGGCCCTTTCGACAACAGTCCACGGAGGGCGGACTGAGGTCTCACCCAAAGTAGTATGGGAGGGTGCTAGAACTAGGTTTCCACACCCTGGAGATTTCTGATGAGTTCAAGTGTTTTGTGGTTCGACCCTACGCGCATGTCGCTACGCACACTTTCCCGTACCTCGGAGCCTGAGATGCTGCTTTAGCACAGCCCTACTCAAGGGTTGAACGATGTGCTTCTGCGTTATTACCCAAGACTTCACTAATATTCCACTGTTAGTTGATTAACTTAGCCTACTTGCATTCTTTAAGTTATACTTAACAATCTAAGCCATTCATACAGGGGCGCGAAGTAAATAAACAATATATTTGCAAGTTATATCAAACATGCATTAACCCAAGAACAGATACACAAATTGGTAACAAACTTCTCTTTATTAATTTCTTCCTTGGTTACAGACTCGACTCCGCCCTGTGCACTTAGCTGCAGGGGTCTGCGCACTCATATGCGGACTACTAGGCCTCTGCGCACTCAGCTGCAGAGCCTTCTCCTACTCTATGACCCAAAGACACACTTAGTCACTCAGACTCTTTCTCTTTCTCTCTACTTCTTCGCTATCTCTTACACTTAGAGCCTCACTCTATTTATACAATCCCATGGTCCACGGACCATGGGTAGGCCAACATTTCATTACAAAAATAGGGCGGACAACCCTATGACTCTAACATACTTCCGTGCCCGAAATTCGCGGAGCTTTACAACACCATTTGGTCAAAAATTGGGCTTTGAGCCCCAAAACATGCCTTGGGGGGATTCCATGCCCAACACAAATGAATTAGGGAATATTGTAGGGTTTAGAGATAGTACACATCTTGGGACAACAAATAAGCAACCCAATTTCATATTTGAGGCATGTGATGGAAACTGTGTATTTTTATGTGCAATAAGATTAATAGCTACAGGAGAAGAGATATTGATCAATTACAGCTTGAATCAAATAGATACAGACATTTCCATTATGGGATTGGTACGTAACCTTTCTTTAATGATTCTTATATGTTTTGTTTATAATTTGGAAATTAAGAATGTGTAAATTTGTATATATGATTGCATTTAAAAATTAAAATTTGATCACAAATATTTGTATTTTGCGATGATTCTCATCCTCACATTAACTTTTACCCTTCTGCTAGCCATGACCTTCTTGTTATATGATCAGATTCTTATCTTTTAGTACAATCTATGTTGATGATCCTGTTGAATTTTGGCTTAGAGCATAACAGAACAACACAATTACAACTACAATGAACCCTTATTAGAATTCATATAGCATTTAACAATATCATTGTGTAGTTTATAAATTATACCATCAAAACATGAAAAGAGCAGTAAAATATAACCATGAAACCATAAGACAAGAGACATGGAAATTAGGCTCACAGCCAAGCCAAAACCCACAAGGGGAAAACCCAGAAAATGTATTTCCTTGTGCAAGAGAAAGAGTTCTAAATTCATCAGTGCATAAGAAAATAATGATAGAAAGATAATATCAAAACCAGTAACCAAAATCATGATCAAGTGCCATGTCAAAATCCAAGTTCCTGAAATTTCAGCCCTCCCTAGAATTTCAGCCTCCTCTTGAAATTTTGGCCCTCCTATAATTTCATTTGATAAGAGATGCATGAGACAAAAATTGATGTGTCCAAATGAGGAGAATGATATCCTTTATATATCTTTCAAGTGGGGTACGAATGGGTGCATCTTAGGGGTCGCGCCAACTTAAAATTTAGTGAAGTCGAATTGTCATCTTTGAGGCATTTTTAAAAAATCAAATTTTCATTTATTTTTCAAGATTAAAATACCAACCATGGCTACCATATTTTCCAACACTCCCTCTTATCCAGGGAGGTATTTTTCATTTTCTCTATCAAGATAAATCTTTCTAACCAATCATAGGTCTCATATCCCACAGCCTAAGGAAGAGATCACAAATACAAATCTCTCTATCTCTCAGGATCAATCTCCCCGACCAATCATAAGTCTCACAACCCATGGCCTAAGGAAGATATCATCGGTTTCATCATAAGGAAATATACATATTATCCAACCCATCTCAATGTATCTCCCCAACCACAAGGTTTCATATCACAGAGCCTAAGGGAGGAATTACCAAATCAATGCATCCCTTGGAAAATAAGGTCTTTGTAGCATAAAAACTACAGGATAAATCATCAAATGAATACATATCTTAGACCACAAGTTCTCATATCACATAGCCTATAGGAGGAATCATCAAATCAATACATCTCCTAGACCATAAGGTCTCACAAAAGAAACCTACATGAGGAATCATCAATGCACCTCCCGGACCACAAGGTCTAACAGCACACGACCTATGAGAGTGATGATCTTCCCAACCAATCCATTGGTCTCACAGCCATAGCCTAAGGAATATTTAGGATGTTATGTAATCAAAGCTCCCTCTCCAAATGGATTCTTAGTCATTCTAGTTTCTTCATATAAACATAAACAACCATATTACCATCAGAAATATATCCATGGTGGATCTCAATACTGTATCAACCACAACAACATTCATCTGTTCATTTAGCTTCAACCAAGGCTTCTTTCAGAAGTAAACATCAGTAGCTATCAGCAAACAATAATATACTTTAGCAGCAACTTCTCACAGAATCAATCATTGGCAACCATACTAGATTCCAGTAGACAATAAGTGGCTTCTTAGAGAAGCGAATATTAGTATCCATATTTGAATCCAATGGATAATAATTACCTTCTCACAATCATAGTCAAAGTCAGCATATAATAAATCACTTCTCACAAAAGTAGGGATCAACAACCATACTAGAATCTAGCAAATAATAAATGGCTTCTCACAGAGCAGGCATTAACAACCATAGTAGAATCTATCAAATAAGTGGCAGGCATTAACAACCATAGTAGAATCTATCAAATAAGTGGCTTCTCAGAAAAGTGGGCATCAGCAACATAGCAGAATCTAGAAAATTGAATCCAATAGATAATAAGTGGCTTCTCACATAAGCAGTCATCAATAACCATAGTAGAATTGAGCATACCATAATAAAATCCAACAGACAATAAGTTCCTTCAACATAAACAAACCTCAATAAATAGATCAAGTCAACATAAGAGTCTTACAGCTTACTGAAAGCATTCATTAGGCAAATGTTAATGGACTCACAATCCATAGTTCCAAATATATCCCCAAGCTCATGCTTTTATAGAAGTAACTCCCTCTTACACATAAGTCCTCTTCATGGAAACATTATTCAATTAAGTAGATCTTGTTTTCTCCCTCTGAGTATAGATCCTATCACGAGTCTTCTTGTCATATTTTTCTTTGATCATTTCCAATGATTGCCACACATTGGCAGTCTCCATTACGTACCTGCAATCCTCACTAGGAGGCTATGGAAGAACAAGAACAACCAAGAAAGTTGGAAAGAGACTCATAATGAAACAATCAATAGAAATAATCAAGATAACACTTATATTTTGAGAGTGTCAGTTCCCTCTTAACCTTATCCTTCTAGATAAGCTCATTTAATTCATTAAAGAGTTAATATTTTCCAATTAATCATCATCAGAGAGTCCACATTGTTAAGGAATCCATATCATCATCATCATCATCATAATACCATCACAGAGTCCATTTCACCATCAATAAGTTGACCATAGCATCATTAAGAAGTTGACTTTGCCCATATCACCAAATATTTCACATAATTAGTACATGTCATCTATATTATTAGGGAGTCCATATCATCATTGACAAATTCATTCAAGGAGTCCAATCCATGTTATCATCAAGGAGTGTTCAACAAGGATTCATCATAACTAAAGTTTCCAAATCAATATCCTCAAGGAGTTCACATAATCAAAGAGTCCATCATCCACATCATCAAGGAGTTCACAACATCATCAACAAAGAATTCACATCCACGTCATCAAGGTGTTTGTATCATCAAGGAGTTCATCATCAATGACTCCATATCATCAAGGTGTCCACATCATCATCAAGTCAACGTCATTATCATCAATCTCATCACAAGTTCACATCATCAACAATTCCACAATATCATCAACAAGTCCACATCATGAGTTCACATCATCAACAAGCCTACATCGTTAGCGTCATCAATGAGATCCATATCATCAAGGAAATTATATCATCATTAATAATTCCATATCATCCATATCATCATAAATAAGTCTACATCATCAAGAATTCCATATCATCGTCATCAAGAAGTCTACATCATCAATGAGTCCAGATTGTGATTATTAACATCATGAATCCACATCATCATTAACAAGTCCACATCATTATCAATAAGTTAGGGTTTCTTGTTTCAAACGAACATAATCAATTCTAGGATTTTGGTCCATTTTCATCTCCAAGCCCCACATAGGGTATACAAACCATAAATAATCAAATGTCATCATGATTGAAATAATAAAAGAAATACAAGATACTTGTCTTTTGAGCTCATGAAAACTCCCTCTTGATCTTCAATATTCTTGGATCCAACTTTAAAACCATTCTAATCATAAAGAAGCTAAGAATTCTCCTTAAGAGGAAGAAATATTAGGGTTTTTACATGTCTTTTAACTAATATTCTATCCTCAATTAATACAAAACCCAGCAACACAATTTTTAGCAACTCATAACCCTAGCATCCATCCATGACAGCAATAAAAACATCACAAGAGTTTCTTGCTCGTAAAAAGTTTAAAATAAGAGACAAACCAAATAATACCCTTAACTTTAAAAATTTCTTCACCTGCCATAAGATCAAGAATGAAATATAATGTGACCACTTAAGGTCAATCTTTATGAGATTTGAATTTTCTCCAAATAGAGGTCACCTTCCAAAGCTCTGGGTGTGGGCTTAGAATCAAAAACACTATCATGGAAAAAATTCAGATCAACCATTAAAGAACCATATTAGATCTTAATAAACTTGGAATTCATCATTGTAACATACACAATCCTAAAGCTACACAAACCCTAGAGCTTCCTTTTAGAATCTGGTCAGGATGATTAGACTATCAAACCCTAGATGATGTAATCAATATTATAATCAAACTTCAGTTTTGCATTATGTATTTCCTTTTTCACTTGAATTTTATTATCTTCAAAGTAATTTTGCAACTTGATCATTCTTCAAAGAGATATTATTTCAACAATCGATTTCTTGAAAACTTACAGAAAATCATGGCTCATAAAAGACCTTCCAGACCTTGTTAAGATGTCATCCTTCACAGTTGATTCTTTGAGAACAAACTTTTCTGCAACAATCTTGAATACAAATTTGAAGCCAGATTTCAGATCAATTAGGACGAATCTATAGCAATTATTACATCCTTCTTTTATGGATAGAAATGACTTATTAATTATATTATCAACAATTTAGACTTCAACCTTGTTAGAACAGGATGATCTACAAAGTTTAGATTTCTTTTAGAGAAAATGAATACCATAGATATACAGGATTCAATGAATCTTATACAGAGTTATACTAATATCATGAGGTTCAAAAAAATGATGGAGAAGGCTCTGAATTATAGATTGTATCTCTTTTACAAGACGTTTACGCCATTCATAGGTTAGAATTCCATCAATCTACATAAGATAATGAATACGAGCCATAGGAAGTTTGGAAACATTTGATCTAGGCTACCTTGATCCTTGAAACGCAAATAAATTTAAAATCACCCATAAAATTTGTCTTGGATGACTTTTAGCATTAATATGATTGGTCTTTAACATAGAACTTGAATCAATCAATAACTCAGATCATAATACAAAATAAAGAAACAGATCAGGATACTTGCATAAAAGACAGAGCTTTAGAAAATTTACCTTTTCACAAAGACTCACATATAGCCACAAAGACAAATCATCTAAATAAAGTCATCAACACATAAGTCACAAAAAAAATTTAGAGAAGATCATAAACCACAAAATTTTTGGATGAATGGGAGCAGGGTCCCAAAGAGATAGCTCATATTTGCAAGGTAATTACATAGATTTTTGAGCTCGAAATATATATTGAAATGATTACTTAATTGATCTCAAATTAATTGATTATTGTGTTGGGTGTGGAGCCTGATTATATTCTTTGTTCATGGTATCTTCATGTTCGACCCCAATTCATAACGAGGCAGTAACGCTGCTCAGTTGATCGCTAGCACCCCCTCGGCGGGGGTTTGGGGGCAGCGCCCCCGGAACTATAAATAGATGTAAATTTTCCTTGTAAAATATTGTAATTTTGTAGTCAATCTAAGTCGTTCATTAGGTGGATGATCTTACAGTACAACTTATGTTTAATTTATGGTTTTTTTCCCTAGAAGGCAACCCCTCACTATATATGAGAGAATTGTATTACGATTGTGTATATGTGTATTTTGAAAGAGAAAGAGAGAGGAGACTATGTGAGAACGAAGAGGAAATTATAGCGGACTTGTTGTAGGTTTTATCTCTTCATTTTCTTAATAATATAAAAGGAAGGACTGGTTGTTTCTTCGTGGACATAAGCCCAAAATGGGTGAACCACGTATATTTGTGTCTCTCTTGTTTTATGTGTTTTCTGTGTTTGTGTTTCTACAATATTTTATGTCTACCATGGCTTTTTAATATATAATTTCTAACATATTGAAGTAGCCTCAACATGTGTAAACAAAGGAAAAAATTTGGTCCTTTCTTTTAGATTTTTTCTTCAGAGAAACATACCAGAAATGTTTCACTTCAGGTCTCAGTTTGAGTTTTCAAAGTCCAATTCAAGATTTTAGGCACACACACACACATAGAGATATATGTGTGTGTGTGTGTGTGTGTGTGTAGCTACACAACCATAGTTTGCATGCCTCAAAACATTCCACAAGCCACATAATGGAATTTGTACTTGCACCAGAGGAAGGAATTAGGTTGCTCTTTAGTGACCCCCTAGCTCTAATAAACTGTTGAATTTTTTCTTAGGGAATAACATAACAACACAATTACAACTTAAAAATATCATTATTAGCATTCATATAATGTTTAACAATATTATTATGCAATTTAGACTTTATACCATCAAAACATGAAAAAAAGCAGTAAAATATAACCATGAAACCATGAGACAAGAGACACAAAAATTAGGATCACATCCAAGGAAAAATACACAAGAGGAAAACCCCAAAAAATTATTTCCTTATGCGAGAGAGTTCCAAATTTATCATCACATCAAAAAATACTGATAGCGAGATAATAGCCAAACTAGTAAACAAAATCATGATCAAGTTACATGTCAAAATCCAAGTTCCTGAAATTTTGGCACTCCTGTGATTTCGCTGGATCAGAGATGCATGAGACAAATATTGATGTGTACAAATGAGGAGAAACAATATCCTTTATATAACCTTCAAGTCGAGGTTGAATGGGTGCCTCTTAGGGGCCCAACTGACCTAATATTTAGTGGATCCAACATGTCATCTTTAAGGAGGCAATTTTCAAAATTCAAATTTCATTTCTTTTTCAAGATGAAAATATCATCTATGGTTACCAAATTTTCCAACAGATCTGAGTTCTATCTCTAATTATAATTCAAGACCTCTATGATGATGATCAAAGTTTCTATGTGGTGAATATTCTAAGTTTCTTCTGCCATAAATTAGATCAAGCCCTTGAATCTAGTCCTAATGAAGTTGAGTGAAGTTGGTCAGGATGGATGTTAGTAATTGTTGAAATTTGAGTGCAATCCAGATGATCACTTTACTTATGAAAATTGATAACTTCCAATGATATATGTGTTTATTTATCACTTTTTTAATGTATCATTAAGTGATTACACATTCATAAGTTCAACCATAAATACAAGAAGCAATAGAGATCACAATGCACAAGTGAGACATGATGTTTACCCTGGGAAAACCTACTAAGGAGAAAAAACCAGCAAAGTCACCTTACTCTTTCGATTAATTAGGCCAAGGCACTAAAAGGAACCTATTCTTTCAAGTAACTGGGCCAAAACACTAAAAGGCACCTTACTCTTTCAAGTAATTGGGCCAAGCTCTCTCTAGATAGAGGTCCAAGCTAGATTGTACCAGACCATTTTCTCTAATTTTAGTCATAGTACCTTGACTCAAAGAAAAATCATATTTATGATGCAATGTTACTTATGCTTCCTATCAATAGATTCTCATTGAAGTACATGAACTTCATCCAAGATAGAGGCTTTTTCAAATTCCTATCACAACTTTTGACATACCCTAGCCATTTTTTATTAATATAGTCCTAAGATAATACTTTAAGGCATACCTCAAACTTGAGAATCAAATTGCTCCCTCTAATTCCAAAGCTCTCTCTAAATCCACAACTCCCTTTGGATTCAAAGCTCCCTCTGAATCCACAACTCCCTTTGGATACAAAGCTCCCTTTGAATCCAAAACTTTCCAAAAAGTTTGCTTTGATATTTTTAATTTCTTCCAACCCTATACAGTCTTTAGCATGTACCTGCAATCCTCACTAGGAGGTTGTGGACAAAAAATTACAACCAATCATGGAATACAAAAATGAGAAATTAACTACTAGGGAAATCAATAATAGTAATGATTAAATAAGAGAGATAGAATACTTATCTTTTTAACAAGGATAATAACTCCCTCTCAATGTTGCATTCATCTTGCACATCAACATCCTTGTCCTTGACATCATAATCATGATATAGGGTTTCTTATTTTTAATGAGAAACATCTCAGCCTAGGGTTTTGTCCAAAACCCTAGGAACTATCTTATTCAAGACCTTCAAGGTTTTCTAGGGCTTACAAACCCTAGATATTCAAAATTCAAAAACCTAAGAGTACTTTGCACAAGGGATAGCTCAATCTAGGGTTTTTCCAAAATCCCTAGATTTCCTTTCCAAACCCTAACTCCTACCAATTCATATTATAGAACTTAACTTAATCCCATGTTTTTGTTGAAATTCAAATGAAAGATAGAATTTCTTATCATGATAACAACTTGTAATTGTTTATGTGTGTTTTTCATATAGTATTTACTTCATTCATGTTGAAATTTGGGGCGGCATTGGGTTGATTTCCCCAAGAGAAATCCAATTACCCCAAAATAAATGCAACTAACCCAAGAATAAACCATCTTTACCCAAAGAATTCAAACTGGTTAAAAGAAAAATATTATTTTATGTGTTCTTGGCACTCCTCTTATTATTATTTAATGAGGAACAAATTTATTTGGGCGAGCATCATAAAGGCATATGTAAAATATATTTAAACAATATTTGAAGAACAAATTATAAGAATCTTCTTCAAGTCATCCCATACTCTTAAAGTCATCTTGCAAGGTCATGACCTTTCGCATATGGAAACAACTATAAATTGGCACCTTATCTCCATTATTTGGCATGCAATTGAGCTTACTTTGTGTTATACTTTAGATACCTATAGTATGTATCTTTTTGGCCTAACAGTGACATATATGCAGCCTACTTTGGCATATTATGCAGCCTAATAGTGGCATATTTTTGGCCTACTTTGGCATATTTTGTGGCATACATTTGCAGCCTACGTTTGCATCTTCTACATCATACATATGTGGCCTAACAGTTGCATATTTGCAACCTACTTTGGAATCTTCTATGGTCGAATACATCTATTACCCTTTGTGGTTTATGTGACATTCTTTTGAGGTACTATTGCAGCCTTCTTTTGAGGTACTATTGTGGCCTATTCTCTGTGGCTTGTGCGGTCTTTTCTTTATCGATTATATGGCCTTCTTCCGAGGTATATATACAGCCGTTTCTCTGTGGTTTTTTCTTATATACAAGTGGTATATCTTAGTGAATATGAATATTGTTCTAGTGAGGTTAAGGGAAAACTTTAGGGGCGAAATTTCACAAATTGGATTTTTTTTGAACATTTTCTAAAAAAATTATTCACCAATTTGGTTTAAAATTTGCCTATTTTTTACATATATATGATTAAATGGATGATATCTGCCAAAAATTTACCAATTTTAATAGTAAATTACATGCTTTTTATTGAATATTCACCTGCATTTTATACATTTGAATTTTCAAACCAAAATATTTTCCTACAAAAATTATATATAGGAAAAATATTAAATCCTTAAAAAATACCTTGGGCTATGTGGACCTTATGTGAAGCCCCTTTGGAATTTCTTGGTGCGGCCCTAATGGCCCTAACCCTATGTGGCTATGGTATGTTTTATGCGATCCTTGAGGCATGTTTTATGTGGTCTTTATGAGTTCTATTAAGAATATTTGAGCAGCTCTATTTCAATGGTTTATGTGCCCTTAATCCAATGATGTTTGAGCAGTGATATTTGTTCCTTTGACAATAATTAATGGTAAAGGTACTTGTGATACTTGACAGTGAAAAATGGCAGTGACACCTGTGATTTATGACAGTGATATTTATCCTTATAACAATGTTGTGTGATATTAGCTTAGGTGTCAATAACAGTGAAGTATAGTGGTGACTTATGTGCTTATGACAGTAAAGTATAGTATTGACTCATGTGCTTATATCATAGTGATATATTTAGTTTGATTATATATCTTCAATAATATATGGCAGAGTGTTCTTATTATTATGATGTATTATAGTGACCTCATGATTGAGTTGTAAGGTTGTGTCCTTGTATGGAAGAACCTCCATGACAGTGATATTGATGTATGGCATTATCCTTATGACGGTATGTCAATAATACTTGTGCTCTTAACTGTGACATTTCCATGACACATGCTCCTACATGAGCCAGAGATATTTTTTCTTATGATATCAATATGGAGGCATACCTTTTAGAGGTCTTTTGGAGGGCTTGTGAATGCCTCCTTGATAAACTTACCTACTGTCATCTTATGAGGATCCTATATGATCTAGGGTTGGCCCTAGGAGGTCTAATGTGATTAATTTTAAAATACATATATTGTACTTTGTATATTTGTTGAACATTTGATGAATATCTAAGAAGAAGAATAATTGATTTTTCGGTTTTCCCCATTATGGGGTTTTTCCCTTGTCTCTAGCCTATATCTTGGTGTCTCTATTTTGTATGCTCTTATTCTATTGTTACATATTGTTCCACTACATTTTTGATGTTGTTGTTCTCTCTATATAGTTGTTAATGTTGATATGGGATGAATGTAATGTAAAAATAGTTGAAAATGTTTAAAAATGCAATTATCTACAATAGAGAATAATCTTTCCCTAAAATTAACATGGAATCAGCGTTGGGTTGAAGAAAATTCATTAAGATCACCCATATGTAGACACCTATAATGGATTTCTTGATCAAGTAGAGTAAAAGAGATGAAGATGTTGGAGGCCTAAAATAATTCTAGGGTTTGAAGGAAACCCTTGGGAGCCATTGTTCTTACAAATAAAGGTTAGGGTTTGGGAGAAAACCCTAGGAGTGTCCTTGGATATTGAAAAGGCCTAGGTTCCTATAGCCTTGGATCCCTAAAGTGATTCATAATTTTCATTAGTGATTGAGCTAATCAAGTACCTATGTCAGATTCAAAAAAATCCTATATAGGCATGTCTCCCAATACGAGACGGTATGATGCGGATCCAGTAGTCATCATTGATAATTGGGCTTGGTTGTCGATGAAGGAAATTAAGGATATAGGTGGTATTCAATAGAAATCATTTCTTCTTTTGGTAGACGACATTGTCATATGGTTGGTGAATAGTGGTGAAGAAGGATGCAGGATCAAGAGGGAGCTAATGGCTTCCTATCATCCTCATGAAAGATAAGTACTTTCAAGACTTACATTATTTCTTTGTGACATTGTTCTTATCGTTTTGTTTGTTCTTCCTACATGAGTAATTTGCTAACCATATGTTTATTTCCTATCTTCTTCTTGAATGAGAATGTGATCAAGGAAAGTAAATCCATATTGAGTGTCATCAAGATGAGGAGTAATGTAGGAATATTTTGCTCCAAGAGGGAGATGGTGCAGGAAAATGAAGGAGCCACTGTCATATTTAGAGAAGAAAGTATACTTTCATGATGTTTATTTACCTTTTTATTATTTCTCTTTCTCTTATTCTAGGGTCAACGGGTATATCACATGGATGTAAGGACAAAGTCATCAATATTGATATTGAGGAGAATGTAGAGCCACCCAATGATAAGAGTGGCTATGGAAAAGATCCCAGACCTTGGAGGAAGGATTGCAATCTCCCAGGTTGATGATTATGACTAAAAGAGGATTCCTATTCAGATGGAGTACATTGCCATGTAGCAATCAAATGAGATGTTTTGATAAAAGGAAATGTTGAGAGAAATATGTCCTTCCTGCAAGGACCATAATTTTTATATGTCAAATATATTGCAGTGTCAGAGAATTCAATAGTGATATGCTCTTTGATAAAGAGGACTATGATGAGATCCTAGCTCATGTTGCCAGATGCACTATTATCAGATTTATGTAATGTTGGCTTCCTCCATGATGTACTTAAGGAATAATAAAACTTGGAGCTACCTCAGGGCTTTAAGGTACATGAGAAGGACACTCATGATTGTAGATTGAAGAAAACCCCATACAAACTCTAGCAAGTCCTCCAGGATTGGTATACTATGACTGATGGATATCTGATGTGGACACCAATCTCTCTTCAAGGTTGAAGATATGTCTTAAATATTTTGTTTTATATGCTAATAATTTATTTCTGATGGGATTAGATCATCACATCATTCAATACCAAATGGAGTTGACCTTTGAACCCAAGGTAATCCACTTCTTGAGATTAAAAATGTAACAGAGAGATAATGAGGACTTCTTTCTTAAGGGAAGTATATTGTTAGAGACTTGGCATGACAGATTGCATTGAAGTAGTTGAGAGACTCCTCTTTAGATACATATTTGGTGGATCACGCAATGAGCGACAAGCTAGATGGATCCTTGCTTTGCAGCATGTACCCTGAGCTAGATAGAGCTCGTGTTGGGTTGTGTTATATTCTTTCCACGATTAGCCCACGTAGTTAACCGGGGGGTTAGAAGGGGGGCGGAGCCGCCCTTCATTGTGCCGATTGCATAGCGGGGGGAGTCACATGGGGTTTGAGGGGTGCAGGTAACCCCACTCTATGGGGTCCAGGGCAACGCCCCAGAAAAATTTGTTTTTTGGACCCTATATTAGGTTGGGCGAACCTACCTATGGTTTTGTGCATGATTTTCGCACATGGTTTTGGACGCAATGGTTTTCGATCCATGGTTTTGGACACGATGGTTTTTGGTCCATGGTATTGGATGCTTTGGCATGTATAAATATGTATTGTAACAATGAAAGGAACATA
Organism: Pinus tabuliformis; assembly: GCA_031772625.1. Taxonomy (NCBI): domain Eukaryota; kingdom Viridiplantae; phylum Streptophyta; class Pinopsida; order Pinales; family Pinaceae; genus Pinus; species Pinus tabuliformis. The sequence goes on from CM062816.1 coordinate 1,919,386,877, forward strand.
ATGAAAAATCAAGCTAGTAGTCCCGGTTTTGGAATCCAGGGGAAATCTCTGCGTATGTGTTTTATGTGTTATAATCTCGCATTGTTTATTTTCTGTGTTTTAGAATTCGTATGCAGGTAATTTCTGTGTAGGGTTAAAACCTACATTTTGTATCATAGTTATTTTGGCTTCAAGGGGACGCCTTTGTTGCTGAGGGGTTTCACTCGGGCCTGTGGTAGACCCTATTCAGTGGGAGATCTACAGGATCGATTCTGGTAGTGAAATAAGATGGCGAGCAATGGAAAGATAGAGATCGAGAAATTTAATGGTCAGAGTTTTGGGTTGTGGAAACTTAAGATGGATGATATATTGGTGGATAAATATCAGTGGATCGTGGTAGATCTGAGTACTAAACCAACGAGAGTGTCTGATGAAGAATGGAAGAAGTTGGATCGGAAGACAAAGAGCACAATACGATTATGTGTCTCAAATTCAGTATTTTTGAATATATCATCGGAAGCTACGGTGAAGGCTTTATGGGACAAGTTAGGGACTTTGTACCAATCTAAGTCTCTGGTGAATAAACTGTTCCTACGGAAAAAGTTGTAGAACCTAAGGATGAAAGATGGAGACTCGGTGACAGAGCATCTGAATGTGTTTAATACTGTGGTAAGTCAGTTATCATTTATTGATATCAAAATTTCAGATGAAGATAAGTGCATTAGTTTGTTGTTTTCTCTACCAGATTCTTGGGATAGTCTGGTTATTGCAATAGGTAGCAATGCAACTGCCTTGCAGTTTAATGAAATAGTCTCATCCTTGATAATGGAGGAGATGAGATGAAAAAATATGGAGAGCCATAATGGTGATGCCTTGTCTGTACGAGGACGATCCTAGAACAAAAACAAAAATAAGTCATCGAGTGGGAGATCTAAATCTAGAGGGAGATCTAAATCTCCAGGAAAACCTGTAAAGGTGGTGTGTTGGAAATGCAGAAAGGAAGGAAAGTACAAAAGGGACTGTAAATCTAAAGCTCCTGACAAAGTAAAGGGATCTGATGATGCTCCTTTTGCAGAGGCGAAAACCACCTCAAATGAAGGTGGGGATGTGTACTTGTCTTCTTCAAGTACACATGTAGATCATGAGGCATGGTTGATTGACTCAGGTGCATCCTTTCACTTCACTCCCCATAGAGAGTGGTTCTGCGAGTATGAGAAGTATGATGGTTGTGATGTCTTCTTAGGGGATGATAGGAAGGCTAGAATCGTTGGTCGCAGAAAAGTAAAGTTGAAGTTGCAAGGTGGAAGGGTTATAACACTTCCGGGTGTTCTACATATTCCTGAATTAGCCAAAAATCTGATTTCTATAAGCAAGCTAGATGATGCAGGTGTAAAAATAGTGTTCAAGAAGTGTTGGGTGAAAATATTGTTATTTAATTCTGTTGTAGTATTTGCCCAACTATTTAATTTGTCAATCTGAGGTTCGTAGGCTTACGAGGCAAATGCGCTATATATGCAGGACCAAAGTGGAACTAATCTAATCTAAATTACTGAAATCAAATTAATCTAGGAAGGCATTGAAACATTAAATATAAAAGCAAGAAATTGTATAAGGGAAAAGCAATACAACATGTGAAGAATTTGAATGACAAACAACATATGTGAGCTCACAACAATAAAGATATCTTAAATTATATTACAAGAACCAAATAACAAATCATGAAAGTGTAACAATAAAAGAATATAAATCAAAGCTAAGAATCCCCTTCTCCTAATTACAAAACTATCTCTTAAAGCTAATCTCTATCCTTCCAAATGAAGAGAGAGAACTCTCTTATATACATGAAGAAGATAACCATCTCATAATTACATATCCAATATTCTCTCAAGCACTCTCAACTAATTTCCCATTATTACAAAATATGATCCCTTTGAATCCTCCACACATCTCTCACATATCTTGGATAAGATATGCCAACCAAATCCTCCATGATCTTCTCTTTAGGAATAGACTTGAATAATTATCTCCTTAATATGGTGGAGGAGATATTTGAGAAGTCTATTGGAATTAATTCTTCACATATTTCCTACACATCACAAAACTCACATATTCTTGAGATATATATAAAAATATGTATGTTTTCTAATATTTAATCATAAATTCACTTGTAATACAAAAACGAATAAAATGGAAAATAAGAAAGTGAAACCCAAATGTATTTATGAAAATGATATGATAAAAGGTTAATGGGATGATGAAATGTAAGGAATAGTGAAGAAAAAGGTGGATGAAAATATGACATTTCTGAGTCCCAACAAGAAGGATACTTGCAAGATGGTTCAGGGGGCACTGGTATTGATGCAGGGAGTTCGAATAGGAACTCTGTACAAGCTGCAAGGTAGCACTGTTGTTACACAGTAATTTGTCACTGTCTCCCTGTCAGTCACCCTACTGTGTCAGGAATTCACAATAATCAAGTTCATGCCTTCTGAACTGGCCAAAAACCCACTTTTCCAAAGTTTTCCTCATCAGCGCGTCTGTTTCTAAAATATCCGCGATGACTGGCGCTTTATAACAGACCGTGTGCGCTGCCAGCGCGGAAGCACACGCCTTTCCCGCGCTGATCGAATTTCATGACCAGCGCATCCCCTGTTTGTATCTACCTGCGCTGACGTGGCCTTTTCCATTATGTCTTTGCGACGTCAGCGCGCCAGACCAGTTATGCACCCGCGCTGATCCAGTTTTGGCGAATTTGTTCCAACAGCCAGCCTTCCAGATAACTCCAGACTTGGTTGTTGGCCTTGTGAGTATCGACTCCCTTCTATGGCATGTCTGTTCGACCCTTTGCAACTACTCCCCTTAAAGATAAGCTCATCCTTCCACCCTTTTAGGAGGCTCCTTCTCCTATATAAACCTCCACCATTACCATGAGCAGCTAGTTTTGGAATAGCTTGGATTGTGTAGAGCTTATAGTGCTCAGATTGCTGCTACTATAGGTATTTGGTGTGATAAGTGTGGAAGTGCATGATAGCTTAGGGAAGGTTGTGTTGTGTTGCTTGTGTGAGAGAGAGAGTTTCTTGTCTTGGGAGAATCATTTCCAAAGGTGAATGCTTGAGACACTTGCTGACTGGCCCCTCCTGAGAAGGTTACCGACGTCAGAACATTTGGTTGTACTCTTCTCTGCTTGATTAATAATAGATGACTACTATTATTGTTCCATTCTCATTTGTCTATGCAATGGTTAATGTGAATTACATCCTTTCTGACTGATGTATAGTTGCTCTTATTAGATTTCACGCTTGTGTTTGTTTCCTCTTCGTGTGTGCAGGTATCTATTCGCGGAGATCGTGGAAGATCGTGACTGGCCAAAGCGAAGGAGCGAAGGTGGTATCTCTTCATCAAACAGCAGTGCTGGAATCCAAGTAGGTGCTCTTTACCTCTTGTTTAATTGCAATTAGGAACTTGCATAGTAGCATTGACTGATTGTTGCTAGACCCGTTCTGGGCTAGTAGGGATCGCCTCTATCCGTAGAGGGGATTTACCTCTCCAACAATTTGGCGCCTCCGCTGGGGAATCAGCCTTTTGTCTCTTGTGTCCATTCTTTGTGTTTGAATCTGATTGTTCTCTCTTTTCAAGTTTTGGGGATTGTTTCTCTGCTTGTAGCCTTCCTGGGTCCATCTGGGAAGTGCCTTAATTGTTAAAAAGCTTCTACCTTTGGTTTGGGAGTTTTTTGCTTTGATTCTACTCGTTTTTACCCTCAGCGCGGTTTAATTCAAAACAGACGCGCTGACGTCGCGCACCTGCTTCTTTTTTCTCCTTGTCATCGCCCCTGTACGAGTAACAGTCGCGCTGACCTCATTTTTGAGACAGCGCGCTTTATCCATGTTCTTCCGCGCTGACGTCGCAAAGTTGCTACAGGCCTTCTCTTGTCAGCGCTGAGTTGCTGAAGGCCACCCACGCTGATCCTGTAGAATTCATTTTTGTCCAAATTAGCCTCCTGAACCTGTTGCTTTGACTTTCCCCTCTTCTCTCCACTTGGTTTGTGACTTGTTTTTCATTACCTGAACTCTGAGCTACTTGTTTGCGAAGTCTTGTTTCACAGGGTTTCGTTTTTGCTCATTTTTCGGTTTTGCAAATACCTTCCTCTTTGCTTTCGCTGCTTGGTTTGTATTTCTGCCATCACTTTTACAGTTGCTGGATTGTGTTGAATCTCTAATTGACTGGTTGGAACTCTTATCCTCCGGGTGTTTGCTTTTCTCCATTGATTTCGCACTCTAGCCCTAGGGCATCTAGTGGTCGTGTGTGTGTCAAGCCTTCCGTAGGGATCTTGTTCTCTTGTTTGACCAGCCAACTTCAGATTTGTTTTTACACTTGTTCGGTGATTGGTGAAGTGTTTTTGGTTGTGTTTCCGAGCGGTTTTTTGCTTCTTCCTTGCTTGAATTCCTGTTTGTCTTGCCGAGCTTAGATCACATAGCTCGTGCGGAACTTGGTTTTCCTTTTGATTTGGAAATCTTTGTTGGATGTTTTGGGAACTTTGTGTGCTTTCATTAAGTGATTTGCTTGGTGTTCCTGTTCCTCAAAATTCATTTGGATGCTTCGTGCCATTGAAAGAAAATCAAACTAGTAGCTTTGCTTTCGAGAATTGAAAAGGAAAAGAACATTTCATTGATTCGCATTTTCAAAAGAAAAGTTTCCTTTCCTTGCTTTTAGCTGCATTAGGTTGTTTGATTGCTCGTGTTCATTTTGTTTGATCAAAAATTCTTTACCTTCTCATAGCTAGAATTAATTGAACAAAATGGTATTCTTTGGCATGTAGTTTGCATCTAGGTAATTGTGAGAGAACATATGATAGGGCCTGAAATCGAAACTTAATTTCAAGATCAACCATAAAATGAACTGAATTAACCTAAAAACGCATTGGAACTAAACGCAAACATCTAGAGGTCTAGGTTAGAGACGTGTTCCGGCGTCTTTAAACATAGTCACTGTTGTTTCACATTATGGTTGGGTGATTCCTCCTTCTGTGACTTGATAGTGGTCTAACACGGACTGTGCTCCCACGTACCGTCGCGTATATAGGGAGACCCCACTAGGCTTTTATCCTTTATCCATAGGAAGCCGAGTCTGCCGCCTTGTGAACCGTAACGCACTGAACATAGCATTCGGGAAGATTGACTGCAGTACGGAAAGTCCTTGGCTCTCATACAATTGCTAAGGTGTATAAGCAGTTTTACGGGTCGCCTGGTAAACCCTATACCTAGAGTCTCCAGTGCAGTCACTTTTGATCCTTTTCGAACTCCCTAAATGAAAAGGTGCCTGTGAGTGTCTTGTCACTTCGTGCTCATTAAACATTCGAAGGAGACTGGAGTCATATTTTCGTCCTTTTCTTGACTCTTGAAACATGAAAAGGTCAAGTTTGGTTCCTGTGTCTTAAAAGTTTATTCGGCCACGATAACATCACCTGGTTAGATCTTATGTGCATTAGCTTGAGTAGGTTTCGTTTTCGTTTGCTATGGCAACTTTTCCGGGATTCACTAACCCAGGTTCCCCCTCTGATGGGAATCCAGGACAATTCCCTCCTCTTGGGAATGTTGGTGCTCCGTATATGGCGACGTTGTCCCTACCAGGGTTAACTGTCGGGTTGCCTGTGTGGTTGTTTTCAACCTCTTTGGTCCCTACCGTATCGGCTGTTAGTCCATCAGTCCCTCCACCTGAACAACATCATGTTGATCCTAAGGTGGATCTCTCCCCTTCGACGCCTACTTCTACGTCGTCCTCTTATACTTCGCCTGGCGAAATTCTTGATGTGAGTAACCAGGTGGCTAAGAAGAAGAAGAGGAAGACCAAGAAGAAGAAGTCCCCTAAGGGAGAGCCTACACACACAGTCCCCCTCTCAAGTCCAGCCATCCACTCCAGTACACCTGAAGTCGGGTCACCTTCTGCTCCTCCGCGGAAGGTTAAGTTTCCTTGTCGATTATGCAGGGAGGACCATCTGCTTCGTGATTGTCCTGGAATTCCCAGGGTATTACAAGTTTGGTCCCACGATCCGGCCCGCCCTTCATCGTCCACTGATGATCATGGCGATGCTACCTCATCAGTTGGGAATGGTAAGGAGAAAGGGAAGCTTCGAATCCCCTGTCGACTTTGTGAAGGCAAACATCCCCTTCACCTTTGTCCACTCATGGATAAAGCCTCTGTTGTGTTGGAAAGTCTTGCTGCTCCTCCGAATCCATTTCCCGTTGGTTATCAACATCTTTCCACGGCTGTAGATCGCGCCCCTATTGACAAAGAGATCGCTTCAGATTCCCCTTTTGTCCAGGCCCCTCTTCCCGAATCTGGCTGTTCCCAGTCTGTTCCAGACCCGTTGTTGGTCGGAAAGGGTGTTGATTCGAGTTCACCTCCTCTCAAGCACTCTGTTTCGGAAGAGAAAAATTCTCATGTTCTTCTCGTCTCCTCAGATTCTCCTGAGCTTGATAAAGGTTCTCCTGAAACCTCTCCGGAGAATTTAGATTCGGTTCTTTCCGAGCAGGGGGGCAACCATATGGTTCCCCCACCAAGTAGTTCGGTCATCTCCTTTGATTGGAGTCGTTTGACTGCCCCTCCCCTTCCATCCCATGTGCCTTTCTGGGTCACCGCCCATGCTTGCAATAAGGCGCTGCCCGGCACTATGTTAGACGAAGGAGCATCGGTTAGTCTCATGCCCGTTACTACTTGGCGAGCTTTGGGTTCCCCATCGCTTGTACCTGTCGCATCACATCTCACCGCGTTTGATGGAGGAACGAGTCAGCCATTAGGGATCCTCCCGAAGTTTCCTATTACTTTGGGAGGCAAGACTGTCTATATAGACGTCTCGGTTACCCAAGGTTCTTTAGACTTCAGTCTTCTCCTTGGTCGTGATTATGTGTACGCCATGGGAGCCCTTGTTTCTTCACTTTTCCGTGTGGTCTGCTTTCCACACGATGGAAGAATCGTGACGTTCGATCAATTATCATTCGTTCGTCCACAAGCCCCTTCAACGCACTCATCCTTCCCTCCTGGCTTTCATCCACAAGTTGCATCTGCCTCGCCGCAAATCAACTACGTGGCCACCCACCCCGTGCCCGTACCCAGTGATGACACCATCGTCCATAGTGTCCTGGGGGCATTAGGTCCTGATTTCCGAGATGTTGGCCTTCCCTCCGGAGCCACTTTCTTGGGGGCCTCCACTTCCCGTTCATTATGACGAAGTCTGGATGGAGCACAGTTCCTTGTCTTGTGTCAAGCTCACTAAACAATGAAACAAGGCGTTCCGAGGACAGTTCTTTTACCTGTGTCAACCTCGTTAAAACAATGAAACATGAGCTCGTGCAATTCGAGCGCAATAACCGTTTTGTCAACCTTCAACCCATTTTCAATGGCTTGAAGCTTGGGGGGCATGTACCTCGAATTGAGACACGATGCTGGGGGCATGCCCGTTTCCTTTTCCATCAAGCATAGTTTGCATGTATATACGTGCCTTTAAGCTTGCATCAAAAATAAAATCCATTGTTCAAAGCATAGTTTGCATACGTGATTATCATGTGTGTTTTTAAGCTTTCATAAAAATAAAATGCATGTGTACATTCCGCAATGGGTCGTTTGTTATGCAGTAAATACACCAGATCACATGAGTGTCAAACAATCGCATAGCATATAAAACACATTATCATATGTCAAAGATCCATCCAGAATAGGCATATGTAAATAAGATATTTCCCAAGCATAGTTTGCATGTGTGCCGTGTGTGCTTTTAAGCTTGCATTTAAAAAATTGAAATATATGGGTCATGTGTTGTGCAATTCATACATAAGATTACATTTGTACTGAATATTTGCATAACATAAACAAAACATCATCACATGTAACAAGATCCATCCAAAAATCGGTATGTATATATATATATATATATATATATATATATATATATATATATATATATATATATATATATATATATCGTGTGGCGCACTAAGGCGCTCAAAAATAAGTGTGTATGTCAAAAATAGAGTCACTGTCCTCAGTACATCCGAGACATATGTCTCTCAAAACAGCAGTGGAAGTAAACCTAGGCGACTAGTGGGCTGGGTTATGCTCTCTGTAGCATACAGCTGCTCGTGCCACCCGCCTCAAAAGGCGGTGCATCCTGGGTGCCACCCCCACTGTGTGGATCTGGTGCTCTATAGGGACCTCCTCGACCCCCTGGTAATCCGGCACTCCCTCCAGCAAACCCTCAAGGTTGCGAGCCACAGTCTCCGACGTATCCACTCCTGGAGGAACTAAGGCCAGGGCTCCAGCTTCTGGCCCCTCTCTCCGTGTCGTTGGGGCTAGGCCAATGGGTCTCACAGGTCCCACATCTGCATACGGTGACATTTATTAAGACATGTACATGAAAAACCAAAAACATCAAAAAATGTTAAAATGAGATCAAGTGACATACCTCCATCATCCCAATGCTCTCCTGCGGGCAGTGGCATGTCAGGATCGTTGCGGAAGTCCATGCCGGCATATGGCCAGTCCTCCACAATGACAACCTGGCGGTCCAGCCACTCTCTGAAGTACACTCCCCAAGATACTGGGCGACCACCACCTCCACGCGGCATGACGCGGGCCCATCGACTAGCCCTCATCTCCCGAGGACCTCTAGGTGGATCCACAGCCATGGTCTGTAGCTGTAGAACCGGCACCCGCTCCAGCATGAGCGGCAGAAGGAGCGACCCATACGCGAACTGCTTCGTCTCTCCACGGCGGCAGTTGCTTAGTTGCCTCTTCATGCTAATGGTCACAGCAGTCGCCCAGTCAAAGATGGTGGGCTGTAGGCACTCCAGAGCTAACAACAGTTGGTTCTTCGAGGCCTCATGATTGGCCAAGGAACCCGCTGCCCGTGTCACTAGGAAGAGTATCGTGCGGAGAGGCATGTCCCGCACTGTCGGGATACCAACCTTCCCGCTCCGTGTCTTTTCAGCTCCTGGGCATACTCTAGCCATCAACTGGTCCAGAGTCTCACCGCTGGGTCGCTGCCCCTCCAGGATGGGCCTCTGGCCCCGGCGCGACAAACCAGTCAAGAAATAGATATCCGAGGCGTCGAACTCGATGTCTTGGCCACGGATGGTGAATTTCCCGTCTATTGGGTTCCAAGCCCTGATCAGGAACTCTAGCAAGTCAGGCTGAGCTCTCAGACGTGGAGTGAGAAAGAATTTCATGAATTCGCACGCCCGCATGGCATTTCGGCAATTCGCATTTGCAAAAGCAGCTATATCCTCGACATCATGGGCTCTCTCTTTCCATACAAAAGCCATTGTGCCCTGCAAAGCCATGAAGAAACATTAGAATGCTGTTTGTGGAAATTTGTACGTTCATTTTGTAAAAATTCATATTTTTCCGCACCAGCGCGACTGTTTTAAAAACAGTCGCGCTGAAAATGGTGCCCCTGTGTTTTTTCATTGGGTCAGCGCGGAAGCACACATGTTTTCCGCGCTGACCCAAAAGGTGGTACGTGTAATTTTAAATCGATCAGCGTGGCCCCGAGCGGGAAATCCGCGCTGACCGAGAGCGCATCCACGCTCAAAGAATTTGTCCAAAAGGGCGAATTCCACCGTTAAAATGCTACCAAAAGGACTCAAAATGGAGCGCATGGCAAGAGGAACCTACCTGGATCAAGCCGTTCGATGAATGGTGTCCGCACGGGGAAGAATTCGCTCCGTCAACTTCACAGCTTCACAACGTTCTCGAAGGCTCAATATGGTAACAATGGTAAAAATGACTATTTACCCTTCTATTTATAGTAAAAATGGCTCAATTAACTATAGATTTTGCAAATATGGGTTTTTGTCATGCTTTTGCCATGGATTTAGCACTTCTGTCAATGTCTTATACATGTTTTAATATGTTTTTTAACATGTCGAACGGATTTATGCGGGTATTTTTACTGTGCAGGTCCTCAGAATCGGTGAAGTCATAATGGTCCTAAAATCACTTGGTCCCAAAAAAATGTCGTCTTTGAGCTCTTTTCCGACATGAAACAAGAAAAGATGGCCGAGCTTCCTTTCAGCTCGTTAAAGGGAATGAGAGGCGGTCGTTTTAAGCTCTTTTTCCGACCGTGTAACTTAAAAAGATTGCCGGGTGTTTGTCGTTTCGCACTCGTTATCGGCTCTAAAACGACGTGTTTCCGACCGCTTTTTTACTTTTTCGGGTCGAAGGCACTATTTACGAAAAGTACTCCTCGATCGTAATGATCGGGCGGTTCTTTCGAGCATTGTTTTATACTTTTTCGGGCTCGAGAGACACAACTGTACGAAAAAGGACCCCCCTGGAGTCTCCTTTTCCGCTGTCTTTTCAGACTCTCTAAACAAGAAAAGACGCCGAGTTTTTCCTTTGTCAGGCTCGTTAAACACTTGATGGCATCAGGCATCGTCGAAATGACACTCTTCAAGCATATGCTACCCCCGTCAAGCTTGTCATCCAAAAATAACCGGGGTACCTGCCAGAAATGGTGGGGAAAATGGAACTGCAATTGTTGCGTCGGCAGTATGTCGCTCTTGAACATGGCACTGGTCTGCATTCGTGTCGGGTGGGAATTTCTCATTTTGTTTCACAGCTAACCTCCGTGGGTACGGGTTATCCTATTTGACCTCTCGTTTGCTCATTGCCACCGTTATCATACCCTCTGCTCATTTGATGTCAAATACTGCCAAATCCACTGTCGTGCCGCCAATATGTTCAAGAGAAGTTGTCCTCTGCAATAATACAACCTCCTCTGCTATCTCACACAAATCATTTTACCTCTGTCTCGTGTCGATGATGTGGGAAACATTATGGCCCACCTTCGATCGAGGTCACTTCCTGTCGACTTCAGCTCATTATCCGGGAAGGTGACTTAGAGACTCCCTTCAGGTGCCTTAGAGCCTGCATGCCTCAATGGCAGGTTCTTCATATTCGACGCGAGGTTTTCATTATTGACCTCTGATCGGATGATTCTGCAGGTGTTCGACACCAGCTCATTGATTCACACGCCGCAGATTGTACCTATAGTACCTTGAGGACCATTGTCATTATTGGTGGTACCTCTCGCGTCTGTTAACAGTTTTCATCATTGACTGGTAATCAGACGATGTTCATGCATGCTCGACTTCAGCTCATGTATTCGCGTGCTTGGACTTGTACTTTGTTCGGGTCGGGACAGAGCGTAAGACCCTGGATCTCTGTTTGTTATGGTCCAGGTTGCGATTTTGTGGATGATCATTACATGGCTCATTGATAGATGGCTGCGCCCATACCTGAGTCTTCATGGATGGCTGCGACCATACCTTATCATTATTCTGGTCTCTTTAGCTGGGTGGCTGCGTCCATTCCACAGACCTTTTCGCATGTCTTTCGGATGGCTGCGCCCATGCCTAGACTGCATGTACTTGATTATCAGAGATATTCGGTCCTTCCTGGTGGTGTTCCAGTTCGGCAAGTTTCGTAAAGCATTTCACCCCTCCCACTCTCTCGGTCTTCATGCTTTAGGGGGCATCTATTACACAGTAATTTGTCACTGTCTCCCTGTCAGTCACCCTACTGTGTCAGGAATTCACAATAATCAAGTTCATGCCTTCTGAACTGGCCAAAAACCCACTTTTCCAAAGTTTTCCTCATCAGCGCGTCTGTTTCTAAAATATCCGCGATGACTGGCGCTTTATAACAGGCCACGTGCGCTGCCAGCGCGGAAGCACACGCCTTTCCCGCACTGATCGAATTTCATGACCAGCGCATCCCCTGTTTGTATCTACCCACGCTGACGTGGCCTTTTCCATTATGTCTTTGCGACGTCAGCGCGCCAGACCAGTTATGCACCCGCGCTGATCCAGTTTTGGCGAATTTGTTCCAACAGCCAGCCTTCCAGATAACTCCAGACTTGGTTGTTGGCCTTGTGAGTATCGATTCCCTTCTATGGCATGTCTGTTCGACCCTTTGCAACTACTCCCCTTAAAGATAAGCTCATCCTTCCACCCTTTTAGGAGGCTCCTTCTCCTATATAAACCTCCACCATTACCATGAGCAGCTAGTTTTGGAATAGCTTGGATTGTGTAGAGCTTATAGTGCTCAGATTGCTGCTACTATAGGTATTTGGGTGTGATAAGTGTGGAAGTGCATGATAGCTTAGGGAAGGTTGTGTTGTGTTGCTTGTGTGTGAGAGAGAGTTTCTTGTCTTGGGAGAATCATTTCCAAAGGTGAATGCTTGAGACACTCGCTGACTGGCCCCTCCTGAGAAGGTTACCGACGTTAGAACATCTGGTTGTACTCTTCTCTGCTTGATTAATAATAGATGACTACTATTATTGTTCCATTCTCATTTGTCTATGCAATGGTTAATGTGAATTACATCCTTTCTGACTGATGTATAGTTGCTTTTATTAGATTTCACGCTTGTGTTTGTTTCCTCTTCGTGTGTGCAGGTATCTATTCACGGAGATCGCGGAAGATCGTGACCGGCCAAAGCGAAGGAGCGAAGGTGGTATCTCTTCATCAAACAGCAGCGTTGGAATCCAAGTAGGTGCTCTTTACCTCTTGTTTAATTGCAATTAGGAACTTGCATAGTAGCATTGACTGATTGTTGCTAGACCCGTTCTAGGCTAGTAGGGATCGCCTCTATCCGTAGAGGGGATTTACCTCTCCAACAACTGTTGTTGATGGGTGCAACAATTCCATGGTTCCTGAAAGTGGAGAAGAAAATCTAGTGGTCTCTGGAGAGAAGACCATGCTATGGCATCAAAGGCTTGGACATATTGGAGAGAAGGGCCTTCTAATACTTCATGGTAAAGGTATGGTAGAAGGTATGAGTAATAGCTCTCTAGATTTTGATTTCTGTGAAAATTGTGTATGTGGGAATCAGAATCGGGTGAGCTTTCCCTCTAGTGGTAAGAGGGAAAAACAGATATTAGAGCTTGTGCACAGTGATGTGTTTGGACCTGTGAAGGTTCCATCACTGGGTAAGTCTATGTACTATGTATCATTTATAGGTGACTTCTCAAGGAATACATGGATATATTTCCTTAAGAAGAAATCTGAAGTCTTTGATAGGTTTAAATAATTTAAGGCTCTGATGGAAAACCAAACAGAGAAGAAGATAAAGGTGTTGAGGACAAATAACGGTGGAGAGCTTTGCAGTAACGAATTTGAAGAATTTTGTAAGAAGTGTGGTATAGCACAGTAGAAGACTACTCCATATACACCTCATCAAAATGGAGTTGCAGAAAGAATGAACAAGACGTTGATGGACAGGGAAAGAAGCATGCTTAGTGGTGCCCGGTTAGGACAGGAATTCTGGGCAGAGGTGGTGGAGACAGCATGTTAGCTGGTCAATAAATCACCTTCATCAGTGTTGGAGGATAAGACTCCACAAGAGGTATGGACTGGTAAGAAACCCTCTCTTTCACATCTGAGGGTATTTGGATGTGATGCATATGTACATGTTCCAAAGGAGAAAAGAACCAAGTTGGATAGTAAATCTAAAAAGTGCATCTTTATTGCGTATAAGGATGGTTTAAAGGGTTATAAGCTTTGGAACCCAGTAACAAGGAAGGTTGTGCACAGCTGAGATGTGGTGCTCAAAGAGGTGAAAGATGTTATTAAACATGAAGTCCAACCAAAGGAACCTAAGAAGATGGAGTTTGAGCTAAAGGAGGAAGAATCAGACTCTACAGTAGAGGAGGAATCAGAAGATGAAGAGCCACAAACTCCGGGTGTGAGAAGATCAGTTCGAGAAAGAAGGTAGCCAGAAAGGTATAGTCCATCTACTTTCTGTTCAAATTTTACTTTATCTATTACTGATGATGATCCCAGAACTGTGAAGGAAGCAGTAGTTTTAGAGGATGGAAAACTCTGGAAAGAGGCCATGGTTGATGAAATGGCATCTTTGCATAAAAATGAGGCTTGGGATCTGGTGGAGTTGTGGGCTGGAAGGAAACCCATTGGCAACAAATGGGTGTTTAAGAAGAAGACAAATGCAGAAGGAAAGGTGGAGAAATACAAAGCTCGGTTGGTAGCAAAAGGTTATTCCCAGGTGCCGAGGATTGATTTTGGTGATATTTTTTCTCCTATTGCCAAGGTAACTTCCATTAGATTACTTTTATCTGTTGCTGCAGCTTTTGATTTTGAGGTAGAACAGATGGATGTGAAGACATCATTTCTTCATGGGGATCTGGAAGAGGAGATCTACATGAAGCAACCTGAAGGTTTTGCGGTGAAGGGTAAGAAAGAACTAGTATGCAAGTTAAAGAAGTCTCTATATGGGTTAAAACAGTAACCAAGTATGTGGTATCAGAAATTTGATACATTTATATAGGGACTTGGCTTCACCAGAAGAAAAGGAGATCACGGTGTGTATTTTAAATTAATTGGTGACCGTGTTATTTATCTGTTCTTGTATGTATATGATATGTTGCTGGTTGGAAATGACAAAGAAATTATCCAGGATTTGAAGACCCATTTGTCCTCCAAATTCGACATGAAAGATCTTGGTGCTGCAAACTATATTTTGGGCATGGAAATTAAAAGAGACTGGGAAAAGAGGAAGCTCTGGTTAAACCAGAGGAAGTATGTTGAGACAATACTGCAGAGATTTAATATGCAGGATAGTAAACCGGTGAAGGTTCCTATTCCTGTAGGTGTGAGGTTATCTACTGAACAGTGTCCCAAGACACAAGAAGAGGAAGAGGACATGTCTCGTGTTCCATATGCAAGTGCAGTTGGTAGCCTGATGTATGCAATGGTATGTAATAGACCAAACATTGCACATGTAGTGGGAGTATTGAGTAGATTTATGTCAAAACCAGGGAAGGAGCACTGGACAGCAGTGAAGTGTGTTTTCAAGTATTTGCGTGGCACTAGTGATTATGATTTGTGCTATCAAGGAAGACCAGAATTGGACATAGTGTTGGATATTCATGGCTTTGTTGATGTAGAATGGGTTGGAGATCTGGATCAGAGAAGATCTACAAGTGGGTATGTGTTTAACCTATATTGAGGTGCAGTCAGTTGGATGAGTAAGAAACAATATGTAGTGGCACTATCAACTACAGTGGCAGAATACATGGCAGAGACTCATACAAGCAAGGAAGCAGTTTGGTTGCATAGATTGTGTTCAAGTATGGGGTTAGTACAGGAAGCTATAAGGATATACTATGACAGCCAAAGTGCAATATTATTGGCAAAGAACCCTACATATCATTCAAAGACAAAGCACATTGATGTTCAGTATCACTTTGTGAGGGATATGATAGAAGACAAAAAGGTGTTGCTGGTAAAGGTGGACACTTTGAAGAATACTGCAGATGCATTGAAAAAATCTATGAGCTCTAAGAAGTTATCTTGGTGTAGAGAAACAATGGGTGTTGCAAGGATAGATAAATGACTAATCTCTCTTGTGGCCCCCTGTGGAAATAAAACAACAAGTGGGAGAATGTTGGGTTGTGTTATATTCTTTCCACGACTAGACCATGTAGTTAACCGAGGGGTTAGAAGGGGGGTGGAGCCCCCCCTTCGTTGCGTCGATTGCCTAGCAAGGGGAGTCGTAGGGGGTTTGAGGGGTGCAGGTAACCCCACTCTATGGGGTCCCGGACAGCACCCCAGAAAATTTTGTTTTTTGGACCCTATATTAGGTTGGGTAAACCTACCTATGGTTTTGTGCATGATTTTCACACATGGTTTTAGACCCGATGGTTTTTGGTCCATGGTTTTGGATGCGATGGTTTTCGTTCCATGGTATTGGATGTTTTGGCATGTATAAATATGTATTGTAACATTGAAAGGAACATAATGAAAAATCAAGCTTGTAGTCCCAGTTTTGGGATCTAGGGGAAAATCTCTGTGTATATGTGTTTTATGTGTTATGCTCTTGCATTGTTTATTTTCTGTGTTTAAGAATTCGTATATAGGTAATTTCTGTACAGGGTTAAAACCTACATCTTGGACATGTAAATTGAGATGTTGTAAATTTAGGATTGAGATACATACATGGATTGAGATCCTGTTGTGACTGAACATATAGGACCTATTCCAACCAGGAGTGTTGTGATTAGGAATAACACATTGAGGTGTTGATTAAATATGGGTCTTGATTTGATTCCCTATATGAGCAGGTGGAAGACTTCCATTGTACTCAGTCCAAGTAGTGGTCAATCATATTGTGAGTAGTGTGGCTTTAGATGGAGCAATGAGGCTCTAACACAGAGGGAGTGATGAGGCTTCAAAAAAGAGGGAGCGATGAGGCTTCAATAAAGAGAGAGTGATGAGGCTTCAACGAAGAGGGAGAGATGAGGCTCCAACAAGAGGGAGTGATGAGGCTTTGACAGTGATTTGTTGTAGAATTGAAGTAGTGAGGCTTCAGCAGATGAGTAGGTTGCATACATTCTCACCAAGTCATTGAATTCTTCTAAGAGTAGCTTGGAGTGCAATAGAATTTATCCATCCACTAAGAATTATCCTTCCCCCATATTTATGACTAGCCATGGAATTGTTGAAGGGGAATGTGCAGCAAGGATCTCCCTCCCTGAGAGGGAACACTGTTGATCGATAAAACTGAACATAAGCATTACCCCGCTTTTATGACTAGCCATAGACGTGGTGAAGTGGGTTGTCTTTCCTCTCCTAGGTGTTAGGGTACTCGAATCCATGGACTTTGTTGAGTACATGCCCCAATATGCATCCTACACACAAGTCACCTTCGTTTCTTTATTAACCAAGGGCCACGGTGAGGTGGTTAAGCTTTTTGGGATTTCCTCCCATATCAGCCACATGGGAGAGAATACTTAGAGTGTAGATGATCTTTACCAAGGGTGGATGTTCCTACCATGGACTTGGTTGTGGTAAATTGATGTATTGGATGCAGGTGTTCTACCACTTGATCGATGAGGATCAAGTTGGGAGAGCATTAGTCAGTGGACATAGGGTTTGGATTATCTTTACTAAGGTCATTTATGAATTCCATGGACTTGGTTTTGGTAGATTGATCTCCCATATTTTCACTGTGGATCATTCTTATTCTTCTATGGATCGAGTCATAAATGGTCAGCTAAGATGAGGTCATGGAGCTTGGCCTTGAGACCCATAGGGTTTGGATGATATTTACCAAGGTCATTTATGACTACAATGGACTTGGTTTCGTAAATATATCTCCCCTACCATTGGTTGTGAATTATTATTCTTCTATGATATGAGATGAGATGAGCTTCTCTTATGTCAAGACATGTACATCCACGATGAGACACATGACGCAACTAGAAATTCCTCCCTAGCTGAGAGGGAATGTTAAAATTTGCGGCAGATTTGGGATGAATTTCCCCAAGAGAAATCCAATTACACCAAAACAAGCCCAACTAAGCCAACAAGAAACATCTTTCCCCAAGGGATAATTCTAAAAAATATTATTGTATGTGTTCTTAGCACTCCTCTCATTATTATTTAATGAGGTACAAATTTATTTGGGAATGCATCATCAAGGCATATATCAAATATATTTATATATTATTTGAACAAATTATAATAAAATTATTCAAGTAGACCTATATCTCTTCAAGTCATCTTGCCCCAAAGGTCATGACCTTTTGCATATGAAAACAACTAGAAATTGGCACCTTACCTACATCATTTGGCATGCAATTGGGGCTTCTTTTGTGGTTAATTTCGGGTACCTGTGGCATCTATCTATGCTACCTAATAGTGACCTATCTGTGACCTACTTTGGCATGTTCTATGACATACATCTGTGGCCTACTTTGGCATATTCTATGGCATACATTGATGGCCTACTTTGGCATCTTATATGACATACATTTGCGGCCTAATAGTGTCATATTTGCAGCCTACTTTGGCATCTTCTATGACATATATTTTTGGCATATATGTGGCCTACTTTAGCATCTTTTTCAGCATACATCTACAACCCTTTGTGTCTTATGCAACCTTCTTTTGAGGTACTATTGCGGCCTTTTTCTGAGGTACTCTTGTGGCCTATTATTTGTGACTGGTGCGGAATTTTCTTTCTGGCTTATGCGGCCTTCTTCTGAGGTATATATGTGGACCTTATGTGCAACCCCTCTGGCATTTCTTGGTGCAGACCTAATGGCCCTAACCCTCTATGACTAGGGTATTGTTTATTTGATCCCCAAGGCATGTTTTATGTGGTCATTAGGGGGTTTTTTATGCCTATTTGAGCAGCTCTATGTCAATGATTTATGTGCCCTTAATCCAATGATGTTTGAGTAGTGATATCTATGTCTTTGAAAATAATGAATGGCAGAGGTACTTATGATACTTGACAGTGAAATATGTCAATGATATATGTGATCTATGATAATTGTTCATTGTTTTATGCTAATCATAATCACTTATTCCAATTCTTCTTCAATTAGTAATCAATTATCAATCAAATTAGTCTTCCAATAAAAATAAGAAATTATGGATGGAATAGTAAATCCAATACACAATAGAAAATAGACAAGAGAAATAACAAAAGACACAATTATTGGTCGTTGGAACAGGGAAAAACCCCACAAGGGGGAAAACCCTTTCAAATTCTTCTTTTATTATATTGTCATCAAATGTTCAGAAGAGAGATACAATACTCCAATTCAACAACAATGAGTCAAATTCAAATATTTGACTACCCAAAAATTCAACCAACCAATATCTAAGAGATGAGCCCAAAATTCAAATCTAGTCAACAAGTCAAATTTGAAACTTTTGTCAAAGTCAACAGTAGAAAATGATGCCTTAACCATTCCATAACTCAACAATCAAGCTTCCTCCAAAATATCTTGGTCAGTATTCAAAATATTCAGCCTTCCTTTCTAGTCAAAGATCAGTCAAAACAATCCCAAAAATCTCAGGCAAAGGAGAGAGAAAGTCTGTGACCAAACTTCATTCAACATGCATACATCAACCCAAGTCAATCTTCCCATAAAATTTTGGTTCCTTCACCAAAGAATTTGGCCTCCAAAAATCAAAATTTTCGAAATGAAATCAAGTCAAAACATAAAGTCAAGGCAATTCAATGGCTAGTCAAAATTTCGCAAAAAAAAAAAAAATCAATGCAGAAATCAAATATGCCCTTCTTCCCTTCACACATGTGAGCTCGGACCTCAAAATTGAAAACTTGTATGAACCGATCAAGAGAAGAGAGAGAATATGTGTTGATGTGATGATGATCCAAAGTGATCTGACATGATGTGTATGTATATGCATCTTAGGAGGCTGAATTAACTTTCCCAAGTCGACTTGTACTTTTGTGCACATGTGGGTAGGAAAGATACTACTTACCATTAGGTAAGGAGCATAGCTATCATATTGTCCATTGATCTTCCCATCTTTAACCTCAAGATTCAAGTGGTAGAAAACTTGCATCCACTACCTTGGTGAAGATACACACTTACCATGAAAGGTAAGGATCAGACACACCCAAGTATCCTCACCCTTTGGCCAAATGGGTGGCAATCCGAACAAGACCATCTTATGGGTAGGATGCATACTGGGGTATACTCAGTAGGGGGAGATACACACTTATTGTGAGGTAAGGATCATAAACAATCCTACAATTACAATAGGGTATATACACACTTACCTGAGGTAAGGATTAGACACACCTGTTGTCCACAATTTCCCTCAACCCCAAGAGCTCTATGGCTCAATTCTTATCCCTAGGAGATTGTACGGGGGGGGAAGAGCATAGCTCAGTGTCCGTGATTAGTCGGGTCCCTTACCTAGGAGGGTCACATCCATTAGTCTTGGCTTAGGGGGTCCTAACCCAGGTTCAGAGTTAGTTGCACCAACCAACAAAACCCTACACTACTGGCCCTTCTGGAAACAACCCGCATAGCACAGGTTGCAGTCTCACCCGAAGCAGTATGGGAGGATGCAAGAACCAAGTTTCTACATCCAAAGACTAGTGTGATGTCTTCCAACACCTTAGATTTGTCTCCACATAGATCAACAGGCTCCTAGGGCTCGTCACTATAACTCTGTTAAAACAACCTTCAAACCTTCGCGAAGGTCCACGATCAATCCTTGCGGACCTTTAGTAGTCGATCTACCTACTTACGCGCATCAGAAAGCAATCCTAAATTTTTGTTCGCGCAGATCTACTTAAGTCGTCAGTAAACATAAGAGAAATCACCAGAGTCTTCGTAGAAGTGTTTAAACATTCATTGCGTACATTATTAAGACTGATTCAAGATAATCGTGTAGCATTCAATCAATATTTCATAAAACAAGTTATTTATCAGCAGCATATAACATAAACATATATGAACAGAAATACTCAAGGATTCTTCGGAAAATTGTCTTTATTGATCTCAATTCATGGATTACAGACTCAAACTGCCCTGCGCACATAGTTGTAGGGGTCCATGCACTTAGCTGCAGACTCTACCTAGGCCTCCGCGCACTCTGATGTGGAGCCTTTCTTTCCCTATATAAGCGCAGGAAGTAGAGCCTTCCTACCTTAGCTCCTGCCCAAGACTCTTCAATCAACCCAATCCTCTATAATCCCATCTAGTTACCTTTTCCTTTTGCTAAGACTCAACTATTTATAGACTTTTTTCATACAATTTCATGGTCCGCAGACCATGGGTGAATCTCAAAACCGACTTATAACTTTACTTAAAACAAGGGGCTAAGCCCTTTTGACTTTTATTCAACTACGTGCTCTGCATCCACAAATCGCAGAGACTTTACATATTTTACAAAATTTGTTACAAAAAAACTACTAATTAATTCCTTTCTACCCCTGGGGACCCCATACCAACAAGCTCCAAACACAAAGATCGTGACTCACCCTCGAGTCACTCAACTGGTTGTTCTAATTTCTAGCAGAGTTTTCTGAATTCTTTAGTCAGTGCTTGGAGCTCCGTTGTACTCTATTATGCTACTTGCTACACCTCCTAGACCAGTTTCTCTGTGATTGGTCCCTATGCTACCAACTGCGTAGTCCGATGTGTCTGTTGCATAGCCTTCAACTTCTCAATAATGGTTTGTGAGAATTGGCTGGCTTCCTCTATCCAAGGCTTAAGTCATGCGCTAAGCACAGACTTCTTCTTCTACAATTTTTGAATGTGCAGCAACATTGCCTTAACTTATTGTAAGCACGCGAAACATTGGACTGGCGCCAACGTCCGCGTTGTCATGCTGATTTCATCATACTGTTGTTTTTCTTCCCTAAGCTCTGTGCTTAATTGTTGTAGTGTAGGATCCTCCTACAATGTGTCCTAGAGGCCCAATGCCTGAGTGAGGAGGTTGCCGCACCTTTGAACAGTGACATCTAGTCGAGCCATGGATTCTTTAATCGTTGCATTCCTTTGTTCCCCAATCTCCAGCGATGTGGTCGGCTACAACTTTAACTGCAGCTCAGCTATCTACATCTTGACGTCGAAAGTCACCCTGTTGACCTTCTCCTTCGAAGCGCGCACTATAGCATCCAAATTTCTTACCTTGGCTGAAGCCTCTGCATCATCAGGTATACCCAACTTAGGTACAGATTTGCAGGCCTACTCAATTGTTGCGACCAGATTCTAACGTTGTGTGCGCAACTCCTCCTGCTCCTTCAGGGCCTGAGTCTTTTCTACGAAAATCTACTGATTGTTAACTTTGAACTCACTGGCGGCAGTGAGTGCACAATGTTCTTTGATCCTAAGCTCCTCCACGACCCCCTGATGTAGCGCATGCAGAGACTCAAGCGGCAGCGCAGCAAAGTTCAGCCCCATGTTTTTTACTGTGTGAAGCACCGAGTGTTGCTCCTCCATCTCCACATGGACTAGCCCTTTAGGCAGAGGAAAGATTCTGACGTCTAAGGCTAGTCTATCTCTGATACTACACTCCTTCCCTATGTCAGGTTGTCTTATGCATCGCTTGCCTTCCCTACATCTACTTGAATTATGCTTGCTTGGATCTGCAACTCGCGCAGATCCTTCTGGACACCCCCAAGCATTTGCATATATTGTTGCTTGAATTGTTGCAGCACCTCTGTCGTGGTGTCCCAAATTTTGTCTCCGATCTCGTTGAAATCACCCTCTATCAGCACCATGGGATCCACATGCGTCTTCTTGTCAGACTTTTGTTTCTTTCGCTGCCCACTCCACTGCTCATACGTGTGCTTCTTCAGTATGAAAGGAGTGGTTTGCTCTTCACCACCACCTCCTCCTTTCTCACACAATTCATTCTCATCAGTGTGGTGGGAAGCAAATTGTTCGTTGTGCTTTGCATCATTTTTCTCACGCTTTTCCTGGGCCTTAGCAGTGCACTTCTTTTCCAGGTGGGCCTTCTCTGCGGCTGTCGTAGAAACCTCCTTCTCCTTTTGTGCAGCCTACTGAGTAGCATCCTTCTACTTCTGCAAAGCTAAGCTCTATGTGCCTATGCTTGTGCCTACATCTAACTCTATAGGCATCCACCATTCCCATGGACACAACCCCACGACTTCCTAGATGTCTATATCTGTCACCATATAAGGCAACATGTGCCATTTCTTCTTAGGGTCTTTGCACGCTTTGATCGAAACCCTGTGAAAATTGGCTTTGAATTCTACATAAGCCGAGAGCTTCTCATACAAGGTGGGGGGGAAACTTGGCCACTGGCTAATCTCCATGTGCATGTCCATCTCCATGAAAACCCAAAAGATCTTTGTCTCCTTAACCCGTTCTAGATATTTTGATGCCCGTAATGAGGCAAACCACATTGCCTCGGGAAATTCCTCTTTCTGTGGAGGAAACTGGCTATCCTCTAGTAACCGGCAAGCAACCAAAATGATTAAAAATAGAATCCATGCATAGTTAAATGGCTTTCTCTCCTCTTGGGCCTCATGGATGTTCGTGAGGAACTCCTTACATAGGTACTTGGCCCAGTTGTACTGAATCCCCTTCGCGCATTGTGATAGGAGTGAAATGAATGGCACCGGAACTTCATCCGCGTGGAATTTTCACATTACCTTTCCTACTAGGATTTGGGCAGCCAACTACACTATCATTTCTTATATGGATGTGATAGAATACCCTTGCAACTTTTTTATCAACCCAAACTTCTTGGCAGGGTTCGTGCCTTTGTAAGGTAACTTCTTGATCTCATGGATCAACATGTCGGTGATAGGGATAGGCTCTCCAAGCCATAGGCACCCATCATGCACCACTACGAGGAGCTGGTGTAGACAGACCGTATTAATGTGGGTGTGGTGATAATGCGAAACCAATAGAAGATTGAGCAATTCTGACTGTTCAACACCGCGCACCCACTTCTTGGGCTCCAACGTTGTAACCCCCATGTCCTCAAAGTAGACTTTCTGCATGTACTTGTGAGTCGTGAAGTGAAGAAACTTTGTGTGGTCCACAAGGTCCCAATATTCCATTTTGAGCAATGGAATGTGTGTCAATCTAGGACCCTCAAATGCAACTTGCTCAGGAAGCAAAGGTGTTCACACTGAAAATTTTCCCGTATCAAGATCCTTCGTGACCTTAGCTTTTCCCTTGCGTGGAGGGATATACTTAGGCAACCTCCTCATCAGCTCCACCCCTTCAACACAAATATCCTCCATTCCCTAGAATTCTTCCTCCTCTAGGTCCACTACTCTTTCTGGCTGCTTATCCTTTTTCTGCTTTCCCTGTGTTTTGGTATGATTCCTCAGTGACGTGTGCATTGGCACCAACTTCTTCGATTTCTCCTTCGCGGGTGGTTTCTCTTCCTTTGTAGCAGGCTACTTTTCTTTAGCCATAGTCTGCTTTTTCCTAGGTGACCTTGATGTTGTGAGCACTACAGTCGTAGCCTATACACTAGACACTTTTCGTCCTGGCGCGTTGGACATAGCGGCTCCCGAACTCACTTCAGTGGGTTTAGTGGCAGTCATTCTCTCCATAAATAACTCTCGGGCTACAGGAGAACAGTTTGCTTGTGACAAGAATTCTTCCCAGAATGCTCAACTCATAGGCGACAGACAGCAAAATTTAGCAACAAGTCTTAGAGCGCAAAGTGTTCTCTGTTGGACCGGCATGCATAATTTATAGGGGTTTTTGAATTCAAATCCGACCGTTCCCCCCAAATTCTGATAATAAATGTTGTTTTGGTGGCAGATCTTCAAAGATTTTTGCCTTAATTTCCACCACCCTGCTCCTCTTAACCATTTTCTGGCTGTCAAGTCATGAACAGCAACTCCAATGGTCATTTTCCTGCTGCGCTACACGGTACCTTTCCCCATGGCGCAGCTTCACTTGTTGCATCTTCGCCACTCTTCGCGTAGCTTTCTCGCTGCTTTGTCCTTCAAACTAGGCAATGTAGTTTATAGTCTTGCGCTCCCTTGCAACTGCCTGGAGTAGTAAGACTATCCTGCTGCCATATAGTCATTGCGCAAGATCCCTTGTATAAAACTGCAACCTGCTCCCATTCACTCTTCCTGGGAAGGGTTCCCCCTTCAGCTTTGCAAGTTGAACTGTGCCTCCATGTGTAATTTCTTTGACAATATATGGCCCTAACCAATGCAGTGGAATTTACCTGGAAATTTAGTGAATTTACTATCATATAACATCACAATATTGTTTACCTTAAACGTCCGAAGATTGATATGGCGATCATGCCATGCTTTTTCGCATTCCTTCTATACTTTTTGATGGAATCCTACCAAAAATCGATCTTCTTAGAGCTCCATCAGTTCCATGATCCATTCCTCTAAGGCCTCGTGATCCACCATGTCCGTCAAAGCTGTTATGCATGGACTAGGCACAATTTATGCCATCGACATTACAGCTTCAACCCCATAGACCACTTTGAACAGTGTTTGTCCTCTCAGCTTCTTACAAGTAGTCTTATAAGCCCATAGCACTGCAGGTACGCATACATCCTAGTCATTTCGTTGTGCATTGCAGATCTTCATCAGTATGTTTTCCAAAATCTTGTTAAAGGCTTCAACAATTTCATTTACCTATGGGTGATATGGTGCACTCTTCTGATGGTAGACCTGGAATTCCTCCGTCAACGCGCTGATCGTTTCATTAAGAAAGTGCATACCCCTGTCACTCATCAACACTTTTGGGCATCCAAATTTTGTTAAGACATACTCAAACAAGAATTTTGTTGTCGTAGCCTCTATACAATCCTTAATCAGTTGTGCTTCCGCCCATATGGTTAGATATTCCATCGCAGTGAAAATATAGCACGCACCCATTTTATTTCCCGGGGGCTGAATTGGCCCAACAAAATCAATCACCCACTTCTCAAATTCCTGCAAGGACACCTGAGGATGTAGGGGTAACTCATCCCTTCATGATGGTTTGCCAGTTCTTTGACATGTATCGCATGCCTTGGAATCCTTATGCAATGTTGGCCACCATAGACCTGCGCAAAATCTTCTATGATGTTTCTTTGCCTACATAACGGCCTCCCGGAACTCCCCATGAGCTTCAGCGAGAATGTTGTCCCGCTCAAATTCCAGCACATATCTTCACAATATTTTGTCTGCACCCATCTTATACAAATGTCCCACGATAATTGAAAAATCAGCTGCGTGCACTACTAATTCCTTCTTCTGTTGACTTGTATATCCTTCCAGTGCCATCCCTGTAGTTAGGAAGTGAATAATGTCTGCAAAATGGTCATCCGCTATGCACACTGCAAAGAGCTATGCATTTGGCAAACCTTCCTCCAGATTACTAGGTTCCTCTCCTGTTTCAATCCGTGACAGATGGTCAGGTCCCGCATTTAACCTTCCTGGCTTCACAATGACTTCAAAGTCATACTCCTGAAATTATAGCAACCATCTGTAGATATTCCCCCCCAACACAGGAGAATGATCTATATACATCTTGAAATTCCCTTCTAATAGATAGTGTTGGGTCCCTATAATACTAGTGATTACCCCATTAATATTGTAGTTATACCCCTTATTTATATTGTTGTGCCCCTATTACCCCCATATTGTTATTTCTGTGCCCCATAGAATCCCTCTATTGTTATTTTTGTGGCTTTATATTATTATTGTTAGGTCGGCTGGATTATATTGTGACTCCTTAGACTCCTATATATAGAAAGGAGGTTTTGTCATTTGTATCATCCAGGAATTGTTCATTTATGTAATGTAAAGGAGGTTGCCCGCTCGAAGAGGCTGAATTCTAAGGCGTTGATCTATCTTTTCTATCTTTTCTTGAGCTGGTTTCATAACATTGGGTATCAGAGCTTTGGATTCTAGGGTTTCGCTGCTCCAAACAGGTCATCGTGGCATTTTCGCTATAAATTTTTTTCTGTGACATTTCAAAAGTTGCAAAAAAAAACCCATTTGAGAAGAAATCGCGTTGAACCTTGGGTCCGAATTTCAGAGCTTTTCGCGCGATATTTGCGGAGATATGATCTGAGGAATTTGGTCTTTTTGCAGACTCCTGAATTACATTCAAAACAGGTGACCTGGGGAAAATCGTCATAACTTTCTCTCTGGGAATCGGATTGAAATTTCGTAAGAAGGTACAGAAAGAGGACGGACTGTAGTTTCTTGTATATCTTTTTCAGAACCAAAGATCAAAAATTGTACACGTGGCACTTCATACAAGTTCGCTCTTCTGGAAAGGTCTATAATCAGGTCATCTTGGGAGATTGTGCATAACTCTTTCTTGGAGAATCCAATTTGGATCAGACTAGTGGCATTGGAAAGAGGACAGAGAGAGATACTACAAGTCACAAATTCAGAACTAGATGATTGGAAAGTACAGAGATACATCAGAGGAAATATCAAGCTCCTACAAAGTGAAAAAAGGTGTGTAGATTTTTTTAAATTTTTGCTTAAGCTTGGTTTGAAAATTTATTTTGAAGGAATTCAAAGGGCATAGTAGAGAATTATTATCGGTAACTGATGCCCCGAGGAAAGAAAATGCAAACACCTAGTAAGGAACCTGAAAGCTCTAGCATGACTCATGAAGAAGAGGAAGAAATGCTACATGATATATCAAAATTACAAGAACAAGTGCAACAAATGTCACGCTCACAAAAGTTAACAGAAGCTAAGATAAATGGCGTGGAAGCTAAGATGAATGGCATGAAATCTAAGATGGACAATTTGAAGATAGATTTGAACACAAATTTGAAGACAGGCATGGCAGATTTGAAGACAAATTTGACAAATTTTCTACAAGAAATACTTACTAATGGTGAAAAGGTAGTAAAGGAAACTCATGATGAGAACAAAAGAAATGTTAATCATGATTCCATAGACGCTAATGTTGGATCGAAGAATCACCATATTCCAAAAATCGATATGAGGAAGTTTGATGGCAAGGATCCCGCCACATGGATATTACAGATGGAGCAATTCTTCGATCTCAATAATGTGCAAAACGCACAAAAGGTACGTATGGCAACTGTATATTTGGAACCAAATCAGTTTGTATGGTATCAATGGCTTTGTTCTCGTAAACAATTTATCACTTGGGCAATTTTTACGGAAGAATTGATAGCACATTATGAGGATACAAAAAGCAACACTTTTTTTAGCCAATTGATAAGTCTCAAACAAAAGGGTTCAATAATGGAGCACATTGAGGAGTTCCAAAAATTGAACATAAGGGTAAAAGATATTCCAGAGGAGCATAGGATTGATGTGTTCATAGGGTCTTTAAAGGATAATATCCAACATGATGTTCGCCTTTGGGAACCTGATTCATTAGAGAAGGCATTCAGGTTAGCAAGAAAAATGGAAAGCAAAATTATGGCAACTAGGAAGCATACCATTCACAACTATAAAGACGGAAGTGTTGTTGCCCCTAGTCTTCCACAACCTATAAGGTTGACACCACAACAATTGGAAGAAAAAAGAGCAAAAGGGCTTTGTTACAATTGTGATAGCAAATACACAAAAGGTCATAAGTGTGCTGAGAAGAAATTATTCTACATAGATTGTGAAGAGGAAGAAGAAAAGGAGCAAGAAAGGTCAAAAGAAGAGGATATACTCCAGGAACAAAGCCTAGATGAAGAACAAATAAATCCGACCATATCTTGTAATGCATTGGCGGGAATTACCACTCCTCAAACCATCAAGATAGAAGGACAAATCAAGAAGAAAAAGGTAATAGTGTTGATTGATTCAGGAAGCACCCACAATTTTATTCATTGTAGGGTAGCAAAAGAATTGAATTGCTTCCTATATCCAGCACCAGAGTGTCAAGTGATGATTGCAAATGGAGGAACAATAAATTTCTCTGGAAAGTGCCATAATATCAAGCTATCCATGGGAGAATATGTATTGACTAGCCCAATGCTTTCCATTCCAATGGGAGGTGCTGATGTTGTACTAGGAGTCCAATGGCTACAATCCTTGGGTACAATAGCTTTTAATTTTCAAGAACTTTTCATCAAATTTTCTACGGAAGGAAAGGAAGTTGAATTAAGGGGTATTGCAGGGAAACCAGGAAAGATAATCAGCTCTAATGGCATGACAAAGCTTCTAAAAAAGGAGCAAAGAGGTGTAATTGCACAATTATGTTCGCTAGATGTTTCCACATTGGAATCATCTATTTCTCCAGATCTCCAAAAAGTCCTGGACAATCATTCCAAGGTATTTGAGACTCCCAAAGGTCTCCCACCTATGCGTGATCATGATCATGCTATTCATCTGATTCCAGGAAGTGTTCCTCCAAACATCAGGCCGTACAGATATCCCTATGTCCAAAAAAGTGAAATTGAACGTATGGTTGCAGAAATGCTAGAGGCTGGTATAATTCAACCGAGTCAAAGTTCTTTCTCAGCTCCAGTAGTATTGGTGCACAAGAAGGATGGATCATGGCGCATGTGTCCAGATTATAGGGAGCTCAACAAGCTCACTATTAAAGATAAGTTCCCCATTCCTGTCATTGATGAATTACTGGATGAATTGCATGGATCAATTTACTTCACCAAGTTGGATCTTCGTTCGGGATATCATCAAATCAGAATGAAGATTGAAGACATTCCGAAAACGGCATTTAGAACTCATGAGGGTCATTATGAATTTTTGGTCATGCCTTTTGGCCTTACCAATGCACCTTCAACATTTCAAGGTTTGATGAATTCAATTTTCAAACCATTCCTTAGAAAATTTGTGTTAGTATTTTTTGATGATATACTAATCTACAGCAAGTCTTGGAAGGATCATGTTGAACATGTTGACAGGGTGCTACAACTATTGGAGGAGAAACAATTATATGCAAAAAGATCCAAATGTTTCTTTGGAGTCCAGGAGGTGGAATATTTGGGTCATATTGTATCTCATGAAGGAGTTAAGGTAGACCCTAGCAAAATTAAAGCCATTAAGGAATGGAAAATCCCCACATCCATAAAGCATCTGCGAGGATTTCTTGGGTTGACAGGGTATTATCGCAAGTTTGTTAAGAATTATGGAGAATAGCAGCACCTCTAACAACATTATTGAAGAAAGATTCATTTTCATGGACTCCGGAAGCAACAAAGGCCTTTGAACATCTTAAAGAGGCAATGTGCCAAGCACCGGTCTTAGCTACACCGGACTTCACAAAAACCTTTATTGTGGAATGTGATGCTTCAGGAAATGGAATTGGTGCTGTTCTAATGCAAGATGAAAGACCCATTGCTTTTGAAAGTCGTCCAATCAAGGGAAAGTTTTTAAGCAAAGCTATTTATGAGAAGGAAATGTTGGCAATACTCCATGCACTTAAGAAATGGCGACCCTACCTAATGGGAAGACACTTCAAGGTAAAAACGGATCATGATAGCCTTAAATACTTTTTAGAACAAAGATTATCCTCTGAAGAGCAACAAAAGTGGGTCACAAAGATGTTGGGTTATGACTTTGAAATCATCTACAAAAAAGGGAAGCAAAATGTGGTGGCAGATGCACTCTCAAGAAAGGATGAGGATGTGGAAGCATTGTTGTGTGCCATTTCTATTATCCAACCAGATTGGATAAACGAAGCAAGGGAGGAATGGAAGAATGACGAAGAAGTGTGGGCACTTATTCGAAAGCTACAACAAGATTCCAGTACTTCTGATACATTTAGCTGGCAAAATGATTCGTTATGGTACAAAGATCGCTTATACCTCTGTAAGAATTCCCAGCTAAAACAAAAGATTCTTATGGAATTGCACACTTCTCCCTTAGGAGGGCACTCAGGATTTTTAAAAACTTACCACAGGGTTAAGAAGGAATTTTTTTGGGATGGCCTTAAATCAGATATTCAAAAGTTTGTGGCGGAATGTTTGGTTTGCCAACAAAATAAAGTTGAAACAATTAAGACACCGGGTCTATTACAACCTTTATCCATTCCAAGCCAACGTTGGGAGGAGGTTTCAATGGATTTTATCACAGGTTTACCCAAGTCTGAGGGAAAGAGTGTCATCATGGTGGTAGTTGACAGACTTACCAAGTATGCACACTTTTGTGCATTATCACATCCATTTAAAGCCAGTACAGTTTCTACTGCATTTATGGAAACAGTTCAAAAGCTACATGGAAACCCAAAGATTATTGTAAGTGACAGAGATCCCATTTTCACTGGAAATTTTTGGACAGAATTATTTTCTTGTCTTGGTACTCAGTTAGCTCATAGCTCATCTTATCATCCTCAATCTGATGGGCAAACTGAGATAGTAAACAAATGTTTGGAAGGATATCTTCGTTGCTTTGTATCTGATAAACAGACACAATGGGTCAAATGGTTGCCTCTGGCTGAATGGTGGTATAACACTTCCTTCCATACAGCAACAAAAATGACCCCATTTATGGCACTTTATGGGTATCAACCACCATCCATCACATCATATTTAAGAGAAAATTCTAAGGTTCAAGCAGTGGAACATCACATCGAACATCAACAACAAGTCCTCCAACTCTTAAAGGATAACCTCGTGTTGGCACAAAATAGAATGAAACAACAGGCAGATCAACATCGCAGTGAAAGAAGTTTTGATGTAGGTGATTGGGTATTCCTACGGCTACAACCATATAAGCAAATGTCCCTAAAGCAAGCTAAGAAGGATAATAAACGATCACCAAAGTATTATGGTCCGTACAAGGTGTTGCAAAAGATTGGTACTATGGCATACAAATTGGAGCTTCCTGCAGCTTCTCGATTGCACCCAGTTTTCCATGTTTCATGTTTAAAGAAGGTTATAGGCGACAAGCTCCCAATTCAAACAATATTTCCAGAACTTGACGAGAAGGAAAAATTATATTGGAACCGGAAGCAGTCACAGAAACAAGAACTCGACAGCTACGAAATCGATCAATTTCAGAGTATCTTATCAAGTGGAAGAACTTATCCGCTGAAGATTCCACATGGGAGGATGAGAATTTTATGCAGAAGTATCCAGAACTACTCAAGCGTTGAGGACAACACTTTTTTGAAGGAGAGGGGCATGTTGGGTCCCTATAATACTAGTGATTACCCCATTACTATTGTAGTTATACCCCTTATTTATATTGTTGTGCCCCTATTACCCCCATATTGTTATTTCTGTGCCCCATAGAATCCCTCTATTGTTATTTTTGTGGCTTTATATTATTATTGTTAGGTCGGCTGGATTATATTGTGACTCCTTAGACTCCTATATATAGAAAGGAGGTTTTGTCATTTGTATCATCCAGAATTGTTCATTTATGTAATGTAAAGGAGGTTGCCCCCTCGAAGAGGCTGAATTCTAAGGCGTTGATCTATCTTTTCTATCTTTTCTTGAGCTGGTTTCATAACAGATAGTGACTAAATTTTTGTAGTGCGTAGACCATGGCTAGCATAGTTTCTCTCGGCCTTCAATAACTTCCTACTTGCGAATCTGATAGGATGGTCCAGTTCTCCTTCATCAACCTGTGTTAATACTATACCCAGTGCATTGCAAGAAGCATCCACATGTACATGAAACTCCTTTTTCCAATTAGGGAATACGAAAATCAGCACAGTTACCATCTTTTCTTTCAACACATATAAGTTGTGCTGACATTCTTTGTCCCAAAAGAATGTCGTGTCCTTCTTTAGTAGTTTCTCCATGGGCACAGTAATTTGAGCATAAGCTTTGATAAATTTTCTATAGTATCATGTATGTCCCAGCATTGCGTGCAGCTGCTTGACGTTCCTAGGGGCCTCCAAGTTTAAAATTACCACAATCTTTGCAGGGTCCACCATCAATCCTTGCTTGCACACAACATGAGCCAGCAAGATTTTGAAAGGTACAGAGAATATGCATTTTTTCAAATTCAGCTCTATCTAGAATCTGCAACATGTATCCAGCGTCAGGTGCAGAATTGCTACATGGAACTTCACTAATCCAAACATCGTCGAGTCATCAAAGTATACTTCCAAAAACTTATGAATGAACTCCTTGAACATTGTTATGACTACGCGGGAAAATATCGCAATCGCATTCTTTAGTCCAAATGGCATCATAGTGTACTGAAAACAACCCCACTCTGTCATGAAGGTTGTCTTGCTTCTATCCTCTGGCGCTATCTTGATTTGATGATACCCCGAGAACCCGTCAGTAAAGGAATAGGCCTCCTGCGCTCCAACATTGTCTAACACTTTGTCTGTAAATGATGTTGGGAATGCATTGTGAACATAGGCATCGTCAAGCTTCCACAGATCTATGCATATCCTTATTTTTCCCTTTTACTTCTCTTGGACCACCATCAAGCTCACCCAATCAAATTCTTCAATAGGTTCTATGATGCTTGCCTCCAACATCTTATCCATCTCTTGGCGAACCTTTTCCTTATACTTAGGATTAAGGCAATAAGGCCTTTGTTTAATAGGCTTCGTGTCCAATTTCAATATGATATTCATGATGCCCAAATCATTGATGATTACCTTTAAATCAGAAAACTTAGTGGGAAAGATATCCTGGTATTCGTGAAGTAATTCAAAAACTTTATCTATTGTAGCATCGTCCCAATAATCTCCAATTTTTGTAAACTTTGGTTCTTCTTTAGTGCCAATGTTTACTTTCTTTGTCTTCAAAGGTGCGAAGATGTCTAGGTTTTCTATTTGTGGGCCTTCGACTTCGCGATATCCTTCTGCCTTCGGAATATTGATGTTCCTTGGGTCTGCATCTTCTTCTTTAGCAGTCACATTATAACATTCCAATGTGTGGCACAGTTGGGTGCTCCAGTCTGGTTGGGTCCATTCCATAGGTTCCTTCAGTGTTCTGAAGATAACCAATTTAGTTTCTTGTAGTGCTTCATCGATGCTTGCAAACCCATCCTCAAAACTGAAATTCAATAAGAACCCTTCCTTCAATACATCCCATTATGCAGTGCCATGGCAAAGCTTTGTTTCAAGATACCAGTTCATGGGGATTGTATCCAAGGTATGACAAAACATGTATACCCACTCTAGCTACGGTTATGTGCCCCATGCCTTAGTCCATTTTTCTAGGTGATCGCGCGGATCATCCTTTCCATTATACTTCTCAATTATTCTGGTGTTAACACGCCCAAACCATAGCTTCATCATTCTTTTGTAATCTTGCCATCCAGCAAAACTATCCTTATGTGTACCCCACCATCGTGCAGGTATAGCACGCAATGCCAACTCTAATGCTTGGAAGTGGTGTTCCTCCAAAAATTCCTCCAAAAACAAATCTATGTCAGTTAAACCATCATAATAAGGTAAATTTCTTACCTCTGACGAAACACAGTGTAGTGCCTTCGTCATCATATTGCATCGCAATGTAGAAACTTCATGTAAGAGGTTCTACCAATTCTCTAACTCCTCGTCTGAATCAGAGGTGCAGGAACTCTCCTGGTCCCATGCAATCTGCCCATCTACCGTCAGATTGATCTAGTCTTGATCTCATGTTGTTATCTTGTAAATTTGATCCAGTTCATCATCACTTTCTTCATAATCATGGACTGGTTCAGTATAGCGCGCCCCTTCTGCTGGATCCAGTGGCACTATAACTCGAAGCGACTTTCTTTCAAATGACATTGTCCTCTTCTTCAAATTAATGACCCCATTCATATCAATAGCCCAGTCAATTCCCAGGAGTGCGGGGTAGGGATTACTGTCATCGACAATTTCTATAACTTCAAAGTCTGCCATCACACTCGCACCTTCAATGTCAACTGTTACTCCATATAATCATCCCATGGGGATGATTTTCTACTGGTTTACCATTCTGAGTTGAATCGGAGACCACTGCAGTGCAGGTCTCCCCATCCTTTCCCATGTCTGTTTTGGTAAAACATTATTTTATGAAACCATCTCACAAAAAGATAGAAAGGATAGATAAACTCCTTCAAAATAAGCCTCTTCGAGGGGCAACCTCCTTTACATTACACAAATGAACAATTCTTGGATGATACAAATGAAAAAACCTCATTTCTATATATAGGAGTCTAAGGGGTCACAATATAACCAAATCCGACCTAACAATAATAATATAAGGGCACAAAAATAACAATAGTGGGCTTCTATGGGGCACAATAATAACAATATGGGGACAATAAGGGCACAACAATAACAATAAGGGAT
The DNA here is from genome assembly GCA_031772625.1 of Pinus tabuliformis. Lineage (NCBI taxonomy): Eukaryota > Viridiplantae > Streptophyta > Pinopsida > Pinales > Pinaceae > Pinus > Pinus tabuliformis. The sequence goes on from CM062816.1 coordinate 1,919,421,337, forward strand.
ACAATGACAATAGTAATGGGGGAATCACTAGTATTATAGGGACCTAACATTCCCCTCTCCTTCAAAAAAGTGTTGTGCTTGAGTAGTTCTCGATGCTTTTGTATAAAATTCTCATCCTCCCATGTGGAATATTCAACGGGTAAGTTCTTCCACTTGATGAGATACTCTGAAATTGATCGATTTCGTAGCTGTCGAGTTCTTGTTTCTTTAACTGCTTCAGGTTCCAATATGATTTTTCCTTCCTCATCAAGTTTTGGAAATATTGTTTGAACTAGGAGCTTGTCACCTATAACCTTCTTTAAGCATGAAACATGGAAAACTGGGTGCACTCGAGAAGCTGCAGGAAGCTCCAATTTGTATGCCATAGTACCTATCTTTTGCAACACCTTGTACGGACCATAATACTTTGGTGATAATTTATTATCCTTCTTAGCTTGCTTGAGGGACATTTTTTTACATGGTTGTAGTCGTAGGAATACCCAATCACCTACATCAAGACTTCTTTCACTGCGATGTTGATCAGCCTACTGTTTCATTCTATTCTACGCTAAGGTGAGGTTATCCTTTAAGAGTTGGAGAACTTGTTGTTGATGCTCGATGTGATCTTCCATTGCTTGAAACTTAGAATTTTCTCTTAAATTTGATGTGATGGATGGTGGATGATATCCATAAAATTCCATAGATGGGGTCATTTTTGTTGCAGTATGGAAGGAAGTCTTATACACCATTCAGCCAGAGGCAACCATTTGACCCATTGTGTCTATTTATCAGATACAAAGCAACGAAGATATCCTTCCAAACATTTGTTTACTATCTCAGTTTTCCCATCAGATTGAGGATGATAAGATGAGCTATGAGCTAATTGAGTACTAAGACAAGAAAATAATTTTGTCCAGAAATTTCCAATGAAAATGGGATCTCTGTCGCTTAAAATAATCTTTGGTTTTCCATGTATCTTTTGAATTATTTCCATACATGTAATAGAAATTATACTCACTTTAAATGGATGAGATAATGCACAAAAGTGTGCATACTTGTTAAGTCTGTCAACTACCACCATGATAACACTCTTTCCTTCAGAATTGGGTAAACATGTGATAAAATCCATTGAAACCTCCTCCCAATGTTGGCTTGGAATGGATAAAGGTTGTAATAGACCCGGGGTCTTAATTGTTTCAACTTTATTTTGTTGGAAAACCAAACATTCCGCCACAAACTTTTGAATATCCGATTTAAGGCCATCCCAAAAAAATTCCTTCTTAACTCTGTGGTAAGTTTTTAGAAATCCTGAGTGCCCTCCTAAGGAAGAGGTGTGCAATTCCCTAAGAATCTTTTGTTTTAGTTGGGAATTCTTACATAGGTATAATTAATCTTTGTACCATAACGAATCATTTTTCCAGCTAAACATATCAGATGTATTGGGATCTTGTTGTATCTTTTGAATGAGTGCCCATACTTCTTCATCATTCTTCCATTCATCCCTAGCTTCATTTATCCAATCTAGTTGGATAATAGAAATGGCGCAAAGAAATGCTTCCACATCCTCATCCTTTCCTGAGAGTGCATCTGCCACAACATTTTGCTTCCCTTTTTTGTAGATGATTTCAAAGTCATAACCCAACATCTTTGTGACCCATTTTTGTTGTTCTTCTGAAGGTAATATTTGTTCTAAAAATTATTTAAGACTATCATGATCTATTTTTACCTTGAAGTGTCTTCCCATTAGGTAGGGTCACCATTTCTTAAGTGCATGTAGTATTGCCAACATTTCCTTCTCATAAATAGCTTTGTGTACATACTTTCCTTTGATTAGCTGACTTTTTAAAGAAATGGGTCTTTCTTCTTGCATTAAAACAGGACCAGTTCCATTTACGGAGGCATCACATTCCACAAGAAAGGTTTTTGTGAAGTCTGGAGTAGCTAAGACCAGTGCTTGGCACATTGCCTCTTTAAGATATTCAAAGGCCTTTGTTGCTTCTAGAGTCCATGAAAATACATCTTTCTTTAATAATGTTGTTAGAGGTGCTGCTATTCTCCCATAATTCTTAACAAACTTGCGATAATACCCTATCAACCCGAGAAATCCTCGTAGATGCTTTACGGATGTGGGGATTTTCCATTCCTTAATGGTTTAAATTTTCTAGGGTATACCTTAACACCTGCATGAGATACAATATGAACCAGATATTCCACCTCTTATATTCCAAAGAAACATTTGGATATTGTCGAGCGATAAAAAGGTGTCTTTTTAACTCCTAATTACCTTCACATTAATTATCAACCCAAGGACGACTTTTTATTTCAAGAGTGTACTCAGTCTGAGGCGGATATTTACTCAAGAGTAATGTTTTGCAGTATAGTGCTTAAAATCCAAAAGTAAATGAATGCTTGAAAAAGAAATCTAACAATAACATAAACTCAAATGCTCTGAAATCCAACTATTCACTCAGCAAACATCAATTGAGGATACAGTAGCAATAACTCATTCCTCTAGAGATTGAGGCAATTGAAATCAAACTAGAACAAGACAATCAATCTGGGAACGAGGAAGCAATAACCAATGTTCACTACAGTTGACAGTCCTGCTTTAAAGCAATTAACAGGAAATAGAAATTGAACTAAAGTTGCCATTGAAAGTAAACTAGGAAAACTCTTTAAAAGCAAACTATTGCAATTAATCAACAGAAATGAACAACAAAGTAAATGGGCAGAAAACTGTAATTAAAGGAATATGAACAACAAACTCTAATTAATGGAAATGAACAACAGCAAAGCCAAATTAATAGCAATCTTTACTTTAAGAATAAATCGGACAGCACACGGAAATAGAACAGCATTGATTAATGATGGAATATGAGACAATGCTAGGAAGTCAAATATAAATACACAATAACTTAACACACGACACACCTTAATAGTAATCTGATCTTGGTAATCCGATTATCAGTCTTAGTTATAAATAATACGACTGTATTTTGGAATGGAACAGCAACGTTCATAGATTTAGCAATCGCAAGGAAATATAGTCTCTAAGATGAATTCAGCAATACCAACTAAAGAGTGTTACAACACGGATACACTATAATTGAACAACAATACATTCTGTAAGGACCAGCAATGTTTTATCAATGATTAAAAGAACAGTAATGTGTTACCAAGTCAAGATGAATCAATACGACATTCCTGTCATAGAGAACGATATTACTCAATTGAACATAAATCAGATATAAAAAAACTGTGATGTAAAATAATAGAACATACCAGATTACCAAATAAAGTTGATAATGAAAGCCACGCATAAACCAAAGAGATAATATATAGCAGCAGCACAATCCACCAGAGGCTGGGCCCTTAGCCGCCAGTGGATGCTGCTGGGTTACTTCAGGATCAAAGATGGAATGGCAACCAGATTTATATTAAAATATCAAAGCAGAGTTACAGTGGATTACAACAAGAAATTTCTCCATCTCTCAGCCATTATCCATTCTCTCTGCCATCCTCAATTCTGAATCTCTAATTCATACTCAATTCCATCATTCGAATCCATCCCCCTCTCTGATCTCTGTTTTCATTTAAATAGAGAGATCAGAGAGAAGTTACAACAGAGATAATTACAACATGATTTCTATTACAAAATTAGATTGTTTCCAACCAATTGATCAACAAGAAGATATATTTCCATCCATCTTTCAACAAGAGCAAGGCGAATTTGGCTTTGCAGCTGAGATTTGGAAAACGGCCACAAAGAAAATCTGAGAAAATCGTGCTCAAAGAACCCTACATTTCTCCCAATAGAAGCTGAACTTGGGCAAACCGTTCTTCGGTAAAGTTAATTTGGTCTGTTCTTGACAAAACCCATGTTCTAGATTTTCCAAATCCATCTTCATTTGCTCAGAATCTCAACCACAAAACTGTCACTTCTTATTCCAGTGCATTTCTGAGTTGGCACTTTTAATGATCAAATCTTAAATCTGGAAATTATCTTGGAGGCTAAAAATGGTGAATAATGTTATAACCAATTTATTAAAATTTTATTGATAAAATCATGCATAATCATCAATTTATTAGAAATAAAGGAGAATAAATAATATTTTTACATAAGAGCATAAATCATTGTAAAATAGAATTATATGATAAATTATGATAAATGATGTGATGAAGAATGGTAGAAATGGGTGGAATAAGCGTTCAAAAGTGACAATAATAATGGTATATTAACGACCCAACATACCCCCACACTCAATATGTTGCATGTCCTCATGCAACCCAAAGACAAAACCCATGTGTTAACCAAGCAATAAAAAAATTTGTTCATCCCAGCTCATGAAATGGATAGAACAAATGAATTCTTCCTTAATTAATGAATATTCACTTTTAGCACTCTTGATGAAGGCATAACAATTTTTTCATTGACGTTCAAGTTATGTGCATATGAAGTTGCAGCAAAATATGATATAAGTGACAGCAACCTTCATTAACCATTTTCCCAAAAACTACAAACCAGATTTTGTTGAAATGTTGCAAGTAAATTTGTAATATATGAATGCCTCTATGATCCAAAAATCAGATCGTTTTGATGCACGGATCATGAGATATAAACAAAATGGCTGTAGGTGAGAGTGCATGATTTTCGAAATTTTATGAACCAATTTAACTTGAAATGATCTAGGTTTGTGTATTTTAATGCTACATCTATGTTATCCAGAAATCACAAGAAGTGAGTTCATAGTTTTTTAAAAATATTATGGAAATCAATTTCTGCACTGAAATTGTATGCCTTAAATGAGAAAGAAAATAGAAAACATCTATCATGCATAGCAATTCCTCCCCCTCTCTGAAAAATTAGCATGTCCTCATGCAATGCTAGAAGACAAATAGAGGTGGTTGCTACCAGCTGTTGAATTCTATGCCTAGTGTAAAACAACATGGAATAAGGGAGGTGTTGAGAATTAATAAGAATATTAATGGATGATAAATAATATGAATGGCATGGTCATAATAAAGAAATGAATGAAAGCAACACTCCTCCAAACCGAAGATGATATGCCGCTGAAAAATGTGGGAAGTGGTAAAGATGTGGAATGAAGGATGATAAATAATGCTCAAAATGGATTTTCATTAAATTCGTAATAAATTAGAAAATTATACTATTTTACCTCAAGTTTTACCTCCAAAAAGAAAAATGTGGAATGACATATATGTACTGGAATTTGTTGAAGCTGATGTAGGTAGAGTTGGTGCTGAAAGTGATGCAAAAGGTGGAATCCAGGCAAACATATCATGTCTAAAGAATTGTTCATGTTCGCGAGCCTCTTCTGTTAAGTGCAATAGTGTGGTCATGCTACGAATAGAATTATGCCCATACTTGTTGTTTTCCTATAAACAAAGCACTATTTGGCATACAATGTTCTTGAATCCATAGTGTTAGTTTTGAATAGCAACAGATTAAGATGTATGCAAAAATTTCAATCAGAAAAACTTGTGTATATAGGCAATAGTAATATTTTGTCAAATCAACAAGTTATGGCAGAGTGCAGTAATCATATCACATGCTAGCCCATAATGCATACATTCCCCCCTCCAATTGGAAAATGGATTCCATGACCATACAGCATATGAAAGGTGTTGTGCTGAGAGCAAGGCAAGGGAATGAACAATATAACAGTAAATGAAACAGAGTACACATATCAATGATAGGACAGCGGGAGTTATGGTTATAATGAGAGCAGAGTGTGTAAAGATAGTTATGAATAAGAGATAGGATGCTTTGGATTGATGATAAGTTATGTGAAAAAGAAAAGAACAACAATATGCCAAAAAAATACTTTGCTGACGGTATTCTAGCTGAAAATGATGCGATTGATCTGAAAACAATTTCTCATGCGTAAAGGTTCAAAATAGGGAAAAATTAAGGAAATAACTTCTCTGATAAAAATAAAGAGTAAGAAAAGGGTATTATAGTGATAATTGACGATAAAATATAACTTCAATACCATAAGCAGAGTCGCTGCTGCCAGCAGGCGTCCATAGCCTCGGCAGGGTTGCTTTTTAACCCATATGAGCCAAGATCCTCAATTTATAAATGGAGAGTTACAGTAATGTTCCACAGAAGAGATCAGTGTACTGGCATGATAACCAGATAACCACACTGCCATTCACTGGGATGTAGCAAAAGTGATCAGGCCGGCTCGTGATGAGACCTCCTGTTCCAAGGATAATTTGGTTATCCAATGGATCATAACCCTGGTGTGGTGGCCATAATGGGAATGTCACTTTGTTACAGCCTTACGAACATGGTAGGCTGGCTCGTAATGAGACCCCCTATCCTCCATCTGCGAAAAAAAATTTGTTGTTATCACACATTTTTATGATAAAAAGAGGGAGGCTCAGTACTCCTTAAGAGCAGGGATGGCGGAAGAAGTTGAACATGTCAATAGAAAAAAAAATATACCCATAATCTCATTTATTATAGACAGAGAAGATTATAACCAGGAAGGATGGAACCAGCATGGTATTAAGATGATCAATCTGAATCATGTACAGCAGAAAATAATGCAGTAAAGTAATATATAAATAATTGTGTCCCTTTTGAAAAGATTCTATCATCAAGGAGCTGTCCTATTAAAGATCATAACGTGAATGATATTAACTCGCTTCAAAAGAATCCATAATTCTTGTCCTCATAAAAGTAGTGTACTTCATGCCATGAAGGGGAATCAATAAAATGTGGTTGAGATGAACTAGGAATAATCCCACAAGAGGAAGGAAGGGTTGCTCTCGAAAATACTCCCAAAGTGTTGTTTCTTTGAAGGAACAGCAAAAACACTCAAAAAGTGGTGTTTCTGTAGGAAACAGTGAAGGAAATGCACACCAAAAAGCAAAAATACACATTAAAAAGTGTGAAAACGCAAATGTCGTTCCTTTGGAAAAAGGAACAACAAAAACTAAAAATGTCGTTCCTTTAGAAAAGGAACAGCAAAAATGAAAAGTGTCGTTCCTTTGGAAAAGGAACATCGAAAATGCAAGTGTCGTTCCTTTGGAAAAGGAACAACAAAAATGAATAGTGTCATTCCTTTGGAAAAGGAACAGCAAAAATGCAAGTGTCGTTCCTTTGGAAAAAGAACAGCAAAATGAACCGTGAAAAAGGAACAGCAAAATGAACCGTGGAAAAGGAATGGCAAAATGAAAGTGAAAAAGGAACGGCTGACACAAAAGGTGCTGTTCTTTTGAAAAAGGAACAGCAAAACGAAAATGTTGTCCCTTTGGAAAAGGAACAGCAGAAACAACAAAAGTGCACACAAATGTTGTCCCTTCAGAAAATGAACAGCAAAATGCACAAGCATAAAATGCAAGCATGCAAAGAAGGAATTCGTTGTTCACTGTATTGATGCTGAGGATGGGTTATAGTTTGAATGAAGCAACACTTGAAACACAAAATATAAGAGAAATCAAGAAAGAAACAACATTTTATTTAAAAAATAGTATGTAAATAAATAAATTAAGTTACAACAGCTATGATATTATGTAAAAAAAATGATCTCTTTGAAAAATGTTTTGGCAGCAGTAACAAGACATGAATCTTCGAATGGAAATCAATTCTTCATTTCTTCTATTATGAATCCATTGGGTAATGAGTTGGATGAAATTCCTTTGTTTCATTTAAAATTTCTTTCAAGAATCACTCGTCCATAAATTGACATTCTTTTTCTCCTAGGACCTGCAAAAAACGAGTGTCTACCTGCAATAAAACATTAAATCATGGAGAAAGAGAGGTGCACGGCTCCCCTAATCCAAGAATTATGCAAAAAACTAACAAGTAGTTACTCTGTAGAACAAATCCACGGAGAAAATAACAAAGTAAAATTTATTTGTCACTTGCGGGAGAGCAGTGGCCAATCATGCTAACCTGCAGTGTTTTGATCACAACTTCTTTGTTTTTCATCCAAATTGAGTGATTCCAAAGCCAAATGAGAGCTAATTCAAAGGTTTATCTCCAGTAGCAACAGGTTTTAAAAATTCAATGATATGATATTTCAATTTTAGTTAGAACAACCTGCATAACAGAGTCATTTTCAATTACCCAGCTTAGACCAACAATTGATACTTCAAGCATAAATTTTTCGTTTGATGTTGGATTCAAATGATTCAAATTGAAAATGAAATTAGATTCATTTATTTATCTCCATTAGAAACAGGTTTTTAACACAAGAAAAATTGATAGGTCAAATACTATAAGGAACAGCCGGAAAGACATAGTTTTAAGGGTGCTAATTTACGATAGACAGACAGTATTTGGATCATAAATTCCCCATACGATATCAAAAATGAGTGATTCCAATTGCATTGTAAACTAGATTCACAGGGGAATCTACCATAAAAACAGGTTTTAAAAATTCATTCATTTAGGCCTCCAAAAACAGACTGTCCCAACTCTGTTCCTAAGCTGCCCACTAGACACCCTATCAATGTTTTGGTTCGAACTTTTTCGTTTCAAATCCAAATTGAGTGATTCAAATTGGGTTGGAAAGTAGACATCAAGGGCTACTTAGGATAGAAACAGGTTTTAAAAATAGTGCATTTTGGTTCCTTAAAACATGACTGTCCCGACTGTTTTTTCAGAAATTTCATCAAGTCCGCAAGCCAAAAAAATGTGATATTCAAGCATCTTTTCAAATTGGTAATAAAAGTGAATATGAGTGTTTTTAGAACTATTATTTTCATTATAATTCATCTATATACACAAATGAATTAAAAAATTATCACTGATGTTGATTTCCATAGCATGTTGCAACAAAAAACAACTAGCTTTACAAAAATAAAAATAAAAAAGATGTGTTTGTTTTATTTGTTTATTTATTTTATTTTCTCCACTATCCTACTCTTCTTTGAGAATCGAATATGTTTATGTATAATAGTATTTCTAGTGGAACCATTTTAGAAATAAGGCTTTACGTATGCACATACCCAAATTTGAAAAATGCATGTTGATAAAAATTAGGGTATGAGAAGCCAACTTCCCTTGAAAAGATGGTATCAAAAATTGTTGAAGTATGGAGTGATGATGCAAACACGTGATGGAGTGAAACCAATCTTCAATATATCCGTTACTTTCTTGATTTCCCATCATACCATGAAGTTCTTGAGCTTTTAAAATGGTTTGTTGGTGCAACCTAAAAGAAACCTCATTTTCTTCCATAGCTTCTACAATTTTTGAATTTGAAACATTCTGAATCTCATTGTAAGTTTTCTCTAATGGCACATGTGAGATAGAATGGGTGGGAAGGTTGGGTAAATTTGGCAGTTCAACACTGTAAGCATGTTGTACTGGTTTATTGTGGTGAGGGTGTGGAATTAGTTGAGCAGGAAATTCAAAAGTAAAAATGTTGGGCAGTTTCTTACCATAACAGAAGATGTTCTTCATGTGTTCCTTCGAAGCTCCTTCTTCCAATGTTCCTGTAAATTAGTTAGTGAAATGGGTGGTGCTTACATCACCACTTAAGTGAAATCAGGTGATTCGTTTTTCAAAATTTCTATTTTTTCCCTAGTCATTCACAGAAAAATTCAAACATCTATTTCTACTCTAAGTTCTTTAACAGTTCTGTTGAAAAGCGGGCGGGGGAGCAGGGCTTTTACATGCTCTGTATGTAGGTTCTTACCTTCCGTTTTTAATACCCAATTCTTTCCTAACAGACACTCATCGGATGCACACTACTCTTTTAAAAATGGCTACACTCTCCCCGGCAATGGCGCCAAAATGTCGAGCGATAAAAAGGTGTCTTTTTAACTCCTAATTACCTTCACATTAATTATCAACCCAGGGACGACTTTTTATTTCAAGAGTGTACTCAGTCTGAGGTGGCTATTTACTCAAGAGTAATGTTTTGCAGTATAGTGCTTAAAATCCAAAAGTAAATGAATGCTTGAAAAAGAAATCTAACAATAACATAAACTCAAATGCTTTGAAATCCAACTATTCACTCAGCAAACATCAATTGAGGATACAGTAGCAATAACTCATTCCTCTAGAGATTGATGCAATTGAAACCAAACTAGAACAAGACAATCAATCTGGGAACGAGGAAGCAATAACCAATGTTCTCTACAGTTGACAATCCTGCTTTAAAGCAATTAACAGGAAATAGAAATTGAACTAAAGTTGCCATTGAAAGTAAACTAGGAAAACTCTTTAAAAACAAACTATTGCAATTAATCAACAGAAATGAACAACAAAGTAAATGGGCAGCAAACTGTAATTAAAGGAATCTGAACAACAAACTCTAATTAATGGAAATGAACAACAGCAAAGCCAAATTAATAACAATCTTTACTTTAAGAATAAATCAGACAGCACACGGAAATAGAACAGCATTGATTAATGATGGAATATGAGACAATGTTGGGAAGTCAAATATAAATACACAATAACTTAACACACGACACACCTTAATAGTAATCTGATCTTGGTAATCCGATTATCAGTCTTAGTTATAAAGAATACGACTGTATTTTGGAATGGAACAGCAACGTTCATAGATTTAGCAATCGCAAGGAAATATAGTCTCTAAGTTGAATTCAGTAATACCAATTAAAGAGTGTTACAACACGGATACGCTGTAATTGAACAACAATACATTCTGTAAGGACCAGCAATATTTTATCAATGATTAAAAGAACAACAATGCGTTACCAAGTCAAGATGAAACAATACGGCATTCATGTCATAGAGAACGATATTACTCAATTGAACATAAATCAGATATAATATAACCGTGATGTAAGATAATAGAACATACCAGATTACCAAATAAATTTGATAATGAAAGCCACGCATAAACCAAAGAGATAATATACAGCAGCAGCACAATCCACCAGAGGCTGGGCCCTTAGCCGCCAGCGGATGCTGCTGGGTTACTTCAGGATCAAAGATGGAATGGAAACCAGATTTATATTAAAATATCAAAGCAGAGTTACAGTGGATTACAACAAGAAATCTCTCCATCTCTCAGCCATTATCCATTCTCTCTGCCATCCTCAATTCTGAATCTCTAATTCATCCTCAATTCCATCATTCGAATCCATCCCCTTCTCTGATCTCTGTTTTCATTTAAATAGAGAGAGATCAGAGAGAAGTTACAACAGAGATAATTACAACATGATTTCTATTACATAATTATATTGTTTCCAACCAATTGATCAAGAAGAAAATATATTTCCATCCATCTTTCAACAAGAGCAAGGCGAATTTGGCTTTGCAGCTAAGATTTGGAAAACGGCCACACAACGAATCTGAGAAAATCGTGCTCAAATAACCCTGTGTTTCTCTCAATACAAGCTGAATTTGGGCAAACCGTCTACATGAAAGTTAATTTGGTCCGTTCTGGACAAAACCCATGTTCTAGATTTTCCAGATTCATCTTCATTTGCTCATAATCTCAACCGCAAAACTGTCACTTCTTATTCCAACGCATTTCTGAGTTGGCACTTTTAATGATCAAATCTTCAATCTGGAAATTATCTTGGAGGCTAAAAAAGGTGAATAATGTTATAACCAATTTATTAAACTTTTATTGATAAAATCATGCATAATCATCAATTTATTAGAAATAAAGGAGAATAAATAATATTTTTACATAAGAGCATAAATCATTGTAAAATAGAATTATATGATAAATTATGATAAATGACATGATGAAGAATGGTAGAAATGGGTGGAATAAGCGTTCAAAAGTGACAATAATAATGGTATATTAGCGACCCAACAGATATTTTTGCATATAATTGTTTCTCCTCCGATATTTTGAGCACCCTCTTAACAAGTTGAACATGATCTTTCAAAGACTTGTTGTAGATTAGTATATCATCAAAAAATACTAACACAAATTTTCTAAGGGTTTAAAAATGGAAATCATCAGGCCTTGAAATGTAGAAAGTGCATTGGTAAGACCAAAAGGCATGACCAAAAATTCATAATGACTGTCATGAGTTCTAAATGTTGTTTCTGGAATGTCTTCAATCTTCAATCTGATTTGATGATATCCTGAATGAAGATCCAACTTGGTGAAGTAAATTGATCCATGCAATTCATTCAATATTCATCAATGATAGGAATGGGAAATTTATCTTTAATAGTGAGCTTGTTGAGCTCCCTATAATCTGGACACATGCACCATGATCCATCCTTCTTGTGAACCAATACTACTGGAGTAAAGAAAGAACTTTGACTAGGTTGAATTTTACCAGCCTCTAGCATTTCTGCAACCATACGTTCAATTTCACTCTTTTGGGCATAGGGATATCTATAAGGCCTGATGTTTAGAGGAACACTTCCTGGAATCAAATGAATAGCATGATCATGATCACGACTAGGTGGGAGGCCTTTGGGACTCTCAAATACCTTGGAATGATTGTCCAAGACTTTTTGGAGATCTGGAGAAATAGATTATTTCAATGCGGGAACCTCTAGTGAACATAATTGTGCAACTATGTCTCGTTGTTATTTCTTTAGAAGCTTTGTCATTCCATTAGAGCTGATGATCTTTCTCGATTTCCCTATGATAACCCTTAATTCAACTGCATTTCCTTCTAAATAAAATTTCATGAAAAGTTCTTTAAAATTAAAAGCTATTGTACCCAAGGATTGTAGCCATTGGACTCCTAATACAACATCAGCACCCCCCATTGGAATGGAAAGCATTGAGTTATTCAATACATATTCTCCCATGGATAACTTGATATTATGGCTCTTTCTTGAGCAATTTATGGTTCCTCCACTTGCAACCATCACTTGACACTCTGGTGTTGGATATAGGAAGAAATTCAATTCCTTGGCTATCTTACAATGAATAAAATTATGGGTATTGTCTGAATCAATCAACACTATTACCTTTTTCTTCTTGATATGCCCTTCTATCTTGATAGTTTGAGTGGTAATTCTAGCCCATGCATTACAAGATATGATCAGACTCATTTCTTCTTTCTCTAGGGTTTGTTCCTGGTGTATATCCTCTTCTTTTGACGTTTCTTGTTCCTTTTCTTCCTCCTCTTCACAATCTATGTAAAATAGTTTCTTCTCAGCACACTTATGACCTTTAGTGTATTTTCTATCACAATTGTAACAAAGCCCTTTTGCTCTTTTTTCTTCCAATTGTTGTGGTGTCAACCTTGTAGGTTGTGGATGGCTAGGGGAAACAACACTTCCATATTTATGATTGTGAGTGGTAGGCTTCCTTGTTGCCATAATTTTTCTTTCCATTTTTATTGCCAACATGAACGCCTTGTCCAATGAATCAGGTTCCCAAAGGCAAACCTCATGTTGGATGTTATTCTTTAAAGTCCCTATGAACACATCAATCCTGTGCTCCTCTAGAATATCTTAACCCTTATATTCAATTTTTGGAAGTCCTTAATGTACTCCATCATTGAACCCTTTTGTTTGATATTTATCAATTGGCTAAAAAAAGTGTTTATTTTTGTATCCCCATAATGTTTTATCATTTCATCCGTATAGATAGCCCAAGTTACAATTTGTTTACAAGATAAAATCCATCAATACCATACAAACTAATTTGGTTCCAAATATAAAGTTGCAATGCATACCATTTGTGTGTTTTGCACATTATGGAGATTGAAAAATTGTTTCATTTGTAGTATCCATGTTACAGGATCCTTGCCATCAAACTTCTTCATATCGATCTTTGGAACATGGTGGTTCTTCGATCCAACATTAGAGTCTATGAAATCATGATTAACATTTATTTTTTTCTCGTCATGAGTTTCCTTTACTACCCTTTTGCCATTAGTAAGAATTTCTTGTAGAAACTTTGTCAAATCTGTCTTCATATCTTCCATCTTAGCTTCCACGACTTTTTTTAAATCATCCGTATTATCTTCCACACCATCCATCTTAGCTTCCACACCATCCATCTTAGCTTCCACGTCATTCATCTTAGCTTCTACGCCTTTCTTTAAACCATCCATCTTAGATTCCACGCCTTTATTTAAACCATCCATCTTAGCTTCCATGCCATACATCTTAGCTTCTACATCTTTCTTTATACCATCCATCTTAGCTTCTGTTACTTTTTGTGCGAGTGAAATTTGTTGCACTTGGTCTCTTAATTTTGATATCATGTTGCATTTCTTCCTCTTCTTCATGAGTCAAGTTAGAGCTTTCAGGTTGCTTACTAGGTGTTTCCATTTTCTTTCTTTGGGGCATCAATTACTCATAATAGTGCTTCATTGTGCCCTTTGAATTCCTTCAAACTAATTTTTCAAACCAAACTTATGCAAAAATTTAAAAAAAACTACACACCTTTTTTCGCTTTGTAGGATCTCGATATTAGATCTGTTATATCTCTGTAATTTTGGATCTCCAAGATCTAAAATTGCTTCGTGAAGTAACCCTCTAAGTACTCTTTCTAACTGCACAAGTCTGATCAAGATTGGATTCTCCAATGAAGAGTTATGCCAAATATACCACGATGACCTGATTATAGACTAGTTCAGTAGAGTGAGATTGTACGAAGTTCCACGTGTCCTTGTTTTGACCTTAGGATCTAAAACTGCTACACAAAAAACTACAACCCATCCTCTTTCAGTAACTTCTTATGAAATTTCATTCTAATGCTAAAAAAAAAAAAAAAATTATGACGATTTTCCCTAGGTCACTTGTTTGAGATATAATTCAAGATCCTGAAAAAACCCTAACTTCCTTGGATCATATCTCCAAAAATATAGAGAGACAAGATCTAAAATTCAGACCCGAGGTTCAAAGAGATTTCAGCTCAAATGGGTTTTTTCTCGCTTCTGAAACATCGCAGAAAAAAAGTTATAGAGAAAATGCCACGGTGACATGTTTGGAGCAACAAAACCCTAGAATCCAAGCTCTGATACCAAATATTATGAAACCAGCTCACAAAAAGATAGAAAATATATATAAACACCTTCAAAATAAGCCTCTTTGATGGGGAAACCTCCTTTACATTACACAAATGAACAATTCTTGGATGATACAAATGACAAAACCTCATCTCTATATATAGGAGTCTAAGGGGTCACAATATAACCAAAGTTCACCTAACAATAATAATATAAGGGCACAAAAATAACAATAGTGGGCTTCTATGGGGCACAATAATAACAATATGGGGACAATGGGGGCACAACAATAACAATGAGGGATACAATGACAATAGTAATGGAGTAATCACTAGTATTATAAGGACCTAACACATTCACATCGGACCCCAGATTCAAGATTACCTAGTCCATTTCATAATCACCTATCTGCGTTGTTAGCCTCATCTCTCAACCTGTTTGTGCCTTATGCTTTCCAATATTTCTGACCACGTGTGTCCATCAAGGGCTTTCTCTTTACTAGTGCAATTATTTATTAATTCCTACAGGCCTTCCACGGCCTTGCTATCACGTAGTAGCTTCATGCAAGTTTCCAAAAACGTAGTGAGTACAGAAGGATCAACCTCTGCAGGTTCGCTGATTTCTTACATCTTTTCCTCGCTTCCTAAGGTGGAGGCCCAGTGAAGCTCTTCTTGCCTTCCATAAATATTTCGTTAGCGTGATCCAAATCAAAGTCATCTTCTTTCTCTCGTGCTTTGCGGACTCATCCTTCTTCTTCAGGTTGTTTACCTTTATCAGTGCCAGTCGTCATTCCACTTCTCAACACAATATTAACGCTTTGGTCTTCTTCGCAGATCTCAGTCCTCATCATTTGTAAATTTTGTGTCAGTTGCTGAGGTTATGTTTTCTTCTCTTGCATTTTAGCACCAAGCATTCTTCTATAGTATGGTCAAACTATCTGCAGTATTGACATGGTGGGTGTGTAGGATTTTGGCACTCTCACGCATAGCGCCCCGACTGTTCACAATTGTAGCAGATAATCTGATTGCGACCTCTACCATGTCCTCCTCCTCCTCGACCCTGATAACCTCCGCACGCTCCTCCCATGCTTTGATCTGGAGGCCGAGTTTCTACTTGCATATGGTACGTAGGGTTTCTTTCCATCATCATCTCATAGCCTCAACAATGGCGCTCATCATGGCCCATAGATTTGTAGAAATTACAAAACAACTGTTGGGGTGTCTGAATGAACTTCTAAAGTAAATGGCAATTATCCATCACATATTTCCTGGTAACTTGACAAATAACACACCATAGCACAGCCCCCATGCCCAAGCCTGCTGGGGCTTCTATTTTTAGGGGAATTTCCCCCCCTCCTGTAATATAATTCACGTACACGAGACAGTGATCCTTATCATGCCCATGGCCCTTGCACTTCAGACACCAAATTTCTATGTGCATTTCTGGTTTAGTCTCCTTGTCTTTCTTCAAACTCTGTAATTCTAGGTGTAAGCTTGCTAATTGTGTGTGGATCTGTTGTACTCCCAGGTTCATATCACGAATAGGTGATGCATTCAGCCTCATTGTGATCTCCAAGGCTTCTACCTGTGTATCTATCTTCTGTTATTCCAGAGAAATTCTCAAATGGGTTAGAAGTGATGAATAAACCAATCGCGATGGTGGCTATTCGATATCTGCATGTTATCATGTATGTTCCGGCATTTCAACCTCTGATCAAAGTCCCAAGGTGTCTCTTCCACCTTCATCATGAGCTCTTTGAATTCAATCACTAACTGTGAGTCAGGCTTAGGCTTACTAAATTCCTTGTTCAAAGTCATCTTAGTCTCTGCTAGCGTTGCAAGAGGATTATCAGTGCAATACTTAATGTACCAGGTTAGTGCGTGATCCTGCAAAGCGGTAACCAATTGTGCCTTCTTTATATTATCATCGGTGATCTTTTGTGTTGTCCATATAGAATTCGTAACAAACCATAACTACTCTAGATCTTCACTTCCAATGCCCTTGAAGATCAACATCTTCATTGTGTTCTCCATGTTGAATGGTGGTGGCGAAGGTGGAGGTGTGGGCGACGGTGTATGTAGTGGAGGTGGAGGTGGAGGCAGAGTGGATGGGTGATTTGATCTAGGAATCCCTTGAGTGATTAGCTGAATAGCACTTTGTGAAGTAGTATTTCTGCCCCTTTGTCGTCGCTTGAAGAAGGTCCAATCAATGAACTATACTCTCATCCTGATCCTTCACAATCTCTAAAGAATATTCCACTTTGCGTAGCTCTGAACATCAAGGTAATGGAATCACCTGTTTTTCTCATAATAGCATTTTAATCCAAGTATTCAATGATCTTAAATACCTACATCACGGTCCTTTGAAACATATTCGCTCTGCTTCGCTATAGTTGACTGAGGTATCAACTGCAAATTCTGTAACAAATCCTCCAATAATTCAATTGAGCCAATGATTGATAGCCAACACAATCTTATTATCAAAAGCTTCTAGTCGTCGCACTAATTATGGAGTCCACACTATAGGACTATTGAGCTTCCACCTTCCTTGATTGTCTGTCAATTTGGCTAACCACTCGTATAGTTCAATGGGGAAGGTGCAGAAGAAGATATCGTGTATCTTAGTGTACAGATACTTGTTCAACCACTCTTCCTTTGACAGGTGTGGATTCCTGTTTTCTTGCATCGCGAACTTGTGAATCTTGTGATCCAACCACTTTTCAATTTCTTCCTTGCTCGGATTTCAATGGTGTGACATCACACATCTCTTTCAAGCAGATCTCGGTCCTGATAATGGAACCATTTGTTGGCTTAGGGGGTCCTGACCCAGGTTCGAAGTTAGTTGCACCAACCAACAAAACCCTACACTACTGGCCCTTTCGGCAACAACCCACGTAGCGCAGGCTGCAGTCTCACCTGAAGCAGTATGGGGGGATGCAAGAACCAATTTTCTGCATCCAAAGACTAGTGTGATGTCTTCCAACACCTTAGATCTATCTTCACATATATCACAGAATCCTAGGGCTCATCACTGTAACTCTGTTAAAACGGCCTTCAGACCTTCACGAAGGTCCACGATCAGTCCTTGCAGACCTTTAGCAGTCGATCTACCTACTTATGTGCATCAGAAAGAAATCCTAAATTGGTGTTCGTGTAGATCTACTTAAGTCATCAGTAAACATAAGAGAAATCACTAGAGTCTTCATAGAAGTGTTTAAACATTCATTGCATACATTATTAAGACTGATTCAAGATAATTGTGTAGCATTCAATCAATATTTCATAAAACAAGTTATTTATCAGCAACATATAACATAAACATATATGGAATTACTTAAGGATTCTTCAGAAAATTGTCTTTATTGATCTCAATTCACGGATTACAGACTCAAAGTGCCCTGCGCACATAGCTGCAAGGGTCTGTGCACTTAGCTGCAGACTCTACCTAGGCCTCTACAAACTCAACTATGGAGCCTTTCTTGCCCTATCTAAGCATAGGAAGTAAAGCCTTCCTACCTTAGCTCTTACCCAAGACTCTTCAATCAACACGATCCTTTATCATTCCATCTAGTTACCTATTCCTTTCTCTGAGACCCAACTATTTATAGACTTTTTTCATACAATGCCATGGTCTGTGAACCATGGGTGAATCTCAAAACTGACTCGGAACTTTACTTAAAACAAGGGACTAAGCCCTTTTGACTTTTATTCAACTACACACTCTGCATCCACAAATCGTGGAGACTTCACATCTTTTACAACAAAATTTACAAAAAAACTACTAATTAATTCCTTTCTGCCCCTGGAGACCCCATCCCAACAATTAGTCCAATCTTCTCTTTGAATACCAAGAACTTCCCTTTCAGCAATGCCTTGGTAAGAAGATATGTTATCTACCCATCTGTCAAAATGTGATGGAGTCTCATAGCTCCTATTTTCACCATATCTCGAATGTAGTGATATATAATCTCAATACGCTTGAACTTGTAATGAAATATGGGATTCTCTTCCAATCAGATCCCAATCTTGTCGTCGCGGTATATCATTGTCATATCCAAAACCTGCTCAAACAACTCTCCCAAGATCTTCCTCAACCATACTGCCTCATAGCTATCCATGCTAGCATCAATATACTTTTCCTTGGTCATGCTAAGAGTAATGGACTTTTGTTTCCTTCTCATCCAAGATATCATGGAAGAACCCAAGCTAAAGCAACACCCTGATGTGCTATTCCTGTAGATAACATTTCCATCCCAGTCAGCATCAGTGTACCCATGAAGTTTCACATCTTTGGTACTATATCTCAAACCAAGATTAATTGACTCATGAAAATATCTCAGAACATACTTGGAAACAACCCATTGTGCATGAAGAGGCTCAGTCATGAATTGAATCAAAGTGTTAACTACAAAACATATGTCTGGGTGGTTGTTTACAAGGAACATCAATGCTCAAATCAACTATCAGTACTTAGAGGAATTTGTCAAGTCAGGTCCTGCAGCATCTCCACATAACTTCTTGAAGTTCATTTCCATCAGTGTGACCATGGACTTACATTCTACCATTCCAAATATTTCCAAAATTTTCAAAACATATGTTCCTTGAGAAAAGAAAATCTCGCTACATCTTTGCCACAACTCTAAGCTCAGGAAGTAGTTCATCTATCCAAGTTCCTTCATTTTAAACTCAGAGGCCAGCTCTCTCTTGCACTCGAGCATTATAGGCTCAATACTTGTCAAGAATAGATCATCAACAAATAAAACCAAAATCAAAATCATACATTGGACAACTTTGAATTAGAGGTTTAGGTCGGCATTACTTCTCATACAAGTCCATAAAGTGCCTTATTCAGTCTGCAAACATGAGTCTTATTGTCATACACTTCAAATCTCTATAGTTTCTTAACATATACTTCTTCTTGTAGTATGCCATGAAGAAACGTAGTCTTCACATCCATCTGGTAAAGTGTCCATCCCTCACTAACAGCAAGGGAAATAATAGATCTAATGGTGGTATAGTGGGAAACAAGTGAAAAGATTTCATCATAATCTTCTCCCTCTTTCTGGGAGAAACCTATAGCCAAAAACCTCACCTTATATTTCTCAATTCTCCCATCAGCTCCAGGTTTTATCATGTACAGCCATTTAGAAGTCACAACAAACTTCCCCTTGGGACTCAGAACAGCTTCCCATACGCCATTCTTCATAATAGATTTATATTCTTCAGCCATGGAATCTTTCCAAACCTGATTTTTCACAGCTTCTTCAAAGGCATGTGGTTCTTCCTGGATGGTGGAGCTCATAACCACAATGTATCCCTAGTATCGACATGGCTTCTTACTTTCCCTGAAGGTTCCTTCTATAGCAACATGTCTTTTAGCATCCTATAATGTATCACAAATCCAAAGTGGTCTCTTCCTAGCAAGGGGATCACATGTTGGATAATCCAAGGGGTCCATAGGCTTAATGGAATCATCATAAACATATTTCTCAGGCTCAGACATAGAAGGACCTTCTACTAGGTCCATGGCATCATCCTTCGTCTAAGTAGGTGGAGGAGGAGGAACACCCCTTGCTTTTCCAAGGGAAACATCTTCATCGAAAGTCACTGTTCGTTAAAGATTTCATAAAAGTGTATCAAAAATATTTCACTTAAGTTACTAGTGACAAGTGACCCTAACAATAGAAAATGGTTGCTTCTATGCTTCAGATCTACAATAAAACAAGATAAAACCCTGCAAGAAAATATTTGATACAAGTCCAAAACATATAGCAGTAGTAAAAAAATTACAGTAACCTAATATAAGGAATTTAAATGAATAATATTTTATTAAAAAACACTTGGTGAGGAAGATTTACAACATGGTTCTATAGATCCCCCTCTGTGGGATGGGTCCTTTTGATGTCCTTGTGCTTCAGCGATCTGTTTCTCTCTCTCAGTGTACAAAAAAACACAAAAGCAATTTTGAACTCAAGTGGGAGCTCAAATGTCATAAGATGATAATGGTGATGATGATAATGATCATGGTCAAGAATGAATGGAAAACCCTCTTATTTATAACAAATTATTGAGTTAAATTAGGAAATGGAAAATAATAAAATATTATTGACCAAATCAAAATATAACCGTTAGGAATACTTTATTATATTTTTTGGAGAGGGAAAAGATATTCAAAATGGTCAAATATATTTATTTATTGAAGTAATTAACAAATAAAATGATTTATTAATCACTTTGTGAGGATTAAGAAAAATGTGAATTTGAAATAATTATTAAATAATGGTTTAACAATTATTCCAAAAATAAGAATAAGGAATAATAAATAAATAGTGATTTATTTAATTATTCTAAGGTGATTTAGTCAAATGTGTTAAGAAATAATTATCAAATAATGATTTAATAGTTATTTCTAGAGAAAATTAAATACATAATGATTTATTCAATTATTCTCATGGGGTTTTTTAATTTTAAACAAAAACCTATGGTGAAAGTGATTTTACTATGGTAAAATTCATCCTACATGGTGTATTTCGATCCATCTAGTTATAAATTTCTAGGTGATCATTTTTTAGGTGATAATAGATTTACCCCCAACATACGAGCGTTGGGAGAAAATCGTATGACTGAAATACATTGTAGGTTACACTTCCACGAGACACCAAAGGGGAGTCAAAGAGAGAGAGAGAGAGAGATAGTTGAAGCAATGTTAGGAAGGATGGAAAAATGGAGGGGGCTATACCTACTAATCTAATATAAGTCTCCTTTTATTTTGGTGAATATGATCTCAAATGAGGTGGGGGATGCATACTCATACCCGCTGAGATAACTGAGTACAAATAATAATGGTATGCCCAGCAATGTGGGACTGAAATGCAAAGTACATGATACATGATACGTTGGCACCAATGGGCCATAATTTGATACAATAATACAATGAGTCCCATATACATAATGTGCCTGGAAAACAGAGACCAGGACTAAATACAATAACATCTAAGTACATGAGACACAATGCCCACCAATTTGACATGGTAAGGTGGGATCACAACCAATGAATCCCTAACGAATAGGAAACGGTTTTGAATATATAACGGGTCATCTGACTAAGGCATGCATGTTGTGGGCGCTGCAAGCAACGGGAACTCAGCCAGTCAAATCTATGGAACTGCATCTCACAAACACCCAAGAAATGTCGGTACAATCTGTTGGATCACTGGAACATCAAGTGTATGATTCTCGATCGTGTGATAACGAAATGGATTCGAGCACACGAGAAACAACCAAATCAAATGGAATTTTTTATTCCCTTTGCTTGATCTGAGGAACCAACCAATCATGAAAGTTTGAACCAAGGTACACTGCCCTCTAGACCAATCTTATGGAATAAATGTGATGAATAAATGTGATGAAGTCGATAGAAGAGGGCCTGCCAAAGGTGAGGCAATGAGGATTCCTCAACAAAGGCACGAGGTTCATAGTAATGTGAATGATTGAATGACACCAGGGATGATGATGGGAGGATACAAGATGATAGGTGGACTGATGACTTCCCTTGTTAGAGCATGATATACATGGTTGACTGGGTAGCGACTGACTCGATTCCAGAGAGGATGGTCAATTACTCAGATGGAGGGCTTTCAAAGATGGAGCAGTATAGTTGGAGGCCAAATATGAGAAAAATGGGATGAATGTGACACAAAAATGGATGATGTACTGTAACAGGACTCAGTGGGACTCAAAAAAGACTCCATGAATACAAGGGTGACTCGTATCTAATGCTTTGAACAAGGGTGACTTGACGATGCTACCACATGGGGGAGGCCCAAAGGGGACCATAAAAATATGAGTAAAAAATGGTTACTCATGATGAAAACTGACACATGAGTCAACCAGTAAAAAGGTAAAGTGGTACCAGAGTATAGGCGTCTCATATGAATAAATTTGATTTTAGTAGGCAGCAAAGTGAAACCTCGTGGAAAAAATGGTTTCCTAGTAAAATATCAAATTACAAAAAATAAAAAGAGACCTATTATAGAAATCAGTGAGAGATTTCCAACGATGCTAATGGTTTGTCAAAACGAGCTATGGTTTGGTCTCAATGGGCAACAAAAGAACTAGGGTTTTTCTTATAAAAGGGGTTCTTGCCCCCAAATCCAATTCATTTACATAGTGAGTTGTTGGATAATTTTGAGAGGAGGAGAAGGCCCTAAATCCTGCGGGGATCATAGTGAAAAAAATGAAATTCAGAATTTGGATTTGTGGCTTTCAGGAAGGTGGCCTTACTTGTCTAAAAATGGCCTTAATCCTTATCAAAAGGATGGTTCCTGGTGAAGAATCAAGGTAAGAAAAATGATGGAATGAACTACTAGAGGAGGTCTAGAATCATCTTTACCCACCAAGTCAAACATGGGGACCAGAAAGTAAGTGTGGTATCACATAAAGTAGAATGTTTGAAGATATGGTATCAAGAATCTACGATATGTGATTTGCAGATGGCTCATCAGAGAGACCGGTAGGACAAACTATCCAAGAAATGAAAGGATAATCGACCATACCTTGATCGTTGGGGTCTAAGCTGAGACTTATGAAAAATAAATGAGAAGGTGACCAGGGGTGCCTTCATGCCCCCAGGGATGAGATACTTCCCCTCAGCATATGTGGTGGATGGGACTTATCGAGTATGCAAAGGTGGGAATTGTGCCCCTAGCTGGATGAATTTGTGGAGCGCCATTGTGATCCAAGTGCTCAAATAAGGGATTCGAGCACTCAACCCAACTATCACGAGATCCTCTAGAGGATGATAAGGAAATGTAGGGGCATAGGTGCCCCCCAGTGTTTTATGGATGGATGTAGCATGCTATGGACATTTCGAATGCATTTAGAGTAGTGGACCCCAAAAACTATATGATGGACACATAATATGGTTATGCATATTTTTATGACGATTTTGGTTCGACATTTTTTTATGTTATGGATGTCTTCTTGTATATGCATGGGATAAATGTAAATATAGAATGTTATTTTCAATGGTATATACATAGTTATTTTGTGCTCTAGGAACCTAACTAAATGTAATAGATTCGAATTCTTGTGCCAAAATCTTAACTCGTAGATATTTTCTAAATAGGGTAGAGAACCAATTGTTGCCCAAGGCTAGTCCTATAGGGTGTTTTACTATGATTGGTCACTAGGGTTACCTTCATCCCATTGGGGTGGTTGATTCTTGAGCTTCTTGGTGATCATTCAAAGCACAGTATTCCATACCACAAGTTGGGTAGCCTCGAGGAGAACCCCCCGCACAATGAACTAGCCTAACCCCCTCTGAATCGGGTTTCTAACACACTCTGACTTTGGACCATGGGATGGTGAAGGATTTTAAGCTCCCTAATATGTCAACAACCTATGTCTCAATGTAAGTGATCGATGGGTGTTATTGGAAGCCTATCCCACCGATCCTACACCTAACTACACAAATTGTTTTGGCCCTAGTGCCCAAGTGGGCTTAATCTATGTGAGTTTAATTATTAAGGTGTAGTGTTTCAAGTCTTTGCTTGGTGGTGTTAACCAATCTCATATTTTCTTAGAGTGTGCATGTTTGTGAAAAATTTGTTCAAGGTATGAGTTAATTGAGCATGTTTTATGATGCCATGTGCTACTAAAAATAAAGTGTTGAAAAACTATAAATAATGCTGAAAATGGACAGTAAAATAAATAGTCAATCCAAGCACACAAACCCCCACCCAAATAGGCAAGAAAGCAGAAAAGAGAGAGGTGGAAAACAAGCTACTCAAAGACACACTTATGGCCAAAATATCTAAGGTCAAAGGGACTGAGATCTAGAGGCAACAATTTGTTGTAAATGATCCAGAAAGCCAACAAAGAACAGAGGGTAAATAGTTGGTAAAGGGCAAGCAAATGGCTGCAAAATGGAGGATACTCAAGGGGATCCTATGGAGGAAAGGCAACACTAGATTAAAAGTGGAATAAAGTGTTATAAATAAGTGTCTAAATGGAATGTTATAACCTGCCAAAAATACTAAAAAATAGTGGTTGGGACTACTGCAAACTAGACCCCTCACTTTAGAAACCCTTTTCCTAAAAGGTGGATATGTACTCTAAACCCTAGGGGGATTTTTTTCTTCCTCAAGAAGAGTTTTCTAAGCAGATCTAGGCCTAGTTGTGACATAAGAAATATAAGAAGCCCTCCCTAACACACAGGCAGTAGTCACGGGAAAATTTTGAAAAATTATGGAAAAAAATAATAATAATAATTGAAAATTTAGAACGCATGTATTGACCTATAAAGTGTGTCTGGATGCAGTTTAGGGGATGAGAAGTGCATTGGGACAAAAAAAAGAGCCTGAAAAGTGTGCTTTTCTCCCTCAACTCTCACTCGGCAGATCTCACCTAGATTGTGTTGTCTCCTGCTCGGCTGGTACCTGTGACCTGCGAAAAGATGTGGAACCACAACATAAACCAAAAATTTTCCATAAAACAAATGATATCTAAAAATAGAAATTGAGAGGCTAAAAATAGCTGGATAAATACTAAAGAGGGTTGAAATAGCAGTCACCAAGGTTCTAAATTATTACACCAGTGGAGTTGCCATTTTTTAGTGTAAATATTTTGGAAAAGTGTACCAAAAATACTTCACTTAAGTCATTGGTGACAAGTGATCCTAACAATAGAAAATGGTTGCTTCTATGCTTTAGATCTGCAATAATACATGATAAAATCCTACAATAAAATATCTAATACAAGTCTAAAACATATAGCAACAGTAAAGAAAAGTGTAATAACCCAATAGAAGGACTTTAAATGAATAATATTTTATTAAAAAACACCTGGTGAGGAAGATTTACAACATGGGTATATAGATCCCCCTCTGTGGGATGGGTCCTTTTGATGTCCTTGTGCTTCAGTGATCTGTTTCTCTCTCTCAATATGCAGAAAACCCAAAAGAAAGATGGAACTCAAGTGGGAGCTCAAATGTCATAAGATGATAATGGTGACGACGATAATGATCATGGTAAAAAATGAATCGAAAACCCTGTTATTTATAACAAAGTATTGAGATAAATTAGGAAATGGAAAATAATAAAATATTATTGACCAAATCAAAATCTAACTGTTAAGAATACTTTATTATATTTTTTGGAGAGGGAAAAGATATTCAAAATGGTCAAATATCTTTATTTAGAAAATGATTGAAGTAATTAACAAATAAAATGATTTATTAATCACTTTGTGAGGATTAAGAAAAGTGTGAATTTGAAATAATTATTAAATAATAGTTTAACAATTATTCCAAAAATAAGAATAAGGAATAATAAATAAATAATGATATTTTTTAATTATTCCAAGGTGAT
The DNA here is from genome assembly GCA_031772625.1 of Pinus tabuliformis. Classification (NCBI taxonomy): domain Eukaryota; kingdom Viridiplantae; phylum Streptophyta; class Pinopsida; order Pinales; family Pinaceae; genus Pinus; species Pinus tabuliformis. The sequence continues at coordinate 1,919,447,582 of CM062816.1, forward strand.
TTAGTCAAATGTGTTAAGAAATAATTATAAAATAATGATTTAATAGTTATTTATAGGGAAAATTAAATAAATAGTTATTTATTCAATTATTCTCATGGGTATTTTTTAATTTTAAACAGAAATAATTTAATAAAAATAGTTTACTAAATTATTTCCTATGGTGAAAGTGATTTTACTATGATAAAATTAATCCTACATGGTGTATTAATCCAGGAAGATCTTGTCAGTCCAATTTGTACAAGAAGTCCAATTCATATTCAGCTTCGCCAGTGTTTTCCAGTTAATCATGGTGGTGGTTTTCATGGTGGAAATGTGGTCCAGATTATTGCCATAATGTGACAATATTATTGTAATGGGTTTTTTATTATGGTGATGTAAAAAGGTTTAAATCCTAAGCTGAGGACATAACCTAAGTAATAAATCCTAGCACTAAACCTAAGTGGCTACATATAGCACCATGGTGACAAGATCTAATGAAAAACCTAAAGACCTAAACATATTGGACTATATATTAAAACCTATGAAAATACATACATAGTCCCTAACCACGGGTGCTAACCGCAGCGAGACCACGTCGAAGAAATGCGCATGTGAATGCAGTGGTAGTCGTCCGTCAAGTCACCATAGTTTGGAAACCACAACAGAACCGTCGACCATGTGAGCAGTCGGAACGCAGTTTGGAAGTTGCACAATTTTGAAGCCGACCATCGAAAGACCGCGACTGTCGGGTGTAGCCGCTGCCACATGTAGTTGGGTTACTGCGCCGTTAGTTGGAACCGCCGAATTGATCCACCAGTGGCCTCCAGGGGTTAGACCGGCCAGTCACATGCCAACAATTATGTTTTCCACACTGTCTGCAGACCATCAACGGGATTGTTTATCCTAAGTTTATAATTAGGTTCTTGTTATGTTTTTTCTATTTTTAATTGAACCACCATCTAACTTATCCTAAGGTGTCCTCTTGCCACAAGTGTAGGTTTTAACACCGTACATAAATTACCTGCATACGAATTCTAAAATACAGAAAATAAATAATGCGAGAGCATAACACATAAAACACATATACACAGAGATTTCCCCTGGATCCCAAAAACCGGGACTACCAGCTTCATTTTTCATTATATTCCTTTCAATGTTACAATACATATTTATACATGTCGAAGCATCCAATACCATGGACCGAAAAACCATCGCATCCAAAATCATGGACCGAAAAACCATCGCATCCAAAACCTTGTGTGAAAAACCATCACATCCAAAACCTTGTGCGAAAATCATGCACAAAACCATAGGTGGGTTCGCCCAACCTAACATAGGGTCCAAAACCAAAATTTTCCAGGGCGCTGCCCCGGACCCCATAAAGTGGGGTTATGGGTATGCCTCAAACCCCCTGTGACCCCCCCTTGCTACACAATCGGCGCAACGAAGGGGGGCTCTGCCCCCCCTCTAACCCCCTGGTTAACTACGTGGGCTAGTCGTGGAAAGAATATAACACAACCCAACATTCTCCCACTTGTTGTTTTCTTTCCATAGGGGGCCACAAGAAAGTTTATTCATTTTTCCAGCCCTGAAACTCCCGTTGTCTCTCTACACCAAGAGAACTTCTCAAAGGTCACATATTTTGTCAATGCATCTGCAGCATTCTTCAAAGTGTCCACCTTTACCATCAACACCTTTCTGTCTTCTATCATATCCCTCACAAAGTGATACTGAACATCAATGTTCTTTGTCTTTGAAAGATATGCGGGGTTCTTTGCCAAGAAAATTGCACTTTAGCTGTCACAATTTATCCTTATAGCTCCCTGTACTAACCCCATACTTGAATACAATCTCTGTAGCGAAACTGCTTCCTTGCTTGCATGAGTGGCTGCCATGTATTCTGCCTCTGTAGTTGATAATGCAACTACAGATTGTTTCTTACTCATCCAACTGACTGCACCTCCAAATAGGTTAAACACATACCCACTTGTAGATCTTCTCTGATCCAGATCTCTAGCCCAGTCTGCATCAACAAAGCCATGAATATCCAACATTTTGTCCAATCCTGATCTTCCTTGGTAGCACAAACCATAATTACTAGTGCCACGCAAATACCTGAAAACCCGCTTCAATGTTGTCCAGTGCTCCTTCCCTAGTTTTGACATAAACCTGCTCAATACTACCACTGCATGTGCAATGTTTGGTCTAGTACAGACCATTGCATACATTAGGCTACCGACTGCACTTGCATATGGAACATGGGACATGTCGTCTTCCTCATCTTGTGTCTTGGGACACTGTTTAGCAGATAGCCTCACACCTACAGGAATAGGAAACTTCACTGGTTTACTATCCTGCATATTAAACCTCTGCAGTATTGTCTCGACATACTTCCTCTAGTTTAACCAGAGCTTCATCTTTGCCCAATCTCTTTTAATTTCCATGCTCAAAATATAGTTTGCAGCACCAAGATGTTTCATGTCGAATTTGGAGGACAATTGGGTCTTCAAATCCTTGATAATATCTTTGTCATTTCCAACCAGTAGCATATCATCCACATACAAGACTCGATAAATAACACGGTCACCAATTAATTTAAAATACACACAATGATCTTCTTTGCTTCTAGTGAAGCCAAGTCCCCATATAAATGTATCAAATTTCTGATACCACATCCTTGGTGACTGTTTTAACCCATACAGAGACTTCTTTAACTTGCATACTAGTTCTTTATTACCCTTCACCATAAAACCTTCAGGTTGCTTCATGTAGATCTCCTCTTCCAGATCCCCATGAAGAAATGTTGTCTTCACATCCATCTGTTCTACCTCAAAATCAAAAGCAGCAACAACAGATAAAAGTAATCTAATAGAAGTTACCTTGGCAACAGGAGAAAAAATATCACCAAAATCAATTCCCGGCACCTGGGAATAACCTTTTGCTACCAACCTAGCTTTGTATTTCTCCCCTTTTCCTTCTGCAGTTGTCTTCTTTTTTAACACCCATTTGTTGCCAATGGGTTTCCTTCCCGCCGGAAACTCCACTAGATCCCAAGCCTCATTTTTGTGCAAAGATGCCATTTCATCAACCATGGCCTCTTTCCAGATTTTTCCATCCTCTGAATCCATTTCTTCCTTCACAGTTCTAGGATCATCATCAGTAACAGACAAAGCAAAATTTGAACAGAAAGCAGATGGACTATACCTTTATGGTTGCCTTCTTTCTCGAACTGATCTTCTCACACCCAGAGTTTGTGGCTCTTCATCTTCTGATTCCTCCTCTACTGTAGAGTTTGATTCTACCTCCTTTAGCTCAAACTCTATATTCTCAGGTTCCTTTAGTTGGACTTCATGTTTAATAACATATTTCACCTCTCTGAACACCACATCTCGGCTGTACACAACCTTCCTTGTTACTGGGCTCCAAAGCTTATAACCCTTTAAACCATCCTTATACCAAATAAAGATGCACTTTTCAGATTTACTATCCAACTTGGTTCTTTTCTCCTTTGGAACATGTACATATGCATCACATAAAAATACCCTCAGATGTGAAAGAGAGAGTTTATTACTAGTCCATGCCTCTTGTGGAGTCTTATCCTCCAACGTTGATGAAGGTGATCTATTGACCAGGTAACATGCTGTCTCCACTGCCTCTGCCTAGAATTCCTGTCCTAACTCGGCACCACTGAGCATGCTTCTTGCCCTTTCCATCAATGTCTTGTTCATTCTTTCTGCAACTCCATTTTGCTGAGGTGTATATGGAGTAGTCTTCTGTCGTGCTATACCACACTTCTTACAAAATTCTTCAAATTTCTTAATGCAAAACGCTCCACCGTTATCTGCCCTCGGCACCTTTATCTTCTTCTCTGTCGGGTTTTCCACCATAGCCTTAAATTCTTTAAACCTGTCAAAAACTTTATATTTCTTCTTAAGGAAATATATCCATGTATTCCTTGAGAAGTCATCTATAAATGATACATAGTACACAGACTTACCCAGTGATGCAACCTTCACGGGTCCAAAAACATCACTGTGAACAAGCTCTAATATCTGTTTCGCCCTCTTACTACCAGAGGGGAAACTCACCCAATTCTGCTTCCCATATACACAATTTTCACAGAAATCAAAATCCAGAGAGCTATTACTCATACCTTCTACCATACCTTTACCATGAAGTATTCGAAGGCCCTTCTCTCCAATATGTTCAAGCCTTTGATGCCACAGCATGGTCTTCTCTCCAAAGACCACTAGATTTTCTGCTCCACTTTTAGGAACCATAGAACTGTTGCACCCATCAACAACCGTGCTACCTTGCAGCTTGTACAGAGTTCCAATCCGAACCCCCCGCATCAATACCAGTGCTCCGCGAACCATCTTGCAGGTATCCTTCTCGAACATTGTTTTTACACCTGCATCATCCAGCTTGCTAACAGAAATCAGATTTCTGGCTAATTCAGGAATATGCAGAACACCCAAAAGTGTTCTAACCCTTCCACCTTGTAACTTCAACTTTACTTTTCCATGACCAATGATTCTAGCCTTCCTATCATCCCCCAAGAAGACATCACCACCATCATATTTCTCATACTTGCAGAACCACTCTCTATGGGAAGTGAAGTGAAAGGATGCACTTGAGTCAATCAAACATGCCTCATGATCTACATGTGTACTTGAAGAAGCCAAGTACACATCCCCACCTTCATCTGAGCTGGTTTTCACCTCTGCAGAAGAAGCATCATCAGACCCCTTTCCTTTATTAGGAGCTCTAGATTTACAGTCCCTTTTGTAGTGCCCTTCCTTTCTGCATTTCCAGCACACCACCTTTATAAGTTTTCCTGGAGATTTAGATCTCCCTTTAGATTTAGATCTCCCACTCGATGACTTATTTTTGTTTCTATTCTAGGACCGTCCTCATACAGACAATGCATCACCATTCTGGCTCTCCATATTTTTCCGTCTTATCTCCTCCGTCAGCAAGGCTGAGACTATTTCATCAAACTGCAAGGCAGTTGCATTGCTACCTATTGCAATAACCAGACTATCCCACGAATCTGGGAGAGAACACAACAAACTAATGCACTTATATTCATCTGAAATTTCAATATCAATAGATGCTAACTAACTTATGACAGTATTAAATGCGTTCAAATTCTCTGTCACCAAGTCTCCATCTTTCATCCTCAGGTTATACAGCTTTTTCGGCAAGAATAGTTTATTCACCAAAGACTTAGATTGGTACAAAGTCCCTAACTTGTCCCACAAAGCCTTCGTCATAGCTTCCCCTGATACATTCAGCAATACTGAATCTGAGACACACAATCATATTGTGCTCTTTGCCTTCTAATCCAACTTCTTCCATTCTTCATCGGACACTCCCATTGGTTTAGTACCTGGATCTACCGCAATCCACTGATCTTTATCCACCAACAGATCCTCCATCTTGAGTTTCCACAACTCAAAACTATGACCATTAAATTTCTCAATCTCTATCTTTCCACTGCTCGCCATCTTCTTTCACCACCAGAATCAATCTCATAGATCTCCCACTGAACAGGGTCTACCACCATCCCGAGCGAAACCCCTCAGCAACAAAGGTGTCCCCTTGAAGCCAAAACTGCTTTGATACCAAATGTTGGTTTTAACCCCATACAGAAATTACCTGCATATGAATTCTAAAACACAGAAAATAAGTAATGCGAGAGCATAACACATATACACAAAGATTTCCCTTGGATCCCAAAAACCGGGACTACCAGCTTCATTTTTCATTATATTCCTTTCAATGTTGCAATACATATTTATACATGCCGAAGCATCCAATACCATGGACCGAAAAACCATTGCGTCCAAAACCATGGACCGAAAAACCATCGCGTCCAAAACCTTGTGCGAAAATCATGCACAAAACCATAGGTGGGTCCGCCCAACCTAACATAGGGTCCAAAACCAAAATTTTCTGGGGCGTTGTCCCGAACCCCATAAAGTAGGGTTACAGGTATGCCTCAAACCCCCTGTGACCCCCCCCACTACACAATCAGCGCAACGAAGGGGAGCTTTGTCCCCCCTTTTAACCCCTGGTTAACTACGTGGGCTAGTCGTGGAAAGAATATAACACAACCCAACAACAAGACCGAGGCATTTCACACTTAATGAAGCACATTCATGCCTAATTTTGGCATCAGGGGCTCAAATGAACCAAAAACACTACAAATTTAACCTTTTGTTCATGGAGAAAGGCATTGGAGATATTTTGAGACTTGTATGCAGATGTTGAGCTAGAGAGGCAGTTGTCATTTTCAGTGTATCTTGGTCATTTGGAGGCATAATTGGGAACAGAGATAGGTGTTGGAAATCTAGGAGAGAGAGATTTCTGTTGACAGAGACCAGAAGTGCCTGCATGCACATTCAGTCTTGTGTTTTTGTTGTGTAAAAGACCTCTTTCGATCAATCCTAATAAAGCAGACGCCCATCTTGAAAGTGGACCCGGAGACGTAGTCCATCAGGGACAAACTCTGTAATCAATGTTTGTTGGGCGCAGGATCCCCCAAGGGAATTTTTGGGGCTTAGAGCCCGGATTTTGGTTAATTTTGTAATTCCAATGTAAATACTCCGCATTTTGTGGGCATGGAGTGTGTAGTTGTTAAAGATTCATAGGGTTGTTCGCCCTTGTTTTGATAATGTAATGTCATTTGTAGAAGATCTATCCATGGTCCATGAACCATGGGATTGTATAAATAGAGTGAGGCTCTAGGTAGCTAAGGCAGCTAATCAATAACAAAATGTCTAAGGAAGAATGATGTATGCGAGATAGTCCTGAAGTGTAAAGTCTAGGTTTGGGTCGTAGCATAGGAAGAGGCTCTGCAGCTGAGTGCGTGGACCCGTGCAGCTGAGTGTGTAGGGAGAGTCGAGACTGTAAACAGTGGAAGTATTAATAAAGAGAAGTTTCTATCAATTATGTGTCTTTATTTCCTGTTTTATGCATCTGTTATATTGGGTATGAATTTCACTTTTAATTCTTATATGATGCAAGAATGTGTATAATTGTATTGGCTAAGTAAACGCAAGATAGAATATATGTTTCGTGAATATAATCAAGACCTGTTAATAAGATAAGTAAGTTACTTGGCATAGTTTAGGAGATATCGCAGTTCGCTGCCTTAGCAATGTGAAAGGACTTCAGCCCTTGGTTAGGGCTGCATGAAAGTCGATTATAACAAATGTTGAAGATACTGAAGGGTAGAACAGTGCATGAAGTGACCTACATGAAGGTAGGTTTAGTTGGACTAAACCGACATCACATCCATCTCAAGGGTGTGGAAAATTGGTTCCATCATCCCCCCATACTGTGTCGAGCGAGACTTCAGTCTGCACTCCATGGGCTGATGCCGAAAGGGCCAGTAGTGTAGGGATTTGTTTGGCTAAATAAATCTGAACCTAGGTCAGGCCCCCATAATCCAACAAATGGTTTCATTTCCGGGACCGGAATCTGCATGAGAGATGTGTGATGTCGTATCACTGGAATCCAACAAAGAGAGAAATTGAAGGCTGGTTGGACAGAAGAATTCACGAGTTCACGATGCAGGAGAACAAAAACCTGCGGCTATCAAAAGAAGAGTGGCTAGACAACTACCTGCATACATAGATCCATGAAATATTTTTCATGCCCTTCCCTACTGAGCTATACGAGTGGATCATGAAGCGAGCAGATAGCCAAGGAAGGTAGAAACTTGACAGTCCTATTGTGTGGACCCCAGAGCTAGTGCGAAGATTGGAAGCATCGGAGGATAAGATCACACGCACCGACGATCATTGGCTCGATTGTATTATAGGAGGATTCGTTAATGAGTTCGCAGTTGACACCTCAGTCAGCTATAGCGAAGCAGAATGACACTTTCTCAAAGGACTGTGAGGTAAGTACATAAAGTCTTTAAATACTTGGATTAAAATGTTGTTTTGCGAAAAGCAGGTCATGTAGTTACCTTGATGTTCGGGGATACGCGAAGTAGAGAGGTTTACAGGAATGAAGGAAATAAGGGTCCATAAAATAACCCCTTTATTTCACCTCCACGAGGAAACGAGGAAGAGCTTGTGAAGGTCTCTCCATGAAGTGCTATTCATCTAATAAGACACAGAATTTCGTGAATACCACCTCCACCCACACCACCACTAACTTCACCTCCATCTTCACCCGTACCAATTCCACCACCACCACAATTCAATATGGCAAGCACAGTGAAGTTGCATGTGTTCAAAGGTTTGGGAAATGAGAATTTGAACCAATTATGGTTCATTGTAAGGATTATACGGGAAGCACAAGGTGTTACAGATGACCATATAAAGAAAGCGACACTGGTTAGCGCCATGCAAGATCCCGCGCTAACCTGGTATATTAAGTACTCCAACGATAACCCAAATATGAGAATCACGGATATCCAAACAGTGCTAAATAGAGAATTTAGCAGGCCTAAATCTGAAGCACAGTCAATCGTGGGATTTAAAGAGATCACCATGCTACCAGGTAAGACTCCTTGGGAGCTAGATCAGAGGTTGAAATGTATGATTCTGTTGTCTTGTTGGGGCCTGACCCAGGTTCAAAGTTAATTAGCCAAACAAATCCCTGTACTACTAGCCCTTTCGACAATAGTCCACGGAGCGCGAACTAAGGTCTCACCCAAAGTAGTATGGGAGAGAGCTAGAACCAAGTTTTCACACCTTTGAGATGTCTGAGAGGTTCAACTGGTCCTTTGTTTGTTCCTACACACAGGTGGCTTCGTGCACCTTCCATCCTTATACCTTTTCTTTGCGCAGCCCTAACTGAGGGTTGTTCCATGCTCTGCGCTATTACCCAAGATCTTACTTATCTTCCAGTGTTAATTAACTACCTTTGCCTACTTGAATGTCTTATAGTTAGAAATACAAAGCATTCATCAATACAAAGCATTCATACACAATTGCATAGTAAATAAACAATGTATTTTCAATATATATCCAATCATGTATTAAACAAGGAAAAGATACACAAAATTATAGCCAAACCTCTTATATTGATTCTTTCAGCGGTTACAGACTCGACTTGCCCTAGGCATTCAGCTGCAGGGGTCTGCACACTCAGTTGCGGACTACTAGGCCCTTGCACACTTAGCTGCAAAGCCTTCTCCTACTCTACAACCCACAGACACACTTTACACTTCAACTCAATCACTTAGACTTCTCATTCTTCTATTCTCTTCATTATTAGTTATCTTTTACACTTAGAGCCTCACTCTATTTATACAATCCCATGGTCCGTGGACCATGGTTAGGTCTATCCAGCCAACATTACATTACAAAACTAGGGTGGACAACCCTGTGACTTTATTATGGCTTCGTGCTCTGCGCCCGCAATTCGTGGAGATTTTACAAAAGACTTGCTCAAAACTTGGGCTTTAAGCCCCAAAACATGCCTTGGGGGGATACCATGCCCAATGGGCCCCCAACAAAAACATATTGACTCGCCCTCGAGTCACTTTGTCAGTGCGGAGATATTTGCACGGAGTCCCTCCAACTGTTCTCGAACTGTGGCATGATCAACAACACACTGAGTTGCTGCCTACTGGATCTGTTGCATATGTTGTTCCGAGACCTCTGTGTCGGGAGTGTTTCTCTGCATCAGTACGTGCATCCCCTGCATGTGTATGACCTTGCCTTCAATTTCTAGTGTAATGGTGAAGGCCTTGTCGATCTAAGGCTGAATGTGTGCCTTAAGGACTGCTTCCTTGTGTCGTGCCACGTCCACCTGCTCTTTCAGTGCTTTAGCTTGTTGCATCCATGCAAGCCTCTAAGTGAGGACCACCGTCTGCGCAGTTCCTCGGACGTTGTCATACTGTTGTTGGAGTTCTCACGCCTCTGTCTCTAAACGCTGGATGTTGGGGTCCTCCTGTAGATTTGTGAGGACCTCAAGTGATTCTTCCAACATACTGGTGCAGCCTTGCACTGCACCGCAAATCTCATCCAGTCCCGTTGTGATAGCACTAGTGCGTTGTTCTCTGATTTCCAAAGGGGTGGATGGTTGCGCCTTTAACAGTAGCTCAGTGATCTGAAGGTTCAGCTCCAACTAAACCTTTTTCATTTCCTCCCGCACCTCACACACCCCTGCTACTAGCCTGTGGATGAGCGACTCTACTATTATGTTCGCTGGGATGGCTAGCTCTGGGGCGCTTTGGTAGGCTTCATTGATTACCTGTACCAACTATTGGTTCTGCAACACAAATTCATCATGCTGCAAGCTCATATGTTCCATATTGATTTTCTTCTCACTGAGAACTTGCAAGGCGCGACTCTCCCTAGCTCGCAGCTCTGCAATTATCCCATCCACAAAACATATAAGGTCTCTCGCGGGAGTGCAGCCATATTGATACCGAGACCCTTCAGCGTGCTCACAGTAGGCATGTCGGCCTCATTTGTTTTCACGAGTGCCCCTTCCGGTAGCACTATGGTATTTTTCATCCATGCATGCAACATTTTTTCTGCTGGTGTTGTTCCAATTGCGAGGCTAGTCGAAAGGGTACCAACCTGAGGAGGGCGTGCCTGTAATTCCTACAACTACGCTCTAAGGACCCCCAACACAATCTGGTTCTCCTACATGAAATCTTGGAGAGCCTCAGAGGTGACATCACACACTGTCTCACCGATGTCGTGCAGATCACCCTCAGTTAGGGTGATCAGGTCAATAGAAAAATTCGATGCCTTCACCTTCTTACGCTACACTACCTGCTCTGTTGGGTGTTGGCGCTTCAACTGCATTGACGTGGTTTGTGTGTTCGCGCCTCCCTATTCTGTCTCTACTTCCTCTGCGTCCTGCCCTGCAAAGGTGACGATTGGCCCTTGCACGCCTTCGCGGCTGCCTCCAATGTTGTTGTTGCTGCTACTGCTTGTTCCTGCTCAATTGTTGTCTATGCAGCATCCTGCGCTACCCGCACTTCTGCTGCCGCTGCTTCCTTCCTTCTCTTTTCGGCCAACTGTGCGATGCGCAGCTTGGCCTCGTCTTTCTTTCTTTGTGCCGCCGACTTCTCAATCTCCGTGACGTCTAGGACACGCCACTCTGGCGGCCATGCCTCCAGTACGTTAAAAATGACATCGTCTGTAGCTACGAAGGGTGGCTTTATCCACTATTTGGTCGGATCCTTGCGCGCCCTAATATAAATGTTGTGGATATCTGCTTTGAATTCCGCAAAACTCTGCAGGCTATTGTAGATAGTGGGCGACAACCACGGCTGGTGGTTGATCTCGATTCTGAGGTTCATTTCCATGAACACCTAGAATATTTTACTGTCGCGGATCCTCTGGGCATCCTTTGTGGCCCAGAGTGAAGCATACTTCTCGGCCTTTGGCAGGTCTCTGTCGATTATGGGGAATTGACTATCCTCTAGTAATTCCCCTGCCACGAGCACTATGGATAGCAAAAGCTATGCATAGTGGAACGTTTTGCCCTATTCCTGAGCTTCGCAGAAATTCTCTAAAAACTCCTTGCAGAGGAACTCGGACCAGTTAAACTGGACCCCCTCTGCACAATGCTTAGCCAGTGCTACCACCGGCGCAGGTACTTCGTCTACATGGCACTTGCACATAACCTTTCCTTCCAGGATTTGGGTTGCCATGCGTACTACTTTGTCCTTGATGCTGGAGATGGCATAGCCCCTCTTCTTCTTTTCTAGCTTGTACTTTTTCTTCATGGCCTCTGTGATGGCCAAGTCACTGCTCTTCCCCTCCGAGATGTTCACACGGTCCTCTCCTTTGCAAGGAAGTCGGGAGATACGGTGAATCAAGTCTGTCGTGATGGGGATGGGATCCTCTAGCCACAAACACCCACCATGCACCAGGCAGAGCAGCTTCCTGATGATGAAAATGGTTATGTGCAGTGGAAATGTGGCACCCAGAGCAGGTTTAGTAGCCCAACCTTTTCCACTCTGCGCAACCACTTTCATGGCTCTAGTTCTGTAACCCCCACTACAGTGTTCTGCTTGGGCTTCATGAGGTGCCTGGTCTCAAGGTGAGGGAACTTCTCGTGGTCAACGAGGTCCCAATCTTCAAATTTTAGGCTCGGCACCCATCCCAGGTGTGTGCCCTCAAACATAATGTTGTCTGGGAGGAGTGGGGTCTGGAGTGAGCTCTTGGTCTCGTCTAGGTCCTTGGGTACTTTAGCCTTTCCTTTTCACGGGGGGACATAGGCAGGCAACTTTGTTGGGGGGTGCGTAGGCTGAGTTTCCTCCTCCATGCCTTCATCCTCATCTTCGGTGATGATTAGGTCCTCCAGGTCTTCTTCTTCTTCATCAGTCTCTATGGTGACGGCTTTCCCCTTCTCCTCCATTGACAGCTTGGTGCGCAGCGGGTTCCACGGGGACACATGTACAAGAACCATCGCTTGTTTTTCCTTCTTGGGTCTTGGCGTGTGTGGTGATTTCAGGATTTCTGCCACAATCCCGGCACCTTCCGGAGCATCCCCCACAGTCAGGGCCTGCGCAGCCTCCTCGATGGTCATTTGGGTTATCTCCATAACATCCTCAGCTAATGCCATCGTATATGTCCAGAAATCTCGCACTCGCGAACTCAGGGGCTCAATCAACTCTCGCACACAACAATCAGGGATCTTCTCAATTCGCAAATGACCAAGTGTTGTTTACTAGGCAGCCCTTTGTATTTTATAACGCTTTTTGAATTTGAATTCGACAGTTCCCCCCAAATCTGGTTCATTAATTCTCCCTTGGCGGCAGATTTTCCAAAATCTTGCCCATAAATCATGTCTTAAATTCCTGTTTCCCGCCCCATTTGGTCTCAAGTCGAGCATCCCATCATGAATAGTGACTTCAACAGTCACTTTCTGGTCAACCTGCACAGCAGCATAGCCCCCTGTGTGTAGTTGTGGATCTTGTGACTCTTTGTTTCTGCGCGCAGCTCCAACATTGTACAGCTCCCGAGCAGAATAGTTTATAGTCCCGTGCTCCCTTTCAACTACCTGGAGCACTAAGACTGTTCTTCCTTCAGCTAGTCAAGTGGTTGCACCACCCGTGGAAAGTTTCATCCTATCATCCATCATGTTTCCTGGAGAGTACACACCTTTTATTATTACGGTTGGCATCGCACACTTTACCTTCTACAATGCACGACCCTGGTCAATTCGATTAGTAACGTGCGGTCCAAGCCAAGGCATCAGACTGATCAAGTCGCAGAGATAGGTCTTAAAATTGTCATCGTGATTGTACGTATCTTGCTTTATCACCTTAGTCTTTTTGACGAGAAAATCTTCCTTTATCTCATCCTCCAGCTTCTTAACTTCCGCGTCCACCAAAGCGCTTTTCTTTCTTCATCATACCCTTCCTTCTTCCAGTTCTTGGAGTCTAAAATTTCCCTGTTGGATTTCTGCTTCCAAGGTTCCACGAACTGTCATGTCTATCGGTGCTATCATCCGCAGTCTAAGTTCCCCAAGTACTATAGGGCTTACTGTGGTTGCTTCATACTCCCTTGGTGGTTCCCGCGCGGTCAGGTTTTTGCACACGGTCCAATAAGCCTAGAGAACTGTTGGTACACACAGGTCCCAGTCAGTCTGCTTCACATTGTGGACCTTATTCAGCGCTTCTCGTACTTTTTTAATAACTTCTGCATGGATATTCCTCTGTGCACTTGGCCTTTCCATACTTTGTGATTGATCTGAATTGGATCCATGAAAAATAATCAAAGTGCCATGACTGTATCAAATCAGGATAGACTTCGAATTTGTGAATAAAGAGCAATCAAGAAGACCTCTGGACAGTGGCAGTTTGCAGCCAGCAAGGAACGATGAGGACCTCGGTCAAAGTGCGTTGACCGAGGCCCATGGAGACCACACAGGAGGCAAAACTAGTAGTTGGGAAGCCTGGATCGGGAAACGGAGGCCATTTCTGATGTGCGATTGCTGGGAAAAACCCCTCGAGAAGGGAAGGCCCCGAGCGCTCAATCGCATGGGAAGCCGGGAAACCATGGGGAAGGCGCTAAGGCGAAAGGTGGGACCCGCGCTCCAAAACTGGCGGTATATCGGGGGCATCCTTGGGCGGTAATCAAATTTGGCTAAAAGCGAGCGATTCCATTGAGTGCACGACGCATGTCCAGTGGATGAGAGAGAAAACTTCCTCTCATCGTGTGCTAACGGTTGAGCAAGTCAACTGCGTGAAATGAGCGAATGTCGTAGGATCTTAGGGCTCTAGATATAATGGTGGAGATTGCGCCCAATGGAGGAACCAGATTTGACAAGGGATTAAGCCGCGACACATAAGATTTTAATGTTCGATTTGACCGTTGAGTCGGCAGATGAGTCATTCCAAAGTGTAACCGAAAAACCGAACCATTAAGGAACAGCTAGCGCAGTTCGAGAGAGGACAAGTGGCCACCTCCCTGTGAGACGTTGGTGATGACGCAAAGGCAAGGAACTCCAAATAAACAGAAGTAGGCTAACCGAAGGGGCAGAAGAGGAAGCGAGCAGTCATGATACAAATTGGCTTTAAGCCATGAACAAACAGAGAACAGAACAAGGAAGAAGAGAGGAAAAAAAGGAAGACAGTAAAGCAAGAAGCAGAAGACAGAGAGCCGAGCTGACCATAGGCAGCATCGAGCAGACAAAAAGCTTGAGAGGTTCAAGAAATCCCTGAGAGGATCTATCGAGAATTGAGCACCACATTGGGTTCCTCCCTTTAAAGACCCAAGAGGTCAATACCTAGTAAGGAGAAGAGTCTGTGAACTCTAGTGGCTTGGGGAATCCAAGAACCACCCTACCAACATCATCTGTTTCAGGAGACTCAAATTGAGCTCCTCATTGTAAATCTCTGCTTTAAAGACACAATAAAAGAAGGCCACCACTGAAAGCTAGACCAAAGAAATAGCCCTGGAGAATAGGGTGAACTCCTTATTAATTGTTGTGTTCTTGCATTTGCTTACTGTGTTTTCCTTAATGTTTTCCATTTTCCAGTGTCTGTGTATTTTGCAATCTGATCGATCCGTTGCCTAAAATAACATAGACACACACCAACACATGAGTCTGTAATACCTTCATTCATTATTTAATTAGCTGAGATCACTCAGGAGTGATTTTCAGATCAAGTAGTATCAGACCTCTAGGCTGTAAGGTTAGACAAGCTTGTGTTGGTTTAGCTGTTGAATGCTAACTAGATCAAAGCTCAAATTAGGAGAAGGAGAGTTGGTCGAAACTAATCCTGAAATTGGGAGAGTCTATTCTCAGAAGACAATGTCAGAAGAAGGTTCTGTAGGGCCAAACCCTCAATTCATAGATAGTTTCCTAGCCATAAGGTCCATGGTAGAAGAAATGTATAAGGACTTTAGAAAACACAAGGATGAAGATGCATCAGGCTCCAAACAAGACAAAGGAGAAGATGAGTCCTTCCTCCATGACCACTCAAAAGGAAAAGGGAAAGAGGAACACTTTCTCACACCTCCTAATAGCCCTGAACATAAAAAGAAAGCATCTTTGATCAAACTAGATGTGAAATTTTATTTGCCTATATATGATGGAGAGTTGAATGCAGAAAAGTTGGACAATTGGATTAGACAAATTGAATTTTATTGTAGAGTGCAGAGTATTGAATCAGACAAGAGCAAGATTCAGTTGGCAAGCCTACACCTTGGAGGCACTGCCTTGGTTTGGTGGGAAGGCAGGACCCAAGCTGACCTAAAGAGACATGGTAAGACTATCTCCGTCTAGAGTGAATTTGTTTCTAAAATCAAAAAGTAGTTCTATCCATTGGCATACATGGAGCAAGCCATGATGAGTTGGAAAACTCTTCGACAGTTGAAAGGGTAAAGTGTGCAAGGGTATACTCAAGAATTTAGAAAGAGAGCATTAATTCTAGGAATCTCATTAGACTCACCTGAGGCTCTGTTGAAGTACATTGGTGGTCTACATAGCTACATGAGGCACACTATCCTCATGTTCAATCCCACTAGTATAGATGAGGTATCTGTACAAGCTACTAATCTAGAAGCTAGAGGAAAGAATGGAAGTCCAAAAGTTGGGGGATCATCCCAACCCACTGCAAGCAAGAATAAGGAGAAAAGAAAGTAGAAATGGAAAGCAAGGAAGGCTAATACTGCACAAAAGAGCAAAGCTTCATGCACTCATTATAAAAGGGATAGGCATGATGATGAGCACTGTTAGATTCTGCATCCAGAGCTGAGACCTAAGAAGTTCGAGGACAAGAAGAAGAAGACTATTGCAGCTATTCAGAAAGATTTGGGGTCAAACTCAAGAGATGAAACAACTATTGCAGCCACAAGTATAAAAGGTAAGAATTCTGAAGCATCTACTAGTAATTCTACACAATCTATTATTGATGAATAAAATGAGAGAAAAAGACATGAGCTTTTCCATATTCGAGTTATTTCCAAACATCAAAAGATTGATACTTTGTTTGATAGTGGCTCACAAGTAAATTTAATTTCTGAAGCAATTGTAAAGAAGTTGGGATTAGTAACTACACCTCACAAGAAACCATACCCATTAGGATGGTTAAATGATAAAGCACAACTACAAGTGACTAGACAGTGCAAACTCAAGTTTTCTTTTGGGTCAGCATTTGTAGATGAGGTTGAGTTAGACATAATTCCTTTGGATATATGTGGAATTGTTTTAGGAAGTCCTTACTTGTATGACAGAAAAGCTATTTTCTATAGAGCTGAGAACTTGTATCTCTTTAGTTTGCTGGATAATATAATAAAATAAGGACTGGTTGTTTCTCCGTGGATGTAGCCCAAACTAGATGAACCACGTATATATGTGTCTCTCTTGTTTTATGCGTTTTCTATGTTTATATTTCTGCAATATTTTATGTGTTCCATTGCTCCATAATATATAATTTTCACACAACTGGTATCAGAGCTATTAGAACCTAAATCTGCCTTAGGCTGAAGGAAGGCAAAAATTAGGGTAACCACAAACCACGCTCAGTCTAGTAGCTATCCCTACCAGAGCAGGAGAGGGCTCTCTCCGAGTCACACTCAGTGAATGGATAGGAAAAATGGTCTGAGATGACTTACAATGCGATGTTTACCTTAGGCTAGTAAGTGAAAAGGGATTTTGGAAAAGATTTTTGAAGTGACCGAGCTTCTGGGATGTATATGGGACTGGCGCTTAGCAAAGAACAGAGAAGTGAGAATGA
Organism: Pinus tabuliformis; assembly: GCA_031772625.1. Taxonomy (NCBI): domain Eukaryota; kingdom Viridiplantae; phylum Streptophyta; class Pinopsida; order Pinales; family Pinaceae; genus Pinus; species Pinus tabuliformis. Next base: position 1,919,464,740 of record CM062816.1, read on the forward strand.
AGGCACAGATTATTCCGTGAGGCAAGGTAGGCGGGAAGCGCAGCAATTTCGACTTAAGGTGACGCGGAATGAAAATATTGTTGAAGATAGTGAAAAGGGCATGGTCGCATGAATCCTTATCAACAGAAGAATAACACTGCACATGAAATTTTCCCACAGGCAGAGCAATATAAATTGAATTCTACCTAATCTCACTTAGAAAATTTCATTGAAATGAAACTTGAAATGAATTATGAAACATAACAAGATACATATGGAACATAAGAACACATTTGCTACACTCACAACCACAAGAATCTCATGAAACAGATCTGTTGCCTTTCATTAACTCTCTGTCAAAAATACACAGTGCAAAAACAGAGTTTCTTTCCCACAGTCTCCCAGAAGTTACAATCCAGCCAACCTTTTGCAAATAACTTGCTTACAATATATAGAAAGTGTAGATAAGATATGGAACACCCAGGGGTTGGGAAGTTACTCAAATCATTTCGAAAAGGAGATGGAGAGCCAACCATCAGCTACAAGTGCAGCACTCTCAAGCATGACATTTGGCTGGGGTGACCCTTTGCATTCTTTTGCCACTTGGATAGGTGCCCACCTGGAGAGAAAACTCTTTAAAAGCTACCTTTGGTGCCAAAAAACTGAAGAGTAGATGATCGGGCCCACTTGGAGAAGTCGCGACCTGAAATTTCGCGAAACGAGAGCAATTTGGCAGTTTTTTCCCCTGTGCGCCGTGCCAAATTCCCTGTGCATCGCGCCACTTTGGAGCCTATTTTGGGGCACTTGCAGGTGTCCAAAATGTTCCCAAGTGGGCTTGTTGGAAATCTTGTCCTGTCTACTTTCCAACCCAACTAGAATTTCTGAATTTGAAGCTCATTTGCCCCTCCAAAACTTCATTCTCCCAAGACTGCTTTCTGTGTGTCCAAAAAGTGGCAAAGAGGCCATTTTTGGGTGTTTTTTGACCTTTAGGAGACCCAAAACTTGTCAAAATTTCTTGCTCGGACACCAGTAGATGTATTTTTTGATGCTGAATCCAAATATGCAAGCCGTTCCTCGATTGGAGTGCTAGAATTTTAGCGTCGCGCCAGTGGCGCGGTGCACAGGGAGGAATTTCCTGTTTTGTGCCCAAAAATTTTTCCTGTGACCAAAATTTGCCCAAATTTTTTGGAATTTGGGCTGGAGGCTCCCTATGAAGTGCTTTACTATGCCAAGGAAGCCTTAGCCAATATTTGAAACCGATCTTGCTCCTTTGCCTCCTTTGCCTCTTTTGCCTCTTTTCTCGCTTTGCTCAATTTTGCCTTTAGGCTCCTAATTCTTTCTTTGGAACTCATGTTGCGGGCCTGGTAGTGATGAGTCATGCACCTCAGCATGTCTTTCTCCCTATTTTCTTTTTCCAATAGCCTCTCCAAATTCATGTTGACTCTCTCAAGGTTGGACTCCCGGTCTTCATTGATTTCTTGCTCCAAAAAGGTGAGCGGAACCCTCCTTCTTTGAGCAGCTTGGCGCTGCTCACGGATGCTCTGCAGCTACATGATCGTCTGTTTTTATTCAAGCTATTTGTTTCTCCACTCTAGGTAGTTCATGTTCCACTTGGCCCTTTCTAAATCAATGGTCAAGTCTTCAATCTCTGATTGCTGCTCTTTGATGATCTCTATAAGCTCCTCATTGGTGGGTTTTGCATCTGTCTCATCATCCTGGAGGAGGACAAACTCAGTCTCTTGCTCACCTGATGGCCCTTCCTCCTGCATTGAATCCTTGCCCTTACCCTACTCCTAGGGTGCTGATGTCGGAAGCGAGGCCCCTTCCACCCCGGGTGGAGATAACACTCGCTTTGCTGCTGCAAACAACGGTCTGGTGCCTTTCGGATAGCCTCTTTGATATGTGATGTACACTGGCATGGTGGCAGTCTCATGGTTCTCAAACTGATGTGAAGGACTTCCCATCTCAGGCTCAAACTGATGTGAAGGACCTCCCAACTCATGCTCAGACTGATGTGAAGGACCTCCCACCTCATGTTCTGCCTCTGATATCACCGGTGGAGCACTGAAGAAATCACGAGAGATGAAGTCCTCCCAAGCAATACCCTGCAATCCCAACTGATGGTCCACTAAAATCCGGATGAGAGAAAAATGATAGACACTGTTTAGCTGCTGTCGTGGGGTCTTGCGCTGCATGAAGTTTTTCATCTTCTCAATGTTGTTGCAGATGAAGAATGGGAGGCTCATCATCCGCACCCTGGTGAAGTGCATGAGTAAGCGGATGTGATAGGCATAGGCGAGAAAAACTCCCCTCGCAACTGAAATATTTCATGATCAATCTCATGAGTGGGGCATACTCATCCGTCAAAAATCTGAATGGAAAAACTCTAGTGAGCTAGCTCAAGCAGTTTTTCTTGATGTAAGGCTCATAGTGATGCCTCTCCACGTTCTTCTTCTTATGCCATTTCTCTCCAACGTTTGGTATCCCTGTTGCCACTAATATAGCCTCTGGTGTTAAGGTGAAAGTGACCCCAGCCAGGACAGATTGGCCTCCCTGTAGATGAAGTGCAAAAAGGCGGGCCAACTCATGATGTACTCTGACATTTGCCACCCTTTGGCAAAATTCATAACATGCCAAGTGCTGGAAACAAGACATGGCAAGTGGGCATGCTTGTAGCTCTGTGAGGGTGTTGGGCTCGTCTCTGAGATGTCTATCGCTCTGGTGATGTCTCCTATGGGCCCTCTCTCCTGAAGATGTGTCACTATGTGTATCCCCCTCATAATCTGATGAATTTTTTGATGCCATCACTGCTGCTTGTACCCTGAGTTTAATGCTGCCCTCTGAATCCAATGAAACCGATGAATGCTCTGAAAATCTGTCACCAAGGGGACAATAAAATAGGGGAGTGTTAGGAGGGGAATGATGAAAAGGGGAATAGGGGTTTAAAGGAGAAATTTTTCAGGGATTTGGGAGTGTTTGGGGTATGGTTTTGATGGGGTAGGGTTTGGGATATTTTGGGCCATAGGAATGAAAGGGATGCACAGATATGATTACAATGTAGCTAGGGTGATGGTAAGGGAAATATGCCACAGGGAAATTAGTTGATAGAGGCAGGATAGGAGCTTATTTAGCAATCATGTTTCTGTAACAAAACCCTAGATTTTTTTTGCCATTCTTTGTGTCATTTTTGGGTTTACTTAATAAAAGTTTTGCCCTTCATTTCACGGTCACCAAAATCATCTTTTTCTTTAAGTTAAGGATCAGTGGTGAAAGGATCTATGGCCACCTTTACAAATTTGAGAGCCATTCATGAAAATTTGGGAGATTCGATGCCTTTCTAGGCTCATAGGCCTGTGCACCGCTCGCTTTGCCCAGTGCGCCATGTGCCGGGTATACGTCGTGCCAGTGCAGTGTTAACACTGTGGCCTGGCTCCCAGTGCACCGCGTGCCCTGAGTGCGTCGTGCCACCTTGTGTGTGCGCCGCATGCTGTCAATTCACGCAATTTTTGTTTGAAAAACAGGGGAGGGAGTTTTAGGGCGATTTTAGGGTGGTTGCTTTAGGGAACATGATGGAATGGAGGTGAAAATGATGAGGAATGAGGGGACAAGGGGAGGGGAGCAAAACCTTGGTGCTCATCATCACTTTTTGCGACCCCATTTTTCATTTTCCTTGGTGATTTTTCCATGGATGGCCATTTTGCTTTTTGGTACCATTAAACATCTTACAAACCTCATATTAATGACAAAAGTGATGGAGAATAGGTGTCGATCATGGCCTACCTCTTGATTCGTTGACTTCGTCGGGATTTGAGATGAATTGCAATGTTTTTTAGGCACCCAGTTGTGTGCGTCGCGCGCCAAGCCCAGTGCGCCACATGCCTTGAGTGCGTCGTGCCCTTGTTGATTTTTCATTGGGGACTGGCCGTCGGTGCGTCGTGCCCTCCGTGTGCACTGAGCACCCTGGTGTATGCGCCACACCACCTAGAAATCTGCCCTCACTTACTCAAATTCCTCCTACTTAGCTCTCTTTTCTTCAACAATGCCTCTCTCAAGCTTTTCCATATCACAATGACTTAGTTTTGGGTAAAAACAAATATATATAGGCTTTGAGAGAGTTGGGTTCAATTTTTTCTTCTTTGAAAACTCACTTTATAATGTTTATGTTCTGCACTTTTTATTGACTTTAAAACACTATGCTTTTTCTTTTTTCTCTGAAATTTTGGCTCTCATGATAAAATTTTCGGCATTTCTTTACGGGGATTGTGTGGCTGGGCCTCTGGATTTGAAATCCATGACTGTATCTGAAAATTTCAACTGGCGATTTTTTGGAAAATTTTGTCATAGTTGACCTTGTTTGACTTTTCTTCAAAACAGAGTTTTGAAGAAGAGTCGCTGTCTTTTTAGGTGATGATGAAGCTTTCAGAACCGTACCTGTATAAGGTCTCCCTCTGGCCTACATGGCTCGTTTCTGGACATGTGTTTCAGAGACCAAGCTGATGAATCTCTAGACCCAAACAATAAAGAATGACTCTGTCCTGTAATATGACCAGACCTTGACTATCATGAATTTTCAGTGATTATGTACAAAGACTTGAACCAGCAGAGGCCAGACATGAGGGGAAATGAGTAGCATGACTTTCTCCGTCAGATCATGGCATGTCCCTAGAGAAATGCAACTCAATGGATGGAGAGGGACACCTAAAATTGAAATGCACAAAGAGCTTTGATCTCTGACAGAGGGCTGACCAGACTAACTCTAACAAGAGCCAAAGGTTTATTTGGCTGATAAACTTGCAGGAGAGAAGGGTTCCTAGTTCGAGTGGGAGAAATGGCAGAAGATGGTAGGTTTAGGGTCGAAAAATTCGATGGCCAAAACTACCAGTTGTGGAAGATGCAGATGGAAGATTATTGGTATCAGAGAGATCTGTACCTACCATTGAGCGGAAAAACAAAGATGTCGACGGGTATGACAGATGAAGAATGGAATCTTCTCGATAGAAAGGCACTCGGAACAATACAGTTGTGCCTGGCGGTGTCGGTAGCATTTAATATTTCAAAGGAAATGACAACACAGGGTTTAATGTTTGCATTGGCCAAACTATATGAAAAACCCTCAGCCTCAAATAAGGTATTTCTTATGAAACGTTTATTTAATATGAAGATGTTAGAAGGTGGATCTGTTTCAGACCATTTAAATGATTTTAATACAGTTACAAGTCAGTTAAGTTTTGTAGGGGTAAATTTTGATGATGAAGTTAGGGCTCTGTTATTTCTATGCTCATTGCCAGAAATTTGGAATGGTTTAGTTATGGATGTTAGTAACTCTGCCTCTAGATCTAGTACTTTAAAGTTTGATGATGTTGTTGGTGCAATCCTTAGTGAGGAAATGCGACGGAAAAGCTCCGGTGAGACATCAGGTAATGCTTTGACTGCAGAGACTAGGGGAAGAAAAATGGAAAGAGGAAAGAGCCTAGGATATCACAATAAGTCAAGAAAAGGCAGATCCAAGTCCAGATTAGGGATAGTGTGCTGGAAATGCGGGAAGAAAGGACACCTGAAGAAAGACTGCAAGTCTCGGAAGGGAAAAGAAGGAGATGCACAGCAAGAAAACAATCATGAAGCAAATGTGACAGGTGAGGTGTTACAATATGCTTTGATTCTACTGATTCCTGGGTGGTAGATTCAGGGGCCTCATTCCATGCCACACCTGATAAGATTCATTTTCATGATTATGTTTAGGAGATTTTGGACAAGTCCGTTTGGGTGATGATAAACCCTGTAAAATCGTTGGAATGGGTACAGTTTTCATTAAACAGCAAAATGGAAATCACTGGCTATTGAAGGAGGTAAGGCATGTTCCAAATCTGAAGAAAATTCTGATTTCAACAGGGCAGTTGGGAGGTGAAGGTTGCGTAACTACTTGCACAGATAAAACCTGGAAGGTCACTAAAGGATCCCTAGTAATAGCAAAAGGTGAAAAGGTTGGTACATTGTATTTATGCAATGGTATTTCTAATTTTTTTAATTCTTTAACCTCTATAGGAGAAGATACGAAATTGTGGCATCATAGGCTCGAGCACATGAGTGAGAAGTGGATGCAGATTCTTCACTTAAGAAATTTGTTGCCAGGTTTGAAGCATTTTGATTTAAAATTTTGTGAAAATTGTGTTTATGGAAAACAGAAGAGAGTCAGATTCCTTAGAGTTGGGAAATAAAAGAAGAGCGAAACATTAGAGCTTGTGCATACAGATGTATGGGGACCTACTCAGGTATCATCTCTTGGTGGCTCTCGTTATTATGTTACTTTTATTGATGATGCAACCAGAAAAACCTAGATTTATTGTATTTGAAATAAATATGATGTATTTGATACTTTCCAGAAATGGAAAGCTTTGGTTGAAAATGAGACAGGGGAAAGTTTGAAGTGTCTCAGATCAGATAATGGAGGTGAATATTGCAGCAAAGAGTTTGATAGGTACTGTTCAGAGAATGGAATTCGTAGAGAGAAGACAGTTCCAAGAACACCACAAGAAAATGGTGTGTCAGAAAGGATGAACAGGACAATCATGGAGTGTGCAAGGTGCATGAGATTGCATGTAGGATTGCCTTTACAATCTTGGGCAGATGTTGTAGATACTGTTGTTTTTCTAATAAAGAAAGGGCCTTCAAGTTCCTTGGATGGTGGTATTCCAGAGGAGGCATGGACAGGTAAAAAGGTAAACTACTCATTTTTAAATACTTTTGGTTGTGAAGCCTTTGTCCACATTGATAAAGAAAATAGAACAAAGCTTGAGGCAAAATCAAAGAAATGTACCTTTATTGGATATGGTGTTAATGATTTTGGTTATTGCTTATATGATTATGAAAATCACAAAATCATTAGGAGCAGAGATGTAATATTCAATGAAAAGGTTTTGTATAAGGATCAGTTGTAGGAAAAGAAACAAGAAAAAGAAAACAAGGAATACACAGTGCTTGATGATATCACAGGAAAAGTGATGGTGCCTGAAAATCATAATGATCAATAGCCAGAACAACAACCACAACAGCAACAAGCACCTCAAACACTTGAAAGTGGTGTTAGAAGATCTACCAGGATAAGTAGACCCCCTGAACGATACTCTCCTTCACTATATTATGTATTGTTGACTGATTCTGGTGAACCAGAATGTTATGAAGAAGCAGTGCAGGTAGAAACCAGGAAGAAGTGGGAGCAAGCCATGAAAGAAGAGATGGACTCCTTAGCATATAACCAGACTTGGGACTTAGTCAGGTTTCCTGCAGGTAAAACAGCATTGCAGAATAAATGGGTTTACAAGCTGAAGGAAGAAGATGGAGGAAAACAGAGGTACAAAGATAGACTTGCGGTGAAAGGGTTTTCACAAAAGAAAGGTATTGATTTTGATGAAATATTTTCTCCTGTTGTGAAAATGACTTCAATCATAACTATTATAAGTCTAGTAGCAGCTACAGATTTGCATCTTGAGCAGTTAGATGTAAAGACAGCCTTTCTCCATGGGGATTTGGAGGAAGAGATATATATGCAGCAGCCACAAGGATATGAGGTAAAAGGAAAGGTGAAACTAGTGTGCAGGTTGTAGAAGAGCTTGTATTGCTTAAAACAGGCTCCAAGGCAGTGGTATCTAAAATTTGACAGGTTTATGTTTGAACAAGGTTATACTAGATGTCACTCTGATCATTGTGTTTATCTCAAAAGGCAAAATGATGGTAGCTATATTATATTGTTATTGTATGTAGATGACATGCTTGTTGCAGGTTCTAACATGCAGGAAATAAATGTGCTCAAAAGAAAATTGGCAAACTCATTTGCAATGAAGGATTTGGGTGCTGCAAAACAAATCCTTGGTATGAGAATAACTAGAGACAGGAAGAATCGCAAATTAACATTATATCAAAGTGAGTACATAGAAAAGGTGTTGAAAAGGTTTAATATGCAGAATGAAAAACCAGTTGGTATACCTTTGGCTAGCCATTTCAAATTAAGTAAGGAGGCGTGTCCCAAGACTCAGGAAGAAATGGATCATATGTCTCAAGTTCCATATGCATCGGCAGTTGGAAGCTTAATGTATGCAATGGTCTGCATAAGACCTGATATTGCACATGCAGTGGGAGTTGTAAGCAAGTACATGAACAATCCAGGAAAAGAACATTGGATGGTAGTGAAGTGGATTCTCAGGTATTTGAGAGATACCACAAATCAAGCATTATGCTTTGGTGGTTCAAACATTGCTCTACAAGGATATGTTGATGCGGATATGGTAGGTGACAAAGATAATAGGAGGAACACTATAGGATATGTATTTACTGTAGGTGGAACAGTTGTCAGTTGGGTTTCAAAAATCCAAAGTGTTGTTGCACTTTCAACAACAGAAGCAAAGTATGTTGCTGCTACAGAGGCTAGTAAAGAAATGATCTGGTTACAAAAGTTTCTGGATGAATCAGGTAAGAAGCGGGAGTTGGGCAGGTTATACAGTGACAGCCAAAGTGCCATACATCTACAAAGAACTTTGCATTTCATTCCAAGACTAAACATATATAGCTCAAGTACCATTTCATACGGTCAGCATTGGAAGATGGACAGTTGAAACTAGAAAAGATACACACTAGCCAGAATCCTGCAGATATGCTAACAAAAGTTGTAACCAGGGAAAAACTAAGAATTTTCTCAGTTTCAATTGGTCTTCAAGTATGATGAAGAATACGAGAAATAGCCAGGTCCAAAGTGGAGTCATTGTCTAGCAAATGAAGCAGCAGTGGAGTTGCTATATTTAGTCTCCAAGTGGGAGATTGTTGGGTGTCGAGCCTGATTATCTTATGTATTCAAAGGTTTTAGTTGGACGTATACCCCAGGAAGACTATACACCCCTCCACGTAGGGGGGTGCGGGGGGGCCTTCTCCCCCCCACGGAGGTAAATCCCCCTAGTTGGGGGGTTCCGGGGGCCAGTGGTCCCTCGATGGGGGTTCGGGGGCAATGCCCCTGAAGCTAAAAATAGATGTAAAATTGCCTTGTAAAATTCTAGTAATTTCTAGTCAATCTGAGTCGTTCATTAGGCGGATGATCTAACGGTAGAAGTTATGTTTAATTTAGGGTTTTTTACCCTAGAAGGCAACCCCTCACTATATATGAGGGAATTGTATTATGTCTATGGATATCTGGATTCTAAGTGAGAAAGAGAGAGGAGATTGAGAGCGAAGAGGGTGTTACAGTGGATCTGTTGTAGGTTGTATCTCTTCAGTTTGCTAGATAATATAATAAAAGAAGGATTGGATGTTTCTCCTTGGTAGCCCAAACTGGGTGAACCACGTATATCTGTGTCTCTCTTGTTTTATGTGTTTTTTGTGTTTATATTTCTGCAATATTTTATGCGTTCCATTGCTTCGTAATATATAATTTTCTAACACGTGATAGTTTACCGGTTCTTTGACATATATCACAGGCCTTACAGTGTGCTTTAGAATCCTGATGAAGGGTTGGCCACCACAAACCTGTGCAGTTTCTCATCTTGCGTAGTGTCCTCTTGCAGCGCCCCCATGTGCTTCCGCGAGGATCTGACTTTTTTCAAATTCAGGTACGTACCTTCACAATATCTCATCATTTCCCATTTTGTATAGGTGCCCCACAATGACAAAAAAATCTGCCGCGCGCACCACCAATTCCTTCTTTTGTTGGATGGAGTATTCCTTTGGGTGCAATCCCTGTTTTCAGAAAGTGGATTATATCTTTGAAGTGTCTATCCAAAACACACACAACAAAGACATGTGCGTCAGGTAATCCTTCCTCCAAACTAGTAGGTTTCTCGCCCGTCTCAATACGCGACAAATGATCTGGTCCCACATTCAGGCGTCAAGGTTTTACCATGACCTCAAAGTCATATTCTTGGAACAATAAGAGCCACCTACAGATTCGCCCCCCTAACACAGGCTTATTGACTAAGTAATTTAGCACGGAATGGTCTGTATGCATCTTGAAATCTCCTCCTAGAAAATAGTGCTGGTATTTTTGGAGCGCGTACACCATAGCTAATCCCTCATGCTCAGTTGTGGAATAGTTCTTTTCGGCTTTGGAAAATCTACGACTTGCAAACGCGATAGGGTGATGCAAGCCTTCTCCACCCTATTGTGTAAGCACCACCCCCAGCGCGATACATGACGCATGAACATGGACATGAAACTCCACATCCCATTTTTGGAAGACCAGGATTGGAGCGGAGGCCAATTTCCCCTTTAGGACATCGAGGATCTTCATGCAATCATCATTCCAGTAGAATGTGACATCCTTTTTCAATAGTTTCTCCATCAATTTTTGATGAACTTCCTGTAGTACCTTGTGTATCCCAAGGTAGCGCGCAACTGTTTAACACTTCGCGGTGCTTCCAAATTCAGAATTACTGCAATCTTTGCGGGGTCTACCATTAGTCCCTATTTGTAGACCACATATCCCAGTAGGTTCCCAAAGGGAATGAGGAACGTACATTTCTTAAGGTTCAACGCAATCTGGTGTCGTCAAAAGGTATCTAGCATCAAGTGTAAGCTTTCTACGTGGTGCTTAACCAATCCAAAGACAGTTCAATCATCTAGAATGACCTCCGGGAACTTGTGGATATATTCTTTGAAGGCAAAACCAACTATGCGCGAAAAGATGGCTAGCGCGTTTTTTAACCCAAACGGCATGACGGTGTATTGAAAGTGGCCCCATTCAGTGGAAAAGGTGGTCTTTCTCTTGTCTTCCAACGTAATTTTGATCTGGTGGTACCTTGAGAACCCATCGGTGAAAGAATGTGCTTCCTGACTGACGACATTTTCCAATACTTCATCTACGAATGGGGTCGGGAATGGGTTGTGTACACAGGCGTCATTCAACTTCCTAAGGTCCACACATATTCTTATCTTGCCCTTCTACTTTTTCTCCTACACTACCATAGGGCTTACCCAGTCGAATTCTTCCACCGGCTCAATAATTATGGCTGCAAGCATTTTGTCTAGTTCTACGCGGACCTTTTCCTTGTATTTTCAATTCAAGTGATAAGGCCTCTACTTAACCGGCTTTGTGTTGGGTTTTACGGTGATCTTCATCATCCCTAAATCACCAATGATCCCCTTTAAGTCCTTAATCTTGGTCGGGAATAAGTCCTGATACTCCTGAAGTAACTCAGCGACCTTATCTACCATGGCATCCTCCCAATAGTCACCTAGCATTGCATACTTCGGATCAGCCTCTGTCCCAATGTTTACCTACTTCATTTTTACCGATGTGGTGATGTCAGGATCTTCAATCAATGTTCCTTCAACCTCGCGATAACCTTTCGTTTCTAGAATGTTAATTTTTCGTGGATCTTCATCATCCTCCTCAATATTTACATTGTAACACTCCAGCGCGCAGCTCAGCTGGGTTGCCCCTTCCGGCCTAAGCACTTCCATTGGCTCCTGGGGTATTCTGAAGATAGTTGCTTTTACTGCTTGTAGCGCATCATCAATAGTATCCCACCAATGATCCTCAAACATAAAGGTTAACAGGATTCCTTCGTGCAAGATATCCCATTCACTTGTGCCATGGCGGAGCTCCATCTCAGTATACCAATTCATGGGTATGATATCCAGGGTATGACAGAATAGGTGCACCCACTTAGATTGTGGCTCTTCCTCGTAGACCATGGTCCATTTCGCGAGGTGTGTAGATGGATCATCACATCCGTCATACTTGTCTGTTAGCCACATCTAAGGCATCCCAAACTGCATGCACATCATCCTTCTGCATTCGCGCCAGTCCTTAAAACTTCTTTGATGCGTACCCCACCATCTTGCGTGCGTGGCACACAGTACCCATTTCAGAGCGTTGAAACGTTGTTGTTCTGGTACTTCTCTTTCAAATTTGTTCAGGAAATCATCCACCTCACTCAACCCGTCATACATAGTGATGAGCCCCAGAAATGGGTAATTATATGGGCTCATTTTGCCTCTTAATTCGAATTATTCCACCATTCTCATTAGTTTATTGCATGTTTTTTATTATATTTATGCTAATAGAGTGAATTGGGTTAGTCATTATGCCAAAAAGTCTAATGTGTGCTTTATGCAGATTTTTGGTCAATTTTGAGACAAAATCAAAGGTTTAATGAGCACTTGGCAGCCAAATTCATGGAAGAACAAGGGAGAGGATTTGTAGGAGGGTGTCCCCTTCATTTATGAGCCCTTACCTCAAATTCTCCATCAAAAACTCGGAGCACAAAGCCAAGGGCAGCCAAGCAAGTCAAGTAGGACTGTTGTTATCTTCAGTTCCAGGAAGCTGAGTTCCTTGATTTTAGGAGGACTGTTGGAGGTCCCCATTTGTATAAATAAGAAGGCTTAGGGCCTCAGTTTTGTTAGTCAGATTTTAGTTAGATTTTAGCCATTTGATAGTCTATTTTCGCACTTTAGTGCAGCCTTGTACTCAGCTCATTTTCGAGCTCCTTTTGCAGACAGTTTTGTGATGTAACTATTTTTTTTTTATCAATGAAGATGAATCCAGCTTTGAACCAAAACTGATCTTTCCTAGGGGGCTATAGATCTTTGGGTTGGGCCAAACCCAAGTGCCCAGTACCTCCTTTGTGTACTTCTATGTGTTTTTCTTGCATTCATAGAATAATTTATGTTATTTAGGTTAAATCTTGCTTTGTTACTTAGGTTGTTTTTGATGATTAAGATAGTTGTTCTTGCTTCAGGTTGATTAGATAGTTTGATAACAGAAAAATATCCACAAAAAGGCTACCAAGCAGGCCTTGATCTCCTTTCTCCCTCCTTGGGACCATGAATTGAGACCAAGGCACTCTTGCTGCCACAAAAACACTGTTTTTGCTTTCCAATGCAATTGCTAGTGTTAGATTTCGAGTTGGAGAAGTTGATATCAGTTGTGTTTACATGCTTAGATTTGTTCTTGTTCAGTTTCCATAGCTTTCTTGCATAACTTCCTGTCCATAAAGTTTTGTTCAGCACTTTTCTGGTTTTTAGGTCAAAATTAGGTCAAAATAGATAAAACTTTGTTTTCTTAGTCTTTGCTTGGGTCAATTTTGGAAAGAAGTGTGCAGAACACCTGTAAGACACTCCAGCCTATCCCTCCTCCATCATACAATCTGCTTCAGTCCCTCTCTCAATATTTCCTTCACTCATTCGCCACACTTTCCCAACTTGCCCTAATTTCTATATTTTGTGCAACATTGCTTCCTTCACCTTTGAATAAATCCAACCATCTTCATTACTCCTGAGCTTCATTTACTAGGTCCTAGACCCCTTAAAATCCTTATCCATCCTTCATTTCCACTTTCCCACCATTTTTCCACCTTCAACCCTCTAAAAACCACTTTCGGCCTATTCCTATAGAACTTCCTGTATAATTTCCTGTAGATCCCCTACAACCTCCTGTAGAAGTTCATGCGAGCGATTTTTCGAAGTTCGATCACGATGGAAATCTCCAAAAAGGTGCTAGGGACTCCTTAGGTCCTCTCCACACCTTCCCAACCTCCTACAAACACCCACTCCATTTCCTTTCACCTCTAAACCTCTGCACAATCACAAATAGTTAAAACACAAGCATAATAATTCTGCATAAAATTGCTCAAAAATAAAAAAAATATGATTTTTCCATATTTTCCTTCAGAAGTAGCTTAAACACATCCATTTTACCTTTTCAAGAGTTAATGGCATCCATTTCAGTAGTTTACATCTCTTTTCTTGCACAAGTAGGGTTAGTCGGCAAAACTAGGGTTTGATAGGGTTTGTGTTTCCTTTCAGCTTTCATCTTCTTTCTGCAAGTAGACTAGCCTATTTTGAGTTAGCTTCCTTCCATCACAGTCAAAAGCTTCTTCTACGAAATCATAGAAGTTGGCTTGAGCTCCTAGCGAACTTATGCCAGCTGATCAAGTGATAGCCTACAGTAAGAGCTAGTACTTGTGCATATAGTACTATCGCTTCCAAGTTTTTTACGAACTACCAGGTTAATAAAAGTAAAGTAGGGAGTCCCAGGAGTTGCAACATCATTGCTGCAATACTGGAGCTCACCACATAGGCATATCTCTTACCTCTATTTCCACGCAGCGTAGTGACCTTGTCATCATGTTGCAGTTGAGCGTGGTTACCTCGTGTAACCGATTCTACCATCGTTCTATTTCCTCGTCCAAATCTGAGGTATAGGAGCTTTCACACTCCCACGAGAGTCTGCCATCCGTTGTTGGATTCACCCAGTCCTTCTCCCACACGGTTATCTTGTAGATACAGTCTAGATCAGCGTTGCTATCATTGACACGCACCGATTCTGTGTAGTGCGATCCTTTTGCAGGGTCTAAAGGTACCACTACGCACAATGACTTTTTCTCGAAAATCATCTTGTGCTTCTTTAGATTTATCACTCCATTCATGTCAGTGGTCCAAACTATTACTAGTAGCACGGGATAGGGATTGTTGTCATCAACAATCTCTATCACTTTGAAATCTACAAGTGCGCTCACACCTTTGATATCTACCATTATTCCCTGCAATCTTCCCATAAGTAGGATCTTTTGCTATTTCACCATCCACAATTGAATAGGAGACCATTGCAGTGCAAGCCTACCCATGCGCTCCCATGTCTGCTTTGGCAGGACGTTCGCATCCGATCCTAGATCCAAATTTACTTGATCCATTTCATATTCCCCGATCTGCACGGTCAATCTCATCTCTCTCCCTATTCATGTTATGTGCTTCCCGAGCTTCTGTACTACATGCAGTTCTCCTAGCGTGGTCTCAACACATCTAGTTATGAGTTCTTGTAGCCCCTTCACAGCCTTTATATTGTGCAGCAATTTCATGCATGTCTCTAAGAATGTAATGAGCATCAATGGGTCCTTTTTTGGTTCCAGTATGTCTTTACTTCCTGAATTAGAGGCATACGTGAAGCTCATCTTAGCTTCCATGAATGTCTCTTTAGCGTGCTTCATATCAAATTCAAGTTCCTTCGTTGGAGCCTTGCGAACCCAGGTACTTTCTGCAGTCTACTTGCCTTTGTCATCTCTTGTTGTGACACCATTTCGAAGCACGATATTTACATTTGGGTCTTCCTCGCATGGCTCAAACCTCATCATTTGCAAGTTCTAAGTTGGGGGAGGTTGGAGTGATCCTTTATCACGCAACCTCGCTATCAGCGTGGGACAGTCCTCTATCTCATGATCAAAGTGGGTACAATATAAGCATGATGGTCTTGTCAGATTTGTACAATCACAGGCATAATGCCCTGGTCCTCCGCAATTGTAACATATCAGCTGTTTGTGACCTCTTCCTGGTCCCATTCCACCTCGACCTCATCTGCGCCCCTGAAATCCAGTGAGTGACATCCCTGCATTTTGATCGAGGGCCCGTGTTTCGGTCTGGACTCTGTAGGTAGGAGTCTAATCCATAATCAGTTCATAACTTCTATAGGTGTGCTCATCATGGCCTACTAACCTGTAGAAATTACAGAACAATTGTTGGGAATTCTGTGTATACTTCTGTAATAGATGGCAATTATCTGTAGCATGGTTCCCTTCTATCTGACAAATCATACACCATAATGCAGGCGACGTTCTCGGTCCTGCTTGTGCCTCTGGTCTCAATGGCATTGGTCCTCCTCCCACCAGGTAGTTAACAAAGACAGGACAATGGTCCTTTTCATGTCCCTAGCCTTTGCATTTTACGCACCATACCTTCTCGCGCGCTTCTGGGCGAGCCGTCCTATCATGTTTCAAACTCTGCATCTCAAGGCACAAGTTTTTCAACTACGCGTGCATCTGTTGAACTCCCAGGTTAGGATCTTGTATCAGGGTCTCATGCAGTCTCATTACGATCTCCAAGGCCTCGACATGAGTGGTTAGCTTCTGCTATGACAATGCATTCCTTAGATGCGGCATTAGCGATGTTACGAACCATGCGCGGTGTTTCCCATCTGTCAAGGTCATACTGGCTTCACAAATTGTACACTTTAGTCTCTGATCCATCACCCAAGGGGTATCGCCTAGAAGCATCACGATTTTCTTAAATCCAATGATCAACTATGTCTCTGATTTTGGCCTGGTAAATTCCTTGTTTAGCGCAGCTTGGATATTCGCAATCCCTGCGTTCGGATTTTCATTGGAATGCTTAATGTACCAAGTCAGCGCGCGATCCTGCAGAGTGATGACCAGCGTTGCCTTCTTTATATTTTCATCCATAACTCCCTACGCTTCCCATACAACCCTTACCATGAACCAAAACTGGTCCAGATCTTCATTCCCTACTTCTTTGAACACCGACAATTTTATCGCGCTTTCCATATTGAACTACGATGGTGGCGGAGGTGGTGTGGGTGAAGACGGGGGTGAAGATGGTGAAACTGGTGGTGGTGTAGGTGGAAGTGGTATGCGTGGAATTCATTGCTTTATCAAACTGATCGCACTTCTTGGTGAGACCTTCACGAGCTCTTCCTCGCTTTCTTGTGGAGGTGAAATCAAGGGGCTAGTTTCTAGTTCTGCGCTACCTTCGTTTCTGTAGATCCTCCCACTTCGTGTAGCCCCAAACATAAATTTATTCACATAACCCACTTTTCACACAGTAACATTTTAATCCAAGTGTTCAAATATTTAACATACTTACCTCACAGTCCTTTGAGGAATCGTCATTCCGCCTAGCTATAGCTGACTTAAGTGTCTACCACGAACTTCGTGGTAAATCCTCTGATAAATCGATCAAGCCAGTGATCCACAGTGCGCGTGATCTTATCTTCTGATGCTTCTAGTCTGCTCAGGAGTCCACACAAGAGGTTTTTCAAGCCTACACCTTCCTTGACTGTCTGCTAGCTTCGCGATCCACTCATACAGCTCAAAGGGGAAGGATGCAAAGAAAATTTCGTGGATTTCCATATATAAATAGAAATCTAACCACTCTTCCTTTGATAGTCACAGATTCTTGTTTTCCTGTGCTGTGAACTCGTGAATCTTTCTGTCCAACCCCTCTTCAATTCCTTTCTTTGTCAGATTCCAGTGATACAACATCAGACATCTCTATGAAAATCTTGGTCCCGGCAACGGAACCATTTGTTGGCTTATTGGGGCCTAACCAAGGTTCAGAGTTAAGTTAGCTAAACAAATCCCGATACTACTGGACCTTTCAACAATAGTCCATGAAGCGCGGACTGAGGTCTCACCCGAAGTAGTATGGGAGGGTGCTACAACCAGGTTTCTGCACCCTAGAGATGTATGATAAGTTCAACTGGTTCGCGGTTTGACCCTGCGTGTCGATTGCTTTGCACACTTTCTCGTACCTCGCAGCCTAATATACTGCCCTTTCACAGCCCTACTCAGGGGCTGAACATTGTACTTATGTGTTATTACCCAATACCTTACTGGTATTCCAATGTTAGTTGATTATCTTAGCCTACTTGCATGCTTTAAGTTATACTTAACAACATAAACCATTCATACAGGTGCGCACAATAATTAAACAGTATATTTGCAAATCATATAAAACATGCATTACCCAATAATAGATACATAGAATTATGACAAAACTTATCCTTATTAATTTCTTCCTTGGTTACAGACTTGACTCTGCCCTGCGCACTCACCTGCAGGGGTCCGTGCACTCAACTGCGGACTACTATGCCTTTGCACACTCAGCTGCAAAGCCTTCTCCTACTCTACGACCCAAAGACACACTTCAACTTAATCACTTAGACTCTCCTAATTCTTCTCTATCTCCTTTTTACACTTAGAGCCTCACTCTATTTATACAATCCCATGGTCCGCGAACCATGGTTAGGTCTATCCAACCGGCATTGCATTACAAGACTAGGTCGGACAACCCTGTGACTCTATCCTACTTTTGCGCCCCGCACCCGCAATTTGCAGAGCTTTACAACAAGATTCGGTCAAAACTTGGACTTTGAGCCCCAAAACATGCCTTGGGGAGATTCCATGCCCAATAGTTAATTATTCAAACAAATCCCTGTACTACTAGCCCTTTCGGCAACAGTCCGCGGAGTGCAAACTGAGGTCTCACCCAAAGTAGTATGGGAGGGTGCTAGAACCAAGTTTCTACACCCTTAAGATGTCTAAGAGGTTTGATTGGTCCTTTGTTTGTTCCTGCACACAGGTGGCTTCGCGCACCTTCCGTCCTAATACCCTACCTTCGCGCATCCCTAACCGGGGGTTGTGTCATGCTCTGCGTTATTACCCGAGATCTTACTTATCTTCCAGTGCAAATTAACTACCTTTGCCTACTTGAATGTCTTCTAGTTAGCAATACAAAGAATTCATACACGATCACACAGTAAATAAACAGTGTATTGCAAATTATATCCAATCATGTATTAAACCAGGAAAAGATACACAGAATTATATCCAAACTTCTCTTTATTGATTATTCTAATGGCTACAGACTCGACCTGGCCTACGCACTCAGCTGCAGGGGTCCACGCACTCAACTGCAGACTACTAGGCCTCTGCACACTCAGCTATGAAGCCTTCTCCTACTCTACGACCCACAGACACACTTTACACTTCAACTCAATCGCTTATACTTCTCATTCTTCTATTCTCTTCGTTATTAGTTAACTTTTACACTTAGAGCCTCGCTCTATTTATACAATCCCATGGTCCGCGGACCATGGTTAGGTCTATCCAGCGGATATTACAGTACAAAGCTAGCGCGGAAAACCCTGTGACTTTATTATGACTTGCTCAAAACTTGGGCTTTAAGCCCCAAAACATGCCTTGGGGGGCATTCCATGCCCAAAAGATTCGCGAAGAAAATATGAATCTGACAGATGGACAGCATTGTGAGTGGTTTGTAGCTTCGCTACTACCACATTTAAGGAGTGCGCTATCTCAGCAAAAGATAACGACTCAGGAAGAGGCCTTAGAGATTTCTATGAGGTTACATGAGACCCCGATGCAAGATCCTAATTTGGGAGTTCAGCAAATCCACGCGCAGTTGAAGAATTTGTGCCTTGCGATGCAGAGTCTAATGTTGGGTTGTGTTATATTCTTTCCATGACTAGCCCACATAGTTAACCGGGGTGTTAAAAGTGGGGCGGACGCCCCCCTTCGTTGCATCGATTGCGTAGCGGGGGGAGTCACAGGGGTTTTAGGGGTGTAGGTAACCCCACTCTATGGGGTCTGGGGCAGTGCCCAAAAACTTTTTTTGGACCCTATATTAGGTTGGCCGGACCTACCTATGGTTTTGTGCATGATTTTTCGCACATGGTTTTGGATGCTATGGTTTTCAATCCATGGTTTTGGATGCGATGGTTTTCAGTCCATGGTATTGGATGCTTCGGCATGTATAAATATGTATTGTAACATTGAAAGGAATATAATGAAAAATCAAGCTGGTACTCCCAGTTTTGGGATCCAAGGGAAAATCTCTCTGTATATGTGTTTTATGTGTTATGCTCTCCCATTGTTTATTTTCTGTGTTTTAGAATTTGTATGCAGTTAATTTTTGTACAGGGTTAAAACCTACATTTGGTATCAGAGGTGCTTTGGCTTCAAGGGGACGCCTTTGTTGCTGAGGGGCTTCGCTCGGGCCTGTGGTATACCATGTTCAGTGGGAGATCTGCGAGATCGATTCAGGTGGTGAAAGAAGATGGCGAGCAGTGGAAAGATAGAGATCGAGAAATTTAATGGTCAGAGTTTTGATTTGTGGAAACTCAATATGGAGGATCTGTTGTGGATAAATATCAGTGGATCGCGGTAGATCCAGGTACTAAACCAACGGGAGTGTCCAATGAAAAATGGAATAATTTGGATCGGAAGGCAAATAGCACAATACAATTGTGTGTCTCAGATTCAGTATTGCTGAATGTATCAGGGGAAGCTACGGCGAAGGCTTTGTGGGACAAGTTAGGGACTTTGTACCAATATAAGTCTCTGGTGAATAAACTGTTCCTACGAAAAAAGCTATATAACCCGAGGATGAAAGATGGAGACTCGGTGATAGAGCATATGAATGTGTTTAATACTATGGTAAGTCATTTATCGTCTATTGATATTAGAATTTCAGATGAAGATAAGTGCATCAATTTTTTGTGTTCTCTACCAGATTCGTGGGATAGTCTGGTTATTGCAATAGGTAGCAATAAAACTGCCTTGCAGTTTGATGAAATAGTCTCATCCTTGCTGACGAAGGAGATGAGACGAAAAAATATGGAGAGCCAAAATCATGATGCCTTTTCTGTACGAGGACGGTCCCAGAATAGAAACAAAAATAAGTCATCGAGTGGGAGATCTAAATCTGCAGGAAAACTTGTAAAGGTGGTGTGCTGGAAATGTGGAAAGGAAGGGAACTACAAAAGGGACTGCAAATAAAAAGCTCCTGATAAAGGAAAGGGATCTGACGATGCTCCTTCTACAGAGGAGAAAACCACTTCAGATGAAGTTGGGGATGTGTACTTAGCTTCTTCAAGTACACATGTAGATCATGAGGCATGATTGATTGACTCAAGTGCATCCTTTCACTTCACTCCCCATAGAGAGTGGTTTTACGAGAATGAGAAATATGATGTTGGTGATGTCTTCTTAGGGGATGATAGGCAAGCTAGAATCATTGGTCGCAGAAAAGTAAAGTTGAAGTTGCAAGGTGGAAGGGTTAGAACACTTCCGGGTGTTCTACATATTCCTGCATTAGCCAAAAATTTGATTTCTATAAGAAAGCTGGATGATGCAGGTGTAAAAACAATGTTCGAGAAGGATACCTGCAAGATGGTTGGGCGGGAACTGGTATTGATGCAGGGAGTTTAGATTGGAACTCTATACAAGCTGCAAGGTAGCATTGTTGTTGATGGGTGCAACAGTTCTCTGGTTCCTGAAAGTGGAGAAGAAAATCTAGTGGTCGTTGGAGAGAAGACCATGCTATGGCATCAAAGGCTTGGACATATTCGAGAGAAGGGCCTTCAAATAATTCATGGTAAAGGTATGGTATAAGGTATGAGTAATAGCTCTCTGGATTTTGATTTCTATAAAAATTGTGTATACGGGAAGCAGAATCAGGTGAGTTTCCCCTCTGGTGGTAAGAGGGCGAAACAGATATTAGAGCTTGTGAACAGTGATGTGTTTGGACCTGTGAAGGTTCCATCACTGGGTAAGTCTTTGTACTATGTATCATTTATAGATGACTTTTCAAGGAATACATGGATATCTTTCCTTAAGAATAAATCTGAAGTCTTTGACAGGTTTAAATAAGTTAAGGCTCTAGTGGAAAACAAGACAGAGAAGAAGATAAAGGTGTTTAGGACAGATAACGATGGAGAGTTTTGCAGCAAGGAATTTGAAGAATTATGTAAGAAGTGTGATATAGAACATCACAAGACTACTCCATACACACTTGAGCAAAATGGAGTTGCAGAAAGAATGAACAAGACATTGATGGAAAGGGAAAGAAGCATACTCAGTGGTGCCAGGTTAGGACAGGAATTCTAGGCAGAGGCGATGGAGATAGCATGTTACCTGGTCAACAGATCACCTTCATCAGCGTTAGAGGATAAGACTCCACAAGAGGTATGGACTAGTAAGAAACCCTCTCTTTCACATCTGAGGGTATTTGGATGTGATGCATATGTAAATGTTCCAAAGGAGAAACAAACCAAATTGGATAGTAAATCTGAAAAGTGCATCTTTATTGGGTATAAGGATGGTTTAAAGGGTTATAAGATTTGGAACCCAGTAACAAGGAAGGTTGTGTACAGCCGAGATGTGGTGTTCAGAGAGGTAAAAGATGTTATTAAACATGAAGTCCAACCAAAAGAACCTGAGAAGATAGAGTTTGAGCTAAAGGAGGAAGAATCGGACTCTACAGCAGAGGAGGAACCATAAGATGAAGAGCCACAAACTCTGGGTGTGAGAAGATCAGTTCAAGAAAGAAGGCAGCCAGAAAGGTATAGTCCATCTACTTTCTTTTCAAATTGTGCTTTATCTATTACTAATGATGATCCTAGAACTATGAAGGAAGCAGTAGATTCAGAGGATGGAAAACTGTAGAAAGAGGCCATGGTTGATGAAATGGTATCTTTGCACAAAAATGAGGTTTGGGATCTGGTGGAGTTGCCGGCTAGAAGCAAACCCATTGGAAGCAAATGGGTGTTCAAGGAGAAGACAAATGCAGAAGGAAAGGTGGAGAAATACAAAGCTCGGTTGGTAGCAAAAGGTTATTCCCAGGTGCCGAGAATTGATTTTGGTGATATTTTTTCTCCTATTGCCAAGGTAACTTCTATTAGATTACTTTTATCTATCACTGTTGCTTTTGATTTTGAAGTAGAACAGATGGATGTGAAGACAGAATTTCTTCACGGGGATCTGGAAGAGGAGATCTACATGAAGCAACCTGAAGGCTTTGCGGTGAAGGGTAAGAAAGAACTGGTATGCAAGTTAAATAAGTCTCTATATGGGTTAAAACAATCACCAAGGATGTGGTATCAGAAATTTGATACATTTATACGGGGACTTGGCTTCACCAGAAGCAAAACAGATCACTTTGTGTATTTTAAATTAATTGGTGACCATGTTATTTATCTGATCTTGCATGTGAATGATATGTTGTTGGTTGGAAATGACAAAAAAATTATCCAGGATTTGAAGACCCATTTGTCCTCCAAATTCGACATGAAAGATCTTGGTGCTACAAACTATATTTTGGGCATGGAAATTAAAAGAGATCAGACAAAGAGGAGGCATTGGTTAAACCATAGGAAGTATGTTGAGACAATATTGTAGAGGTTTAATATGCAGGATAGTAAACCAGTGAAGGTTCCTATTCCTGTAGGTGTAAATTTATCTGTTGAACAGTGTCCCAAGACACAAGAAGAGGAAGAGGACATGTCCCGTGTTCCATATGCAAGTGCAGTTGGTACCCTGATGTATGTGATGGTTTGTACTAGACCAGACATTGCACATGCAATGGGAGTATTGAGCAGGTTTATGTCAAAACCAGGGAAGGAGCACTGGACAGCAGTGAAGCGGGTTTTCAGGTATTTGCGTCGCACTAGTGATTATGGTTTGTGCTACCAATGAAGACCAGGACTGGACAAAATGTTGGATATTCATGGCTTTGTTGATGCAGACTGGGCTGGAGATCTGGATCAGAGAAGATCTATAAGGATAGATTGTGACAACCAAAGTGCAATATTATTGGCAAAGAACCCTGCATATCATTCAAAGAAAAAGCACATTGATTTTCAGTATCACTTTGTGAGGGATATTATACAAGACAAAAAGGTGTTGCTGGTAAAGGTGGACACTTTGAAGAATACTGCAGATGCATTGACAAAATCTGTGAGCTCTGAGAATTTCTCTTGGTGTAGAGAAACAACGGGCATTCCAGGGTTGGATAAATGACTAAGCTCTCTTGTGGCCCCTTGTGGAAAGAAAATAACAAGTGGGAGAATGTTGGGTTGTGTTATATTCTTTCCACCACTAGCCCACGTAGTTAACCAGGGGGTTAGAAGGGGGGCAGAGCCCCCCCTTCGTTGCGTCAATTGCCCTTCGTTGCGTCAATTGCGTAGCAGGGGGAGTCACAGGGGTTTTGAGTGGTGCAGTTAACCCCACTGTATAAAATTTTGTTTTTGGACCATATATTAGGTTGGGCATACCTACCTATGGTTTTTTTCATGATTTTTCGCACATGGTTTTGGACGCGATGGTTTTTGGTCCATGGTTTTGGACACAATGGTTTTTGATCCATGGTTTTGGACGCGATGGTTTTCGGTCCATGGTTTTGGACGCAATGGTTTTTGGTCCATGGTATTGGATGCTTCGGCATCTATAAATATGTATTGTAACATTGAAAGGAATATAATGAAAAATAAAACTAGTAGTCCCGGTTTTGGGATCCAGGGGAAAATCTCTGTGTATATGTGTTCTATGTGTTATGCTCTCGCATTGTTTATTCTCTGTTTTTTACGAATTACCTTGCAGGAGGAGGACCTATGCCTTTTAAGTCTAGAAGCTCAAGTAGGACCTAGTGTGGTGCCTGATTTTTGGTGCGTGATCTGTCAAATAGCTGGAAAACATGCCATGGAAAATTGTCACTTGTTACAGAAGTATACACAAAATTCACAGCAGTTGTTCTGCAACTTTTGCAGGTTGGTGGGACATGACGAGTGTACTTGCAGAAGTTACGAGCTGATGATGGATAGAACCCCCACCTACAGGGTTTAGGCCAAAATTCGGCCCCTTGTGTAGGTTTTAACCCTGTACAGAAATTACCTGCATACGAATTCTTAAACAAAGAAAATAAACAATGCGAGAGCATAACCCATAAAACACATATGCATAGAGATTTTTCCCTAGATCCCAAAACCGGGACTACCAGCTTGATTTTTCATTATGTTCCTTTCAATGTTACAATACATATTTATACATGCCGAAGCATCCAATACCATGGACCGAAAACCATCGCGTCCAATACCATGGACCGAAAACCATCGCGTCCAAAAAACATGTGCGAAAATCATGCACAAAACCATAGGTGGGTCCGCCCAACCTAACATATGGTCCAAAACCAAAATTTTCTAGGGCGCTGCCCCAGACCCCATAAAGTGGGGTTACGGGTGCCCTTCAAACCCCCTATTAACTACGTGGAAAGAATATAACACAACCCAACAATCTCCCACTTGTTGTTTTCTTTCCACAGGGGGCCACAGGAGAGCTTAGTCATTTTTTCAGCCCTGAGATTCCCATTGCTTCTCTACACCAAGAGAACTTCTCAGAGCTCACAGATTTTGTCAATGCATCTGCAGTATTCTTCAAAGTGTCCACCTTTACCAGCAACACCTTTCTATCTTCTATCATATCCCTCACAAAGTGATACTGAACATCAATGTGCTTTCTCTTTGAATGATAAGCAGGGTTCTTTGCCAAGAAAATTGCACTTTGGCTGTCACAGTCTATTCTTATAGCTCCCTGTACTAACCCCATACTTGAACACAATCTCTGCAACCAAACTGCTTCCTTGCTTGCATGAGTGGCTGTCATGTATTCTGCCTCTGTAGTTGATACTGCCACTATAGATCATTTCTTACTCATCCAACTGACTGCACCTCCAAATAGGTTAAACACATACCCACTTGTAGATCTTCTCTGATCCAGATCTCTAGCCCAGTCTGCATCAACAAAGCCATGAATATCCAACACTCTGTCCATTGCAATCCTAGTCTTCCTTGGTAGCACAAACCATAATCACTAGTGCCACGCAAATACCTGAAAACCCGCTTCACTGCTGTCCAGTGCTCCTTCCCAGGTTTTGACATAAACCTGCTCAATACTCCCACTGCATGTGTAATGTCTAGTCTAGTACAGACCATTGCATACATCAGGCTACCCACTGCACTTGCATATGGAACACGGGACATGTCCTCTTCCTCTTCTTTTGTCTTGGGACACTGTTCAGCAGATAACCTCACACCTACAGGAATAGGAACCTTCACCGGTTTACTATCCTGCATATTAAACCTCTGGAGTATTGTCTCGACATACTTCCTCTGGTTTAACCAGAGCTTCCTCTTTGACCGATCTCTTTTAATTTCCATGCCCAAAATATAGTTTTCAGCACCAAGATCTTTCATGTCGAATTTGGAGGACAATTGGGTCTTCAAATCCTGGATAATTTCTTTGTCATTTCCAACCAGCAAAATATCATCCACATACAAGACCAGATAAATAATACGGTCACCAATTAATTTAAAATACACACAATGATCTGCTTTGCTTCTCGTGAAGCCAAGTCCCCGTATAAATGTATCAAATTTCTGATACCACATCCTTGGTGACTGTTTTAACCCATACAGAGACTTCTTTAACTTGCATACCAGTTCTTTCTTACCCTTCACCGCAAAGCCTTCAGGTTGCTTCATCTAGATTTCCTCTTCCAAATCCCCGTGAAGAAATGTTGTCTTCACATCCATCTGTTCTACCTCAAAATCAAAAGCAGCAGCAACAGATAAAGGTAATCTAATAGAAGTTACCTTGGCAACAGGAGAAAAAATATCACCAAAATCAATTCCCGACACCTGGGAATAACCTTTTGCTACCAACCGAGCTTTGTATTTCTCCACCTTTCCTTCTGCATTTGTCTTCTTCTTGAACACCCATTTGCTGTCAATGGGTTTCCTTCCAGCCGGCAACTCCACCAGATCCCAAGCCTCATTTTTGTGCAAAGATGCCATTTCATCGACCATGGCCTCTTTCCAGAGTTTTCCATCCTCTGAATCCACTACTTCCTTCACAGTTCTGGGATCATTATCAGTAACAAACAAAGCAAAATTTGAACTGAAAGTAGATGGACTATACCTTTCTGGCTGCCTTCTTTCTTGAATTGATCTTCTCACAGCCAGAGTTTGTGGCTCTTCATCTTCTAATTCCTCCTCTGCTGCAGACTCTGATTCTTCCTCCTTTGGCTCAAACTCTATCTTCTCGGGTTCCTTTGGTTGGACTTCATGTTGAATAACATCTTTTACCTCTCTGAACAACACATCTCGGCTGTACACAACCTTCCGTGTGACTGGGTTCCAAAGCTTATAACCCTTTAAACCATCCTTATACCCAATAAATATGCACTTTTCAGATTTACTATCCAACTTGGTTCTTTTCTCCTTTGGAACATGTACATATGCATCACATCCAAATACCCTTAGATGTGAAAGAGAGGGTTTCTTACCAGTCCATACTTCTTGTGGAGTCTTATCCTCCAACGCTGATGAAGGTGATATGTTGATCAGGTAACATGCAGTATCCACCGCCTCTGCCCAGAATTCCTGTCCTAACCCGGCACCACTGAGCATGCTTCTTGCCCTTTCCATCAACGTCTTGTTCATTCTTTCTGCGACTTCATTTTGCTGAGGTGTATATGGAGTAGTCTTTTGCCGTGCTATACCACACTTCTTACAAAATTCTTCAAATTCCTTGCTGCAAAATTCTCCACCATTATCTGTCCTCGGCACCTTTATCTTCTTCTCTATCTGATTTTCCACCAAAGCCTTAAATTCTTTACACCTGTCAAAGACTTCAGATTTCTTCTTAAGAAAATATATCCATGTATTCCTTGAGAAGTCATCTATGAATGATACATAGTACACAAACTTACCCAGTGATGGAACCTTCACAGGTCCAAACACATCACTGTGCACAAGCTCTAATATCTGTTTCGTCCTCTTACCACCAGAGGGGAAACTCACCCGATTCTGCTTCCCATATACACAATTTTCACAGAAATCAAAATCCAGAGAGCTATTATTCCTACCTTCTACCATACCTTTACCATGAAGTATTCGAAGGCCCTTCTCTCCAATATGTCCAAGCCTTTGATGCCACAACATCGTCTTCTCTCTAGAGACCACTAGATTCTCTACTCCATTTTCAGGAACCATAGAACTATTGCACCCATCAACAACAGTGCTACCTTTTAGCTTGTACAGAGTTCCAATCCGAACTCCCCACATTAATATCAGTGCTCTTCGAACCATCTTGCAGGTATCTTTCTCGAACACCGTCTTTACACCTGCATCATCCAACTTGCTTACAGAAATCAAATTTATGGTCAATGCAGGAATATGTAGAACACCTGGAAGTGTTCTAACCATTCCACCTTGCAACTTCAACTTTACTTTTCCCCGACCAATGATTCTAGCCTTCCTATCATCTCCTAAGAAGACATCACCACCATCGTATTTCTCATACTCACAGAACCACTCTCTATGGGGAGTGAAGTGAAAGGATGCACCTGAGTCAATCAACCATGCCTCATGATCTACATGTGTACTTGAAGAAGCCAAGTACACATCCCCACCTTCATTTGAGGTGGTTTTCGCCTCTGTAGAAGGACCATCATCAGATCCCTTTCCTTTATCAGGAGCTTTAGATTTACAATCCCTTCTGAAGTGCCCTTCCTTTCCGCATTTCCAGCACACCACCTTTGTATGTTTTCCTGGAGATTTAGATCTCCCTCTAGATTTAGATCTCCCACTCGATGACTTATTTTTGTTTTTGTTCTGGGACCGTCCTCGTACAAACAAGGCATCACCATTCTGGTTGTCCATATTTTTCCATCTCATCTCCTCCGTCAGCAAGGCTGAGACTATTTCATCAAACTGCAAAGCAGTTGCATTGCTACCTATTGCAATAACCAGACTATCCCACGAATCTGGTAGAGAACACAACAGACTGATGCACTTATCTTCTTCTAAAATTTTAATATCAACAGATAATAACTGACTTACCACAGTATTAAACGCATTCAGGTGCTCTGTCACCGAGTCTCCATCTTTCATCCTCAGATTATACAGCTTTTTCCGCAGGAACAGTTTATTCACCAGAGACTTAGATTGGTACAAAGTCCCTAACTTGACCCACAAAGCCTTTGCCATAGCTTCCCCTGATACATTCAACAATACTGAATCCAAGACACACAATCGTATTGTGCTCTTTGCCTTCCGATCCAACTTCTTCCATTCTTCATCGGTCACTCCCGATGGTTTAGTACCCGGATCTACCGCGATCCACTGATCTTTATCCACCAACAGATCCTCCATCTTGAGTTTCCACAACTCAAAATTCTGACCATTGAACTTCTCAATCTCTATGTTTCCACTGCTCGCCATCTTCTTTCACCACTAGAATCGATCTTGCAGATCTCCCGCTGAACAGGGTCTACCATAGGCCCGAGCGAAACCCCTCAGCAACAAAGGCGTCCCCTTGAAGCCAAAACAACTCTGATACCAAATGTAGGTTTTAACCCTGTACAGAAATTACCTGCATACGAATTCTTAAACAAAGAAAATAAACAATGCGAGAGCATAACCCATAAAACACATATGCATAGAGATTTTTCCCTGGATCCCAAAACCGAGACTACCAGCTTGATTTTTCATTATGTTCCTTTCAATGTTACAATACATATTTATACATGCCAAAGCATCCAATACCATGGACCGAAAACCATCGCGTCCAAAAAACATGTGCGAAAATCATGCACAAAACCATAGGTGGGTCCGCCCAACCTAACATATGGTCCAAAACCAAAATTTTCTGGGGCGCTGCCCCGGACCCCATAAATTGGGGTTACGGGTGCCCTTCAAACCCCCTATTAACTACGTGGAAAGAATATAACACAACCCAACACCTTGACCAAAATGCAGGAATGGTGCGAACAGGATGCCCGTGATTGCACAAATCCAATGCGCCCATCGTGCAAGTATTGCACGTTGTTTGATCATGAGACAGAAGATTGTCCTACATTGATAGCAAGGATACGTGAAAAAAGAGAGCTACCACCTCCCCCGAATCAAAACCTGCAGATGATGAGGTCTGAGCCGCGCGAGGAAGACCCGAATGTAAACATTGTGCTCCAAAGTGGAATTGCGACGGGAGATGACAAAGGTAAATGGCTAGAAGATAGTACTTGGGTTTGCAAAGCTCCAGCGAAGGAAGTAGAGTTTGATATCAAGAGCACTTGGGAAACCTTCATGGAAGATAAGAAAATCTTCACTGATGCCTCCACTTCAGGAAGAAAAGATAAACTGGAGCCGGAAATGGACCTATCCATGCTGACAACTTTCCTTGAAACATGTATGAAGTTAGTGTGCGAAAGTAAGGCTGTGAAAGGGTTACAGGAACTCATCAACAAATGCACTAGGACCATGCCAGGAGAACCACACGTAGTCCGCAAGATCAGAAAGCATAAGTCAAGCACAGGCCAAGAAATGAGACTTACCGTGCAGATCGGAGAATATGAGATGAATCAAGTCATTCTGTTTTTGGGATCAGATGCGAATTTTTTACCGAAGCAGACATGGGAGCGCATGGGAAGACCTGCGCTGAAATGGTCTCCGATTTAGCTGAGAATGGCGAATCAACATAAAATAATACCTTGGGGCAATTTCAGGGAATAACTGTGGATATTGAGGGAGCGAGCACGTTGGCCGATTTTGAAGTGATAAAGATTGTTGATGACAGAAATCCCTACCCTGCGCTCCTTGGAATTAATTGGGCCATTAATATGAACAGGGTAATTAATCTGAAGAAGCAAAAAATGATCTTTGAAAAGAAGTCATTGCAGGTAATCATACCCCTGGAGCCTGCTGAAGGATCGCGCTATATGGAACCGGGCCGCGACTATGATAGTGATAATGATTTTGACTATATCTATAAGATAACGATGCGAGACCAAGACTAGGTGAATCCCACTGTGTGTTAGTGTCAGTCTTTGCAGCCTTCCACCAGTGATCAAATATGCTCTTATAAAGTGGTCTTGGGGTGTCAAAGTCAATTTTTTGTCATTTCAGTGAGTCTTCAAGTAAAATTTGGTTACCAAGTATTAGGTCTAGGATTGTTTTTACTCCTTCCAAAGTTTTCCAAATATTGGTCCATGTCACCATTCAGCTGAGCGTACCATCATTCAAGGAGTTGTCATCATTATTTCATGTTCCCATGGGTCATTTTACACCTTATTCATGCTTCAGTTGTACTTAGGTAAGGCTCATTTCCCTCTCTTAGGGTTTTGAAGGTAATTTTCCTTGGATGGTAAAATTTTTGGAAATAATACTGAGAGGGGGGGTGAATTAGTATTAGCAAGTCAATAATTTTTCATTTCCATAATCAGATTCGTATACGCCACTTCAGTTAATGGAACTTGCGTGTATACGCAACTATGTTTAAGGCAACTAGTGTATATCCTGCAAACTTATGATTCAGCTAATTCATCATATGTTGATCTTTAATCAGTGCATCAGAACCATATAAATAGTAACCAGGTGTAGTAAAAACAGAACAAACAATCACACACATGAACACAAGATATAAGGTGGAAATCCAATGTAGGAGAAAACCACCAGTTGCAATCGTCTCTATCTTCTTTTTAAATTAGAAACTTCTTTTTACAATTTTTTTACTGGTGCAGTCTTATACCAGTACGCAGGCTTCTACCTGCAGAAGGCTAAAACTTTCTCTCATTCTCCAGCTTCTCCTGGAAGGGAGCTACAGCCCCCTAGCTCTTGTACTAGCTGATATGTTTACTAGTACGTAGGTGTTGGCCTATAGAAGGATACAACCTTCTCTTTTCTTCCAGGGACCATGTTTCATAAATTTTCAAACTGGATCCATAAATAGCATCATTCAATCATCAAATACATATGCATCAATAAATGTCCTTTGCACCAACCACAACTGAATCAACAAATCACTTTGACAACCCTTCAATCTGACCTTTCAAAATGTTGTAACAAGAATACAGTAACCAGAACCCAAGCCATAAACCAGAACATTGCAACAGCAAACAGAAGCAGCTAAAACATATTTTATAAGGTATACGTTACTTCCATGTGTCTAACCTACATGCATACGCTCTTTTCTCAAGGCAAACCAGCGTACAGATCTACAAATAAAATTTAATATGTATACGCTATTTTGATATGCAGAAAAAGCGTGTATACGCGCCTTTTCTAATGTGAACCTGCGTACAGATCTGTAAATGATGATTTAAACATTACAAGAATTCCATACTTCAGTTATACCCAGATCATCATATTTACAGACTACAACATGCGCTAGTTATTCAGATAAATGATCAAACCACATAAAGATACTTATCTTCAAGCCTTAAGATCTTGACCCATCATTAGATCTTATCCTTCATCAAGTGCTAAGGTTCATCCTTGGTTCAGATCCAGCTATGCACCATAACCCAATAACCTGTATGCTAGATCTTGCTCTTCATCAGATATTCAATACTTGAATTCATTTGCCTAATGATCTTCTCCTCCTTTTCTAGTCTTAGGCCATACTCAATACCATGGGCCAAAACCACTTAGGACCAAATACCTGGGGTCAACACTTCAGACTAGATACCTTGGACCAATACCATGGATCAAAATACCATGGACCAAATACCACGGACCAAAACTTAGTTTTCCAACATGTATGCACCTTTCCTTCTGTGAAAGTGTGTGTGTACATTATACACTCCTTTTGGTCTGCTAAGCCACATGTACACGCAGCTTGTTCAATGGTGAACCTGTGTATACCTCTCTTTCTTCATTTTGTGAGTCTGAACTGTGATCTGTCATCTGAGTGAGTTGCCATCAAGGACAACACCTGTGTCATAGTGCCAAATCTGTGTCATAATGCCAACAATCTCCCCCTTTGGACTTGATGGCAACCCCAAGTCACTCTCCCCCTTTGTCATCAAGGGCAAAGGTTTATGTTCCCCCTAAGTACATGCTGAATTCTCTAATATGCTGAAGTGATCTGATTGAGCTCCATGATCGATCCCATGCTCCCCCTGAATATAAGCACGGTCTGAAAAAAGATGTTCTAAAAGAAGAACATGACTCTATACATACATCATAAATGACCTTCCTATCACCAATGACTCATACATACATCCAACTCCCAACCAAGTGCAGATATACCAAGTTTGATTCATCCACCCAACCAAGTGGGGATATACCAATTGTTTATACATGTCGAAACAAGAACATTACATCATCCATCCCATGCATATTGGGGTAATAAAATAGGTCTTTTCATGACCTTTACATTAAAAGATATACCTGACATAAATAACAGAGACCAAATTAGAAACTTTCATCAGCAGTGTCAGTCAATCAGCATCTAGACCAGCAACCATGTTCTCCCCCTACACCTGTTCCACCTGAATCAAAAACAACTGTGTGAATTTGTACCAAGATCTTCTAAGATAATTCCAACAATGCATTATTAGAATTATATGCTCCCCCTGAACCTGTGCCAGATGATCACTATCATATCTGATCATTTCATATAGTAGAAGAGTTATCAAGGCATCATCATCAATCAGATATACATCAAGCTATCAACAGCTTATGAAAGCCAACATATTTCCACATGTCATCCACAGACTGTAACCATCATCAAGCAGAGCAGATAATTTACTTAACCATATCAGACCCCTTTCATTCTGAGTCTGGCCCACTGCTTTTCCTCAAACCAACATATATGTGACTGTATCCATAGAAAACAGCGTATGTATGTGACTACGCTTCATGAAACTCGCGTATAACCACCTTTCTCTTAAACAGAGAAGTTTTAACAGCAAGATGATGCATCAACTACTCCCAGTTTTTGTCTGAGATATTCAAATGGTTCTCTGGGTAGTGGTTTGGTGAATATATCAGCAACCTATTCTTTGGAGGAAACATGCTCCAATTTGACCTTTTGTTCAAGCACTTGTTCACGTAGAAAATGATATTTGATTGGTATATGCTTGGTCTTGGAATGCATGACTGGATTTTTTGAAATACTGATGGCACTTATATTATCACATAGAATGGAAATGGGTGGAGTACATGTGATTTGAATGTCTTGCAATGTTTACATCATCCAAAGGAGTTGTGTGCAGCAAGATGCAGCAGCCACATATTCTGCTTCAGCTATAGATAATGCAATTGAACTTTGTTTCTTGCTGAACCAAGACACTAATCTAGAACCCATATAGAATGCACCACCACTAGTGCTTTTTCTATCATCAACGCTTCCTGCCCAATCTGCATTTGTATATGCATGAAGTGTAAGATATGTATCTGTAGGATACCATAAACCACAATTCTGTGTTCCTTGAAGATATTTGAAAATACTTTTGACTGCCTGAAGGTGTGATTCTTTTGTATTTTCTTGGAATCTTCCAACTATTCCTACTGCATGCATGATGTCTGGTCAGGTAACTGTTAGATAAAGCATACTGCCAATCATGGATCTGTAAGTTGGTTGATGTACTGCTGCTGATTCATAATTTGAGCTGAGATTGCATCTTGTTACCATTGGGGTACATACTGGTTTAGAATCTTCCATGCCGTATTTTTTCAAGATCTGTTTGAGATATTTGGTTTGTGACAGAAAAATACCATCTTTATTTTGTTGAACTTGTAGACCAAGAAAATACGTAAGCTCACCAAGCAAGGAAATTTCAAATTCTTGTTGCATTACCGAAGCAAAATTCCAACTCATAGCTTCTTCATTGCTACCAAAAATGATATCATCAACATACATAACAAGTATTAGCAATTTATTATTGTCAATCTTTGTATATAGATTGCTATCAGCTAATCCTTTTGAAAAACCTTGTTGATGGAGATATTTGTCAAGACAGTAATACCGGGGCCTTGGAGTTTGTTTTAGACCATAGAGAGACTTTTTGAGTCTGCATACAAGTTTTGCATCATTTCCAAGAATGAACTCATCTGGTTTCTCAATATAGACTTCTTCTTCTAAGTCTCCATTAAGAAAGGCAGATTTTACATCCATTTGGTATACTTTAAATTTCTAAAAACTAGAAAGAGCAAGGAACATTCTTATAGCTTCAAGTCTAGCAACAGGTGCAAAAGTTTCTTCAAAATCTATACCTTCTTGTTGAGCATATCCTTTACAAGCAATTCTGGCCTTGTTTCTAATAACTTCTCCATTTTCATTCAGCCTGTTTTGGAATATCCATTTAGTTCCTATGATATTCTTATCATGAGGTCTAGGAACTAATTCCCAAGTATTATTATTTTCAATTTGTTGAAGTTCTTCATTCATGACTTTGACCCAACATTCATCTTTGCATGCTTCATTTATATTTTGAGGTTCGGTGGAGGATAGTAATGCTAGATAGCTTGAAGCTTCTATAATAGTTCTTCTTGTCTGCACACCTGCCTCTTTCTGTCCCAAAATTTGAGTCTCTGGATGATTTTTCTGAACATACCTGGATGGAGTCTTTTCTTCTACCATTATCTCTTCTTTTGGTGCTTCATTGGTTTCTTCTTCAGAATTAGTCTGATTTGGTGTGGAAGGATAATCCTCATCTTCTTCATAATCTTCGGTTTTTATTTTCTTTGGATTTTTGCATGCTTCATCAACCACAATATCAATACTTTCAATAATTTTCCCAAGTATTTTATTATAACATTTATATCCTTTACTTCAGGAAGACTAACCAAGGAGAATACCTTCATCTACTCTGGGTTCAAACTTACCAAGTTTTTCATCAATCCTTTTGATGTAACATTTGCTTCCAAAAACTTTGAAGTATTTTACAATAGGATTCTTACCATACCAAAGTTCATGTGGAGTTTGAGTGTTGTTTACCCAAACATTTACTTGGTTGAGAATAGTGACAGCAGCGAATGCAGTTTCACCCCAGAAGGTTGCAGGATTTCCAGACTCATCTAGCATGGCACGAGCCATTTGTTAAACGGTTATGTTCATCCTTTCTACCACTCCATTTTTTAGAGGGGTCCTTGCAGTGGATAATTTCCTTTTTATTCCATGTTCTTCACAAAAGTCAAAGAATTCATCCAAGGTAAATTCCCCTTCTTGATCAGATCTGAGGCATTTGATTTTGCGATCTGATTCATTCTCAACTAAAGCTTTGAAGGCTTTGAATTTTTCAAATGCTTCATCTTTATGCTTTAGAAGTCCTATCCAACACATTCTGGAAAAATCATCAACGAACAATATAAAGTATTCTTCTCCACGAGGTGACTTTTTCCTTGATGGTCCACATAAATCAGTATGAACAAGTTCAAGAGGCTTACTAGCTAATCCTTCCTTTTCAGGGAAGTGTGACCTGGTTTGCTTACCAAATTGACATGATTTGCATATTGTATTTTCTAGAATGTTGATATCAGGAAGATCGCGGACAGCCTGGAATTTGCATGCTTTTTGTATTTGAGAGAAGCTTAGATGCCCCAATCTTCTGTGCCATAGCTAGTGTTCATCATTTTTGCTTAGATAGCATTGTTTTTGTCCTCCCTGTTACACAAGAATATCGTCACCATGATTATTTGCAGTCATTATGGGTCTATCATCACTTGTACTGTCCTCCTAAGCAAGTCTCAAACCTCAGCTCTTCAAGTCAAGCTTTGAAAATGGGAGAAAGACATTAAAAATCAATGTAACTCTGGTTCCACACTTTCTCTCACTGTCACCTGCGGTCCCGCACCTTCTGTTCACAAAAACTTTGGACCTACCCGCTCTATCCCTAACGGTGTAGGTGCGGACCCCTGTGGAACTCAAAAGGCGCAAGTTTTATCTTAAAAAACTCACTTTGGGTTAATTCTAGAGCATTCTAGAAGTAATTTTGACGTGGATTGTTCGCTCTAAGGTGGCTCATGCATCCCAAAAGAGAAGGAGCTAATCCCTTGATGAGAGGAGCTATCCCTTTGAAGGAGGGCTTTATCCCTTTGAAGGAGGACCTAGTAACCTCCCTCCATTGCAATATAAATACAGGCATTGGGCTGGTTGCTGGGGAGGTTAGAAGCTGAACATTTTTTAGGGTAAATGCTGGTGAAATCAAGACTTCCTAGTTGAGCTTAAGAGGAGAGATCACATACTTTTTGGCTTCATTGGGGAGTGAGTGAAACTTGTCAAAGTAGAGGTGACTTCTTGCTGGACCCTGGGAGGAGCTTGTACAGCGTCAAGGCAAAGGTTGTAAAGTTCTTCTTCTTTTGAATTAATACAATCAAACTCATTTTTCTCAACAAGTATCTCATGTTATTTGTTTCATGGACTCCTTGACTTTCATGTTAAATATGTTTTATGATTTTGGCTTTTCAGGTGCTATTTAATTTGTTTGCCTTATTTGTGTTTGCAGATTCGTGACAAAGGAGCTCATTTGGATCGAAGAAGCGAGGGCATCCACAAGCTTGCGTTGGACCTAAGGTAGGCCCTAAAAACACTTGTTTGCCATTGTTTATTAAAGCATATTTAGAGAAAGATAGTGTCTGGTTGGTTTGCTTGTCATTAGGTCTTCTTTAAATTCTAGGAAGGTCTATCTTGTCCGCAAGATCGACTTATTCCGTGTGACACTCCCTTGAGTATGTATAAGTTGTTTGGAGTTCTTATACATGTGATCACAGTTTCACCTGTATCAAGCTCATGAACAACACATCCATTTGATCGAAATACTACTTCATTTCTTTGATCACACATTTGACTGACACTCAACAAGTTATGCTTTAGACCATCAGCATACATAACATTCCCAGCTTTAACTTTTTCTTTTAAGAGAACAGAGCCTTTACCTTTATGACAACAAGAGTGTCATTTCCAAATGAGACCTTCTTTTCCTTTTCTAAGGCATTTTATGACTTAAGTTTTTCTTTGTCACATGTCATGTGTTTTGAGCATCCACTGTCGATGTACCACCAATTTTCTTGTCCTTCTGCATACAAGGCTATACCACATCTTTCTGTTTGCGGTTCTTTCTTTCTCCATATTTTGGGACTTAATGAAGTTTTCTCCTTTTAAGATGTTTGCCGAAATTTACTCCTGCATTCAGATTCTTCATGACCGAAGTTGTTGCAGATAGAGCATTCTATTTCATTTTCAAGAAGAGAAAAGTTATTGTAGGTCCATTTCATGATCCATGTCACACTCCTTTGATTTTGTGCTTCTCTAGTCATGATGGTCTTGTAAGCAACACATTGAGTAGCTTTGTGTCCAAAGTTATGACATGAAAAACATTGGCCATTAAAGAAGTTCCTGTGATTATCGAATCTACTGACCTAATGATTGTAGTTTCTATTGATATTCATTCTTGAAGAAGATTGAGTATGATTTACCTGAGGTTGGTTTTGGCTTCCATTCATCCTTGAAGTAAATTGAGCCTGATTTACCTGGTGATCTGTTGTATGCCTTTACTGACGATTGTCAAACTGTTCACTGCTCTTTGCTGCATCAAGATAGATTTTAGTGGAGGTTGACAGCTTCTATGCTTGAGATGCTTCTTCAGTATATCCAAGACCTGTCTTTATCAGAGGAGAAAACTGCACTTTGATAATTTCATTTAATGTTTCTAATCCTTTATCAAATCTAGGATTAAGAGCTTTTGTTTTCTCAATATCCTTTCTTAGACCCACAATTTCACATTCTAGTTTTTCATTGTGTTTTTCTCTTTCAGCAAGTTGGAATGTCAAAGTATCTATAATCATATTCTTTTCTTCTAAACAGATTTTGAGTTTAGAGATTTCTTCATAAATATCATCTTCATCTAAAGCATCCAAGAAATCATCATCTTCAAAAGCCATCAGAAGTCTATAGTCTTTACTATTTTCATATTCATCACTAATTGATAAACCATCGCTATCTTCATGCGTATAGTAGCTTTTCTTACTTACACTTTGTTTTCCATTCAATTTTGCCGATTCCTTACCTTTATCAAGTTTATCTTTATGAGGACATTTGGCAGCATAATCGCTGACTCTTCCACAAGCAAAACATTTGAAAGGTAGTTTACCTCTAAATCTTCCGGAACCCCGTTGAAGGTTCTTGACAAAGTTTGCTTCTTCCTCTCCTTCTAAAATATGTCCTGATTCATTGAGTTCTTCTCTTCCTGAAGCTTTAAATGTGGCTTCTCTCATATCTGATGGACCTCCCTTTCTCATCTCGAAGTAGTTAATATTTCGTGCAGTTGTGTCATAGTAATAATCTGAAGATCCTCCTTTTCTTCTATGGCATATACTTTTGATTCAAACTTAGCAGACAAGGATCTTAAAACCTTTTCAACTAAAATAACTTCTTTTATCTCTTCACCCAAATTCTTCATGCAATTAACAATCTCATCTATATGTAATAAGTAACTAGCTATACTTTCATCATTGTGTATTTTGAGAGTTTCATATTGAATTCTGAGAGTTTGCAGTGTTGCACGTTTTACCTGAGAGTCTCCTTCATAGCTTAGAACGAGTTTGTCCCATATTTCTTTGGTAGATTTGAGTTGCATAGCTTTGACAAATTCTGATTGTGACAGACTTCCCAATAATGTAGTGACAACCTTGGCATTTGTTTCATATTGCTTTTTACCTGCCGTATCTGTAGGAATTACTGATGGAAATGTATATCCTCCTTCCACGATTTCCCAAACATTTGTTCCAAGAGATTGAAGATAGGTTGTGGTTCTTACCTTCCAATAAACAAAGTTGCTTCCATCAAAGATTGGAGGTTTGATGGATCCCTCTCTTTCTTGGTTACTCATGATGATGGATCTTCCTTCAAGAAATCAAGCTTCTTCTGAAGGACCTTCTCTGATACCAATTGTTGGAAATAATACTGAGAGGGGGGTGAATCAGTATTAGCAAGTCAATAATTTTTCATTTCCATAATCATATTCATATACGCTACTTTATTTAATGGAACTTGCGTGTATACGCAACTGTGTTTAAGGCAACTAGCGTATATCCTGAAAACTTATGATTTAGTTAATTCATCATATGTTGATCTTCAATTAGTGCATCAGAACCATATAAATAGTAACCAAATGCAGTAAAAACATAACAGAAAATCACACACATGAACACAAGATATAAGGTGGAAACCCAATGTGGGTGAAAACCACCTACTGCAATCGTCTCTATCTTCTTTTTAAATCAGAAACTTATTTTTACAATTTTTGTACTAGTGCAGTCTTATACCAGTACGCATGCTTCTACCTGCAAAAGGCTACAACCTTCTCTCGTTCTCCAGCTTCTTCTGGAATGGAGCTACAACCCCCTAGCTCTTATACTAGCTGATATGTTTACTAGTACGTAGGTGCCGGCCTACAGAAGGCTACAACCTTCTCTTTTCTTCCAGGGACCACATTTCATAAATTTTCATACTGGATCCATCAATAGCATCATTCAATCATCAAATACATCTGCATCAACCAATCTCCTTTGCACCAACCACAACTGAATCAACCAATCACTTTGACAACCCTTCAATCTGATCTTTCAGAATGTTGTAACAAGAATACAGTAACCAGAACCCAAGCCAGAAACCAGAACACTATAACAGCAAACAGAAGCAGCTAAAACATATTTTATAAGTTATACGCTACTTCCATGTGTCTAACCTGCGTGCATACGCTCTTTTCTCAAGGCGAACCTGCGTACAAATCTGCAAATCAAATTTAAGATGTATACGCTATTTTGATATGCAGAACAAGCGTGTATACACGCCTTTTCTAATGTGAACCTGTGTACAGATCTATAAATGATGATTTAAACATTACAAGAATTCTAGACTTCAGTTATACCCAGATCATCATATTTACAGACTACAACATGCGCCAGTTATTCAGATAAATGATCAAACCACATAAAGATACTTCTCTTCAAGCCTTAAGTTCTTGACCCATCATTAGATCTTATCCTTCATCAAGTGCTAAGGTTCATCCTTGGTTCAGATCCAGCTATTGACCATAACCCAATAACTTGTATGCTAGATCTTGCTCTTCATCAGATATTCAATACTTGAGTACATTTGCCTAATGATTTTCTCCTCATTTTATAGTCTTAGGCCTTACTCAATACCATGGACCAAAACCACTTAAGACCAATAACTTGGACCAAATACCTGGGGTCAACACTTCAGACCAAATACCTTGGACCAATACCATGGATCAAATACCACGGACCAAAACTTAGTTTTCCAACATGTACGCACTTTTCCTTCTGTGAAAGTGCATGTGTACGTTATATGCTCCTTTTCTTCTGCTAACCCATGTGTACACGTGGCTTGGTCAAGGGTGAACCTGCGTATACCTTTCTTTCTTCATTCTATGAGTCTGAACTATGATCTGTCATCTGAGTGAGTGTTGTAGATCTAACCCAGAAATATATGATAACAGAAATAACCCAAGAATAACAAGATAGAAATATATAGAAATGATTCACTTTATTGATCAAACCCTTAAGGTAGGGCAACACCATACATTCACTCCTTAAGGAAGGAGAACACTCCACAAGCCATATGCCTGTTCATACAATAATCCTTCACTATCTTGACATGGAGTCTCTAGCCTCTATATAGGCCTCATACATACAATACCATGGGTCATTACCATGGTTCCCTCAGACCATCAACTAATACCATGGGCCCATTACATTATTATTAACTACTTGTGGTCCCTTATATGATATGGGTTAACCACCTTATTTATTACTATGGACCATCTCATTATTACATTATTACCTTGGGTACCTTCCTTGGTACCCCATATTATCCCCCCTAGGTATATAACATTCCACCCCCCTTAGCATGTTTCATCCTCGAAACATGGGAAGAACACAAATAATAAGATCTACTCAAAAGAGTAGTCCACTGGTACCATGCACGTGCATCTAGCCATCCAAGAAAAAGGTGAACCCTCGATCTCGCTGATGCCTCGCTCGCTTGAGATGGAAGTTGACCGTGGCAGCTTTTTTGTGTTGATGTGTAGTAGGTGGATCTTCTTTCCTCGCTATCCGTCATAAGGGGGTTGTTTTCCTTGTGACTATTTGGTTTCCATCTTGATGGTTGTCTTGCGGGGTGATATGGGTGATGATATGTTGAAGATTTAACCCACGATGTCTTTTTCTTTAATTCACCCGTTACTGGAGCCTGATTTTTATCTGGTGCATGTTGTGGTGCCCGTTGTGGTGTCTTATCTTTCAATATTACTTCAACCACTAAGCCCTCCTCTGATGTATCAGCACCTGTAACCTTTTCTTCTTTAGCCTCTGTTTGTGTTTGATTGTCGATCATCACTTGCTCATCATCTAATATGTCAGACCCTGGAACATCTTCTGCTTCAGTCTCCTTGGACTCTACCTGTTTATTAACGGAAATATCCTGTAATGTAATTTTCTTCTTTTTATACCAGAGCTTCAGGAATTTCTTCTGTACATTAATATTGATAGTACCCACTAATTCCATCCAAGGGTATCCCAAAACAACATCCATGTTATCCATATCTGAAGCATAAAAATCACCATGCAACACATACTTATCCATATAAATCTTCAAATCCTTATACAATAGAACATCCTCATCATCCACCTATGTGTTTTCAATGTGTTTTTCTGGAACTTGCAATTTTTTTACCAAATTAACATTGATAAAATTATGCTTGCAACTAGGATTTATAGAAACAATGATCTTCTCTTTCTGAATCAATCCATGAACCTGCAATAAGGAGACACCTGTAGCAAATAACCCCTTATGTGTCTCATTCTCCTTTTTTCTAGCCCGAGACCATTTGTCCAAAAAGAGTTTTTCAAATTCTGCATCTGAAAGTTTGGTCAACTGCTTGTGGTCAAGTGATAACCACCATTTTTCAGCCTCATCTCTCATATTAAGCTTCATTAGAATCTTCCAATGTGTCCCATGTATGTACTTGTATCTCTGTATGAATTCTTCAATAGTAGGACCATTATCTTTCCCTGTAAAATATATCATCTCCATGAAGAGGGTTTGAGAAAAATTCACTTACTTGGCGAAAATTTGAAATTGTCACAGTTTCGTCAATATTGCTCAGAATCCCTATTATGACCTGTTTTCAGAAATGGAACAATCATTCTGCATCTGCCCATGTGTTAGAAATCCTGATCTAGGCACTAGAATTTCAGATCTGCGCTGCAACTCTCCCGCTGTCACCAAAATTTCTGCAAAAAGTGTTGATTTTAAATCAGCGATATCTCCCTCATCCGGACTCCGATTCGACCGATTTTTTTTTTGAAATCGGGATTTTTTCACCTAGATTCCAGATATTCAATTATATTTTGCAGATCTTCCACCAGGACATCCAGATCTATGCCGCAAACTCGTTTCCTTGAAAAAAATTTTGCAACCCCACTGATTTTTAGATCAGCAATATCTCCTTCATCCGGACTCCGATTCAATCGATTTTTTTTTTTGAAATCGGCTATTTTTTCACAAAGAATCCAGATCTACAATTATATTTTTTAGATCTTGCACCAAGACGTCTAGATCTGTGCCACAAATTCGCTGCCCCGAAAATTCTCTACAACCCCACTGATTTTTAAATCAGCGATATCTCCTTCATCCGGACTCCGATTCAGCCGATTATTTTTTTGAAATCGGGTATTTTTTCACATAGAATCCAGATCTGAAATTAGATTTTTTAGATCTTGCACCAAAACATACAGATCTGATCTGCAAACTAGCCGTCCCCGAAATCCTGCAAAAAATAAAAAAAATTCTCCACTTTTGTGCCCAAGAAAGTGCTCCGATACCACTTGTTGTAGCTCTGATACCACTTGTTATAGCTCTGATACCACTTGTTGTAGATCTAACCTAGAAATATATGATAACAAAAATAAACCCAAGAATAATAAGATTGAGATAGATAGAAATGATTCTCTTTATTGATATCAAGAACCTTATGGTAGGGCAACACCATACATTCACTCCTTAAGGAAGGAGAACACTCCACAAGCCATATGCCTGTTCATACAATATTCCTTCACTCCTCCTTGACTTGGAGTCTCTAGCCTCTATATAGGCCTCATACATACAATACCATGGGTCATTACCATGGTTCCCTCATACTATCAACTAATACCATGGGCCCATTACATTACCATGGTTAACCACCTTATTTATTACTATGGACCATCTCATTATTATATTATTACCTTGGGTACCTCCCTTGGTACCCCATATTATCCCCCTATCAGAGCTACAACAGTGAGTTGCCATCAAGGACAACACTTGTGTCATAGTGCCAAATCTGTGTCATAATGCCAACACAAATCATCAACAAAACTTGTACCTTGATGCTCATACACCTTCCCCTACCCTTAAAGTACCTTCTTAAACACTTCCCATCACTGATATCCCTCAAATTCATCACTTTCCACAAACCCTAGCCTA
Source organism: Pinus tabuliformis (assembly GCA_031772625.1). Taxonomy (NCBI): domain Eukaryota; kingdom Viridiplantae; phylum Streptophyta; class Pinopsida; order Pinales; family Pinaceae; genus Pinus; species Pinus tabuliformis. The sequence continues at coordinate 1,919,508,392 of CM062816.1, forward strand.
TTGCTACAATTTGACACTTTTCTAGGTTAGGCCTTTGTTTTTCCCTTTTGGACCCCTTCCCCTCACTCGATCCTTGAAATTCAACTTTTCCCTATTTCCTAACATCCATACCTACTTCCAAAAATTTTATCAAGAAATTAGAAGCCCCTCATCCCCTTCATCTCCCTTCATTTCTAGAAATCCCATGTTCCACACATCGGGATAGGTTTTATTGAAATGTTGTTTCTGAGCAAGTAAAGATGAATTTGACAAAATTGAGAGACGTTTTTGTCCATAATAGACCCAAGAAGAAAAACCTCCTTCATGTTTTAGACAGGTCTCATGGCTTGGGAGAAATGTCCAAACAATAATTTTCCACAGGAGAGTTGTTGCACTTCTGGAGTGACCTTGGGAAAATAATTTTTTCTCCTAGATGGAATAACCAAATGAATTTTTTGATGAGTCAAATGATAACCTGACACAGAGATATTTCCAATGAGCTACCATGAGCTCAATTTGGAGTTGAGGAAGACCTCCTAAAGTTGACTGAAATAGCACTCTACATTTTGGCAGCTTCATTTTTCACATTTTGACCAGTATTGAGAGATTGCGCTTTTGACAAGGAAAATGAGCTCTAAATTGAAAACCTCAAGATGTTCTGGAAAGTAGATTTGACAAGTTTTCCAGTGAACTATCCCATGCCCAATTTGGACACCGGGAAGGCCTCCAAAAGTGGCCTGTAAAAATCATTACGCGTTCAGGAGGTGGCGCTGCACGTCTGGGTTGGCGTTGCGCGTTGAGAAGAAGGGCCATAAAACCCTCAAAACCTAAAAAAATATTCAAATTTCTTTCTCTTTCCCTCTTTCCAAGTATGTTGCCCTCCTCTCCTTCATTTTTTGTTTGCATATGAAAGTCATAAGCGCCATTATTCATGATTAAAATCAAACCCTAGTTTTACTATACTCATCCTGAAAAACCCTAAATCCCTTTGTTTCTTCGCATCACTTATCATTAGAACTCAAAACCCCTCTCTAAATCATTACATATCCCCTCATTATATCCTCTCATCCTAAAACCCCCTCCCTCACTCTCAGAATTCACATCTTACCCTTCATTGTCTAGTCTACCCTAATACATCCCTTCACTCCTAAAACACTCCCACTCATTCCCTTTATCCCTTTCTAGGAGTGTGCAACCAAAAACCCTTGCAAACATGGACAGGAGGAAGACTGTGATGATGAGGAGGAAAGAAACTTTGATCTGGTAGAGTATGATGAGATTGAGTAGCATGACACTCAAACCATTGATTTAGAGGCTCAGGATGAAGAAACAATCAAAGACATCATCATTCGGGAAAAGGAGGCCCAATTACAGGCTCTGATGGATAGTTTGGAGGGGGCCAAGTATGTCATCACATACTTAGAGCAAGAAAACAAATAGTTGAGTGACAAACAAGTCCTCATGGAGTTAGAAATGCTCAAGGTGAAATGACAAAGTGGAAAAGAGACACAAGTCACTTTGACCCCTATCGAGCAGGAGATTGAAAAGGATAGAGAAACTTGGCTTGAGAGAGTGAACCTACACCTTGAGAAGTTGCTACAGAAGGCCAACAGAGATAATCAGATGTTCAGACACATGGCCTATCATTATAGGACTCGCAATAGGATTTGCAACATAAGGATCAAGAATATGAAAGCTAGGTTAAGGCGGGCCTTGAAGGGAAAGAAAGAGAAGGATGGACTTAGAATGTTGGTTGAGGCTTCCTTGAATCATCAGAGCATATGATGGTGAGGCTTCACACAAATTTTGGGGAAATTTTTTGTAAATTTTAACATTTGAAATTTTTGGAAATTTGACACACAGAAAAATGGCCTAAACGCGGCATTGCACTTTTCCTAGAGGCACCCAATGGACAAATGGCTTACACTTTTGGATTCAGGGCAGTGAGGACATGCACCCTAGCAAGTTTCAAAGTTTTTGGAGCAGAACTGGGCCACCAAAAGGTCAAAAAACATCCTAAAAATGACCTTTCTACCACTTTTTGGACACACAAAAGTAGTTTTGGGAGAATCAAGTTTTGAGGGGTCAAATGAGCTCCAAATGCATAAATTCTAGGTGTTCTGGAACGTAGACTTGAATACCTTTCCAATGAGCTATCGTGGGCTCACATTGGATGCTAGGAAGGCCTTCAAAAGGGACCTGGAAGTGGCACTGCGCGTTGAGCCAGTGGTGCTGCGCGTAGAGAAAATTTTAATCAGGATGCCTATTTTTCAAGTTGTTGACTATGATCATGGATTCTCTCTCATGGTGGATGATTTAATATTGTAAATGATGTCATTTCTTGTAAATATGATGGTTAAAATGTTGTAGAGGGTAGATTCATTGCTTTAGGAGTTAGTTTGAAGTCAAATGAATCAGTTTTTCACTTTTAGAGGCAAGTTGTTGATGATGCCTATATTCTTGTTCCTTGTTTAGTATCAGTTAGATCAGCTCCTCATCTTAGGGATTCGACCCCTAAAGATGGGAGGAGGTTGAATGCTTGTCTATATCTTCTTCTTCTTTCTCTTTGTGAGAAGTTGGACTCAGTTGGATGCTCAGAGCTTGATTATACATCATTGTAAGCAGTTTGGCAAGGAGATTAATAAGATTTGCAGCTATTTTTATGGGATCCCTGTGGTATGGAGTTTTAGTACAGTTTTTTCTTTTGTTATAATTTGTTTACATGTTTTATGTATGCCATCATTCATTTCATTGCTTCTAGTTGAATGTTTTCAAGTTTGATAGGTAGAATCCATTGTATCAATGCTCTGCCTTGGGAAATCATTCAACATTTCATGTTTTCTACTATTTAACAAGGATCCATGATTTTCATATGCCCTTCTTAGAACCTCATTAAACTTAAACACCTCACACCATCAAACCTAAAGTGTTAAAGCCTATTCCTACCTTGCCCCATAGAACACTCTGCATTTCTGACCTAATTTCCCAGACCTAAACTGCCCAGCTCCATCTGATCCAACAAAACGCCAACAAATTCAATCAAAAACTTTCGAGCTACTGTACCTAGCCTAAAATCCTTTACCTGATCCAGTCATCTTGACTAAGATCCTTACGGAGAGAGCCCTCTATCGACTTAGTAGGGCTAGCTACTTGGCTAAGCGTGGTTTGTGGCTACCCTGGTTTGCCTCCCTTCAGCCTAAGGTTCAATCTAGGTGATAACACTACGGATGGATGGATTACATGGAAGCGTGAAATTTCCTGCACTTTGGATTCTGAAAAAGACGTAGAACGATGTCAGAATCAGTTACACGATGTAACTACGCTAAACTGCAACATGATGACAAGGTCGTTGCACTGCGTGTCGACAGAAGTAAGATATCTACCTATTTATGATGGTATAAATGAGGTAGATACATTCTTGGATGCATTTGAAAGAGAGGTGCCAGAAAAGCAACGTTTCCAAGCCTTGGAATAGGTACTGTGTGCTACGCCTGTGAAGTGATTGGGATCTACGCATACCCGCAGTGTTACTGGGCTTATTGGATAACATGCAAGAATCTGACGGGACAGACACCTTTTAGGCTTGTCTATGGAGTGAAATTTGTAATGCCTATGGAACACATCATGCCTAGTCTATGCATAGCAGCGCTCATAGGTATGACGGATCATGGAGCCCTGGAGGAGAGGCTCGTGCAGCTGGAAGAGCTCGAAGAAGAATGATTTTTGGCTGGATTCCACCAGCAGGTCCAAAAGCAGCGCGAAAAGGCATGGCACGACTGACACATCAAGCTATGCACATTCAAGGTAAATGATCTGGTGTTGTTGTATGATAGTAAGTTTGATAAATTCCCAGGAAAGTTCAGAATGCACTGGTTAGGGTCGTATATTATTAAGGAGATTACCGACGGAGGTGCGGTATAGTTGGTCAAGTTAAATGGAGAGCCCTTCCTAAGAAAAGTGAATGGCAGTCATTTTAAGCTATACACAGGTGGCATGGACACCTAACTAGCCGACCGAAGCACAGTCTTAGCACTCTAGGCAGCTGAAAGGAGGTGCGGGAATATAAACTACTCTGCCCAGGAACTGCGTGATGTCAGGACTGCACATAATAGCGAAGTGTCACGGGGTCTGCGATAGCGTGAAGACAATTGCGCTGGCGCGTAGGTCTACCGGAAAGTGACCGTTACAATCACTATTCACGATGTGATGCTTGGTTTGAGGCCAAATGGAGCGGGCGGCAGGCATTTAAGGTGAAATTTATGGGCTATATTCTTGAAAATCTGCCACCAATCTAGCATTAATGGACCGAATGTGGGGCAAACAGTCAAATTCAAATTCAAAAAGCACTATAAATTACAAAGGGTTGTCCATCAAACAACACTCGCCAATTTGAGAACTGAGTTGTTGCATGCTCAGATATTCATGAATCGAGACTTGTTCAATATTCTAACGGTGAATTCGTTACTTAAGCAATTACCAGAGACACTGAGAGAACTATGGAATCGCACTATGGAAGCACCCAAAGAAGTCATGGATACCGAAGAAATGACCGTCGTGAAAGCTGCGTAGGCAATTACGGAAGTGGAAACCCTAGAGAGCATCGAGATAGTCGCTAAGATCCCTAAATCACCATGCACGCTAAGACCTAAGAAGCATAAGCAGGTCATGATACTGATGTGCGTCTCGCCTAGAAATCCACTGAGGGCCAAGCTCATAATGGAGGAAAAGGGGAAAGCCATTAATTTTGAGGCTGATGAGGAGGAAGAGTTTGAAGAAATCCTGGTGGAGGAGGAGGATGTAGAAATGGAAGTCGAAACCCAGGGTGCGGACCCTCTCACTAGGTTGCCCGCATATGTTCCTCCATGGAAGGTGTTATCACAAAATCAAGCACTGGAAGGCTGCTGACCAGATAGACTCTGTGTAACTATTTCAAACCAGACTTTTGACTAAGGCTTAGCCTCCTTAGCCTGAGAGGGCTCTCTCAAAAGGTTATTGATTTTGACTATTGATGAGATGGCTAACTCTTGCAAAGTAAATTTAACAAATATATTGGCTGGACAGACATTACAAAGACACTTCCATTGGGCTCATGGAGTTAATCATCATTTCAGCAAACTATAAAACTACTCATTCATAGAAGTCAGGGTATGTAATGTTTAAACACTCAAAATACCTCTCATAGAAACCTCAACTTACAAATACACACAGGAAATCAGAGCAGCAAAGTGAATTCTGAGTGATTGTGTATCTATACAGCTGTATAAACATAAAAGATAAAACAAAACCACATATCTTGAGCATTTGAAACACTGAATGAATCCTGAGAAGAAAAGCAGTCACTTGTATTACTGAAAAGGAGTTTGTACACAAGCCAAATAACACTCTGTTTCTCAAATATCCAACCCTCATTACATCCAAGTTTCATCTATATATAGAAACATATCTTTAACTACTTTGAGCTTCCTCCTCCAGCATGAGGGGAGCTCGATGACTGCTACTAATTACCCCTATCTGCTATTTAACTGACTCATTAAATACAATAAGTGCTAAACTGGAATTTTAAAGAGTCCTAATTAAACTAAAACTCTAATTCTATCCTCCTCGTAGAATGATTCTTTCTTGCTTCTTGACACCTGTCTCCTTTCAGTTTGGTCGAGATAGCTGAGAAGAGGATTCAATGTTCCAGGCTAGCTTTGGATGCTGGATGCGTTGATGGTTCAACAATATTAGGATAAAACCCCTATTTTTCCAGTTCCAGTCTTCCACTACCTCTTCGAAAATGTAGCAGCATGTCTCCAGCTCTTTAATATCCCAAAAATGTAGAGCATCACCATGTTTCTAGATTTGTTGGAGGCTTCGTTGATGGACAGGTATGCAAGCCAAGAATCCTCATATGCAACTCCTTCCAAACCCTAATGACCGGTAATAAAGTGCCTTTATCATCAAAACTTTAACTTGAGCCAAAACATTTCACTTTTACAAAAGGTACACCTGTCATCATTTGAATGGCTATGCTAACTTCATTTGGTTTCCTATATGTCCCTTGGGTGTTTCCCTTGAAAATTTCCGGTCACTTCATCAAACTGTTTGTCTGCGCTAAAAACAACACCTACAGCAGTTTCGTAGCGCGCTACGAAACTGCTGAATTGTTTAAACAGCTTGCCTTTTTAGATTTGCCAAAGCAATTGCAATTATGTCTCTGTTTGATCCAAGCTCAAAATCTGGAAGTGATCTGCTGTTCAAATCGAAAGCTTTTTAATCCAGGATGTTTAACACAACCACCATTTACTTTAGCAAACCAGCTTTCTCCTTTAGATAGTTGAAAAAACTCCTCAGTAACAAAACCTTCCAGTGTATCAACAGTTACAATCTGGCTGGAGCTGGAAGCCTGACTGCTCGAAAGTGAACCATCTTCAACCTTGATAAATGAGCCTATATCTAGCTCCACATTCAGGGTATTTTCATTTTTTAACCCACCCGAGCCAACAGAATCATGAGTTATCAATGAAATCTCTTTCTGTGTTCAAAAGCTTCTCAATAATAGGCTGACCAAAGCTCTTCATTTGCTCCAAAATACCGTTGCTCATAAGGAAAGCCAGGAAAACAATATTCTGTGTTACATTTTGTAATTTTTTAGGAACTAAAGGTTTTATCCAATCATGAACTGCATTGTCCGAAACACGGATGACTTCTACAACAGCGTGCTGTTGCTTCCAAATTGAAGAAAAAGCTGCTCACCTGATACTACTGGGCGTTTCCTTATAGATTCATCTTTTATAATAGGCAAAATCTTTGCCTTCTGTTTTGTATTGTTTGTATTGTCAACTTCACCTATGTTTACGTTGAACCCGGGCGAAACCCTGACATCATTTTCAGAATTCTGAACATGACTTATCTTGAGCCTCTGAGTTCGTTTCAATCTACGAGAAGTGGTTGTGACAGAAGCAGACATAGATCCCAGAAGGTTATGCTCTTCAACGCACACAATAACATCATCACACAAATCCACTACATAACGTATGAAATTGCAAGAAACCTGTTTCCTTGATGCATCTTTGAGATGACTACCTTGATGCTAATAGAAAACAATTATGCACTGCTTCAAAAGACCAACATACAAACCTGGTTCAAATTTGTCTTCCTCCATTTGCGCATGAACGGAATGATCTATAACACCCATCTCCTTCAATATTCTACCCATCGTTCGCTTGTCCCCATAGAAACCAATTGTCGGCAAAGATTGTTGATTCAAGGAGTTGAAACTGATTCTGATATCAGGGTACTGATTTTCTGCAGAATTAGGTACAATTCCATTACAGAGACGAAGAATCTGCTCTTCTGGAAGATCAACCTTCTCTACAAAGCTCAAATCCTGCTTGTCAGATACAATTTTCATAACTTGAAAGAGAGAGACCTCCGAATCCTTGCTTGAGGCTTGATCAGTGGCAGTCTGGTTCGGTAACTCAGGTTGAGGGCCTTCAGAATTCATAAATGCGATTGGGGATTGGTTACGGGTGGTAACCGTTTGTACTAGTGAACCCAGCGTCTCATCTGGAATCAATTCTGTAGGGCTTTCAAATACCGAATTTATCAATGCACTTGGGTTTTGGTTATTGATAAAAACTGTATGAGGTGGTGAATACAGTGTCTCATCTGGAATGGCTTTTGGGTAGCTTTCCATTGCAGATTCTATCACGTTACAATAATCATGCTGTAAGGACGTCGAGTCCTCCAGCATCTCTTCATTCCCCACCCATATAGTATCATCAGAAGTAAAAAATTCAGGCCCAGAGAACATTTCTTCTTTATTTGTAGGTGAAACAGGGCTATTCTCTGCTTCCTCTGTGATTCCGGTGTCTAAGACCTCAGGTGAACTGAGAATTGCCTCCTCCTCCATTTCATTAGGAAAGGGATACCCACCACCCATTGTAAGTAAAGATAATCTGCGGAGAAGAGACGAACCAGAGTTGGTAACATAAGGCAAGACAGTACACCCTGCTACAATTTGGCTGTGAGATTCTGTTGGCCTTGGAAGCCCTGACAATTCCAAAGCAATGGAATACGTGAGAGGATAAAATTGTGACAATAATTATAATGAATATGTACAGTGGTTTGGAATAACTTGTGCCAATCCTCGCACTGCGTCCCAATTCCATCCTCCGTCTTATGCCTTGCGCTGTCTACCTTTTCCTTGATTGATTGAACAAGAGCCTTGTCATGAAACAGCACCAAGGCCCACCGAATTCCCCTGCGAATCTCTCCAAAAAGACACTCCGAACTCCAACGGAAGCCTAGACCTGTTTGTTGAGAAGTCCGAACACGCAGCTACAGAGTTGTAAGCCTTAAATTTGAGAGTTGTAATATGAAACACACAGACAGAGAGAACTTCATCAGTGAATCTCTAAAAATAGAGGTTCATCCAGGGAGCTTTCCCCTGTTTGTGTTGAGAAATTCACACATGCGCAACAAGATAGCTGTGAGGCCAGGGAAAGACCCCATCCTCGCCTTTTAGCACCTGGAACTGTTTCTAACACACGTGTTGTTTTACTGCCCCAGGCATTTGGAAAACCATTCGCCACAGATCCTCATTTTTTGTCAACTGATAAAGACGCTTGCAAGCTGATCCAGTACAGTGACATGTTGAGTCAGATATTCCCACAGAATCCATAGGAGATAGCTGTGAAAAATTGGCTATGGATTCGAACAATTCCCCAATTTCGTAGCGCAGTTAGTGCAAAGTCGGTGTTTTTCGCTACGAAATCACTAGAACAGGTTGCGCTGCGAAACTGCTAAAGGATTTATGCGCTGCGAAAACACTTTATCCTTAAGCTAGTCTGAGCAATTTTGGCAACAGAATTTTCAGTGATAACAGAAGGGTAAAGCCAAGGTGCCCAAGGATATAGATGAGATCAAGAGCTCTCTACGAACTCCACTGCTCTCAGATGATATTGGGTTTGAAGGAGCGCACTTGGGATAGGTGCCCATACTAAAATTTGAAGATTGGGACCTCACAGACCACAAGAAGTTTCCGCATTTAGTGACCGTGCAGCTAATGCGCTAGAAGAAAGATGCACCCACTGGAATGATAGAGTTGGAGATGCGCAAATGGCTCAAAGGTGTTGAGAAAGCAGGGTTGCTAAACCTGCTCTGGGTGTCGCATTACCACCGCGCCCCAGTGACCATTTTCATCATCAGGCAGCTACTCTACTTGGTGCATGATGGGTGCTTGTGGCTGGAGGAGCCCATCCCCATCACAGACCATCTGATTCACAGGATTACACGGCTCCCTTGCACAGGGGAGGACTCGGTGAACATTTCAGAAGGAAAGAGTGACGATTTGGCCATCGTGGAGGCCATGAAAAAGAAATTTAAGTTGGAGAAGAAGAAGCGAGGGTACGCCATCTCCAGCATCAACAACCCTGCAGTCAAGGTCGTGACGCAGATATTGGCAGGGAAGGTGATGCGAAAGTGTTGCGTGGATGAGGTGCCTGCGTCGGTGGTTGCACTAACAGTGTAATGCGTAGAAGGGGTCCAGTTCAACTAGGAAAATTATCTATGCGAAGAGTTCCTTGAGAACTGCCGCGAGGCACAGGAGCAGGGTAAAACATTCCATTATGCATGGCTCCTATTGTCGATAGTACTGGTGGCATGGGAGTTGCCTGAAGATAGCCAGTTCTCATCGATCGCACAGGACCTTCTAGAGGCAGTGAAGTACGCTTCATTGTGGGCAACCAAGGACGCACAAAGGATAAGGGAGAGCAAGATCTTTTGGGTGCTCATGGAGATGAACATCAGAATGGGGATTAATCGCAAGCCACAGTTATCGCCCACGGTCTACAACAGTCTGCAGAGCTTCGTAGAGTTCAAAGTAGACTTCCACCATGTCTTCATCAAGGCGCGGAAGGACCCTATGAAGACGTGGCATGAGCTACCTTACTTAGCGACCGATGATGTAATTTTCGTAGTCCTTGAGTCTTGGCTGCCAGAGTGGCACACTCCAGCTGGCTTCGCGGTGGAAGCAGAGAAGTCCATCGTGCAGTAGAAGAAGGAAGAAATGAAACTGCAGATGGTGCAGCTGGCAGAAAAACGTAGGAAGGAAGAAGCAGTGGCTAAGCCCCAGGCGGCATGTGATGCTGCGAGGTTGGCTAAGGAACAGCAGAAGACAGTAGAAGAAGAGCGTGAAGGACAGAAGTCACCTTCGCCTGAGCCAGAAACAAACATAGAACAAGGTGGCGCAAACCTGTAGACAACGTCCACCTAGCTAAAACATCCACGCCCAAGAGAGTAGGTAGGGCCGTGAAAGAAGACAAAGGCCTCAAAAACATCTTTTGACCCTATCACCCTTACTGAAGGAGACTTGCATGATATTGGTAAAACAGTGAGGGACGTCACCATGGAGGCCCTCCAGCAGTTTGAGGAGCAACATCAGATGGTATTGGGGGCTCTCCGAACACAGATATAGGAGTTGTAGGTGCACACTCCGCAGGCTAGCACAGTGTCAACCAACCTCACAGTCGGCACTTCCGTGGCCAAGGAAATGTTGCGCACCAGGATGACCAACACAATAGTGCTACCAGATGGAGCACTCGTTACAGAAAATGAGGCCGACAAGCCTATGGTCAGCAGATTGAAAGGAATCGGGTTAAACATGGTTGTGCTCCCTCAGGAGATGCTCTATATTTTGTAGGATGGAGTCACTGCAGAACTACGCGCCAGGGAGAGTCGCGCGCTACAGGTAATGAGCGAGCAACACATCAACATTGAGCAATTGAGCCTGCAGCACAACGAGGCAGTGACGCAAAATAGACAAATAGTGCAGGTGGTGGAGGAAGCATGCCAAATGGTCCCGAAATTGGTCATCCAAGTGGAGGAACCAGTGGAGGCATGCGTCCAAAAGTTACCAGCAAGGGCGTGCGATGCCAAAGCAGAAATGGCCAGGGTTCAACTGGAGCTGAATCTTCAGATAGCAGAATTGCAGTTGAAGGCGCAACCTTAAACTCCATTGGAGTTTAAGGAACAGTGCACCACCGCGATCACAATAGCAATGGTGGTGGTTAACAGTGCAGTGATAGACTGCATGAAGCTGTTCAAGCAGTCGTTCGAGGCCCTCACCACCCTGCTAGAGGACCCAAACATAGAGCGCCTAGAGACAGAGGCACGCGAGCTACAGCAGAGATACGACGAGATAAAAGGGACCATTCAAAGGGTTTCCCTTACGCAAAGGCTCACAAGAATGTAGTAGAAAAAGGCGCTCAAGGAGCGGGTGGATGCTGCTCGGCATAAGGAAGCAGTTTTGAAAGCATGCCTACAACCGTGGATTGATGTGGAGTATACCATTACAGCCTCCATTGAAGCAAATCTCATGCAACTACAAGCAACTGAGGGGATGATTTAGGGCAGTAGTTTGACGACAGCGGTCACCGAACAACACGTAGAGAAAGTTCAGCAGGCAGCTGCTCAGTGCAATACCGAACTTGCAGCGATCCAATCAAAGTTGGGAAGTCTTCACACAAAGAACTTCGTACCTATAGAGTGACTCGATGGCGAGTCACGATGTTTGTGTTGGGGGCCTTTTGGGTGCAGGATCCCCCAAGGGAATTTTTGGGGCTTAAAGCCCAGATTTTGGTCAATTTTGTAATTCTAATGTAAAGACTCTGCATTTTGTGGGCACAGAGAGCGTAGTTGTTAAAGAGTCATAGGGTTGTCCGCCCTTATTTTGATAATGTAATGTTGGCTATAGAAGATCTACGCATGGTGCGCAGACCATGGGATTGTATACATAAAGTGAGGCTCTACGTAGTTAAGGTAGCTAATCCATCACAGAATGTCTAAGGAAGAATGATGTATGCGAGATAGTTTTGAAGTGTAAAGTCTAGTTTTCGGTCGTAACGTAGGAAGAGGCTCTGTAGATGAGTGCGTAGAGGCCTAGTAGTCCGCAGCTGAGTGTGCGGACCCCTGCATCTAAGTGCGCAGGGCAAGTCAAGTCTGTAAACAGTGGAAGTATTAATAAAGAGAAGTTTCTATCAATTCTGCGTCTTTATTTCTTGTTTTATGCATCTGTTATATTGGGTATGAATTTCACTTTTAATGTTTATATGATGCACGAATGTGTATAATTGTATTGGCTAAGTGAATGCAAGATAGAATATTTGTTTACGCGAAGATAATCAAGACATGTTAATAAGATAAGTAAGATACTTGGCGTAGTTTAGGAGATATCGCAGTTCGTTGCCTTAGCAGCGCGAAAGGACTTCAGCCCCTGGTTAGGGCTGCACGAAAGTCGATTATAACAAATCGCGAAGGTACTGAAGGGTAGAACAGTGCGTGAAGTGACCTGCGTGAAGGCAAGTTTAGTTGGACTAAACCGACATCACATCCATCTCAAGGGTGTGGAAACTTGGTTCCAGCATCCCCCCATACTGCTTTGGGTGAGACTTCAGCCTGTGCTCCGCAGGCTGATGACGAAAGGGCCAGTAGTGTAGGGATTTGTTTGGCTAAATAACTCTGAAATTGGGTCAGGCCGCCATAAGCCAACAATGTTTGTTGTCTTTTATCTATGTTTTTTGTTGCATCTTCATGTTTGATTATGATTCTTATGTTCTGATTTAAGTCATTAAATCAATTGCTTTCCTTCAGTCTTCCACATTAAGCGCTTAAGCTAACAATCAATTCAGTGTTGGCAAATATTTAATTTGTTGGTTTGAGGGGGCCTAACCCAGGTTCTGAGTTAATTAGCCAAACAAATTCCTACACTAATAGCCCTTTTGGCATCAACCCGCAGTGCACAGACTGAAGTCTCACCTGAAGCAGTATGGAGGGATGTTGGAACCAATTTTCTGCACCCTGGAGATTTCTAAGGGGTCGATTTAGTCCAATTGTGCCTACCTTCATGTAGGTTACTTTGCACCCTATTTTGACCTTTGATACCTTCGTGATCTGCTATAATTGTCCTTTGCGCAGCCCTACCCAACGGCTGAGGTGATTTCGCATTGTTATGGCAGCAATACGTGTTATTTACAAGTTACACTGCGTATCTTAATTATCCTCTTATAGATGTTATTCAACTATGCATAACCAGATCCTTTACTTAATCTACATAGGTATATATGTTCGTGCACCATATAGACAACAAAAATGCAATTTATACCCAATATATTCGATACAAAAAACAGGAAATAAATACACAGAATTGAGGTAAACTTCTCTTTATTAATGCTTCAGCAGTTACAGACTCGACTCGACCTACGCACTCAGCTGCAGGGGTCCGCGCACTCAGCTATGGACTACTAGGCCTTTGCGCACATAGCTGCAGAGCCTTCTCCTACTCTACGACCCAAAGACTTGACTCTACACTTAGGTCTTCTTCTATCCTTCTATTCCATGATCCTTCTAATCCTATCCTCTTGTCTTCTTTTTTTAAACTACTTAGAGCCTCGCTCTATTTATACAATCCCATGGTCCGCGGACCATGGATAGATCTCTAACGCTGACATTACATTACAAAATTGAGGGTGGACAACCATATGACTCATTTACAACTTCACGCTCCACGACCACAAAATATAGAGTCTTTACATCGAATTTACACTTTTTAGCAAAAATCTGGGCTTTAAGACCCAAAACTTCCCTTGGGGGATCCCGTGCCCAATAGGCCCCCAACACAAACATCGTGACTCGCCCTCGAGTCACTCTGTTGGTGCAGAGATCTTCACGCAGAGACCTCCCAACTCTTCCTAGACTGCTTCAAGATTGCATCACACTGAGCAGCTGCCTGCTACACTTCCTGGATGCATTGTTCAGAGACTGTTGTAGCTGAACTACTGCCATGCACCTATTCCTGAGTTCCCTGCATCTACGTGAGCTTGCCTTCAATCGAGGTTGTAATGACAAATGCCTCATCGATTCATGGTGGTATGTGCGCCTTCAAGATAGCTTCCTTATGTCGCACAGTGTCTACCTGCTCCTTGAGCACTTTTGCCTGTTGCATCCGCGCAAGCGTCTATGTAAGGGCCACCGTCTGCGTGGTCCCTTTTATTTCATTGTATTGTTGTTGCATCTCGCGCGTCTCTGTTTTTTTAATCATTGTATGTTCAGGCCCTCCTGCAAAGTGGTGAGGACCTCGAACGACTCTTCAAATAGTTTGGTGTAGTCCTTCACTACACTGCTGATCTCCTCCATTCCTATTGTAATGGTGTTTGTGGATTTTTCCTTCACCTTAAGCGGAGTTGAAGGTTGTGCCTTCAATTGTAGCTCAACTATCTGAAGGTTCTGCTCCAGCTGAACCTTAGCCATTTCTTCTTTCACCTTGCACACCCCTGCTGCTAGTCTCCAAATGCGTGCCTCGGCTGGTTCCTCTGCTGGGATGGCCAACTCAGGGACCATCTGGTAGGCTTCCTCAACCACTTGCACTAGTTGTATGTTATGTGTCACAACCTCATCATGCTGCAAGCTCAATTTTTCAATATTAATCCATTGCTCACTCATCCCCTGGAGCGCGCAGCCCTCCCTGGCCCGCAGTTCTGCAATCACTCCATCCTGTAGAACATAGAGCGTCTCCCGAGGGAGCGCAACCATGTTTATCCCAACTCCCTTCAGTGCAATGACCATAGGCCTGTCGGCCTCATTGTCTGTAACCAATGCATCCTTTGGCAGCACTATGGTGTTGGTCATGCGAGCGTACAGCATTTCCTCAGCCGCGGTCGTGCCTACTACAAGGCTGGTCGATAGAGTACAAACTTGACGAGTGTGAACCTACAACTTCTGTATCTATGTCCAGAGGGCCCCCAACACCATCTAGTTTTCCTTCGCAAACTTGTGGAGGGCCTCCACAGTGACGTCCCGCACCATCTCCCCTATGTCATGGATATCCCCCTCAGTGAGGGTGATCGGGTCGAAAGAAGTCTTGGAGGCTTTCGAATTCTTCTGCAGCCCCACCTACTCTCTCAGGCGTTGTCGCTTTAGTTGTGTGGACGCTATCTATGGGTCCGCACCACCTTCCTCTGGATCTGTCTCATGTGCGGGCGAAGGCGACTTTTCTCCCTTGTGGTCCTTCTCAGCTACCCTCTGCTGCTCTCCTGTCACCTTCACAGCATCCTGTGCCTCCTACGCCTTTTCTGTTGCTGCTTCGTTCCTTCTCTTCTCAGCCAACTATGCCATCCGTAGTTTTGCCTCCTCCTTTTTCCTCTATGCAGCGAACTTCTCTGATTCCACCACGAAGATGGCTGGAGCGTGCCACTCTGGTGGCCACGACTCAAGCATAGTGAATATGACATCATTCGTGACCAGGTAAGGTAGCTCATTCCATTTCTTCGCAGGCTCCTTGCATGCCCTGATATACACATGATGGAAGTCCGCCTTGAACTACGCAAATCTCTACAGACTGTTATAGACAGTGGGTGATAACCACAATTTGCGGTTAATCCCCATTCTGATGTTCATCTCCATGAATACCTAGAATATTTTGTTGTCTTTGATCTGCTGCGCATCTTTAGTTGCCCATAGCGAATCGTACTTCACTGCCTCCGGAATATCCTTCACAATCATGGGGAACTGGATGTCCTCAAGAAATTCCTAAGCCACCAGCACTATGGATAACAGAAGCCATGCATAGTGGAAAGTCTTCCCCTATTCCTGTGCCTCGCATCAGTTTTACAGGAACTCCCTGCACAAGTAATCCGCCCAATTAAACTGGACACCCTTTGCGCACTGCACGGCAAGTGCAACCACCGACGCGGGCACCTCATCCGCATGGCGCTTCTGCATGACCTTCCCGACCAATATCTGCATCGCAACTTTGACCATAGTGTTATTGATACTAGAGATCGCATACCCTCTCTTTTTCTTCTCCATCTTGAACTTCTTCTTCATGGCCTCCGTGATGGCCAAATCATCATTTTTTCCCTTGGATATGTTCGTTGGATCCTCCCCTTTGCAAGGGATCTGGGTAATTATCTGAATCAGATGATCCGTGATGGGTATGGGCTCCTCTAGCCACAAACACCCATCATGCACTAGGCAAAGTAGTTGCTTGATGACAAAGATAGTCACTGGTGTGCGATGGTAATGCAGCACGCAGAGCAAGTTTAACAACCCTGCTTTCTCTACTCCTCGCAACCACTTGTGTGGCTCCAACTCTATAACTCTCACCATTATATTTTTCTTTGGCCGCATTAGCTATGTGGTTGCCAAATGTGGGAATTTCTCGTGGTCCTTGAGATCCCAGTCTTCAAATTTTAGAACTGGCACCCGTCCCAAGTGCGCTCCATCAAAAATTATATCATCGAGTAGCAGCGGAGTCTGCAGAGAGCTCTTGCTCTCATCTAGGTCCTTGGGCACCCTTGCTTTCCCCTTCCGTGGAGGAACATATGTGGGTAGCCTGGTCAAAGGGTCCGCACCTTGGGTTTCTTCCTCCATTTCTTCGTCCTCCTCCTCTTCCACCAGGATTTCCTCAAGGTCTTCCTCCTCCTCATCGGCTTCCAAATTGATTGTCTTCCCCTTTTCTTCCATGGTAAGTTTAGTTCTCAGCAGGTTTCTAGGGGACATGCGCACTGGTACCATAGGCTGCTTATCTTTCTTGGGTCTTAGTGTGCGCGGCGATTTAGGGATTTTTGTGACTATCTTGACGCTTTCTGGGGCATCTCCTATCGTCATGGCCTGCGCGACCTCTTCAGCGATCATCTCTCTGATATCCATGGCTTCTTCAGACGCTGCCATATTGTTGTTCCACAAATCTCTCAACGGCTTAGGTAAGTGCTCAAACAATGCCTTCGACTTCAAAAGATCGAACAAATCAGGGTTCATGAATCTCTGGGAATGCAATATCTCAATTCTCAAATGGCCAAGTGTTGTTTTCTAGGAAGCCCTTTGCAATTTATAGCGTCTTTTGAATTCGATTTCGACCGTTCCCCCCAAATCTGGTCCATTAATGCTCCCTTGGCAGCATATTTTTCCAAATCTAACCCATAAATTTCACCTTAAATGCCTGTCGCCCACTCCATTTGGTCTCAAACCAAGCATCACATCATGAATAGTGACTATAATGGTCACTCTCCAGCCAACCCACGCAGAAGCACAACTACTCTTGCGTTGTCGCGGACGCTGTGACACCTTGCTACTGCACGTAGTCCTGACATCGCACAGCTCTCATGCATAGTAGTTTATAGTCCTGTGCCTCCTTTCAGCTGCCTGGAGTGCTAAGACTATCCTTCCTGCAGCTATTTAGCTGGTCGAGCCACCTGTGTATAAATTCAACCGATTGCCATTGACTTTTCTGGGAAGAGTTTGCCATCTAACTTCACCAACTGCATCGCACCACCATCTGTGATTTCCTTAATAACATATAGTCCCAACCCATGCAATAAATTGAGAAACTCTCGGCGATGGTCCCCAAGTCTGTCAATTTAATCGAGCTCATCCTTCTCTATTACTATGGTTTTTCTAACAAGAAAATCCTTCTTTATACCTTCCTCAAGCTTCTTGACTTTCATTTCTGCCATGGCGCTTTTCTCCCTCAACTGAACTCTTTCATTCATGAGTTCGTGGAGCCTAAGATCACCCTACTAGATCTCTTCATTGAGTCCCAATCGTTCGTCTTTGAGCTCTTCCAACTGCATGAGCCTTTCTTCCAAGGCTCCGCGGTTCGTTACCCCTGTGAGTGTCACTATGCGCAGACTAGACATGATAGACTCCATAGGCATTATGTCTTCTACTCCATCGACTAGCCAGAAAGGTGTCTGTCCAGGTACGTGCAAGTCCTGATCATTTCATTGCGCATTGCATACCTTGTTCAGTGTGTTGCACACCTTATCAAATGCTTCCACGTGGATATCCTTCTGCGTGATTGTTATTTCCACATACTGTCTGTGCAACCTTAAGAGCCAACTACACATTTGTCCCCCCAACACACGCTTATTAACCATACCTCTCAACGCGGGGTTCATGCGCATCCATGTAGATTGTTTTCCACATGTCGCCATCCACCTAGCTAGATGTGCATGCAGATTATCCTGCCCATTTTATTTATCTATCAAATGCACTCTAGGCTTCCCAAACCATGTGTGCATCATCCTTCTACATTCGTGCTAGTCATCAAAGATCCCTTTGTGTGTACCCCACCACCTTGCGGGCGTAGTGCATAGTACCCAATTCAAGGCCTGGAAGCGTTGTTTTTCCGGCACCTCCCTTTCAAATTTGTCCGCATCTACCTCACTTAACCCATCATAAGTAGGAATGTCTCTTACTTTTGTTGATACGCGGCACAATGACCTTGGCATCATATTACAATTCAATGTAGTCACCTCATGTAACCAATTTTACCATCGCTCTGTCTCCTCATTTGAATACGAAGTATAAGAGCTCTTGCGCTCCCATGAAAGCCGTCCATCCGCAGTGGGATTCACCTAGTCCTAGTTTCACGTTGTTATCTTATAGATGCAGTCCAAATCATCATAGCTTTCATAGTCGTGCACCAGCTCTATATAGCGCCATCCTTTAGCAGGGTCTAGAGGTATAACTACGCGTAGTGAATTATTTTCAAAAATTATCTTGCACTTCTTCAAATTAATCACCTCATTCATGTCAGTGGCTCAATCACTTCCTAAGAGCGCGGGGTAGGGATTGTTGTCATCAACAATATCTATCACTTCAAAGTCTACTAGCACGCTCGCTCCCTCAATATCCACAATGAGTCCCTGCAATTGCCCCATGGGTATTATCTTATGTTGGTTTTCCATTCGCAGTTGAATAGGATACCATTGTAGCGTAGGTATCCCCATTCGCTCCCATGTCTGCTTCAGCAGAACATTCGCATCTGACCCTAAATCCAGTATTACTTGTTCCATTTCATATTCTCCAATTTGCGCGGTTAACCTCATTTCTCTTCCTGTCCTTGTCTTATGCTTTCCAATATTTTGAACTACACGTGGTTCTCCTAGCACGGTCCCAATGGATCTGTTAGACCAGGAGGTAACTCCTCAAATCAAAACTCATATTATTCATTTAGGTTTTTCATTATTATATACAAGAGGGAGTGACTGTTTGGTTCATCTCCTGATGACTCTCTATCTTCTCTATTATTTATTTACATTAATTACAGTTGTACACCCAATCCCTCTGATTAGGTGTCAACATTCCCCTCCTTAATCTGAAGGGATTTTGGTGAGTCCAAGCATCGTTCTAAATCTTTCAAGCTTTTCTCTTCCCAGTGCTTTGGTGAAGATGTCTGCAATTTGCTCATTCGTGGAACAATGGCAGAGATGTATTGTTTTGGCCTCAACATGATGTCGAATCAGATGATATTTAGTATTGATGTGCTTTGTTCGATCATGGAACTTTGGGTTCTTAGCCAACTTTATTGCAGAGGTATTGTCAATCATGAGTGGAGTCGATTGTACTTGTTTTACCTACAAATATTCAAGAATTTTCCTAAGCCACACAATTTCTTTTGTTGCCTCAGCAACTGCCACATATTCTGCCTATGTTGTGGAATTTGTTGGAACTGATTGTTTGCGTGATCTCCAGGAGACAGCTTCTAATCCAAGACACATAGCATAACCTGAAGTAGATGCCACAGTGTCTTTGTCTCCATCGAAGTCTGAATCAGAGTATCCAATCAAGCTAAAATTGCCAACCTGTGTATACTTGAGTCCAAAGTCTTGAGTTCCCCTCAAGTACTTTAGAACTCTTTTTACAGCAGACCAATGTCCCTCACAAGGATTTTTGCATAAATCTGGAGAGGATTCCAACAGCAAACGAAATGCCTGGTCTAGTAGTAGTTAGGTAGTTGAGACTTCCTAAAAGTTGTCTATACTTTGTTGCATCCTCAAATTATTTTCCTTAATGGATGTGAGCTTTAATTTTTGTTCTATTGGAGTAGTCAGAGGATTGCATTCAATCATGCCAAACATGTTCAACATATCTCCAATGTAGTTCTTTTGAGAAAGGAATATGGACTTCGGATGTTGAGTTACTTGAATACCAAGATAGTAATGAACATAACCCAAATCAGTCATTTCAAAACCTCCTTCTTTATGGATGCAATGTAGCTTTCATTGTTCCCTGTCATCAAAAGATCATCTACATATACCACAAGATATGCAACTGTTTTGCCAACTTTCTTTACAAACAAAGTTGCATCATCAAGATCATAATGTTTGAAATTGAGTTTCAGAAGATGCTCAGTCAGTTTTTCATACTAGGCTCGTGATGCTTGTTTGAGGCCATATAAGGATTTCACAAGTTTACATACTTTATGTTCATGTCCTTTCACAGCAAATCCTTCAGGTTAGGACATAAAAACATTTTCTTTTAGATCTCCATTCAAGAAAGTAATTTTTACATCCATTTGATGGACTTTCCAACCATTATGAGCTGCTAGGGCAAAGAGTGTCTGGATGGTAGACCATTTTGTTGTGGGGCCAAAATTTTCCTCATAAGTGACCCCTTCCTTCTGTGCAAAACCTTTTGCCACAAGCTTGGCTTTGTGCTTGTCAAGTGAGCCATCAACTTTATACTTGTTCTTGTAGACCCACTGGCAGCCAATTAGTTCATTTCCAATGGAGGATCAACCAGCTTCCAAGTGCCATCCTTTATCAGGGCATCATATTGCTTCTGCATTGCTTCCTTCCATTCATCATGAGAAGCAGCTTCTTTGAAGGAAGTTGGTTCAAAATCTATAGAAAAATTGAATTCACAATCATAAGAAACATTAATATCAACAGGTGAATTAGAGTCATCTACATTACCTCAATTTTTCCGATTTGAATTTCTAGTTCATGTCTTTCCAACCTCATCAGGATGAACACTTTCAAGTGTCTTTGTCAGCCACTTTTGGGGACCTTTCTCAGATGGTCCAGGCTACTTCGTTGATTGAGTTGGGACTGAATCAAGATTGAGTCCCCCAATTCTGTGAATCACATCACTCAAAGTATCATCCGTTGTTGGAGTTTCATGTAGGGGAGAGAGTGCTTCAGAAAAATATTCCACAGATTGATCTATTATAGGAATCCCCCCTTCAAGATGTGGAATCTAATTATCAAATTCTTGAAATGATTTTGCATTTGTGAATCTATCCAAGTGATCAAGTTGCCTTTCAACAACATTATCAGGGTTGGATGATTCAAGAAAGATTACATCTCTAAATACAACAAACTTTTTGTTGACTTCATCATAGAGACGGTATGCTTTGGAGGTGTTTGAATACCCCAGGAAGATACACTTACGACTTCTTGCACCAATGTACCTTTGGTATCAAGACATAACAAGTGGAACCAAAGACCCTGAGATGCTTTATTGAAGGAAAGTTCCCAAACCACATTTCATAAGGAGTCTTCTTTCTGATAGCATTAGATGGACATCTATTCTTTATATAAACAGCACATAGAACTGCATCAGCCCAAAACATCATTTTTACATTTTTGAAGAATAGCATGGAGTGTACCATATTTAAGATTGTCCTATCATTCTTTCAGCTACACCATTCTGTTGGGGATTATAAGGCACAGTTGTTTGATTTTTGATCACATGTTGGCGAAGATAGTTTTCAAATTCATTTGAAGTGTATTCTTTTCCATTATCAATGGCAAATAGAGCCAATATGATATTTTGCATCATTTTCAATCCATGTATGAAAGCTCTTGAATGTTTGAAAAGCATCAGATTTGTTCTTCAATAAATAAACCCAACACATTCTGGTGTAGTCATCAATAAATGTCATAATATATTTATTTCCATTTGCAGAAGGAACAGGCATTGGACCACATAAATCTGAATGAATGAGTTCAATTTTTCTATGTGCTCTAGAGTGTGAATCATGAAAGGACTGTTTGCTATGCTTTCCTAGAATGCAAGCATCACATTGCTTAAGCTTCCTAGGAATTGTAGGCAAACCAGTAACACCATTTTTCTTCAACAAGCGGAGGTTGTCATAGTTCAAATGTCCAAATCTAGTATGCCATAATAAACTTGATGGAAATGTACCTTCTTCATAATGAGAATTGTATGAGAAATGTTGTGCACGAGTAGAGGTACCCTGCAGCTTGAGAAGCCTTTCTTCTTCTATCCCTGTCATGACAAGTGAGTGGTCAGATTCTTTTCTCACCTCAAGCTTGCCATCAAACATATGAATGAAGTGACCTTGCTAGAGAATGTGGACCAAGGACAGCAAGTTTCCCCTCAGCTATGGGAGATATAGAACATGATGCAGAAGAAAGTCTGGAAGACCAGGCAATTTAAGCCTGATTGTGCCAAGACCTGATGGCTTGAGTTTTGATTGGTCTGCAAAGTGTACTGATCCATCAACATTCTTAGTAAATTCTTCAAAAAAAATCTTTTATATGAGTCATGTGGCAAGTTTCTCCTGAATCAAGAAACCAATCATTTTTCGAAGAAGCAAGTGAAGCATTAAATAAGTCTTCATTTACTCCAATATTACATTGTGCCACAACATAATGAGCGGATTCAGGTGCTTTACCTTTGTCTTTGTCATTAGTTTTACCTTTGGGTTGGTTTCTTTGCTTCTCAATTTTGTCCCAAGGTAACTTGCATGTGGAGGCATCATGTGATCCATTTCTTTTGCAACATATGCAGTGCAAATGTGACTTTTCTCCTTGCGAGTATCTGCCCCCCCTGCCTCTGAAATATCTTCCTCTTCCTCTTCGACCACCTCTTCCTCTGGAAGAATCTTGGGCAAGATTATTTTCTTTATGAGCAAGGCACATAGCCTCTTCAGAAGATTCAGGGGTTGTCTTCTTTCCAAAAGCTTTCTCTCTTTCAGCAAAACTTTTCACAAGAGAGTCAAAGGTAATATCTTTGAGATTTCCATTTGCTTGCAATGACTCAAGATAATTGGAGTAAGTAAGATAAAGTGCCTTGAGAAAATCGATCAGAGGAATATCCAATTCAACCTTAGTGACTTTGATATCATGCATTATAGATTTTACTTCGGATGCAAGATCAAGAGGATCATTATTTTGTAATTCAAGGGTGAAGAGTTTAAACATGAGTTGAACAACTTCAAGTGCAGAGTGTGAGTCATAGAGTTCCTTTAGCTTTTGTAAGGCTTCGAATGCATTTGAAAATGGTGAAATGTGTCTGTTATCACAAAATCTAACTCTGATAGGTTGTTGATCAAGTAGACTCTGAGTAACTCTTTCAAACCAATCTTTTGGTTGAGGCTTAGCCTCCTCAACCTAAGAGGGCTCTCTCAATAGGTTTAGGATTTTTAATTAATGATTAGATGGCTAACTCTAGGAACATAAATGGACAAATGTATAACTGGTTGACTAGTTGAATCAAACATTATGGGCTATGGAGTCAAGATAGTCTTCAACAAAACAACATGATCGGCAAAACATGGAAGTCAAGGCACTTAGAGTTTAGGTTTATAAATAAAATAGTATCACAGTGAATCAACATAGTCTACAAGCATGTGAAGGAAGTTAGAGAATTTTCCAATGAATTCTAAGTATCACAAGCTCATACTAATGCAAATAAGTAATTGTAAAAGGCCATAAGAACATCAAACACATAAACTCCTTGTGAATCTTGAGTATTCAAACTGATCTTTGTATTAAGTTTGAAAAGCCATAGTTTCTTACAATAACACAACTTTCTTTTGCTAATGAAATTACCAACCATGAGGAATTCGACCTCATGCTTCATAAACATGATGGCCATGTCGGATTCATACAATCGCGGGCATAATGCCCTGGCCCTCTGCAATTGTTGTAGATCAACTGACCGCGACCTCTTCCAAGTCCTCCTCTGCCTCGGCCTCGTCCACGCCCCTGAAATCCTGTTCGCGCCACTCCTACATTCTGGTCTAGGGGCCACAATTCAGCCTGAACTCTATAGGTGGGAGTTCTATCCATCATCAACTCATAGCTCCTACAAGTGCACTCATCATGTCCCACTGGCCTACAAAAGTTAGAGAAAAATTGTTGTGAATTTTTTGTATACTTTTGTAACAAATGACAATTGTCCGTAGTGTATTTTACACCTATTTCGCAAATCGCGCACCACAAGGTAGGTGTCGTGCTAGGTCCTTCTTGTGCTTCCAGCCTTAACGGCATCGGTCCTCCTCCTGTGAGGTAATTTTTGAACACCGGGCAGCGGTCCTTGTCATGACCCTGACCTTTGCATTTTATGCACCACACCTCTTCGCGCACTTCTGGTCGAGCTGTCATGTCTTGTTTCAAACTCTTCATCTCAAAGTATAAGTTTTTCAACTGCATGTGGATCTTCTGAAATCCCAAGTTAGGATCCTTCATTGGCATCTCATGCAGCCTCATCGCGATCTCTAAGGCCTCTTCCTAAGTCGTTAACTTCTGTTGTGATAGCGCGCTCCTTAAATGTGGCGTTAGCGATGCTACAAACCATTCGCAATGTTGTCCATCCGTCAGATTCATATTAGCTTCGCAAATCATACACTTCAACCTTTGATCCAACTCCTAAGGAGTTTCACCTGGTAGCATCGTGATTTCTTTGAATCCAATGATCAACTGTGCTTTAGACTTCAACTTGCTAAATTCTCTGTTTAGCGCTACTTGGATATATATGATTCCTGCATTTGGATTATCATTGGAGTGCTTAATATACCAAGTCAGTGCACGGTCCTGTAAGGCGTTAACCAATGTTGCTTTCTTTATATTGTCATCTATAACTCCCTACGCTTCCCATATAGCTCTTACCACGAACCAAAATTGGTCTGGATCCTCATTTCCCAATCCCTTGAACATAGGAAACTTTATCGTGCTTGCCATATTGACTCGCGGTGGTGGTGGAGGTGGTATGGGTGAAGATGGAGGTGAAGGTAGTGAAGCTGGTGGTGGTGTGGGTGGGGGTGGTATTTGCAAAATTATTTTCCTTACCAGATGGATCACACTTCGCAGCGAGACCTTCGCGAGTTCTTCCTCATCCCCTCGTGGAGGTGAAATCAAGGGGCTAGTTTCTGGTCACTTATTCCTTCATTCCTTTAAGTTTTTCCACTCACGCTCCCTTGAGAAAGCATCGCTCTACCTCATTATAGCTCACTGAAGTGTCAACCGTGAACTCAGTAATGAATCCTCCTTAATTTGATCAAGCCAGCGATCAAAGGCGCGCGCGATCTTATCCTACAATGCTTCCAACCTTTGCACTAATTCTAGGGTCCACACAATAGGATTATCGAGTTTCCACCTTCCTTGGCTATTAGCTAGCTTCGCGATCCACTTGTACAGCTCAGTAGGAAAAGACGCGAAGAATATTTCATGGATCTCTGTGTATAGGTAGCAATATAACCACTCTTCTTTTGCCAGTCACAGGTTCCTCTTCTCCTACGCCATGAACTCGTAAATCCTCCTATCCAACCAACCTTCAATTTCCTTCTTAGTTGGATTCCAATGATACGACATCGGACATCTCTATGCAGATTCTAGTCCCGGAAACGGAACCATTTGTTGTCTTGAGAGGGCCTGACCCAGGTTCAGAGTTAATTAGCCAAACAAATCCCTACACTACTGGCCCTTTCGACATTAGCCCACAATGTGCGGACTAAAGTCTCACCCGAAGCAGTATGGGGGGATGCTGGAACCAAGTTTCCGTGACCTGGAGATGTCTGAGGGGTCGATTTAGTCCAACTGTGCCTACCTTCATGCAGGTTACTTCACGCCATGTTCTAACCTGCGTTACCTTTATGATCTACTATAATTGTCCTTCGTGCAATCCTACCCAGGGGCTGAGGTGATTTTGCGTTGTTATGGCAGCGATCTGTGCTATTTCCAAGTTACATCGCATATGTTAATTATCCTCTTATATATGTTAGTCAACTTCGCGTAACTAGATACTTTAACTCACATTTACTTAATCTACATAGTTATATATGTTCGTGCACCATATAGACAGCATAAATGTAATTTATACCCAATATATTCGATACATAAAACAGGAAATACATACACGGAATTGAGGTAAACTTATCTTTATTTATGCTTCAGCAGTTACAGACTCGACTCAGTCCGCGCACTCAGCTGCAGGGGTCCGCGCACTTAGCTGCGGACTACTAGGCCTCTGCGCACTCAGTTGTAGAGCCTTCTCCTACTTTATGACCGAAAGACTTGACTCTACACCTAGATCTTCTACTATGCTTCTATTCCATGATCCTTCTAATCCTATCCTATTGTCTTCTTTTTCTCAACTACTTAGAGCCTCGCTCTATTTATACAATCCCATGGTCCGCAGACCATGGGTAGATCTCTAAAGTCGACATTACATTACAAAATTGAGGGCGAACAACCCTATGACTCATTTACAACTTCGCGCTCTGCGCCCATGAAATGCGGAGTCTTTACATCGGATTTACACTTTTTAGCCAAAATCTGGGCTTTAAGCCCCAAAATTTCCCTTAGGGGATCCCGCGCCCAACACAATTCTACTTTAGTTTTATTTATGATCAATATCATATCATGTATTTCAATCCACCTTGTTATAAATGGCTAGGTGGTCATTTTTTAGGTGATAACAGCCACATCCCTGCTAAACTAGATATCTCTTTGACCAACACATATATTCTAAAATATTTTAAATTATTGCAATACCCAACAAACGTACATTTCTTTCCAGTGGATTCTATCTTATTCCTCTTGTCCTTTGGTGCATGAAAGTAAACGGGGTAGTTAAATATCCTCATATGTCAAACATCAAGCTTCAAAGCTATGAACACTTCTTTGAGAGTCTTGTCACCCAGGGCTTGATGAGGAATCTTATTTTGAACATGGATCGTT
Source organism: Pinus tabuliformis (assembly GCA_031772625.1). Lineage (NCBI taxonomy): Eukaryota > Viridiplantae > Streptophyta > Pinopsida > Pinales > Pinaceae > Pinus > Pinus tabuliformis. The sequence goes on from CM062816.1 coordinate 1,919,535,127, forward strand.
GTATTAGTGGCTTCTCCCCAAAGAAAATTTTGCAGCTTTTGATCATGCAACATTGTTCTAGCAACTTCCATGATGTTCCTATTCTTTCTTTTAGCACACCATTATGCTCAGGATTATAAGGTACAATGGTCTCCTTCTTGATTCCATCCTTCATGCAAAAGGTAATGAACTCATTTGAAATGTGTTCCCCACTATTATCAGGCCTGAAGACCTTGATCCTTTTCCTTGTTTGATTCTCTATCAATGCCTTAAAATCCTAGAACATATCAAATGCTTCATCCTTGTGCTTTAGGTAAGCTTTCTAGGAGAATTCATCCACAAAGGTTATGTAATATATATATCCACCTAGAGATTTTATCATCATGGGAACACATAGGTCAGAATGAATGAGGTGAAGAATATCATTGGTCTTGGTTTTACTAGAGGGGAATGGTCCCCTTGACTTCTTTCCACTGGAACATACCAGAAATACCCCATCATTTTTAGTTTGAACTTTAGAAACCATCCTCCCTACTTAAGGCATGGCGTCATAGTGTATATGTGCAAACCTTTGATTCCATAGCTCACTTTGATGATTTTTATCATGTATCATTGCTCGCAATGGTCTTCCATTGACTCTATAGAGTCCTTAAATTTTAGATCCCAAGGTGAATGCATCCCTCATGCAGGATTCCATATCCAAGGGAGATATAAATACAAGATTCTTCTTTAATCCTGAAACATACATAACATCATGAAGAAGTACGGTTTCCCCATAATCCAAATGAAAAGTGACATAACCAAAACCCTTCACTAGATAAGTAGAGTTGTCCCCAAGAATTATCTTCATATTAGTATCCCTCTCAACCATATTTGAGAGGACTTCATGATACCCTGAGAAATGTCTAGAGGCCCCCCTATTTACTAACCAACTATCACACGAATCTAGAGGAGAAGAACTAGAATGAGCAGAAATAAGAATGTATTCAAATTGAGTAAAGGTAGATTATTTCCATGTGTTGTGTTTCTTGGTCTCAATTGAGGACGGTAGCCTTATTCACAGTCATGAGGAGCATATATTCTTCTTCTATCATCTATTCTTCCTCTATCATCTCTTTTCTAGTGGCTCAAGTACAAAGGGGAAAACCCTTTCAAATTATTCTTCTATTAGATTATCATCAAAAGGTTAGCAAAGAGACAAAATGTTCCAATTCACCAACAATTAGTCAAATTAAAATCTTTTACTATCCAAAAATTCAACCAACCAATATCCAAGAGATGAGCCCAAAATTCAAATCTGGTCAAAAAATCAAATCTATAAACTATATCAAAGTCAATAGTAGAAAATGATGCCCTAACTAGTCCACAAGATAACAGTCAAACTTCCTCCAAAAGAGATCGGTCAATAGTCAAAATATTCAGCCTTCATTGTTGGTCAAAGATTAGTCAAAATAGTCCCAAAAATCTTGGCCAAAGGACAAATAAATTTTGCGGTCAAACTTCATTCAACATGCTTGTGGCCAACCCAAGTCAATCTACCCAAAAAAGTTTGATTCCTTCACCAAAGAACTTGGCCTCCAAAAATCGAAACTTTCAAAGTGAAATTAATTCAAAACATGAATTCAATTATGGTCAATGGTTTGTCAAATTGTTTGAAACATAAAATTCAATGCAGAAATCAAATATTCCCTTCTTCCCTTTACACATGCAAGCTAAAACCTCCAATTTGCAGGCTTGTACAAACTAACAAAGAGAAGATAGAGAATATGTGTTGATGTGATGATGCTCCAAAGTGATGTGACATGATGTGTACTTATATGCATCTTAGGAGGTCGAATTAACTTGCATAGGCTTACTTTTACTTTTGTGCACATGTGGGTTTCTCCTTAAAACTTAAATTTTTCCTTGACCAAATTAAATTCTTCCCCGGGCTAGGAGGGGTATTTCTTGATGAGGAAGGTTGTCCAATGGAGGGAATTTATCCATGAGCTTTCAAATTAACAATCTATGACAATAATATTTGTCCTTATAACAATGTTTTCTGACAGTAACTTATGTGCCAATGGCAGTGAAGTATAGCAGTGACTTATGTGCTTATGACAATAAAGTATAGCAATGACTCTTATGCTTATATGATAGTGATATCTTATGTCTGATGATATATCTTCAGTAATATATGGCAAAGTGTTCTTATGACTATGATTTATGACAGTGACCTCATGACTAGCGTGTATGATTGTGTCCTTGTATGGAAGAACCTCTATGGTAGTGATATTGATGTATGGAATTATCCTTATGACCGTATGGCAGTGATATATTCAATGGAAATGATATTTGTGATCTTAACTATGATATGCCTGTGACACATGCTCCTACCTGAGTCAGATATATTTTCTCTTATGATAGCGATATAGAGGCAGACCTTTCAGAGGTCTTGTGGATGGCTTGTGAATGCATCCTTAATAAACTTATATGTTGCCATCTTATGAGGATCCTACATTATCCAGGGTTGGCCCTAGGAGACATAAAGTGATTCATTTTTAAAGACATGTATTGTACCTTGTACCTCAGTTGAACATTTGATGAGTATCTAAGAAGAAGAAGAATTGATTTTTGGGCTTTCCCTTTGGTGGGGTTTTTCACTGGCCTTTGACCTAAATCCTTGTCTCTCTATTGTGTATGTTTTTATTTAATTGTTCCTTTTTTTTTTTGCATTGTTAATGTAATTTTTCTCTATATTTAGTTATTAATGTTGATATGGGGTGAATTTAATGTGAAAATTGTTGAAAAGGTTTAAAAATGCAATTATCTACAATGGAGAACAATCTAGACCTAAAATTAAAAATGCATTAGTTCATCAAGAAATTATACAAAAACAATGCATAAAAGACAAGGAACACTAGAAATTAGGCCAGAGATATAGAATATTTATCTTTTGAGAAGATTCAACTCCCTCTTAATCTATGGACTTCTTGCATTGCTTGCAACTTTGTCAGCTCCATCTAGCATCCATATTGTAAGACAAATTCATCCACATCATCATGCACAGGATAGGGTTTCTTCATCTTTTAGTGGAAGTAATCATTCCTAGGGTATAAACCTATATATCCCTAGATAAAACCCTATATATCCCTAGATAAAACTTGATGAGCCCCAAAAATGGATAATTATATGGGCTCATTCAGCCTCCTAATTCGACTTAATCCACCATTCTCATTAGTTTATTGCATGTTTTTTATTAAATTTATGCTAATAGAGTGAATTGGGTGAGTCATTGTGCCAACAAGTCTAATGGGTGCTTTGTGCAGATTTTTAGTCAATTTTGAGAGAAAATCAAAGGTTTAAATGAGCACCTGGCAGCCAAATTCGTGGAGAGGATTTTTAGGAAGGTGTCCCCTTCATTCATGAGCTCTTACCTTGAATTCTCCACCATTAGCTCGGAGTTCAAAGGCCACCACATCAATTATCACAAGGGCAGCCGAGCAAGGGCTAGTAAAGGTGATGTTAACTACAATTTTTGGCAGTCGAGTTCCTAAAGTTTAGGAGGGTTGTTGGGGTCCTCAATTTTATAAATAAGAAGGCTTAGGGCCTCATTTCAGTTAGTCACTTTGTAGGTAGAATTTAGCTAGTTTGTAGTATGATTTTTAGTCATGTTTTAGTCATTCTTTTAGGCAGTAGGTTAGCACTCTAGTGCTGCTATGTTTTTTCTCATTTATGAAACCAGCTCAAGAAAAGATAGAAAAGATAAATCCACGCCTTAGAATTCAGCCTCTTCGAGGGGGCAACCTCCTTTACATTACATAAATGAACAATTCTTGGATGATACAAATGACAAAACCTCCTTTCTATATATAGGAGTCTAAGGAGTCACAATATAATCCAGCCGACCTAACAATAATAATATAAAGCCACAAAAATAACAATAGAGGGATTCTATGGGGCACAGAAATAACAATATGGGGGTAATAGGGGCACAACAATATAAATAAGGGGTATAACTACAATAGTAATGGGGTAATCACTAGTATTATAGGGACCCAACATGCCCCTCTCCTTCAAAAAAGTGTTGTCCTCAACGCTTGAGTAGTTCTGGATACTTCTGCATAAAATTCTCATCCTCCCATGTGGAATCTTCAGCGGATAAGTTCTTCCACTTGATAAGATACTCTGAAATTGATCGATTTCGTAGCTGTCGAGTTCTTGTTTCTGTGACTGCTTCCGGTTCCAATATAATTTTTCCTTCCTCGTCAAGTTCTGGCAATATTGTTTGAACTGGGAGCTTGTCACCTATAACCTTCTTTAAACATGAAACATGGAAAACTGGGTGCAATCGAGAAGCTGCAGGAAGCTCCAATTTGTATGCCATAGTACCAATCTTTTGCAACACCTTGTACGGACCATAATACTTTGGTGATAATTTATTATCCTTCTTAGCTTGCTTTAGGGACATTTGCTTATATGGTTGTAGCCGTAGGAATACCCAATCACCTACATCAAAACTTCTTTCACTGCGATGTTGATCTGCCTGTTGTTTCATTCTATTTTGTGCCAACACGAGGTTATCCTTTAAGAGTTGGAGGACTTGTTGTTGATGTTCGATGTGATGTTCCACTGCCTGAACCTTAGAATTTTCTCTTAAATATGATGTGATGGATGGTGGTTGATACCCATAAAGTGCCATAAATGGGGTCATTTTTGTTGCTGTATGGAAGGAAGTGTTATACCACCATTCAGCCAGAGGCAACCATTTGACCCATTGTGTCTGTTTATCAGATACAAAGCAACGAAGATATCCTTCCAAACATTTGTTTACTATCTCAGTTTGCCCATCAGATTGAGGATGATAAGATGAGCTATGAGCTAACTGAGTACCAAGACAAGAAAATAATTCTGTCCAAAAATTTCCAGTGAAAATGGGATCTCTGTCACTTACAATAATCTTTGGGTTTCCATGTAGCTTTTGAACTGTTTCCATAAATGCAGTAGAAACTGTACTGGCTTTAAATGGATGTGATAATGCACAAAAGTGTGCATACTTGGTAAGTCTGTCAACTACCACCATGATGACACTCTTTCCCTCAGACTTGGGTAAACCTGTGATAAAATCCATTGAAACCTCCTCCCAACGTTGGCTTGGAATGGATAAAGGTTGTAATAGACCCGGTGTCTTAATTGTTTCAACTTTATTTTGTTGGCAAACCAAACATTCCGCCACAAACTTTTGAATATCTGATTTAAGGCCATCCCAAAAAAATTCCTTCTTAACCCTGTGGTAAGTTTTTAAAAATCCTGAGTGCCCTCCTAAGGGAGAAGTGTGCAATTCCATAAGAATCTTTTGTTTTAGCTGGGAATTCTTACAGAGGTATAAGCGATCTTTGTACCATAACGAATCATTTTGCCAGCTAAATGTATCAGAAGTACTGGAATCTTGTTGTAGCTTTCGAATAAGTGCCCACACTTCTTCGTCATTCTTCCATTCCTCCCTTGCTTCGTTTATCCAATCTGGTTGGATAATAGAAATGGCACACAACAATGCTTCCACATCCTCATCCTTTCTTGAGAGTGCATCTGCCACCACATTTTGCTTCCCTTTTTTGTAGATGATTTCAAAGTCATAACCCAACATCTTTGTGACCCACTTTTGTTGCTCTTCAGAGGATAATCTTTGTTCTAAAAAGTATTTAAGGCTATCATGATCCGTTTTTACCTTGAAGTGTCTTCCCATTAGGTAGGGTCGCCATTTCTTAAGTGCATGGAGTATTGCCAACATTTCCTTCTCATAAATAGCTTTGCTTAAAAACTTTCCCTTGATTGGACGACTTTCAAAAGCAATGGGTCTTTCATCTTGCATTAGAACAGCACCAATTCCATTTCCTGAAGCATCACATTCCACAATAAAGGTTTTTGTGAAGTCCGGTGTAGCTAAGACCGGTGCTTGGCACATTGCCTCTTTAAGATGTTCAAAGGCCTTTGTTGCTTCCGGAGTCCATGAAAATGAATCTTTCTTCAATAATGTTGTTAGAGGTGCTGCTATTCTCCCATAATTCTTAACAAACTTGCGATAATACCCTGTCAACCCAAGAAATCCTCGCAGATGCTTTATGGATGTGGGGATTTTCCATTCCTTAATGGCTTTAATTTTGCTAGGGTCTACCTTAACTCCTTCATGAGATACAATATGACCCAAATATTCCACCTCCTGGACTCCAAAGAAACATTTGGATCTTTTTGCATATAATTGTTTCTCCTCCAATAGTTGTAGCACCCTGTCAACATGTTCAACATGATCCTTCCAAGACTTGCTGTAGATTAGTATATCATCAAAAAATACTAACACAAATTTTCTAAGGAATGGTTTGAAAATTGAATTCATCAAACCTTGAAATGTTGAAGGTGCATTGGTAAGGCCAAAAGGCATGACCAAAAATTCATAATGACCCTCATGAGTTCTAAATGCCGTTTTCGGAATGTCTTCAATCTTCATTCTGATTTGATGATATCCCGAACGAAGATCCAACTTGGTGAAGTAAATTGATCCATGCAATTCATCCAGTAATTCATCAATGACAGGAATGGGGAACTTATCTTTAATAGTGAGCTTGTTGAGCTCCCTATAATCTGGACACATGCGCCATGATCCATCCTTCTTGTGCACCAATACTACTGGAGCTGAGAAAGAACTTTGACTCGGTTGAATTATACCAGCCTCTAGCATTTCTGCAACCATACGTTCAATTTCACTTTTTTGGACATAGGGATATCTGTACGGCCTGATGTTTGGAGGAACACTTCCTGGAATCAGATGAATAGCATGATCATGATCACGCATAGGTGGGAGACCTTTGGGAGTCTCAAATACCTTGGAATGATTGTCCAGGACTTTTTGGAGATCTGGAGAAATAGATGATTCCAATGTGGAAACATCTAGCGAACATAATTGTGCAATTACACCTCTTTGCTCCTTTTTTAGAAGCTTTGTCATGCCATTAGAGCTGATTATCTTTCCTGGTTTCCCTGCAATACCCCTTAATTCAACTTCCTTTCCTTCCACAGAAAATTTCATGAAAAGTTCTTGAAAATTAAAAGCTATTGTACCCAAGGATTGTAGCCATTGGACTCCTAGTACAACATCAGCACCTCCCATTGGAATGGAAAGCATTGGGCTAGTCAATACATATTCTCCCATGGATAGCTTGATATTATGGCACTTTCCAGAACAATTTATTGTTCCTCCATTTGCAATCATCACTTGACACTCTGGTGCTGGATATAGGAAGCAATTCAATTCTTTTGCTACCCTACAATGAATAAAATTGTGGGTGCTTCCTGAATCAATCAACACTATTACCTTTTTCTTCTTGATTTGTCCTTCTATCTTGATGGTTTGAGGAGTGGTAATTCCCGCCAATGCATTACAAGATATGGTCGGATTTATTTGTTCTTCATCTAGGCTTTGTTCCTGGAATATATCCTCTTCTTTTGACCTTTCTTGCTCCTTTTCTTCTTCCTCTTCACAATCTATGTAGAATAATTTCTTCTCAGCACACTTATGACCTTTTGTGTATTTTCTTCTTCCAATTGTTGCGGTGTCAACCTTGTAGGTTGTGGAAGACTATGGGCAACAACACTTCCGTCTTTATAGTTGTGAATGGTATGCTTCCTAGTTGCCATAATTTTGCTTTCCATTTTTCTTGCTAACCTGAATGCCTTCTCTAATGAATCAGGTTCCCAAAGGCGCACATCATGTTGGATATTATCCTTTAAAGACCCTATGAACACATCAATCCTATGCTCCTCTGGAATATCTTTTACCCTTATGTTCAATTTTTGGAACTCCTCAATGTGCTCCATTATTGAACCCTTTTGTTTGAGACTTATCAATTGGCTAAAAAAAGTGTTGCTTTTTGTATCCTCATAATGTGCTATCAATTCTTCCGTAAAAATTGCCCAAGTGATAAATTGTTTACGAGAACAAAGCCATTGATACCATACAAACTGATTTGGTTCCAAATATAAAGTTGCCATACGTACCTTTTGTGTGTTTTGCACATTATTGAGATCGAAGAATTGCTCCATCTGTAATATCCATGTGGCGGGATCCTTGCCATCAAACTTCCTCATATCGATTTTTGGAACATGGTGAGTCTTCGATCCAACATTAGCATCTATGGTATCATGATTAACATTTCTTTTGTTCTCATCATGAGTTTCCTTTACTACCTTTTCACCATTAGTGACACTTTCTTGTAGCAACTTCTTCAATTCTTCCATATCTATCTTCAAATCTGCCATGTCTCTCTTCAAATATATCTTCAAATCATCCATCTTAGCTTCCATGCCCTTTATCTTAGATTCCACGCCACTTATCTTAGCTTCTGTTAGCTTTTGTGAGCGTGACATTTGTTGCACTTGTTCTTGTAATTTTGATATATCATGTAGCATTTCTTCCTCTTCTTCATGAGTCATGCTAGAGCTTTCAGGTTCCTTACTAGGTGTTTGCATTTTCTTTCCTCGGGGCATCAGTTACCGATAATAATGCTTTACTATGCCCTTTGAATTCCATTAAACCAAGCTTACACAAAAATTTAAAAAAAAACTACACACCTTTTTTCACTTTATAGAAGCCTGATATTGAATCTGATGTATCTCTGTAATTTCGAATCATCCAGTTCTGAAATTGCTACCTGTAGTAGCCTTCTGTGTCCTCTTTCCAATGCCACAAGTCTGAGCCAAATTGGATTCTCCAAGGAAGAGTTATGTGAAATCTCCCACAGTGACTTGCTTTTAGACTGGTTCAGTAGAGCGAACTTGTACGACGTGCCACGAGTCACTGTTTCAACCTTTGAATCTGAAACACACATACAAGAAACTACAGTCCGTCCTCTTTCTGTACCTTTTTACGAAATTTCAATCCGATCCTCAGAGAGAAAGTTATGACGATTTTCCCCAGGTCACCTGTTTTGAATGTAATTCAGGAGTCTGCAAAAAGACCAACTTCCTCAGATCATATCTCCGAAAATATCGCGCGAAAAGCTCTGAAATTTGGACCCAAGGTTCAACGCCAATTCTTCTCAAATGGGTTTTTTTTGCGACTTCTGAACTATCACAGAAAAAAAATTATAGCGAAAATTCCACGATGACCTGTTTGGAGCAGCGAAACCCTAGAATCCAAAGCTCTGATACCAAATGTTATGAAACCAGCTCAAGAAAAGATAGAAAAGATAGATCCACGCCTTAGAATTCAGCCTCTTCGAGGGGGAAACCTCCTTTACATTACATAAATGAACAATTCTTGGATGATACAAATGACAAAACCTCCTTTCTATATATAGGAGTCTAAGGAGTCACAATATAATCCAGCCGACCTAACAATAATAATATAAAGCCACAAAAATAACAATAGAGGGATTCTATGGGGCACAGAAATAACAATATGGGGGTAATAGGGGCACAACAATATAAATAAGGGGTATAACTACAATAGTAATGGGGTAATCACTAGTATTATAGGAACCCAACACCTTTGCTGTAAACATTGTTGTGATATGGTTATTTTCTGAATAATGGAGATCAGTTTTATTCTACGTTGGATCTGAGCTTCTTTTAGGAGCCTGTAGCTCTTGGGGTTGGGCCCAACCCAAGTGCCAGGGCCTCCTCAATATACTGTCATTTGTTTTTCTGCTATCTTTAATTAATTTCTGCTTGTAGGTTACAATCTGATTTGTTTATTTAGTTCATTTTTGTTGATAGAAATAGTTGCTCATGTTTTAAGCTAATTTAATAGGTTGGTAATAGAAAATATCTTCAAAAAGGGCTACCAAGCAACCTCTGATTTCACCTCTCCCTCAGTGGGATCAGGAGCTGGGATCAAGGTGACATTGCTGTCAACAAAAACACTATCTTTGCTTCACCATGCAATCACTAGTGTTAGATTTTCATTTGTAGAGATTGATACCAGCTGTGGTTACGTGTTCAGGTTCCTGATTGCTCAGTTTACATAGCTATTTCACGTGTTTCATTGCCAATAAACTTATGTTCCATTTCTTTGTTGTTATCTAGGTCAGATTAGGTCAAAGTAATTAGCTTCTTGATTATCCAAGTATTCATTTGTCTAATTCGAAAGATAACTTGTAGAGCGCCTGTAATACCTCTCCATCTACCTGTACTCCATCAATCCCATCTGCTCCATCCTCCAACTTGGATTCTTGCCTCACGTTTGCCATTTGCTCACTTTGCCCTAATTCCCATATTTTTGTGCAACATTGCTCCACTCCTCCTTGAACAAATCCAACCATCCTTGCCACTACTCAGCACCATTCCCCAAGTCCTGGACCTCCCCACACCCCTAGCTCACCTCCATACCCACTCCTTCATCTTTCTTCCTCCATCCATCCTCCAAAATCCCATTTCTAAACATCCTGTAGAAAATTACAGACATCCTGTAGAAATTCCAGAACATCCTGTAGAACCCCTGCAGACTTCCTGTAGAAGCTCACGAATGAGGTTTCTTGATAGCCAAACTCTATGAAACTCTTTGGAAGGGTGTTAGGGACCCCTTAGGCCCTCTCTGAACCTTCCTGACCTCCTCCAAGCATTTCCTCTCACCAATCCACCTTTGCACAGTCAAAAACAGTTAAATCGCATGCATGATAATTCTGACAACTTATCCAAAAATACAAAAAGATGTTTCTTTTCATATTTCACTTCAGAAGTAGCTTAGTCATATCCATTTTACATTTCTAGAGTCAATGGCATTCCTTTCTGTATCTTTCATCATTTTTCTTGCACCAGTAGGGTTCGTCAGTAAAACTAAGGTTTGCATTTCCTTTCCGCTTTTAGTTTCCTTCTGCAAGTAGATTAGCCTCCTTTGAGTTAGCTTTCATCCATCAGTTAAAAATCTTCTTCTAAGAGCTCATAGAAGTTTGCTTAAGCTCCTAGCAGACTTGTGCCAGCTGATCAAGTGACAGCCGCAGCAAGAGCTAGTACTTGTGCATACAGCACTGTCGCTTCCAAGTTTGTTACGAACTACCGGGTTGATAAAATTAAAGAAGGGAGTCCCAGGAGTTGCAGCATTATTGCTGCAATACTGGGGCCCACCATCTTTTTGGCGTCATTGCCGGGGAAGCGTCAGAGTATTAGTGATTGCTGCTTTTCTTCTATTTTCTACTACAACCTTCTGCTCAGTAGCTTATTTCATTTCCATTCTGCAATTTCATTTCCGCAAAAGTAGAGTAGATATTTCCTGCTTTCATATATTAGCATTTCAATTTCGCAATTTCAATTCTGCAAGTGTAGATTAGCATTTCAATTCTGCAAGCATAGCTTAGCATTTCATTCCTGCAATTTCATTTGAGCAAAATAGATTAGTCCTTTCCTTCTTTCATTTCAATTCTGCATTTTCATTTCAGCAAGATAGTTACTTGCAGTTCAATATATTTCAGTATTGCAGGTACAAGCAGAAAAAAAGCAAAAATGAACCAAAAAGATTTCCTTTCGTGCCTTGTAGGAGTAGAGATAATTCAGAAAAATGATTGCACAACACCCCCACTGCTTCACACAGCCAACCTTCTCTCTTCTTCGATGGCTGTGATTAAAGAACCCTTAGGTGGAAAGCAAGACATATTTGAAGAACCTCAAGGGAAGAAGAAGAAAACATTCCTCTGGAGCAAATGGCTGCAAACAGAAATGTTGGGAGCAGTACCTTATCCAAAAACGAATTTTCAAATCAGATGGAAGATTTCAAGAGCGAGATGAGGCAGTTTCTTGCCATGCAACTGGATACATTGTGGATCCAAAGGAAGCAAGAGAAAGCAGAGAGGGCTTTGGCCATCTTTTGTCCCAGGTGCACTAGAAAGCATCCTGGGAACGAATGTCCAATGCACTCCCTAGAAGTGTGTCTCGTCTGTGAAGAATACCATCCTACGGATCAGTGCCCTTCCTTTCCTGGACTTAAAGCTGCATATTAGAGGGCCAAAGGAGTCACTGAACCACTCTATTTCATGAACCAAAGGAGGTCACATGGACCTAGAACTTACCAAGAGGGAATTCAAGAGACATCCCAGACCTATTATGACCCCTATCAAGCCACTTTCATGCCTTCTTGGGGTCCCCCTGCTCATCCTTCCTGGTTCAAACCTCCTCCTTGTTCCCTCACAGATCCATATTATGCCCAACCAGTTGCTCATTCGTTTCACTCTTATGCTCAACCACAGCCTCAGTGGAATGCACCTCATCAGGGGTGGAGGCCCCAGTACAACTCTCCTCCCACTCATTTGCCTCCACCACCTACCCAACCATAACCCCATCCACATCCATCTCAAATATACACCCCCACTCAACTACCCATACCACCATTTCCAAACCCGCACATTGGAGTAGCTCAACCCAATTGCAATGCTAAGGCACAACATGTCCAAATGACTCCTCTTGAGCTCAATGATCTTCACCATAGCTCAGGAAGAGTATTGCAAAAAAGAGATTACCTTGAAAGCATTGAAGGACCACAGCCAGCAAAAGAAGATTCAAAAGAAAAGATCAAAGAACCATGGGCTGCACTTGATGAAGAGAAGACATCAGAATCAGAGATCGAGAGAGCTACCTCATGGTTACCATCAAATCTTCCATGTATTCAAGAGAAAAATCAGAAAAAAGAGGAAGATGAGAAGGTCATGGTAGAAGGTGACATGAAACATGATCCAGATCAGCAAAAGGACCAAGGATATCGAGCTATATTGAGATATGGTTTCAGACGGTCACTAAGTTGCAGCGGTACTCTCTTCCTCAGCTATTTTTGATCCCTTCAAAGTCAGATCATTTGGTCTCTGAAATCTGGATAGTTGTCAAAGCATTTCAAGCCTCCACATCATTTTGTCTCTAATCTCGATGTGCACATGGCTCCATTGGAAGTATTCTTACACTTGAAAATGATTTTGTTTTTCAAGTAGGGTAGGGTAGAAAAAAAAAAAAAAAAAAAAAAATGAAAATAAGAAGAAAATAAAAATCTAAGGTGAAAACCTCCTCGGAGGCGCCTTAGATTGGCTCATTGATTGAAAACCTCCATGAGGCAGTCAATGGGTTGGAAAGAAGAGAAAATAAAAAGGGAATAAGATCCTTGGGTGAAAACCTCCCTTGGAGGCGCCCAGGGCAGGCAATTAGGGTGAAAACCTCCATGAGGCGCCCTAGTTGTTTTTCAAAAAAAAGAGAAAAATAAAAATAAAAATAAACCTAATTTCCATTGAATAATTTCAGGTTGCAGCAAGGACATTGCAGGTCAGGAGGATCACTCAAAACAAAGACAGAGGAAGTTCTGTGCCTTCTACAGGAAGTTTTGTGTTTTCTACAGGAAGTTCTGTGTCCTCTACAGGAAGCCTACAAACAAGCCAAAATCGATCTCCGAAGAGGACCAGAAGGCTAGGAATATGTCCATGAGGCCTGCAAGCATCCATGTTTCCATCCCTCACCCTTCTCCATCATTTTTTCCATCTCATTGTGCTTCTTTCCTCAAAACTGCATGTTCTACAGGAAGTTCCTGTAGAAATTACAAGATTTCTACAGGAAGCTAGAAATGGATTTCAAAAAGGTAGTTTGGCAAACATGATAGCTTCCTCAAGGGTTCAGAAGTCCTCCTGCAATCTTCAAACTCCTCCTCCATCATCTCCATGCCTGCATCACAGCCCAAGCTCATTCTTTTTTTACCATGCAAAAACTTGCAGAATGCTTTGAAGAAAAAATACATAGAACAGAATTTGTTTTTTCCCTAGCTTGAAAACTGTGCATCCATTTGCAAAACTGTTACAGGGGGAGTTGTATAGGGACGATGGAAACATGCCCGAGCAATTTCAGCCAATTCTGGTGCATGGTTTCCAAGAAATCAGCCTCCATCACCTTCAGCCATTTTTGCATTTTCTCCATATCTGTGCATCCGTTTCAAAACCTGTTTCATGGGGAGATGCACTTGGATGATAGTAGCCTACCCAAGCAGTTTCTGCCGATTCTGATGCACGGTTTCCGAGAAATTGATCTCTGTAATCTTCAGCCATTTTCCGTTTTTCTCGAAATATTTGCATCCATTGATCGCAATTTTACTACGGGAGGTGCATAATGATGATAGGAACATGCTCAAAAAGTTTCAGATCGATCCGGTCTATCGTTCAAGAGCAATGGAGAAAACAAGTTTCTGCCTTGTAAAAAAATTCAACATCAGCAGCTTGAGAGTGCAGATCTGAACGTGGAAACAAATTCCTACAGCTTAGATCCAGCCAGAGGATACCTGCACAACAAAAAAATAGCCCTAAATCAACCATCATGCAACCAAAGAAACAAATGCATGCAGCAAATGAAAGGCCACAGCACCTCACAGCAACCACGCTCGACTTCCAGGTATGTGACTAACCGCGTTCCTCTGTTGCATGAATCTAATTGAAGAACTGCTTAAACGAATGAAATGGTGGGATTAAGCCAGGAATCTAGCAAAGTTAACCCGACAGTGCCTTCTCTAGCGCTCAGCCGGAAGTCATGCAGTATACGTGGACAGTCGACTCACGTGAAAATTAAAAAACAGGGAGTGTTGGCCGTTTGAACTCCAGTGCAACTGATCCAGAAGAGAACATGCAGTTCATGATAGCACTGCAGTCTGCATGTGGCCACGTACACCTGGCCACCTCACCTCCTCGCCATGAATTGCGCCATAATTCAAAAATGCTCGGCCGAAGAACTCACGTTAACCGCTGTTCATTTACATTTGCAACCGTTCTCAGCAAAGTACGCGTCCTCCTCCTCCGCAGTTTGTTAGCCCGAGCTTTTCGGCCTGTTTCAAAATTCTCCCGTGTCCCAGGCTCGTTCAGAAGCGCCATGACATCCTACAGAAGCCGACAACGCGTTCTACAGGAAGAGGCTCTACAGGAAATACAACATAGCCTTCTGGAGCAGAGAAAATGGATTTTTCTTCGACAAATTTGGAGTCCCGAAAGAGGTAGGCTCGAAAAACACTCTTCCATGCATGGTGTGTTCGAAAGGTGATGAATTGAACTATATTGAATAAGGAAGTCAGAGACAAGTCTGCCTGTGAGTCGAAAATAGTGGTTTGCCTGTGTGTTGCTTGGAATTACTCAGTCGGTTCTGCGTCAAAACTCTCCTCCATGGTCCCTGATAAAAAAATTTCTCCTGAAAAAAGATGAAGCACCGTGAGGGCTAACCTGCGTATGAAGTATTTGAATTTTCATAATTGTATGTATGCTACGGATGAAAATTGAGGTCTGTATCCTGTCTGTGAAAACCTGATTCTTCCTTTTACATACAGACAGCCGAGTTTTGGGCAGCAAAAGTTTTAGAACCAGGGAATTGGTGCAAGTTAAAATATAAACACCTGAGAGATCCTGTCCTGAGGTTCAAAGGAGGAAACCATAAAACAGCAGTCCCTCTCTGCTCAAAGCCTAAAACAGAGCACTCTCACCATGCCAGGGGGATCTATCAGGAAGGAACCCTCGGATTCCAGGAAATTGCATGAACATCCCAAGGTGGTGAACCTCTTCACCCGTGCCAATTGGATGACCTTTTGTGACAAAATTCAGGGTCATGACGATGAGATAATGGAGGAATTCTTAATGTCCCTGCAACCTAAATCAAAGACACAGGTAGAGTAGAGAGGACTGAAAAAGTCCAAACAGAGGAGGGCACAACCAAGGCAACCATGCAAAAATTAAAAGGGAATACACCCCCAGCCAAGCAGACCGAAACAGTGAAGACAGTTTCTACAGGAAGCCAGAAAACAGTTTCTATAGGAAGCCAGAAAACAGTCGACACAGGACTTTCTACAGGAAGCATGGAAACAGGGCAACAAAAGGAGAAATCACCTGATATTTTAGCCAGGGAGGCAGCAGTTGTGCTGGCTACCCTACACACATCTCCAAAGCAAAAAGGAAAGCGAAAGAGGGAACCTTCCATGTATTTTAAGGCAAGAAGGAGTATGCGGATAAAAACTGGCAGACCCCAGCCACAATCAAAAGAGCCAATTATGATTGTAGACACCCCAGCTAAACAAAAGGAAAAGTCTCCCTCAAAGGTATCCATCACTTATGAACGAGGAAGCCCGAAAATGTCCACCTAGAGAGAAAGGATTAAAATGTTGGACACAAAGACCTCTCTAAAGGATGCTGAGACTTTTCTACAGGAAACTCGGGCTAAGTTAAAAGAGACCGAAAAATTGGAGGAAAATGTGGCCAAACAATCACAGGAAGAAGGAAAGACAAGGAAACATCTTATGAACAACAAAGAGAGGACAAGCTGCCAGCTGAGGTTGAGGCGCTAACAAAACTGCTACAAGAAAAGGAGCACAGGCAGTGGGAAGAAGCAGAGAGAAAAGAATGGTTTCATGACCGAGAAGAGGACATCACTTCAGAATCTTGGCATGACAGGGAGGCCACCAGGGCCATCAAAGATGAATAGATAGATTAGTTTCTCAGAGGATGAGCAACACTTTCAGTAGGGGGTGATTACGAGCCCCAAAAATGGATAATTATATGGGCTCATTCAGCCTCCTAATTCAACTTAATCCACCATTCTCATTAGTTTATTACATGTTTTTTATTATATTTATGATAATAGAGTGAATTTGGTTAGTCATTATGCCAACAAGTCTAATGGGTGCTTTGTGCAGATTTTTAGTCAATTTTGAGACAAAATCAAAGGTTTAAATGAGCACTTGGCAGCCAAATTCGTGGAGAGGATTTTTAGGAAGGTGTCCCCATCATTTATGAGCTCTTACCTCGAATTCTCCACCATCGGCTCGGAGTTCAAGGGCCACCACATCAATTATCACAAGAGTAGCCGAGCAAGGGCTAGTAAAGGTGTTGTTAACTACAAGTTTTGGCAGTCGAGTTCCTAAAGTTTAGGAGAGTTGTTGGGGTCCTCAATTTGTATAAATAAGAAGGCTTAGGGCCTCATTTCAGTTATTCACTTTGTAGGCAGAAGTTATCTAGTTTGTAGTTCGATGTTTAGTCATGTTTTAGTCATTCTTTTAGGCAGTAGGTTAGCACTCTAGTGTTGCTCTGTTTTTGCTCATTTGTGGAGCCTTTGCTGTAAACATTGTTGTGATATGTTTATTTTCTGAATAATGGAGATCAATTTTATTCTGCTTCAGATCTGAGTTTCTTTTAGGAGCCTATAGCTCTTGGGGTTGGGCCCAACCCAAGTGCCAGGGCCTCCTAAATATACTGTCATATGTTTTTCTGTTGTCTTTAATTAATTTTTGCTAGTAGGTTATAATCTGATTTGGTTATTTAGTTCATTTTTGCTGATAGAAAAAATTGCTCATGTTTTAAGCTGATTTAATAGGTTGGTAATAGAAAATATCTTCAAAAAGGGCTACCAAGCAACCTCTGATTTCACCTCTCCCTCAGTGGGATCAGGAGCTGGGATCAAGGTGACATTGCTGCCAACAAAAACACTGTCTTTGCTTCACCATGCAATCATTAGTTTTATATTTTCATTTGTAGATATTGATAGCAGCTGTGGTTATGTGTTCAGGTTCCTGATTGCTCAGTTTTCATAGCTATTTCACGTATTTCACTGCCAATAAACTTCTGTTCCATTTCTTTGCTATTATCTAGGTCAGATTAGGTCAAAGTAATTAGCTTCTTGATTTTCCAAGTCTTCATTTGTCTAATTCGAAAGATAACTTACAGAGCGCCTGTAATACCTCTCCATCTACATGTACTCCATCAATCCCATCTGCTCCATCCTCATACTTGGATTCTTGCCTCACGTTTTCCATTTGCTCACTTTGCCCTTATTCCCATGTTTTTGTGCAACATTGCTCCACTCCTCCTTGAATAAATCCAAACATCCTTGCCACTCCTCAGTGCCATTTCCCAAGTCCTGGACCTCCTCACACCCCTATCTCACCTCCATACCCACTCCTTCATCTTTCTTCCTCCATCCATCCTCCAAAATCCCATTTCTGAACATCCTGTAGAAAATTATAGACATCTTGTAGAAATTCCAGAACATCCTGTAGAACCCCTGCAGATTTCCTGTAGAAGCTGACAAATGAGGTTTCTTGATAGCCAAACTCTATGAAACTCTCTAGAAGGGTGTTAGGGACCCCTTAGGCCCTCTCCAAACCTTCCCGACCTCCTCCAAGCATTTCCTCTCGCCAATCCACCTCTGCACAGTCAAAAACAGTTAAATCACATGCATGATAATTCTGACAACTTATCCAAAAATACAAAAAGATGTTTCTTTTTAGATTTCACTTCAGAAGTATCTTAGTCACATGCATTTTACCTTTCTAGATTCATTGGCATTCCTTTCTATAGCTTTCATCATTTTTCTTGCACTAGTAGGGTTAGTCGGTAAAACTAGGGTTTGCTAGGGTTTGCATTTCCTTTCCGCTTTTAGTTTCCTTTTGCAAGTAGATTAGCCTCCTTTGAGTTGGCTTTCATCCATCAGTTAAAAAGCTTCTTCTTAGAGCTCATATAAGTTGGCTTAAGCTCCTAGCGGACTTGTGCCATCTGATCAAGTGACACCGCGGCAAGAGCTAGTACTTGTGCATACAGCACCGTCGCTTCCAAGTTTGTTACGAACTACTGGGTTGATAAAATTAAAGAAGGGAGTCCCATGAGTTGCAGCATCATTGCTGCAATACTGGGGCCCACCAAAACCCTTGCTAGTGTTTATAAGGCTTTGGATACTTCACAATCTGTTATATCAATTATGTTTCATTCTTCCATAAACAAATATTTTGACTTGATAGTCCTTACTTGTCCTTCAATCCTTCCTTCGAGTAAGGATTGCTTTAAAGAGATAATGGGTCAATTCCTTGCAATTTATTTTTTTCTTTACAAACTTTATCACTTTTGGATACAATTTGAACCTCTAAGGAATCGATTGTCACCATAGACCTTCTGGGCACAAAACTATGTTAGAGTAACAAAGAGATAAATTTAGATTTTGTCTTCCTTTCACAACTTTAGAGATAAACTTCGGATGAACAAACCACAGAAGTGCAACAATACCATTGTAAAGTGAGATTGGAATGTCAATTATAGAGTATTGGTATGCCATGGGGACATGACCCTTCTCATTGATATTTTAAGGTTATTTTTCTTAGCCATATCAACTTATCATAGAACATACACCTTCATATCTGACCTTGAATTTATACAAACCATGTCACAGCTTCAAAAATACATTAGATCATATTAGTGTATATATTTTGTCCTTCTATTATGTATAGTCATATCATATAGCCTTCACAAATTTGTGCCATAGAAATAAACTTAGATTACTAGACATACAAGTATGATCTCAGACTTCTAAGTCTTAATTCACAGGGATGCTATCTTGGATTGTTACAAGATTAACCTTGTTAGTATGTTACTCTCCTACAGAGTTAAAAAAAAACTCAGAGGCCAATAGATGAGGGTTAAATTTCCATAAGTCAAATTATTTACCACTTGATTTGAATAGTATGGACTTGTAACTTCAATATTAAAAATTTCAAAGGGTTTGAATGATTGTGCTCACCTCAAGGATTTCAAATTTATTATAACTCAAATCATATTTTCTTAACTTGCACAATTCCTTAGAGTTTGCATCATAATGCAGTTACCTTCACTAGTACAAAATGGATAATTAATTACTAAAAAACGACTAAAATTTGCATATAAATGACCATTTTTCAGTCGGCGACCAGTAGTAGCTAATTTACAGTATTTTATAATGTGATCAACTTTTAGTCATTTTTAGCTGAGTCATTAATTGGTTATCTCAATTTTATCGTTTAGTAGTATATTTAGTCATAAATTTAGTCATTGATTTAGTCATTAATTGCCATAATTAATGACCAAATATACAACAAAATATATTACTATATGATCACCCGAGAAAACCAATTAATGACCAAAGAAATATGACCAAAATGTTAGTCGTGTTATAAGATACTGTAAATTAGCTACTAATAATCATATATATGCAAATTTTAGTCATTGTTTGAAACCAATTAATGACCAAAGAAATATGGCTAAATTTTATAAGATATTGTAAATTAGCTACTAATAGTCGTATATATGCAAAATTTAGTCGTCATTTGTAATCACAAATTTATCATTTGCAGTAGTCATTTATTTTTTTTGGTAGTTTCATATTCATTATATAAACGACTAATTTAGTAGTTTATATTCATTTCATTTACTTTTATTAATAATCATTATAAATGACTAATTTAGTCGTATATTCATTTTATTTGTGTTCATCATTAATCAATATAAACTACTAATTTAGTATTTTTAGATTGATTTTATGTGTTCATTATTAATCAACATAAATTAATTAGTATGATTTTGCGACTAAATTTAAAAAATGCCATACAATGTGCATGTTCATTTAATATGAAAACGCATAGTTACATATGTTAATTACAATACTAAACAATATCAAGTGCAACTATAAATAATTTCAACCACATAAATTATATTATATGAAATATTAAAGTATTACAATATCAGTTTCCAACTTAATATTGGTTGGACTACACTTTACACATGAAATGATGTTTCATCCCTTCAAAACATTATCATTGTGTTGTCAAGGCATTGCAGGTGATTCAACAACTCTAAAGACTTGACCATCAGTGTCTATATGTGTATCTTATGTGGGATATTAACTCTAAGGGTATCACTAGATTGACTCTCTTGTATCTCCCTTTTGGCATTTGTCGTTCCAGTGTTATTTCTCTCAGCTTCTTTCTTCAATTCCTGCTTCTTACCATCAATATTGAGTTTATTTTCTGAAAAAAAAAAAAAAAAAAAAAAAAAAAAAAAAAAAAAAAAAAAACTAAATTAAATTAAATAAAATAAGTATGGGGGATTTACGCAGTGCATTATATTAGATATCATTTTTGGGATTCAACTGTGTTAAGTAAGTCATTCAAACGTATGACCATTTCCATGAGAGGTAGTCATAACTGACTAAATCCCCCATACTTAAATTCAAAAAGAGGAGTTCTGGGATGGGTGACCTCCTGGGAAGTCCTGGTTACCGGGTGCAAGCCCCGGAAGTGATGATTGATGCTATGTGATTCGTTCTCCACATTTCACTAGTTTCAATCCCACTTCTTCACCCCTGTGAGCATCACCCGATGCAATGAGTGCTAAGTGAACTATTCAAAAATCATGAGAAATTAGTCAGTTACGACTACCTCTCATGGAAATGGTCATACGTTTGAATGACTTACTTAACGCAGTTGAATCCCAAAAATGATATCTAAATAAAATAAATTTAAAAAAATTAAAAATAAAATAAAAATTAAAAATAAAATAAAATAAATAAATAAAAATATATATATATATATACAGTGCAGAGTGTAAGACATAAAATACAATGAACACTAGAATATAAACTAAAGTAGACTATAAAGTGTTTATACGACTTATACCTCAATATCAGCAATGTCATTTTTCCCCATAAAAGCAAGAAACTCGAACAAGTTTTCTTCAGTTAGACGATAGTGGCCACTATAATGTGGCTAGATGACCTGTATAAACAAAGAAAATCAAATGTCACCATATAAAGTAACACCTTCGTAACTTAGTATTCAAACTTAGAGGAAATCTTAAGCACAATCATACCAACTAAGTTACATGCTAAAAAGTTCAAGTTGTAGATAACTTGTGAAAACAAATAATCTGAAGTGTGATGTTTAATTATTGTCATTTTATTCACAACAACATTTCATTTTCTAATGCATGACCTTGGTCAAGTATATAAACATGTGCTCAAAAAACAACATGAAAGTAAACCTTTTTTTATATTCATGATTTTTTTAACACAAAGTAACTATAAGGATTCCAATCAATATCATGTAATACTAATTTCATCTTCAAGCTTCAGTTGTTGTTTAAATGGAAATGATACAAATTATTTTATATTTAATAGTTAAAAGACAAAAAAAATCAAAAGAAACATTCAAAATACAATCAAACAATAAAGAGAGGATATCATGGAATGGAGATTGCAATTATAAAAAATGTGTTTACCTGTCCATCGATGTCTTGTCTGGCATTCCTAAAACATTTGCTCACCCAAAATAACCATGAGGTGAAAGAATCACAACATTAAAAACCATAGGAATCCCTACTAGAAACATTTCCAAATTCGATGGCTCAGGTGCCTGAAGGATCTCTAACAACAAATGAATCATATCCAAGGCATGCTCTACATTATCTCCCCATCCTTTTTCCAATCATATTTCCTGTAACCTTCCCACAATAGAGTCAAGTAACAATCAAATGAAGGCATTAACATTTGTTTTTATCTTTTATATCCATAAAATTTGAATCTGATTTGTTTCAGGAACATATTAATTCATATTTAAAGTCTTCCTGACATATGAGAAGGTATCAATCAAGCATGACATCAGAAAATCGAACTCAATGAGGTCCTCAAACAATTTCTACAATATCAATATTTTTCTTGCTATGATATCTTGGGTAGAAAAAAGAACATATCTGTAAAAGAAAAATCCATATATTGCTTATGTTCAAACTCTGTATATGGTGTATTCTTAGGCAACGTTTTAAGATGTTCCTTCACCTTTACCAAAGTGAACTGTAGCTTGGTTAAACTCTGTATCCTTTCATTCGGCATCAATTTCTGCAAGATAAATGTCACACATTATTCTTTCCCATTTCTCAACATGCTACATATGATAAATTGAAAGTCACATAAAACCAAGAGCAAAACCTTTTCTAACCAAAACAAACAAACAAACAGTGCCTTTAATAAAACTTCATTCTAATATCAGCATATGAAAAGAGAGTGGAAAATTTTTGCTGCTTGACTTTGCCTTTTTTTGTTATGAAAGTGCTTGAGCTTCAGGAACCAACAAATGTGAGAGAAGTTGTAAATATGAAAAAAATTATGTTAACCTTTGTAGACTTCTTCAAAATTATGTGAATGATGCCATTTTCGGATGTGGTAAATCTCATAATAAGAAATGGCCACATTGGATGCAAAGATTAAATATAAAAACTTGTGGACATGGCATGTAATCTAATAATTTGCATTGCAACGACTACCCTGGGCCTCCATGGGTTACACGTCCTCAATATGTTAGTATTGATGATGAAAGAGAGATGACAACGATAAGTATGGGTGATCCTAGTTTGTATACGGGATATATTCAAACCAAGGTCGTCATCTTAATGAACCTAGGTTCTGGCATGGTAAATATGGATCTGGTCCTCACCCAGTTTCATTCCATCATACTTTTTCAAGACTCAAGAGTACATAATGGTCCTTCATCTTATAATATGGTTGCTTTTGAGGTTATAGATAAATCTTATCCAAAGCAAATGGATTTTTGGGCTCCAAGAGATATGGATCATTTAAATGATAACAATCATATGTTTTTTTCCCAAGATTCAAATGTAGGGATACATTTACGGATTTTACATGTGTTGAAAAGTGTGCAACAAGAAATGCTTGTTGAGAATGCAACAAGATGATGGAGCTTAGTGGAAAGGAGTCGCCTTCACTAAGTGGTCCCGCAAGCAAGTTTTGGCGCAAAGTCTATTTTTAGACTATGTCTATTTTTAGACATATGGATCATGGTCTATGAGTTGCAGGATGTTGTTTATGGATGATTGGTCATGTTGGGAAAAATAGATGGACTTCTATTTTTGGATCACAGCATGAGTGATTTCAGAGTCTATTTTTAGACTGCTAGTCAAAAATAGAAAAGTCAAATATTATTGTCTCATAATAATATTTAGACTATAAACTTTATCTTATTCTCTTGGAGCATTTCAGGATGAGCTACAGATGTGGCACATGCAGCTGCCATAAGAAAATATGTGGTTCTTATGGGTTACTTGAGCTATTGCATGAAGGACTTCAGTTAGAACTTTAGTGATTGAGTTCTTGTGGAGTTGGATGAGCAGTTAATGGAGTTGTGTTCAATTTGACTTAGTTGAACTAGTTGTATTTAGTCTAACTGATCAATAGACTAAGTGATGAGTTGTGTGAATTAGTTATTAATTAATTCACTAATTATTAACTCATAATGCAACTGAAGAATACATCAGTTAACTCAGTGCATGTACAGTTCAGTGGAGACAGGTGTTAGAGGTTGAGATTGCTATCAGTTGTGCATGAGATTTTGCACATGCATGGATTGAGTTATGCCAATGAGGATTGTGCAGTATGGGGCCAATACCAAGTGATTATAGCCTCTGCTCATGTGATTTCTAGTGTGGGTGGTTTTCACAAGGTAAATAGGAGTTTGGATCAACCATTCTTATTCATTTTCAGCAGATATTGTGCAATGGAGGCAGGCAAGCAGCGGAGGAGATTTGGAGATCAGATCTGAGTTGTATTGTGTGTAACAGGTGGAGCTAGTACTGATTACTTGTGAGGAGTATTGTACTATGTATTGTTACATGTTCTCAATCAATATAATATACAAATAGTTGGGGTTTTTAGCGAGATGCTTTCCCCGGGAAAATACTGTGTTGATATGTGTGATTGATGCTTCTATGTGCGCATGTTATTGTTTCTGCTTCTGTAAATTGATGATCAACGTAGAGGAGGTTATGTATTATGCATGTATTCCACAATAGTGTATAATCGGGATAATATCTGTGAATATGTTTCATATTATTCAAAATTTCTACATGGCATCAGAGCTAGCTAATTTGTAGAAGAGATTTCTACATGATATCAGTGGAGGATTGATCATCATATCTATTATTCAGAAAGTGTTTACATTTTATTTCTTCAGGCAGAGTTTGTAATCGGGCCAGGTAGCCTCTGGATTCATCCTTCTTTTGGAAGGTGAGATATCCAGTGAATGCCCACATAGTCGATCTCTATACAAGAAATACTTTATTCTCACGAATTTTAGATCAGAAGCAGTTGAGTTTTGAGCTGGTGGAATTCGAATTTGCAGCAGTGTTTTCTTGGTGTCAAAGTTGAAATGTCTTTCAACAGATTGCGATTGGAGTATGCCCTCGAGGGCAGATCGAACTATATTTCATGGAAGGACAGGATGGAGGCGGTGTTATATGATAATGGGTTGAAGGAGTTCATATATGCGGATGTCCCAAAACCTACTGATGCTACTCAAGTCGGGGATTGGCAAAAAAAACACAACAAAGTGTCGAAGGATTCTATTGGAGGGCATGAGGGATCACATTGTGTCCAGCCTGCATGGTAAGACTTCTCCATATTTGATGTGGAAAACATTGACAAAATTATTCCAAAGCAAGAGTGACCAGAGGAAGTTGGCACTCAAGGATAAACTCAGAAACATTAGGTGTGAGAATGGAGACAGTATGCCCCAGTATCTCACGAAGTTCACCCAATGTCGGATGAGCTGGGAAGTGTGGGGTAACTATTGAGGATGAGGATATGGTGAGTCTAGCACTCCTTGGCCTTCCTAAGAGTTGGCATAGCTACCAGGACTCGGTGAATGGAAGGGAGAAACTGCCAGGATTGGAGAGACTTTGGTCGGATCTTGTGCAAGAGGAGATTAGACGACGCACCAGAGACAGTTCTTCATCTATGCATGATGAGGAGAACTGTGCCTTAGCGAGTAAGGCGAAGAAGGGGAAGGGGAAGGTTTCTCTTTCCGAATCCAGTTCTTCCAATGATGGGAAGAAGGTTGACAAGTCGAAGGTGAGATGCTTTCGTTGTCATGAGTTGGGCCATTATGCTACTAATTGCCCAAAGAAGAAGTCCAAGAAGGGATCCGGGGAAGGATCTGAAGGTGAGGCAGCCTCACTTGCTTCACAGTTTGAGTTGGATTTCACACTCTTCGCATGCATGGTTTCATCCATGGTGGGAAGTGGTTTCTTTTGACAGTGGAGCTTCTTTCCATATGACCGATGATAAAAGTTTGTTCAGTACTTTGGAGGAGAAAGATCTCCAGATACTCATAGGGATGGGTAATGATGAGAAGTATAGTGTCTCAGGTGTAGGCACGGTTATTTTTCAGAGGGAGCATGGAGCTCGCCTTACCTTGACCGATGTCCAGTATGTACCAAGACTGAAGAGAAACTTGGTGTCAATCGCGATGTTGGAATACAGAGGATATGATGTTGTCTTCAGTAAGGGAAACGTTTTCCTTAGACACATCATCACTAGACAGGTGAAGCAGATTAGTTCACAGGTCAAGAACCTGTATGCTCTTGAGGTTCAAGATGCATGCAAAGCCTTAAGCAGCAAGGCAACTAATGGAGACTTGGTGGTTGAGAGGGAGCGTATATTACCTCTCAACATGCAGAGCCAGAAGAAGTCTTAGACGAGTGTGGAGGAGCCACGATTGGTGCAACAGCTTCAGGAGGTTGTGGAGCAGCCACAACAAGGGAAGCTGAGAGGAGATCGAGTAGAGACATCTACTCATGCAAAGACCTCCAGTAGGGGGAAACTTCGAGCCAGGTGGGCTGAGGGATCACATGCAGCCATACCTCCAGGTAGGAGGTGGGGCGATATAGAGTGATTGTCCCAAGGAGGAGGGGCAGGATCCTTGAGGTACCCAACCTCTTGGATGAGACCTTGCTACAGGAGCCTCGATGTGTAGTAGCAGGAACTGGTTGATTGGGTAGAGACAGATGCGGATGGAGCGGCAGAGAGAGCGACAGTGCAGGGAATCCCAGGATAGCACATAGCATGCAGGTTGCAGCAATGCGAGAGGCACAAGTGTTTTGCACAGTGCTAGGTGGCACAGAGAGGTGTGCAATGGTGCGAGATGCATGAAGATGTTGCAGTAGCGCAGATGTCAGAGAGGGAGCACTTATCAGCAGTAGGTAGAGCTTCAGCATCAGAGTATGTTCCTAGCCCAACAGAGTGGTCAGTTGGGAGTGTTTTTGTTCCAAGTGTTGTTGCAGCAAAGTGGACCGGGTAGATGTGTTGCATGCAGAACATTCCAGAGTTACAGGATCGGGTTTGAGAGGAAGCCTTTCTTGTTGATAGGGAGTGTTGAAAAGTGTGCAACAAGAAATGCTTGTTGAGAATGCAACAAGATGATAGAGCTTATTGGAAAGGAGTCGCCTTCACTAAGTGGTCCCGCAGGCAAGTTTTGGAGCAAAGTCTATTTTTAGACATATGGATCATGGTCTATGAGTTGCAGGATGTTGTTTATGGATGATTGGTCATGTTGGGAAAAATAGATGGAATTCTATTTTTGGATCACAGCAGGTGTGATCAGAGTCTATTTTTAGACTGCTAGTCAAAAATAGAAAATTCAAATATTATTGTCTCATAATAATATTTAGACTATAAACTTTAGCTTATTCTCTTGGAGCACTTCAGGATGAGCTAAAGATGTGGCACATGCAGCTGACATAAGGAAATACGTGGTTCTTATGGGTTACTTGAGCTATTGCATGAAGGAATTTAGTTAGAACTTCAATGATTGAGTTCTTGTGGAGTTGGATGGGCAATTAATGGAGTTGTGTTCAGTTTGACTTAGTTGAACTAGTTGTATTTATTTTGTCTTTGAGGTTTCTGCAAGTCTCATGTTTGTGTAGCTTTTCTTCCGAATCCATCGCATTCAAATTCTTTTTATATCAACATTTCGAACCTACAACGGTGGTTCATCTTCAGGATGTGAAAGAATTCATTGCAAGACTGATCTTATTTGTTAAATATATGTAGAGATGCAAGAGATGCTTAGCCGACAGATCTTTGAATTTTTTTTTTATTTTTTTTTTAGTATTAATTATTTCATGTTTTAATTCTATCTATTTAGTCTAACTGATCAATAGACTAAGTGATGAGTTGTGTGAATTAGTTATTAATTAATTCACTAATTATTAACTCATAATGCAACTGAAGAATACAGTAGTTAACTCATTGCATGTGTAGTTCAGTGGAGATAGGTGTTAGAGGTTGAGATTGCTATTAGTTGTGCATGAGATTTTGCACATGCATGGATTGAGTTATGCCAATGAGGATTGCGCAGTATGGGGCCAATACCAAGTGATTATTGCCTCTGCTCACGTGATTTCCAGTGTGGGTGATTTTCACAAGGTAAATAGGAGTTTAGATCAGCCATTCTTATTCATTCTCAGAAAGTATTGTGCAGTGGAGGCAGGCAAGCAGTGGAGGAGATTTGGAGATCAGATCTGAGTTGTATTGTGTGTAACAGGTGGAGCTAGTACTGATTACTTGTGAGGAGTATTGTACTATGTATTGTTACATGTTCTCAATCAATATAATATACAAATAGTTGGGGTTTTTAGCGAGATGCTTTCCCCGGGAAAATACTGTGTTGATATGTGTGATTGATGCTTCTATGTGCGCATGTTATTGTTTTTGCTTCTGTAAATTGATGATCAATGTAGAGGAGGTTATGTATTATGCATGTATTCCGCAATAGTGTATAATCGGGATAATCTCTGTGAATATGTGTCACATTATTCAAAATTTCTACAGCATGTCCATCAGTGTTTTGTCTCGCATTCCTAAAACATTTTCTTTCCCATGTTGACTTGAGAGGGCCTGACCCAGGTTCAGCGTTAGTTAGCCAAACAAATCCCTACACTACTAGCCCTTTCGGCATCAACCCGCGGAGCGGGGACCAAAGTCTCACCCGAAGCAATATGGGGGGTTGTTGGAACCAAGTTTCCACACCCTGAGATGGTCATGATGTCATTTTACTCCTTCTATTCCTACCTTCGCGCAGTGTTGTCTTGAGGGGGCCTGACCCAAGTTCGGAGTTATTTTTACAAACAAATCCCTACATTATTGGCCCTTTCGACATCAGCCCGCAAAGAGCAGACTGAAGTCTCACCTGAAGTAGTATGGGGGGATGATGGAAGCAAGTTTCCGCACCCTTGAGATGTTTGTGGTGACGATTTAGTCCAATTGTTCTTATATTCGCATAGGTTAATTCGTGCACTATTCTAACCTTCAATACCCTCGCGATCTATTATAATCGCCTTTCACGCAACCCTAACCAGGGGCTGAGATGCTTTTGCGCTACTATGGCAGTGATCTGCACTATTTCCCCAAGCTACACCATGAATCTTACTTATCTTATTACAGATGTTAGTCAACTTCGCATAACCAGATATTCTATCTTGTATTCACTTAATCAGCACATTCATACATATTCGCGCATCATATAAGCATTAAAAGTGCAATGTATATTCAATGTAACAAATGCATAAAACAAGATATAAATACACATAATGGATATGAAACTTCTCTTTATTAACACTCCAACTGTTACAAACTCGACTCACCCTACGCACTCAGCTGTAGGGGTCCCCGCACTCAGCTACAGAGCCTTCTCCTACTCTACAACCCAAAACTAGACTTTACACTTCAAATATGACTCAACTCTTCATCCTTAGATCCTTGTCTTAACTACTTAGAGCCTCGCTCTATTTATACAATCCCATGGTCCGCGGACCATGGGTAGATCTCTACAGCCGACATTACAATAACAAAATTGAGGGTAGACAACCCTATGACTCTTTTACAAGCTACGTGCTCCGCACCCACAAAATGCAGAGTCTTTACATTGAAGTTACAATTTTGACCAAAATCTGGGCTCTAAGCCCCAAAACTTCCCTTGGGGGATCCCGCGCCCAACAGGCCCCCAACACAAACATCGTGACTCACCCTCGAGTCACTCTGTTGGTGCGGAGATCTTTGCGCGAAGACCTCCCAATTCTGCCTGGATTGCTGCAAGATCAGCAGTGCACTGAGTGGCTACCTGTTGTACCTCCTCGACGTGTTGTTCAGAGACTGCTATAGCTGAACTATTTCCCTGAATTTTTTCTTGTGTTTCCTGCAGCTGCGTGAGCTTTGCTTCAATGGAGGTGGTAACGATGTATGCCTCATCAATCCACAGTTGTAAGCGCGCCTTCAAAACGGCTTCCTTATGTCGAGAAGCATCTACATGTTCCTTCAATGCTTTTGCCTGTTGCATCCTTGCGAGCCTTTGTGTAAGGGAAACCGTCTGCACAGTCCCTTTTACTTCGTCGTATTTCTTCTGTAGCTCACGCGCCTATGTCTCTAGGCGTTGTATGTTTAGATCCTCCTGCAGGGTGGTGAGAACCTCAAACGACTGCTCGAACAGCTTTGTGCAGTCTGTCACTGCACTGTTAACCTCTGTTATGGATGTTGTAATCGCACTGGCGCGTTGTTCCTTAACTTTTGGTGGAGTTGAAGGCTACACCTTCAATTGCAATTCGGTTATCTAAAGGTTCAGTTCAAGCTGAACGCTAGCCATATCTTCCTTTACCTCGCACACCCCTGCTGCTAGTTTCTGGACACGCGCCTCCACTGGTTCCTCTGCTTGGATGCCCAACTCCGGTACCATCTAGCAAGCTTCCTCCACCACCTGTATGAGTTTTTTTTTATGTGCCACTACCTCGTCACGTTGCAGGCTCAACTGTTCAATGTTGATGCGTTGCTCGCTCATTACTTGGAGCGCGCGACCCTCCCTGGCTCATAGTTCTACAGTAACTCCATCCTGCAAAACATAGAGTGTCTCCTGAGGGAGCACCGCCATATTTATCCTGATTCCCTTCATCTCGCTGACCATAGGCCTGTCGGCCTCATTTTTTGTAACTAATGCTCCCTCTGGCAGCTACCCTCGTGTTTTCGCGGACCTTGTGACACTTCGCTATTGCGTGCAATCCTGACATCGCACAGCTCCCGGGCAGAGTAGTTTATAGTCCCGCGTCTCCTTTCAACTACCTGGAGCGCTAAGACTATGCTTCTATCAGCTAGTCAGATGGTCCAGCCCCCTATGTACACCTTCAAATGACTTCCATTAACTTTTCTTGGGAATAGTTCTCCATTTAACTTTACCAACTGTACCGCGCCACCATCTGTGATCTCTTTAATAACATACGGTCTCATCCAATGCATTCTGAGCTTCCCAGGGAATTTATTAAACTTACTATCATACAACAACACCAAATCATTCCCCTTAAAGGTGCACAGCTTAATATTTCGATCGTGCCAAGCCTTTTCGCACTGGTTTTGTACCTGCTAGTGGAATCCAGCCAAAAACCATTCTTCTTCGAGCTCATCCAACTGCACAAGCCTCTCTTCCAGGGCTCCGCAGTCCGTCATACCTATGAGCATTGTTATGTGCAAACTAGGCACGATGTATTCCATAGGCATTATAGCTTCCACTCCATAGACAAGCCTAAAAGGTGTCTATCATGTCAGCTTCTTGCATGTCGTCCTATAAGCCCATAATATTGTAGGTACGCGCAGGTCCCAATCACTTCGTTGCGCATTGCATACCTTGGTCAGTGCAGTCTCCAGTACTTTGTTAAATGCTTCTATTGTCCCATTAGCCTGTGGGTGATACGATGTGCTTTTCTAATGATACACTTGAAACTCTTCCATCAACACGCTAATCTTCTCATTCAGGAAATGTGTACCACGATCACTCATCCAGATCTTCGAACATCTGAATCATGTCAGTACATGTTCAAACAAAAACTTCATGGCCGTCACAGCCATGCAATCTTTTACCGGTTGTGCTTCTGCCCAACGAGTCAGGTACTCTGTCGCAGTGATAATATATCTCGCGCCTGTCTTTCCTTGAGGTTTGGTAGGTCCTACAAAATCGATTGCCCACTTTTCAAAGGGCTACAATTTCATTTGTGGATTCAAAGTCATTTCATCCCTCCGTGATGGTTTACCTGTTCTTTGACATACGTCACAGGCCTTGCAATGTGCTTTTGAATCCTGATGAAGGGTCGGCCACCACAACCCTGCATGGAGAATCTTATGCGCGATCACTCTCCCTGCATAATGTCCTCCCGCAGAGCCCCCATGACTGTCCGCAAGGATATTACTTCGTTCAAACTCAGGTACATACCTTCGTAGTATCTCATCATTCACCATCTTATATAGATGCCCCACAATGACAGAGAAATCTTCCGCGCGCACCACTAGTTCCTTCTTCATCTGGACAGAGTACCCTGCCAGCACAGTTCCAGTTGTTAAAAAGTGAATTATATCTTCAAAATTTCCATCTACTATGCACACACAAAAAAAGCTACGCGTCGAGTAGTCCTTCCTCCAAACTAGTAGTTTCCTCCCCTGTCTCAATGCGCAACAAGTGATCTGGTCCTACATTCAATCGTTCAGGCTTCACAACAACTGCAAAATCATATTCTTGGAATAGTAAAAGCAACCTACATATACACCCCCCAAACACAGGCTTGTTGACCAAGTACTTCAGCGCGAAATGATCTGTATACATCTTAAAGTGACCTCCTAGCAAGTAGTGTCGATACTTCTGGAGCGCATATACCATAGCCAGTCCCTCGCGTTCAGTGGTGGAATAGTTCTTTTCTGCTTTGGATAATCTGCGACTCACGAACGCGATAGGGTGATCCAAGCCTTCTCCACCATCCTGTGTTAGTACTGCCCCCAGCACTATACTCGATGTGTCAACATGGACATGAAACTCTTTCTTCCAATTCGGGAAGACCAAAATCAGCGTAGTAACCATCTTTTCTTTCAATACATCTAGGCTTTTCTTACAGTCATCGTTCCAGCAGAACGTGACATCCTTTTTCAACAACTTTTCCATCAGCGCGGTGATCTAGGCATAGCCTTTGATGAACTTCCTGTAGTACCCTGTATGTCCCAGAGTAGTGCACAGCTGTTTCGCACTCTGCGGCACTTCCAAATTCAGAATCACCACGATTTTGTGGGGTCCACCATCAGCCCTTGTTTACAAACCACATGCCCCAACAGGTTCCCAAAAGGAACGAGGAACGTACACTTCTTGAGGTTGAGCGCGATTTGGTATCTTCGGCATGTATCCAGCATCAAGCGCAAGTTCACTACATGGCACCTAACTAGCCCAAATACAGTCTAATCATCAAAATAGACCTCAAAGAGCTTATGAATATATTCCCTGAATGCCGCAACAACCACGCGTGAAAAGATAACAGGGGCATTCTTCAATCCAAATGGCATGACAGTATATTGAAAGCAACCCCACTCAGTCACGAAGGTTGTCTTGCTCCTATCCTTCGGCGTGATTTTGATCTGGTGGTACCCTGAGAACCCATCAATGAAAGAATATGCTTCCTGACTGCCTACATTTTCTAATACCTCATTCGTAAACGGAGTTGGGAAGGGATCATGTACACATGCGTCATTCAATTTTCTGAGATCCATGCATATTTGTATTTCATCCTTCTATTTCTTCTCTTGTACCACCATCGGGCTTACCCAATCGGATTCCTCCACAGGCTCAATGATGCCTGTCGCGAGCATCTTGTCTAGTTCTACGTGGACCTTCTCCTTGTATTTCAGATT
Organism: Pinus tabuliformis; assembly: GCA_031772625.1. NCBI lineage: Eukaryota > Viridiplantae > Streptophyta > Pinopsida > Pinales > Pinaceae > Pinus > Pinus tabuliformis. The sequence continues at coordinate 1,919,568,415 of CM062816.1, forward strand.
TAAGCGATATAGCCTCTACTTAATTGGCTTCGCATCGGGTTTTAACGTGATCTTCATTACCCCTAAATCTCTGAGTATTCCCTTTAAATCCATAAACTTGGTTGGGAATAAGTCCTGATATTCACGGAGTAATTCAGCGACCTTATCCACTGTTGCATCGTCCCAATAGTCTCCAATCTTCGTGAATTTAGGTTCTGCCTCCATACCAATGTTTACCTACTTAGTATTCACCATTGAGGTTATGTCAAGGTTCTCAATCTATGGTCCCTGAACCTCGCGGTGGCCTTTCGTCTCTGGAATGTTAATTTTCCATGGATCTTCGTCTTCTTCTTTAGCAGTTACATTATAACATTCAAGCGCACAACTCAACTAAGTGGCCCATTCAGGAAAAATCGATTCTACCGGCTCCTGTGGTATCCTAAATATCACTGCCTTTACCTCTTGTAGCACTTCATCAATATTGTCCCACCCATCCTCAAAAGTGAAGGTCATCACAAACCCTTTGCGCCGAACATCCCATTCACCTACCTCGTGGCAGAGCTCTATTTCTATATACCAGTTCATTGGTATAACATCCAGGGTATGACAGAACAGGTGCACCTACTCAGGTTGTGGCTTTTCTCCATAGGCCTGCGTCCACTTGGCTAGATGTATGCGCGGATCATCCTACCCATTGTACTTATCTGTCAGTCACACCCTAGGCTTCCCAAATCGTGTGCGCATCATTCCCCTAAACTCGTGCCAATCATCAAAGCTCCCTTTGTGTGTACCCCACCACCTCGCGGGCGTAGCGCACAGTACCCAATCCAAGGCCTGGAAGCATTGCTTTTCTGACACCTCCCTTTCAAATTTATTAAAGAAGGTATCTACCTCACTTAGACCATCATAAGTAGGTAGGTCTCTTACTTCTGTTGATACGAAGCGCAGTGACCTTGTCATCATATTACGTTTCAGCGTAGTTACCTCATGTAATTGATTCTGCCATCGCTCTATTTCCTCATCCGAATCCGAAGTATAGGAGCTTTCACGCTCCCACGCAATCCGCCCATCCGCGGTGGGATTCACCCAAACCTGGTTTCACGTTGTTATCTTATAGATGTAGTCCAAATCATCATCACTTTCATAGTCATGCACCGGCTCCGTATAGCGTGATCCTTCAGCATGGTCCAGGGGTATAATTACGCGTAGTGACTTCTTTTCAAAAATCATTTTTTGTTTTTTCATATTAATCACCCCGTTCATGTCAATGGCCCAATCAATTCCTAAGAGCACGGGGTAGGGATCATTTTCATCGACAATCCCTATCACTACAAATTCTGCCAGCATGCTCGCTCCCTCAAAATCCACAATTATTCCCTGCAATCACCCCATGGGTATTATTTTCTACTGGTTCGCCATTCGCAGCTAAATTGGAGACCACTGCAGCACAAATCGCCCCATTCGCTCCCATTTTTGTTTCAATAGAACATTCGCATCCAATCCTAAATCCAGGATGACTTGATTCATCTCATATTCTCTGATTTGTGCTAACAGTCTCATTTCTCTTCTCGTTCTTGTCTTATGTTTTCCGATCTTCCTGACTACGCGCGGTTCTCCTGGCACAGTCCCAGCGCATTTGATGAGTTCCTGTAACCCTTTTACCGCCTTACTGTTGTGCAGTAGCTTCATACATGTTTCCAGGAACGTTGTGAGCATAGATGGGTCCATCTCCGGCTCTGGTTTATCTTTGCTTCCGGAAGTGGAGGCATCAGCAAAGCTCTTCTTGGCTTCCATGAAGGTTTCCCGAGTGCGCTCCAAATCAAAATCTGCTTCTTTCGCTGGAGATTTGCAAACCTAAGTACTATCTTCTAGCTATTTTCCTTTGTCATCTCCCATCATGGTTCCACTTCGGAGCACAATGTTTACATTCAGATCTTCCTCGCGCGGCTCAGACCTCATCATCTGTTGGTTCTGATTTGAGGGAGGTGTCAGCGCTCCTTTGTCACATATCCTAGCTATCATTGTAGGAAAATATTCTATCTCATGATCAAACCAGTTGCAATACAAACATGACAAGCGCGTTGGATATGTGAAATCTCGGGCATAATGTCCTGGTCCTCCGCAATTGTAGCATATCAATTGTCTGCGACCTCTTCCAGGTCCTCCTTCGCCTCGGCCTCGTCCGCGCCCCTAAAATCCTGTTCGCGCCATTCCTGCATTTTGGTCAAGGGGCCGTGTTTCGGCCTGAACTCTATAGGTGGGAGTTCTATCCATCATTAACTCATAGCTTCTACAAGTGCACTCATCGTGTCCTACTGACCTACAAAAGTTGCAGAACAACTGTTGCAAATTTTGCGTATACTTCTGTAACAAGTGACAATTGTCTGTGGCATGTTTTCCTGCTATTTGACAAATCGCGCACCACAAAGCAAGTGTCGCACTAGGTCCTGCTTGCGCTTCTAGTCTTAAGGGCATTAGTCCTCCTCCTACGAGGTAATTTTTGAAAACCAGGCAGTGGTCCTTGTCATGACCCTGACCCTTGCATTTTACGCACCATACCTCTTTGCGCACTTCTGGTCGAGTTGTCCTGTCCTGTTTCAAACTCTGCATCTCAAGGCATAAATTCTTCAGCTGTGTGTGGATCTGCTGAACTCCTAAGTTAGGATCCTGCATCGGGGTCTCATGTAGCCTCATCGTGATCTCTAAGGCCTTTGCCTGAGTCTTTAACTTCTGCTGTGATAGCGCGCTCCTTAAATGTGGCATTAGCGAAGCTGCAAACCATTCGCGATGTTGTCCATCCGTCAGATTCATATTAGCTTCGTGAATCATACATTTCAACCTCTGATCTAGCTCCCAAGGAGTCTTGCATGGTAGCATCGTGATCTCTTTGAATTCAATGATCGATTGTGCTTCATACTTCGGCCTGCTAAATTCTTTGTTTAGCGCTACTTGGATATCCGTGATTACCGCATTTGGATTATCATTGGAGTGCTTAATATACCAAGTCAGCGCACGGTCCTGTAAGGCGCTAACCAGTGTTGCTTTCTTTATATTTTCATATGTAGCTCCTTGCGCTTTCCATACAGCCCTTACCACGAACCAAAATTGGTTTAGATCCTCATTTCCCAAAACCTTGAACACAGGAAACTTCATTGTGCTTGCCATATTGAATCGCGCGTGGTGGAGGTGGTACGGGTGAAGGTGGAGGTGATGGTGGTGAAGCTAGTGGCGGTGTGGGTGGAGGTGGTATTCGCAGAATTCTTTGCCTTATCAGATGGATCGCACTTCGTGGTGAGACCTTCGAGCTCTTCCTCGTCCCCTCGCAGAGATGAAATCAAGGGGCTAGTTTCTGGTCCCTTATTCCCCTCGTTCTTGTAAGATTTTCCACTTTGCATAGCCCCAAACATCAAGGTAACTAAATAACCCTCTTTTCACACAATATCATTTTAATCCAAGTATTCAAAGAATTTACGTACTTACCTCACGGTCTTTTGAGAAAGCGACGCTCTGCCTCGCTGTAGCTAACTAAGGTGTCAATTGTGAACTCAGTAGTGAATCCTCCTATAATATGATCGAGCCAATGATCAACGGTGAACGCGATCTTATCCTCTGATGCTTCCAACCTTCGCACTAACTCTGGGGTCCACACAATAGGACCATCAAGTTTCCACCTTCCTTGGCTATCTGCTAGCTTCGCGATCCACTCATATAGCTCAGTAGGGAAGGATGCGAAGAAGATTTCATGGATCTCCGTGTATAGGTAGCAGTCTAACCACTCTTCTTTTGACAGTCGTGGGTTCCTGTTCTCCTGCACTACGAACTCGTGAATTCTTCTGTCCAACTAGCCTTCAATTTCCTTCTTAGTTGGATTCCAATGATACAACATCAGACATCTCTATGTAGATTCCGGTCCCAGCAACGGAACCATTTGTTGGCTTGAGGGGGCCTGACCCAGGTTTGGAGTTATTTAGCCAAAAAAATCCCTACACTACTGGCCCTTTCAGCATCAGCCTGTGGAGCGCGGACTGAAGTCTCACCTGAAGCAGTATGGGGGGATGATGGAACCAAGTTTCCACACCCTTGAGATGTCCGTGGTGACGATTTAGTCCAACTGTGCTTATCTTCGCACAGGTTACTTCGCGCGCTATTCTAACCTTCAATACCCTTGTGATCTGTTATAATCGCCTTTCGCGCAGTCCTAACCAGGGGCTGAGATGTTTTCACACTGCTATGGCAGCGATCTGCACTGTTTCCCCAAGATACACCGCAAATCTTACTTATCTTCTTACAAATGTTAGTCAACTTCGCATAACCAGATATTCTATCTTGTATTCACTTAATCAACACATTCATACATATTCGTGCATCATATAAGCATTAAAAGTGCAATGTATATTCAATGTAACAAATGCATAAAACAGGAAATAAATATGAAGAATGGATATGAAAATTCTCTTTATTAACACTCCAACTGTTACAGACTCGACTTGCCCTACGCACTCAGCTGCAAAGGTCTGCGCACTCAACTGTGAACTACTAGGCCTTTGCACACTCAACTGCAGAGCCTTCTCCTACTCTCCGACCCAAAACTAGACTTTACACTTCAGATATGACTCAACTCTTCATCCTTAGATCCATGTCTTAACTACTTAGAGCCTCGCTCTATTTATACAATCCCATGGTCCGTGGACCATGGGTAGATCTCTTCAGCCGACATTACAATAACAAAATTGAGGTTGGACAACCCTATGACTCTTTTACAAGCTACACGATCCGCGCCAACGAAATGTGGAGTCTTTACATTGAAGTTACAATTTTTGACCAAAATCTAGGCTCTAAGCCCCAAAACTTCCCTTGGGGGATCTCGCACCCAATCTACCTAACCCCTTATTCCTTCCTTCAATACCTCCGTGAAAGGGTATGATTGACCTTCGCGCAGCCCTAACGTTCGGTTTGGATACTTTCACGCTACTAAGGCAGTGTATTGCACAGATTGTCAAGTTGTCTTAATAATCTTACTGGTCCTCTTAGATACTCATAGTTGGCACCGTGTAAACAGATATTCTTAATTGCGTTCAGTTATCCAACATAATTATATCCATTCGCGCATCACATAAGAATTATAAAGGAAATTCATACATAACATGACAAGATGCATTAATCGGAACAAGACAAAAAAATTGCATAATACTTCTCTTTATTGATGTCTTCCGATTGATTACAGACTCTATCCACCCTATGCACACAGCTGCAAGGGTCTGAACACTCAGCTACAAACTTCCACCCTAGTCCTTTCCTCACTCAGCTACAGAGCCTCTACCTACACTACAACCCAAAACTTAGACTTCTTACTTCAAAGCTACGACTCTGTTACCTATCATTGTCTCTAAAATACTTAGAGTGTAGCTCTTTTAATACAATCCCACAGTTCGTGGACCATGGGTAGATCTCTTACAGCCGACTTTACTTTACAAAACTAAGGGTGGACAACCCTTTATGATTTACGACACCTTCGCGCTCCACGACCAAAAAATGTGAAGTCTTTACAAGTTTATTACAAAATATGACCAAAACACGGGCTTTTAGCCCCAAAACTGTCCTTTGGGGGATCATGTTCCCAACAAGCAGCCAAAGGATAGTTTTGGGGCTAAAAGCCCATGTTTTGGTCAAATTTTGTAATAAACTTGTAAAGACTCCGCATTTTGTGGCAGCGGAGTGCGAAGGTGTCATAATTCATAAAGGGTTGTCTGCCATTAGTTTTGTAAAGTAAAGTCGGTTGTAAGAGATCTACCCATGGTCCACGAACCATGGGATTATATAAAAAGAGCTAAGCTCTAAGTAGTTTAGACACAGCGATAGGTAAGAGAGTCATAGCTCTGAAGTAAGAAGACTAAGTTTCGGGTTGTAGCATAGGTAAAGGCTCTATAGCTGAGTGCACGGAGGACTAGGGTAGAAGTCCGCAGCTGAGTGCGCAGACCCCTGCAACTGTGTGTGCAAGGTGGATAGAGTCTGTAATCACTCAGAAGACATCAATAAAGCGAAGTATTCTGCAATTTCTATGTCTTGTTCTGATTAATGCATCTTGTCATGTTATGTATGAAATTCCTTTATAATGCTTATGTGATGCGCGAATGAATATAATTATGTTGGATAACTGAATGCAATTAAGAATATCTATTTACACAGTACTAACTGTGAGTATCTAAGAGGACCAGTAAGATTCTTAAGACAACTTGACAATCTGTGCAATACAATGTCTTAGCAACGCAAAATTATCTAAACCGAAGGTTAGGGCTGCACGAAGGTGAGTCGTACCCTTTCGCGGAGGTATTGAAGGGAGGAATAAGGGGTTAGGTAGACAGATCCCTAGAACTAAATAACCTATGGGAAGGCAGGAATTTAAGGAATAAAATGACATCACGACCATCTCAGGGTGCGGAAACTTGGTTCCAACATCCCCCCATATTGCTTTGGGTGAGACTTCGGTCCGCGCTCCGCGCACTAATGCCGAAAGGGCCAGTAGTGTAGGGATTTGTTTGGCTAACTAACGTTGAACCTGGGTCAGGCCCCCTCAAGCCAACAAATGGTTCCGTTGCCGAGACCGGAATCTACATAAGAGATGTGTGATGTCATATCACTGGAATCCAACTAAGAAAGAGATCGGAGACTAGTTGGATAGTAAGATGCATGAATTCGCAACGCAGGAGAACAGAAACACGCAACTCACAAAGGAATAGTCGTTGGAAAAATGCCTATATATAGAGATCCATGAAATATTTTTCTTCTCCTTTCCGGTTGAGATATACGAGTGGATTGCGAAGCTAGCAAATAGCTAAGGAAAGTGGAAACTTGACAATCCTATTGTGTGGACCCCGGAGTTGGTACAGAAATTGGAAGCATCTAAGGACAAGATCACCCACATTGTCAATCATTGGCTCGATCATGTCATAGGAGGATTCATGTCATAGGAGGATTTGTGACTGAATTACCGGTCGACAACTCAGTCAGCTACAGCAAGGCGGAGCAGCGCTTTTTCAAAGGATCGCGATGTAAGTACATGAAATATTTGAATACTTGGATTAAAATGCTATTGTGCAAAAACGGGTTATGCAACTACCTTGATGTACAGAGCTACGCGAAGTAGAAAAACTTACAAGAACGAAGGAAAAAAGGGTCTAAATATAGTCCATTGATTTCACCTCCACGAGGTGACGAAGAAGGGATAGCATAGGTTTCTCCGTGAAGTGTTATTTAGTTAATAAGACAAGGATTCCCGCGAATACCACCTCCACCCACACCACCTCCAACTTCACCACCATCACTTGCAACTTCACCCGTACCACCTCCACCTCCACCGCAGTTCAGTATGGAAAATTCAATGAAGCTTCCTTTGTTTAAAGGCTTGGGGAATGAGGACCCAGACCAATTCTAGTTTGTTGTAAAAGCTGTATGGGAAGCTCAAGGCATTACAGATGATAACATGAAGAAGGCGACATTGGTTAGTGCTCTACAGGATCACACACTAACCTGGTACATCAAGTACTCTAATGATAACCCGAATGCTGGAGTGGAAGACATCCTGACTGCATTGAACAAAGAATTCAGTATGCTTAAATCTGAAGCACCGTTTATTGTGGGGTTCAAGGAAATCGTGATGCAACCAGGTGAGCCGCCTTGGGAATTAGTTCAGAGGTTGAAGTGTAAAATTTGTGAAGCATGAACTTGACAGACGGACAGCATCGCGAGTGGTTTGTGGCTTCACTATTGCCACACTTAAGGGTTGCGATATAACAACAAAAGATAACAACTCAAGCGGAGGCCTTGGAGATTGCAACGGGATTGCATGAAACACCGATGCAAAATCCAAATCTGGGGGTTCAGTAGATCCATGCGCATTTGAAAAATATTTGCCTTGAAAGGTAAAGTTTGAAGCAGGACATAACAGTTCAACCAGAGGTGTGCGAATAGGTATGGTGCTTGAAATGCAAGAGTCAGGGGCATGACAAGGACCATTGCCCGGTCTTTGTGAACTACATTGCAGGAGGAGTACCAATGCCTTTGAGGTCGGAAGCTCAAGCAGGAATGAGCGCGGGGCCTGCATTGTGGTGCGCTATCTGTCAGGTAGCAGGAAAACATGCCACGGATAACTGTCATTTGTTGTAAAAGTTTGTACAGACACTGCAACAACTGTTCTGCAACTTTTGTAGGTCAGTAGGGCATGATGGGAACAACTATATAAGCTATGAGTTGATGATGAATAGAAAACCACCTATAGGTTTTAGGCAGAAACGAATCCCCCTGACCAGAGCGCAGGGATGGCATGGATAGAATTTCAGGGGCGCGGACGAGGCTGAGGCGGAGGAGGACCTAGAAAAGGTCAAGGGCAGTTGATCTGCTACAATTGAGGAGGGCCAGGACACTATGCCCATGATTGTACGAACCCAACAAGTCCGTCGTGCAAGTACTACACTTTGATTGATCATGAAATGGAAGATTTTCATATGCTGATAGCTAGGATACGTGTCAAAGGGTCGCTACCACCTCCGCCGACTCAGAACCTGGATATGATGAGGTCTGAGCCATGCGAAGAGGATCCAAATGTGAATATAGTGCCCCATAGTGGAATCACAATAGGAGTTGACAAAGGGAAACAGCCCGAAGACGGTACATGGGTCCATAAATCTCCGGCGAAGGAGGCTGAATTCGATCTGGAGCATGCACGTGAAACCTTCATGGAAGCGAAGAAGAGCTTCGCTGAGGGCCCCACCTCAGGGAGCAAGGATAAGCCTCATCAAGAGATGGACCCTTCTATGATCACAACCTTCCTGGAGACCTGCATGAAGTTACTGCATAATGGTAAGGCTGTGAAGGGGTTACAAGAGCTTATAAATAGATGCGCCGGAACCGCTCCAGGTGAGCCACGCATAGTACGAAAGATTGGCGAGCATAAAACAAGAACGGTACGGGAGATGAGATTGACCGCGCAGATAGGAGAGTATGAAATGGATCAGGTCATTTTGGACCTGGGGTCAGATGCGAACGTCCTACCAAAGCAGACTTGGGAACGGATGGGGAGACCCGCACTACAATGGTCTCCGATTCAGCTAAGAATGGTGAATCAGTAGAAGATCATCCCCATGGGACGGCTGCAGGGGGTGATTGTGGATATTGAAGGTGCGAGCGCGCTGGCTAACTTTGAAGTAATAGAAATTGTGGATGACAGCAACCCCTATCCTGCGCTCCTAGGAATTTATTGGGTTACTGATATGAATGAGGTAATCAATCTAAAGAAGCGAAAGATGATATTTGAGAAGAAATCGCTACGCGTAATTGTACCCCTAGATCCTGCTGAAGGATCGCGCTATACTAAACCAATCCGCGATTATGAGAGCGATGATGATTTGGACTGTATCTATAAGATAACAGCGCGAGACCAAGATTGGGTGAATCCCACTGTGGATGGACGAATTACATGGGATCGTGAGAGTTCCTGCACTTCAGACTCCGATGAAGAGTTAGAATGTTGGCAGAATCGGTTACATGAAGTGACTATGTTGAACTGCAACATGATGACCCGGTCGTTGCGTTGTGTCGTCAGAGGTAATAAATATATCTACTTATGATGGCTTGAATGATGTAGATATTTTTTTGGATGCATTTGAGAGGGAGATACGAGAAAAGCAGCGCTTCCAGGTGTTGGACTGGGCACTGTGCACTATACCCGCAAGATGGTGGGGTACGCACAAGGGAAGCTTCGATGATTGGCGTGAATGTAGGAAGATGATGAGAACTCACTTTGGGAAGTCGAAGGTGCGAAGGACAAACAAGTATGATGGGTAGGATGACCCACGAGCGCACTTAGCCAATTGGACTCAGGCTTATGGAGAAAATCCCCAGCCTGAATAGGTGCACTTGTTCTGTCACATCCTCGACGTAGTTCCGATGAACCGGTATGTGGAAACAGAGCTCCGCCATGGTACAGGTGAATGGGATATCCTGCAAGAAGGATTCATCGTGACATTCAATTTTGAAGATGGGTTTGACTGTATTGATGAGGCACTACAGGAGGTGAAAGCAGCAATCTTCAGGATACCGCAAGATCCTTTAGACCTGATTCAGCTTGGGTGGGCTACTCAGCTGAGTCACACACTAGAATGCTATAATGTAACCGTTGAAGAAGAGGATGAGGATCCATGAAAGATTAACATCCCTGAAACAGAAGGTCACCGCGAGGTTGAAGGATCGCAGATTGAGAACCCTGATATAATCGCGCCGTTGAAAACGAAATAGGTAAACATTGGTACGGAGGCAGAGCCCAAATTCGCAAAGATTGGAGATTACTGGGACGATGCGACAGTGGATAAGGTCGCTGAATTGCTCCACGAATACCAGGATTTATTCCCTACCAATTTTACAGATCTAAAAGGGATAATCGAGGACCTATGTTTTATGAAGATCACGTTGAAGCCCGATGTGAAGCCAATTAAGCAAAGGCCTTACCGTCTCAATCCGAAGTATAAGGAAAAGGTCCGCTTAGAGCTAGATAAGATGCTCGCGATAGGCATTATTGAGCCTGTGGAAGAATCTGACTGGGTAATCCCAATGGTGGTACAAGAGAAGAAGAAGAATAATGAAATAAGGATATGTGTGGATCTCATAAAGTTGAATGACGCTTGCGTACATGATCCTTTCCCGACTCCGTTCACTGATGAAGTGTTGGACAATGTAGGTGGCCAGGAAGCATATTCCTTCACTGATGGGTTCTCGGGGTACCACCAGATCAAAATCACATCGGAGGATAGGAGCAAGACAACCTTCGTGACTGAGTGGGGTTGTTTCCAGTACATTGTAATGTCGTTTGGATTGAAGAATGCGCCTGCGATTTTCTCGCACGTAGTCGTTGCTGCGTTCAAAGAGTTTATTCATAAGTTCTTGGAAGTATACTTTGATGATTGGACTGTGTTTGGGCTGGTGAAACGCCATGTAGAAAGCTTGCACCTAATGCTAGATACCTGTCGAAGATACCAAATCGCGCTCAATCTGAAGAAGTGCTTGTTTTGTGTTCCCTTTGGGACCCTGTTGGGTCATGTGGTTTGCAGACAAGGATTGATGGTAGACCCCGCGAAGATCGCGGTGATATTGAACTTGGAGGCGTTAAGGAGTGTGAAACAGCTACACACTACCTTAGGACATATGGGATATTACAGAAAGTTTATCAAAGGCTATGCCCAGATCACCGCGCCTATGGAAAAGTTGTTAAAGAAGGATGTCACATTCTACTGGAAAGAGGACTTTAAAAGAGCCTGGATGTATTGAAAGAAAAGATGGTCACTGCGTCGATCTTAGTCTTCCCGGATTGAAAGAAGGAGTTTCATGTCCATGTCGATGCGTCATGTATAGTGCTAGGAGCAGTACTAACATAGGCTGGGGGAGAAGACTTGGACCAACCTATCGCGTTTGCAAGAAGAAGATTATCCAAGGCAGAGAAGAACTATTCCACCACTGAGCGCGAAGGGTTAGCCATGGCGTATGCGCTCCAAAAGTTTAGGCACTACTTACTGGGAGGTCACTTTAATATGTATACAGATCACTCTACGCTAAAGTAGGTGGTGAATAAGCCTGTGTTGGAGGGTAGAATCTGTAGGTGACTCTTATTATTCTAGGAGTATGATTTTGAAGTTATTGTGAAGCCTGGATGACTGAACGCGGGACCAGACCATCTATTGCACATTGAAACAGGGGAAGAGCCCACTAATTTGGAGGAGGGATTGCCTAACACGCAGCTAGTTGCAGTGCCCATCGTGGATGGTCATTTTGAAGATATAATACACTTCCTAATGACAGGAACTGCCATAGAAGGATACACTGTCCAGCAGAAGAAGGAATTAGTGGCTCACGCGGCAGATTTTTCTGTCATTGCTAGGCATCTATACAAAATGGGATCTGATGAGATATTGCAACGATATGTACCCGAGTTTGAGAGGAGCAGCATCCTCACAGATTCTCATGGGGGCACCGCAGGAGGACATTATGCAGGGAGAGTGACCTAACAAAAGATTCTACGCGTAGGGTTGTGGTGGCCAACCCTCCATCGGGATTCAAAAGTGTACTGCAAGGCATATGATGTGTGTCAAATAAATGGCAGGCCATCATGGAGGGATGAGATGCCTTTGAATCCATAGATGACGTTGCAACACTTTGAGAAATGGGCGATAGATTTTATGGGACCCATTCAGCCCCAAGGAAAGACGGGAGCAATGTACATTTTCATTGCGATAGAGTATTTGACTCATTGGGCGGAGGCACAGCCTGTGAAGGATTTCATAAGCGGGACTTTTGCAAAGTTCCTCTTTGAGCATGTACTGACACAATTTGGCTATCTAAAGATCTTAATGATTGATCGAGGTACACACTTTCTGAATGAGACGATCAACGCGCTAACAGAGGAATTTTAGGTATATCACCAGAAGAGCACGCCTTATCACCCATAAGCTAATAGGATGGTGGAAGCATTCAATAAAGTGTTGGAGCATGCGCTGACCAAGGTTTTCAATGCTCAGCGAAGTGATTGGGAACTACGCATACTTGCAATACTATGGGCTTATCGAACAACATGCAAGAAGTTGACTGGACAAACTCCCTTTAGGCTGGTCTATGGCACTGAAGCGGTAATGCCTATGGAATATATTGTGCCTAGTATGCGCATAGTAGTGCTCACAGGTATGACAGATCACGGAGCCCTAGAGGAAAGGCTCGCACAGCTGGATGAGCTTGAGGAAGAGATATTTCTAGCTAGATTTCACGAACAGGTCCAAAAGTAACGCGAAAAAGCATGGCATGATCGGCACATTAAGCTGCGCACCTTTAAGGTAAATGACCTGATTTTGTTATATGATAGTAAGTTTGATAAATTTCCAGGGAAGTTCAAGATGCATTGGTTAGGGCCCTATGTCATTAAGGAGATTACCGATGGAGGAGCGGTACAACTGGTCAAATTGAATGGAGATCCCTTCCCAGGAAAGGTGAATGGAAGTCGATTGAAGCCATACAACGGCAGTCCAACCATGTGACTAGATGAAGGTAGTATAGTCTTAGCGCTCCAGGCAGTTGAAAGGAGGCGCGGGACATTAAACTACATTGCCTGGGTTAGGGAGCTGCGCAATTGGAGGATGGTGTGAAGCAATGAAGTGTCACAGGGTCTACGGCAGCGCGAAGGGAGCTATGCTACCCAGGGATAAATCGCGCAGGTCGACCGGAAAGTGACTATTAAAGTCACTGTTCATGATTTGACGGTTGAAATGCGGCCAAATGGAGCAGGCGGCCGGCATTTAAGACGAAATTTATGGCTCAGATCCTTGAAAATATACCGCCAATCCAGCATTAATGAACCGAATTTGGGTTGAACGGTCGGATTTGAATTCAAAATGCCCTATAAATTACAAGTGTTTGTCCAACGGAAAACACTTGGCATTTTGAGAATTGAGTTGTTGAGCTCTCAGGCGCACATGAATCGCGAGCACTACGAACTTCTGATCGCTACTAAAATATTTGAGACTTTGCCGACGGAAACACAGGAGTTCTTGCATAAAATCATGTCGGCACCCGCAGAAGTTAGAGATACCGAAGGAGAGGAGTCAGTACCAGAAGTTGAGATGGAGGCAAAAGTAGTTGCTCCAGAGGTTTCTGAGGTGCTCGCTGAAGTCCCTAAATCACTGCGAATGCAAAGACCAAAGCCGACCCCAACTAAAGAAACCATGAAGGATAAAAAGGGCAAGCAACCTGCCATACCAGTGCACGCATCGCCAAGGAGAAACCCACTGAAGCCCACCGCATAGGAGAAGGGAAAAGATATAAACTTGGAGCTGGAGGAGGAAGACATTGAAGACATCTCGATGGACGATGAGGATGTGGGAGTCGAAGTAGAGGAGGTTGAAACCTAGGGTGTGGACCCTATTACTCAATTGCTGGAGTATGTCCCTCCGCGCAAGCCTAAGACCAAGGTGCCAAAGGACATCGATGAGAGCAAGACTCCCCAACAAACCCCTCTGCTGTCGAACGAAATTGGTTTCGATGGACCGCGCTTAGCACGAGTGTCGTTGCTTAAACTTGAAGACTAGGACTTAGCGGATCATGATAAGTTCCCACACCTGGCGACCGAGCATCTAATGCACCGCATCATTCATACCAATACCAGAATGACTGCATTGGAGATGCGGAGGTGGCTCAAGGGGGTAGAAAAGGCAGCAATGCTCAAAGCCAGACTAAAGCCCTAGCTGGATGAGGCTTACGTAGTGACAGGAAATATTGAAGGCAATCTTGCGACTCTACAGGCAAAGCAACAAAAGCTTCAGGTTGATAGCACTAGAGTAGTGACCAAGCAGATGTGGAAGACGCGAAGCAAGCGGCAGCTCAGTGCACGGTCGAGGTTGCAGCCATACGGGTCGATCTGGAAGGGCTTCGCACAAAGATCTTCGTGCCTAGAAAGTGACTCGAGGGTGAGTCACAATATTTGCGTTGGGGGCCTGTTGGGAACAGGATCCCCCAAAGGATAGTTTGGAACTAAAAGCCCATGTTTTGGTCAAATTTTGTAATAAACTTGTAAATACTCCACATTTTGTGGTCGTGTAGCGCGAAGGTGTCATAAGTCATAAATGGTTGTCTGCCCTTAGTTTTGTAAAGTAAATTCGATTGTAAGAGATCTACCCATGGTTCGTGGACCATGGGATTGTATAAAAAGAGTTAAGCTCTAAGTAGTTTAGAGACAGTTATAGGTAAGAGAGTCGTAGCTCTGAAGTAAGAAGTCTAAGTTTCAGGTCGTAGCGTAGGCAGAGGCTCTACAGTTGAGTGCGCAGAGGCCTAGGGTAGAAGTCCACAACTGAGTGCATGGACCCCTGCTGCTATGTGCGTGGTGAGGATAGAGTCTGTAATCACTCAGAATACATCAACAAAGAGAAGTATTATGCAATTTCTGTGTCTTGTTCTGATTAATGCTTCTTCTCATGTTATGTATGAATTTACTTTATAATTCTTATGTGATGCGCAATGAATATAATTATGTTGGATAACTGAACGCAATTAATAATATCTATTTACGCGGTGCTAACTGTGAGTATCTAAGAGGACCAGTAAGATTCTTAAGACAACTTGAAAATCTGTGCAATATGCTGCCTTAGCAACGCAAAAGTATCTAAACCGAAGGTTAGGGCTGCGCGAAGGTCAGTCGTACCCTTTTGCGGAGGTATTGAAGGGAGGAATATAGGGTTAGGTAGACAGAGCCCTAGAACTAAGTAACTTGTGCGAAGGCGGGAATAGAAGGAATAAAATGATATCATGACCATCTCAAGGTGCGGAAACTTGGTTCTAGCATCCCCCAATACTGCTTCGGGTGAAACTTTGGTCCGCGCTCCATGGGCTGATGCCGAAAGGGCCAGTAGTGTAGGGATTTGTTTGGCTAACTAACGTTGAACCTGGGTCAGGCCCCCTCAAGCCAACAGCCCAAAATAACCATGAGGTGAAAGAATCACAACATTAAAAACCATAGGAATCCCTACTAGAAACATTCCCAAAGTCTATGGCTCAAATGCCTCAGCTCCTTTTGTATTGGCAAACCATATAATGTAAAAAGTGAACTGCCATAAGCTATTTTGTCTAGAAAATCCTTCATAGTTGAATTTGGAGGTAGTTCTTGCACAGTCATCTATTTAACAACAATAAGCAATCCTTTATTCATGAAATTGATATGATGGTAGAAATTTCAAAAAGCATACATAAAAAATTGTGTAAAAGATTAGCAAATGAATTTCAAAACAAGTAGATTGCAAAGCAACTACATCATAATATGGTGTTTTTAAGAATACAATACTCACTTTATCATCTTCCAACATAATTACAAGGAGACTATCATTTGTGCCACATGGTGGGCTCTAGAATTTATCCATATGTGGGCAGCAATATTTATGCAAAGTGACAATAACACCCATAAATCCAGTTGGATGCATTGGATTCTAGGTGAGGAAATCATAGCCTGGTAGGAGTTTCGTATTTACAAAACAACCAACACATCTAGCATGAACAAGCATATTAATAACAATAAAAAGTGTATTATGACCAATGGCTATATAAACATTGTGTTAGCCTCCTGTTGCAACAGGTTTTCATGTTTCATGATTGACATTTTTACATGCCAAATATGTCATCTTTCATGCTGCAAGGTTCCATATTTCCTTAAAGAGGCCAAAGAAGAAGTCATAAAAGTGTGCTAGTCCAAGTGTCACTACTATATTCCAATTTTGATGAGTTGCTTCATTTTGATAAGTTCTTTAGGTTAAGGGAAGGCCAAACAGTTTAACCTTGGTCTCTCTAGGTTTCAATTTCCTGTTTTAGAATATAGAGAAGATAGGTAGAATCAAAGGAGCCCAATCACTTAATCTGGGCCCTCGGCAGAAATAAGTGTAGATTTAGATAGGAAGTCAATCAAAAGAAAAAATTGTAAAGCTGGGTCTGCAAGTCTAAGTGCACCCAATCCAAAAGAAGAAAAAATGCTAGGAAAGTAGGCTAGGTAGGTAGTTTTTGAGGTTGCAAAATGATGATTTATGATCAATTTTGTGTTTACAAGTGTTATATCTTTTCAGATCACAGTCATGATGCAGTTTTTACCTGAAGGAGCTCAAGCTGGACATAACTAACTCCCCTCCCTTCTTATTCCCCAAATCATTTACTGATTTTCCCAAAGAGGTCAAGATCTGCTTGAGCCTCTTAGTCCCATCATGTTCCATAACATTGGCCTTGGTGAAGATCTGCCTCACTCAAGGATTTCCATTCTTCTGTTACAAAGTTCTATTTCCCCAAATAGCCTAAGGTCCCTTACCTTAGCACTTTCTGGTCACCTCCATATTAATTACTAACTATATTATCTAACTCCCTAATCCGTTTCCATTTCCCCTACTAAAACTATGTATAAAAATCCCAAAAAAATAATAGTACCCCCCCTTGGCACTATAGCCATATTTCCCTAAAAGTCTGGGGAAAAATAGTCCATCTGGGGCTGTTTTTAGCCCATCCGAGTCTTAACAGGAGTTAGTTTGACACCTGGTCATACTAACAACCTTTTTCCCCTAGTCCTAACCCTCAAAAACCCATTGTTTCGCCCTTATGCCTAAGTCCCAAGTGCAAAAATATTAACCCGCTCGTTTGTACATGACCCAAAACCCATTTTTCTAAAGTTTTTAAACCCCCCCCCCCCCCCCCCCCCCGCTGCGCCATATGAAGATTCGCATATTCCCGTGGCCTAGTCCTTATCCCTCCGCCGCCTCGTCCTTCCCGCCAGCCGTCAGATCTGGCCCACCCGAGATCTACGGTGGGCGGGCCTTCCCATACGCCAAGAGGCCGAGGGTTAGCGTCCGGGAGATGGGCGGTATTGCCACCGTACTCCCGCCACGCGTCACCTTCCCAGGTGTGGCGAAGCCCCCCTCCCCGAAACCACCTTTGCTCCAAGGCGGTGCGCCCAGAAAACCACAAACCGCTCTCCTCTGGGTGACGTAAACCCCACGTCATACTGCTGCGTCATCTGCCTGCGTGGCCTCCTGCCACTGTACCGCCGAGTCACCCTGCCACATCACTACCACCATGTCCCTTTATCGTACTACCACGTCACCTCCGTACGTGCTGACGTCATCACGCTGACGTCATTCCGCCACGTCATCTGCCGTACCATGGTCCCACCTGCTAACGTCATCATCAATTTTGAGGCGAAAGGCGAAAATCGTGCTTAGGAAGCCCGGATTCAAATTCCGAGGCAGTTTTTCATGCGCGATTAGCGCCTAGCACTAATCGCTCATGGCTACGGGAAAAGGGCCGAAATGGAAAGCCCCTCATTGTGCAGCCCCCAGCAAGCCCAAAAGGCACCGAATGACCCGTTTTTCTTCGCGAGGCATGCAGAAAGGATCAAAAGACAGTTCTAAAGGAAACCGAGGGCCAAACAGCGGCCATTAAATTTTGATTTTATGCACAGCACATCAGAGAAGCAGCCCGATTCAGTTGTCAAAGAGTATCAGAGGAGAGATGAAGCGGCAAAGAGTATCAGTTAAATTTTTAATGGAAATCTTCAGTTCCCAAAGCGGGTCAGCATTAAATGGCCTCCAGCAAAGTCAAATCAGGAGGTGTAAGCCCATCCCAGCTCTCAAATCACAGTTAAAGCATTTAAAGCCACCAAACCACAATGGAGTAGAAGTCCATGCGCAGTTAATGCAGAAGCACTGCACCAAGCCACCGAGGACAACGCATTAATTCAGTTATGATACGGTTGCCCTCAGCGCAGCCCATAGATATTTTCTTGCATTTATTGCTGATAGGGTTAGGTTAAAAGTAATCATTTACTTTTAGACCTGTTTAGGTCACAAGCTGCCATAAACAATTCTGGAGAGTTTTCCCTATATATACCACCCTCTGTATTGTTTCAAGGGTTGGTCGATTGATAATTTTCACTAGAGACTCGCACGGTATACCTGATATGTTTTACTTAATCAAAGATTGCTGAAGAGATTGGAGGAACGACTGTCCGCTCTGTGTCTAATGATCTGAAGAAGTGAATGTGGAATCCTTGTGCTGCAACACGGCTCAATAAGTGCTTCTTACCTCTGTTTCCATCGTTTCACCATCTAAATAGCAGAAAGAAATATTAACTTAGAACTTGTTTAAATGCACTCTAAGCTCAATTTATGTTGTTTCTTTATGTTTTTTCATCTGAACTGAACTGGACATGAATATGAATTCCCTGTGGCTCATATTTACTCTAATTCACATGTGTTTGACAGTTATCTTGGGATTCTTTACTGCCCCTAAATAGAGCTCATTCGCCCTTCTCCGTTAAGCTGCTTGAGAGATTCTTGATTGCCTCTCCTTCCTTAGCATACTTTCCATCCTTTAAACTTGAAAATTTGTTCCATGTGCAGCTACCTTGCTCCTTATTCCTCCTGTGACAAAGAAAACGCACTAGTAGTCTTACTCCTTGACTCCATGCTCAATGGTTTGAAACCTCTACACTATACCTGCCTCCTTATCTGAAAACATCAATTTTCCCACCAAAACACAAACAAAACCCCTGAACTCAATAGCTAGCCTAAAATCCCCCTCAACAAAGCTAAACCATAAAGAGAGAGCCCTCTCTGACTGTAGGTGGGCTAGAATCTGCAGTCAAAAGTTGGTCTGTGGTTACCTCGGCCGTATCCCTTTACTCCAACCTGAGGGACAACCTGAGTGATAACATAATGGCGACTCCACTGGGGAACTTCCTCAGTTAAATTCACGAAACAGGTTGGAAGAATCCACTGAGAAATCAATTTTCTAATTGCTGTATATTCCTTAAAACTACAGATGAAGCCTGAATGTCAGCCAGGTAGCCTTTGAAACTATCTTTGCTTTGTATTGACAGAAGTAAATAAAAGCTGCTTCAGTCAATCTTCATGCTAGTTTTAAACTATAGATAGCGGTTCCAAAATTTGATCATTTCCTTGCTAGTTCTAAAAACATTCCCAGAAAAATACCAAAAAACAAATTCGGAAGCTGGCTCCTAAAAGGAATCTACGATATACAAGGTCAAATCCAGACCCAAATCCCCCAGCTACTTTTGAAAATCCGAACCTAATCCCGAAGATCCTTAGGAAGCAAGGGAAAAGAGAAGATTTTGTTGATTTAAGTCCTGAAACAGCTTACCCAAGCTGTGTTCGAACTCCTGTCAAAGTTTTATTCCATTCAACTCCTACTTCCCCTTGTTCATCATCCACATCTCAGAGCGCTCCATCCACACCTCCATTCACTGCACGTACTACAAATACCACTACTGTTGTTCCAGTTACTTTTGTTATCCCTATTATCCCTGTTGTTCCATTTATCCCCGTTGTCCCACTTATCCCTGCCAATATGGCTAACAGATATGCACCCCTGCAATTTCCTGCTAATTCTAGGGCTTTACCTCAGGAGTACCAATCTAAAATTACCTATTTTGACAGTACCGGTCCTTTCACAGCCCTTCAGCATACCAAAAAGATGCAAGACTATTTTGAAAACTATGAGATAGACGATGATAGCGTGAGAATGAGAATCTTTGTTCAAATTTTAACTGGTGATGTAAGAACTTGGTTCAGATCACTCACTGCAAATTCCATAACTACTCCGGATGAGCTTTACCAGTCCTTTACCAATAGATGGGAGAAAAAGAAAGACCCCTTGCACATACTAGCTGAATATGATACAATTAAAAGAGGTCCTCAGGAGACTGTTTTGGAGTACTGTGCAAGATTCAATAATGTCTATAATGCAATACCACAGAACTTACGACCACCCCCTGACCTTGCCTTGTACAAATTCCCTGACGGATTCGACCCGGACATGGCATACCAGTTAAAAGAAAGAGCTCCTCAGACCCTTGCAAACATGCAAAATGTTGATGTTAGTGTAGAGGCCAACCTAATTGCCAAAAGAAACAGAGCTAGAATGGAAAGAAGAACCACCTTTAAAGAAGAACCCTCAGCCTTAGAACAAAAGCTTGATGCTATTATCAGTGGCATGCAAAGGCTGGGAGACAGAGTAGAAAGTGTTGAGAGGAGATCATCATGGGAAGTACAGCAGTCCAACACCATAAGAAACCCAAATTTCAGGAAAACACAGAACACAAATACTGGTAGGTCTAGCCAAGATCATGACATAAGACCCCCTTTTCAAGATAACTATGTGGAAGGATCTACTTCTAGTGAACCCTTAGAAGACACTCATATGAACCTGATGGATCTAAAGGGTGAACAGCAAACTTTTCTGAGCCAAGAAGACCAAGATGAGCATAACTTTAGTCAATTTCAGACTAAGTCTGGTGAGTCTTTTGATTTTAAACAAGGTTATGATACTGCTGTGTATGAAGTCCACAAACAATATAAGCTGAGAACTAGGACCATTGATATTTCTGAACCTAGCAAAACAAAGGATGGCAAACAACCCAACAAGATTAAGAGCAAGGCTGTCATAACAGAACCAGCTGATACAACTGTCCCAAACCCGCATCAAGTGACCATAGAAGACATCACAGAAGCACAGTCTTCTGTAAATCAGCTTTTGCCACCTTCTTCCTCTGGGCAAAACTCGAACAGCGTTCCAAAAATCCCTCCTGAAATTGAAAAACCGCAAGCAAGCAATTCCCATAAGGCTGGTAAACAAGAGCAAATAGCAGATAATTCAAATGAAACAGAAAAAACTGCCATTATCAACACCAAGACTCCATTGGAAAAGCCATTTAATTTAGAGGCAGAAATAGCTAAGTTGAAGATATCCATTCCCCTCTCAGAACTTGCCAAACACGATGTATATAGGAAACAAATTCAAAGGTCACTTCAAATTCCAAAGAACAAAGATGATGTAAATGTTTTGGATGATACTCCTGAACTGTTGTTCGGTCCAGAAGTTAATGGAAAATCAACATATGGACCTATTCCGCCCTTTTATGTCAGTTTGCATATACATGACAAAGTTTTGCACAATGTTATGTTTGACTCGGGTGCATCGCACAATCTTATGCCCAAAGCAGTTATGGAAAAGATGAACCTTGATATTACAAGACCCTACAAAGATCTGTACTCATTTGACTCAAGTCAAGTCAAGTGTTTAGGCCTCATCAAAGACTTGTGTGTCTCCCTAGTCCAATATTCCAATAAGACCATCCTCATGGATGTGGTGGTGGCTGACATCCCACCAAAGTATGGTATGCTCCTATCAAGATCATGGGGAGCAAAGCTCCAAGGATCCCTTCAACTAGACCTCTCCTATGCTACTATTTCAGTCTTTGGGAAACCAAAGAGACTGTACAGAGAAACCCTCATGAAATATGTGGTAAGTAGTGAGAGCAAGCCTGAAAATTTTCCCATTTACTCAATCCATTCGGATATGGATTCCTTTATTTTGTTTAATGATAATACAAATTCTCTAACTGATGATGAGCCTTTGGCTCTAGAACAACGAGCACAAATCAATGAAGAATCGGTTGCACATACCCATGAGACTGTCACAACAATTAATGCAACCAGCATGATAGAAGAAACTCCCCAAACAGAAATTTCAAATCTGCCCAATCCTAACATAGCTGAAACTCTTAGCACAAACCACAAGCAAGAAATCACATGGTATTTAGAGTTTGATGGCTCTGTTAACAAGTTAGGAGCAGGGGCAGGTGTTTGGATTCACAATACACATGATAACCATGTGGAGGGTCATGCCTACATACTGAACTTTAAATGCACAAACAACATGGCAGAGTATGAGGCTCTGCTGTTAGGCCTTAAACTGCTCAAAGCTCTAGGAGCTGCAAAGGTGTCTATTTTAGGAGACTCTGAATTAGTCATACAGCAGATGAAAGGTAACTTTGTAACCAATGACAATAGAATGAGGGCCTATAGGACTGCTGCCACTAATATACTCAATGCATTCACTGAATTCAAGCTTGATAAGATTTCAAGAAATCACAACATTCACGCTCATAGCCTAGCCACCTTTGCTAGTACTTGCAAGCTTCCTTTTGACCCAAACCATCACTTCACAGCTGAAATAAAACATAGTCCCGCTATCCCAAATAACGTTAAAGATTGGAAAGTGTTTGAAAATGACGCCCAGATCAACAATTTCCTCACCCTTGAGCATGAGTTTTCAAATATTAACATTGACATGGACGCTATGACAGATGACCAACAGCAAACAACTGAAGATCAGCGGAAAAACCAGCAGGCTGTAACAGCTGCAACAGCCAAACAAATTCTGAACCCGACTGTTTTTGACAAAACAAATATAGAACAGCTGGAACAAATGCACTCAGAAGAAACAGATAAGACAGAGGCTGAGATTATTGACTTAAAAGATAATTTTCTGCCTGCTGGCCTAACCCCATTAGAAGACATGTTTGATGCCAATGATGTTCCCAGAAAGCCAAAATTACAACCATTGAACGTTGCTATAGAAGAACACAACATTGGGACAGCAGAGAATCCCAAAATGATCAAATTTTCAAGAAATTTACCACCTGATCAAAAGCCCAATTATATTGATTTGTTCAAAGCATTCCAAGATGTATTTGCTTGGAGTTATGAGGATTTGAAATCCTATGACACCTTGGTGATCCAACACACAATTCCCTTAAAACCAAATCAGAAACCCTTCAAGCAGAAACTTAGAAGAATTAACCCTATGCTTCTTCCCCCAATCGAGAAGGAAGTAAAGAGGATGTTTGAAGCAGGCATAATAGCACCCATCAGATTTTCTGAATGGGTATCCAATCTTGTTCCCACAAGAAAGAAGACAGGTGAGATTAGACTTTGTGTAGATCTGAGAAATTTAAACCAAGTCTCCCTAAAAGACCACTATCCTTTGCCCAAAATGGACCACATCCTACAAAGGGTAGTGGGGTCATCTAGAATCTCTTTGCTAGATGGCTTTTCAGGTTTCAACCAAATACTTGTTCACCCGGATGACCAAGACAAGACAGCGTTTACCACACCATGGGGAACATTTAAGTATGTTAAGATGCCATTCGGACTTAAAAATGCGGGTGCTACCTTTCAAAGAGCAATGGATATTGCTTTTGCCAAAGAAATACATGACTTCCTAGTTGTCTATCTTGATGACCTGACCCCTTTCTCAAAACCTAATGAAGAGCACCTCAAGCATCTTAGGCAAATATTCATGACATGCAGGAAATATGGCATTTCCTTGAACCCCAAGAAGTCTCTCTTTGGCCTTGAAGAAGGCAAATTACTTGGCCACATCATATCAAAAGATGGGATTAGAATAGATCCTGAAAGAATCCAAGCCATACTCCAAATCCCATATCCAAGAAACATAAAAGAGCTACAAGCATTCCTTGGGAAAATCAACTTCCTAAGAAGATTTATTCCAAATTTAGCTGAACTGATACGACTGTTAAGCAATATGTTAAAAAAGGATGCCAAGGTAAAATGGTCTCTCGAAACCAAGCAAGCATTTGAGAGTATCAAAACGGCCTTAACCCAAACCCCTGTCCTCACCAGCCCACAATTTGACAAAGATTTTATCATCTTTTCGTTTGCATCTGATCATACTATAGCTGTTGTCCTTTTGCAAAAAGATGAACAGGGAGCTGAAAAGCCGATTGCATTTTTCAGCCGAGCCTTAAGAGATGCCCCTTTGAAGTACCCAATCATGGAAAAGCAGGCCTACGCACTGGTTAAGGCCATCAAGGATTTCAGAATCTATATTTTATATTCACATGTGACTGCCTATGTCCCACACGCTGTTGTAAAAGACATACTGACCCAAGAGGGATTAGAAGGCAAAAGAGGCAAGTGGATAGCAAACATCCTTGAGTATGACATAGAAATAAAACCAACCAAGCTGATAAAGGGACAAGGTTTAGCCAAACTGATGTCCGAAACAAACTTTCAAGCCCTAGACATTAACCAGCTGGACAATGAACAGGAGCTGGCGACTCCACAGATCAGTGAGACCTTTTTGCAATCTCCATGGTATGCTGATATATGTTATGTACTGTTAAACCTGTTCGCTCCCCCAGGATTGTCCAGAACCAAGAAAAGATTTTTGAAAATGAAGGCTTTAAGGTTTTGTGTCATAGATGGTGCATTATTTTGGAGAAATCATGAAGGTATATTGCTTAATTGTTTAACCATGAATGAAACTAACAATGTCGTGAAAGAATTCCATGCAGGTGACTGTGGAGGACATCTATATTGGAAGTCCACTGCGGATAAAATTTTAAGGGCTGGTTTCTATTGGCCCACTCTTTTTGCAGATGTAAAAAAGTTTTCCATGACATGTCACAAATGCCAAATCTTTGAGGGTAAGAGAAAGTTATTGCCCCTGCCCCTTAAACCTATCTCAACAGAAAAGCCTTTTCAACAATGGGGTCTTGACTTCATTGGAGAAATTCATCCCTCTTCCTCAGGCCAACACAAGTGGATTTTAACAGCCACCGACTATTTCACTAAGTGGGTTGAAGCCATTCCCTGTAGGCAAGCAAATGACACCATCATTATCCAATTCCTTGAGTGCAATATCCTTTCTAGATTTGGCTGCCCTGAGAAAATCATCACTGACAACGTCACTGCCTTTAAGTCCAAAAAGATGATCAGTTTTTGCCATAAGTTCCATATCACCCTGGGCCACTCTACAGCTTATTACCCTCAAGGTAATGGCTTAGCCGAATCATCTAACAAAAGTCTCATCAACATCATAAAGAAAGTGTTGGAAGAGAACAAGAAGAACTGGCACAAAAAGCTGGTAAATGCCCTATGGGCAGACAGACTTTCAAGCAAGAGATCCATTGGAATGAGCCCTTATGAGCTAGTATATGGCATGGAGGCCAGATTTCCTTCATCCCTGGGCATTCCTACTATCAAACTGTTACAGGAAATTCAGGCTGAACCAAATAACATTCAAAGAAGAGTTAATCAGACCATTCATCTTCAGCAAACCAGAGAACAAGTTTATGACAGAGCTCAAATTTTGCAAGAAAAGCTTAAAAAGATGTTTGATAAGAGAGCTAAGGCTGAGGATTTCAGCATTGATGACAAAGTTCTAAGGTGGGACTCACGAAGAGAAGACAAGGGCAAACATGCCAAGTTTGATTTTTTATGGAGAGGGCCATTTGTTATTTCTGTTGTTCAGGGAAATAACACTTATTTTCTCAAATCTATAGAGGGAAATACTGCTGAAGAAGGCCCTGTGAATGGCCGTATGCTGAAACATTACCATGACCCCTTTTAAGGGACACAATGCAAGCTTTGTATATATCTTTTGTACAGTGATATTTATATATATCAGCACTTTGTTTTCATTTTTATATAAGCAAACCAATTGTCAAGGGAGCAGCAGTAAATTTTGTGAAAACCCAGCCAATACAAGTGTTCCAGTTTTAAAAGCTCTGTCTCTGCACTAACCTCAACAAAACAGCAAGAATGGCACAGTTACATCAACCAAATCATGGCAAAGGGGAGCTGTTTGCGGTCTTCAGTCAAAGGTAGCAAAACAGAGCAGTATTTTCAGTTCACATCAGCACCCGTGCTCAAAGCAAAAACAAGGCAAGCATATCAGTTTTGATCCATGTTGTGAAAATGTTTCAAAGGTACAAAGCTCAAGCAACATTCTACATAATAGCAAGCACGCAGAAGAAAGCAGGCAGTGCTATGCATTTCACAACAATTCAGTTGGGGAAGAGTGTTGTTCTTATTCCAAATTTTCAATTACTTAAACAGTCAACACAGAGAAGTTTTTCAGTCCACAGCAACCATAGAAGATCAAGGCAGTCTGACCTGTTGTTCTTGGATTTTCACAAGGAAAAGCCATCCCCAAGTGGAGCCACTGTTAGCCTCCTGTTGCAACAGGTGTTCATGTTTCATGATTGACATTTTTACATGCCAAATATGTCATCTTTCATGCTGCAAGGTTCCATATTTCCTTAAAGAGGCCAAAGAAGAAGTCATAAAAGTGTGCTAGTCCAAGTGCCACTGCTATATTCCAATTTTGATGAGTTGTTTCATTTTGATAAGTTCTTTAGGTTAAGGGAAGGCCAAACAGTTTAACCTTGGTCTCTCTAGGTTTCAATTTCCTGTTTTAGAATATAGAGAATGATATCTGTCCAAACAGCTTAATCTTGGCAGATTTGTAGATAGGTAGAATCAAAGGAGCCCAGTCGCTTAATCTGGGCCCTCGGCAGAAATAAGTGTAGATTTAGATAGGAAGTCAATCAAAAGAAAAAATTGTAAAGCTGGGTCTGCAAGTCTAAGTGCACCCAATCCAAAAGAAGAAAAAATGCTAGGAAAGTAAGCTGGGTAGGTAGTTTTTGAGGTTGCAGAATGATGATTTATGATCAATTTTGTGTTTATAAGTGTTATATCTTTTCAGATCACAGTCATGATGCAGTTTTTACCTGAAGGAGCTCAAGCTGGACATAACTAACTCCCCTCCCTTCTTATTCCCCAAATCACTTACTGATTTTCCCAAAGAGGTCAAGATCTGCTTGAGCCTCTTAGTCCCATCATGTTCCATAACATTGGCCTTGGTGAAGATCTGCCTCACTCAAGGATTTCCATTCTTCTGTTACAAAGTTCTATTTCCCCAAATAGCCTAAGGTCCCTTACCTTAACGCTTTCTGGTCACCTCCATATTGATTACTAACTATATTATCTAAATCCCTAAACCGTTTCCATTTCCCCTACTAAAACTATGTATAAAAATCCCAAAAAAATAACAGTACCCCCCCTTGGCACTATAGCCATATTTCCCTAAAAGTCCGGGGAAAAATAGTCCATCTGGGGCTGTTTTTAGCCCATCCGAGTCTTAACAGGAGTTAGTTTGACACCTGGTCATACTAACAACCTTTTTCCCCTAGTCCTAACCCTCAAAAACCCATTGTTTCGCCCTTATGCCTAAGTCCCAAGTGCAAAACTATTAACCCGCTCATTTGTACATGACCCAAAACCCATTTTCTAAAGTTTTGAAACCCCCCCCCCCCCCGCCGTGCCATATAAAGATTCGCATATTCCCATGGCCCAATCCTTATCCCTCCGCCGCCTCGTCCTTCCTGCCAGCCGTCAGATCTGGCCCACCCGAGATCTACGGTGGGCGGGCCTTCCCATACACCAAGAGCCCGAGGGTTAGCGTCTGGGAGATGGGCGGTATTGCTGCCATACTCCCGCCACGCATCACCTTCCCAGGCATGGTGGAGCCCCCCTCCCCGAAACCACCTTTGCTCCAAGGCGGTGCGCCCAGAAAACCACAAACCGCTCTCCTCTGGGTGACGTAAGCCCCACGTCATACTGTTGTGTCATCTGCCTGCGTGGCCTCCTGCCACTGTACCGCCGAGTCACCCTGCCACATCACTGCCACCGTGTCCCTTTACCGTACTGTCACATCACCTTCGTACATGCTGACGTCATCACGCTGACATCATCCTGCCACATCATCCATCGTACCATGGTCCCACCTGCTGACGTCATGCTGACGTCATCATCAATTTTGAGGCGAAAGGCGAAAATCGTGCTTAGGAAGCCCAGATTCAAATTCCGAGGCAGTTTTTCATGCGCGATTAGTGCCTAGCGCTAATCGCGCATGGCTACGGGAAAAGGGCCGAAATGGAAAGCCCCTCATTGTGCAGCCCCCAGCAAGCCCAAAAGGCGCCGAATGACCCGTTTTTCTTCGCGAGGCATGCAGAAAGGATCAAAAGACAGTTCTAAAGGAAACCGAGGGTCGAACAGCGGCCATTAAATTTTGATTTTACACATAGCACATCAGAGAAGTAGCCCGATTCAGTTGTCAAAGAGTATCAGAGGAGAGATGAAGCGGCAAAGAGTATCAGTTAAATTTTTAATGGAAATCTTCAGTTCCCAAAGCAGGTCAGCATTAAATGGCCTCCAGCAGAGTCAAATCAGGAGGTGTAAGCCCATCCCAGCTCTCAAATCACAGTTAAAGCATTTAAAGCCACCAAACCACAATGGAGCAGAAGTCCATGCGCAGTTATTGCAGAAGCACTGCACCAAGCCACCGAGGACAACGCATTAATTCAGTTATGATACGGCTACCCTCAGCGCAGCCCATAGATATTTTCTTGCATTTATTGCTGATAGGGTTAGGTTAAAAGTAATCATTTACTTTCAGACCTGTTTAGGTCACAAGCTGTAATAAACAATTTTGGAGAGTTTTCCCTATATATACCACCCTCTGTATTGTTTCAAGGGTTGGTCGATTGATAATTTTCACTAGAGACTCGCACGGTATACCTGATATGTTTTACTTAATCAAAGATTGCTGAAGAGATTGGAGGAACGACTGTCTGCTCTGTGTCTAATGATCTGAGGAAGTGAATGTGGAATCCTTGTGCTGCAACACGGCTCAATAAGTGCTTCTTACCTCTGTTTCCATCGTTTCACCATCTAAATAGCAGAAAGAAAGATTAGCTTAGAACTTGTTTAAATGCACTCTAAGCTCAATTTCTGTTGTTTCTTTATGTTTTTTCATCTGAACTGAACTGGACATGAATATGAATTCCCTGTGGCTCATATTTACTCTAATTCACATGTGTTTGACAGTTATCTAGGGATTCTTTACTGCCCCTAAATAGAGCTCATTCGCCCTTCTCTGTTAAGCTGCTTGAGAGATTCTTGATTGCCTCTCCTTCCTTAGCATTCTTTCCATCCTTTAAACTTGAAAAATTGTTCCATGTGCAGCTACCTTGCTCCTTATTCCTCCTGTGACAAAGAAAACGCACCAGCAGTCTTACTCCTTGACTCCATGCCCGATGGTTTGAAACCTCTACACTATACCTGCCTCCTTATCTGAAAACATCAATTTTCCCACCAAAACACAAACAAAACCCCTGAACTCAATAGCTAGCCTAAAATCCCCCTCAACAAAGCTAAACCATAAAGAGAGAGCCCTCTCTGACTGCAGGTGGGCTAGAATCTGCAGTCAAAAGTTGGTTTGTGGTTACCTCAGCCGTATCCCTTTACTCCAACCTGAGGGACAACCTGAATGATAACACATTGCTACATCCCATGCTTCTAAAGCTTTAATAATTCAATCCATCATCTTATGAAAAAAATATTATTACATATTTCACAAATGGTTTTCTCAAGATAAATGAGCAGATATTGTTGTAAGTATAGTGTACACCACCCTTTCCATGACATTAGAGGCAATTCAATAAGATTTAACTACTTGTTCACCCGTAATAAGAGGAAAAAATTAAGGAATTCCCCAGCTTACACAAATGGCCATTATGGACTCCCACGCAACAGAGTAAGTGGGAAGCATGTGGTTATGGTTGAGGCATGAGGGTCACCAGCTAAAAAAACACACTAACAACAATAATAATACCTTTCATTGGCATGGACACATTAAATTTCTCCTTGGTTGGATCTGCCTTCAATGTGAACATAGATGTTCACTTCATGGCACAAAAAATATCAACAAAACTTTGTTAACAAACCAAATTCTAAAACACACCTCGTCGGCCATGCCTAAATTCATTAGTTTGCAAATGTGGTTGGACAGAAACAAAATTATCTTCCATCAAGAAAAAAATATGTCAAATAAATAGCAACCAAAATTTAGGGATGTTTATGGGAACAATAGAGGCTAATGGAATGAAGAGGAAGAATATCCAAATACTAGAGCAGAAGGAAAAGAGTTGGATCAAAGATCTATTTTTAGGAGGGATGGCACATCCAAAATGTATCCTCGAGAAACCCAGATCAGTGTCGATGGGAAATTTGAATGGATGAGGATGAATCCCAAAAATGACAAATCTCAGAAAAAATACTCTTTCTCAATAGACTCAAAGGGAAATCCACTGGGCGGTGTGGCGAGGGGAATGTGCTTGATCCTTGGCGGGAAATAGAAATAGTTGTGGGTGGGGTCTAGGGAGGCATCAAATAGTTGATCAACTAATCATCATAGGAGATTCTTCTCTTATCATGTGATACATGCCAAATTTATCCAGTCCAGTGGTTCTTAATCATGCAAGAATAATCTCAAGGATCAAACGATAAGAAAATAAGGTTTGATTTCATTGATTTCTACCATGTGCTAATAGGACTAAACCAGAAGGTAGATCACTCAAAAAATGTTGCATGTTTCCTACAAGCCATAAAACTAGTTAATAATGGAAGGAACATCACTCCTCATTGTCCCTATACCATGAACTCTAATTATGATTTATTGAAAGTTTAACGTGCAAGATAGAAAATCAATATCACAGTTCATATGTCATGACAAGAAGAGGCCTACAAGCTTGTGGCAAGGATGAGCATCAATATTCATGTATACAAAAGGGTGAGACCATTAAATACTGGAGAAGATTGTTTTTAACATTCTAGTTAGCTCCATAATGACAAATGTAGATTGAATTGACCTATTGAATGGGTTTTTGTATTGTCATTTCTAATCTACAGCTCTTCCTACTGGACAATATATGGAAGGAAGTATGTCAGATCCTTATTCTTCATTCTCTATGGATTGGTGTCAAGCATCAAGAAAGTATATTCACAGGGCAATGACCACTCTGTATTTTAATGGATGGAAGATAAATCATAAGCAATAAGGAAACTCATCAAGATCCACTCCTCCAGCTTCAAAATGACAAGCCAATTGATCTTACAAGAGGAGACTCAGTGCTTGGTACACCGAGATGTTAGAAATAGTAAACTTACAAAAAAATCAAAATGCTCAGCTACAGACAGTTTGTGCAAGGACTTAATGTTCCGTTCAACCATGAAGAAATATCTACTATGGGATTGTTATGACAAAATATTTCTCCTTAGTGCAAAGCATTTCAAAAGGGGCTAAGAAAATGTAACATGGGAACATTACCATTGTCACATAAGTAACCAGTTCCTCTTTTTAGTGAAATGTAAATCCAACACAAGGGAGGATTCCCTTGTAGCCTCTATTGAAGATAGCAATAAGAAATGCTAAAAATATAAAATGCTATAAATAGCAATGCTATAAATATCATTTCAGCCAGCATTGAACTTAGAAACAATGGATTAAAAGTGGAAGTGCTAAAAATAGCTTTTCTATAAATAGCATTTCGGGATACCTTCCTATTTTAGTCAGTCCCTAAACTATAATAGGAAGTAAAATTAGAATTTGAACTTAAAATTTGTTTGAAAATAAATTAATTAATTCACCATGAGTTAATTAGTTGTGAAAAATCAAACATGAAGTCTATGTGAGGACATGCAACAGTTTCTCCATTAATTGAGGAATTTATCCATCAATTGAAGAGATAAGGATGAGTTCTAATTTGAGTAGTAATTAGTTGGCTCAGTTTACTGAGTCAAGTCCAGTTAGATTGATTTAAACAGTTTGTTTAAATTAATATAGGTTCAGTTAGTTAATGCATGCTTGCATATAATTGCTGCTCTTCAGATAACTGAATATTCTCTCATACATAACTCATGCATGTCAGTTCAGACAGAGACCCAGTTGAGATCAGATGGAGGGACAGTGTACTATTAGTTGCTAGGATATTCCTTGGTGAATATTCCTTGCATGCAGAAGGATTTCTTTCCAAGAGAATTGCGTTGTTACTTCTTCTTGTTCAGTGAGTGTGATGAGGCCAATTCACACATGTGGCTTCACTAGACCCCAAGAAAAATTGTGCAAAGAAATAGGAGCTTGGAGGACTTGAGGAGGATATATACTTGTCTATTTAGTCTATAAGCTTCATTGTTTGATTACAGAGAGAGTAGGATAGCTTTTGAGCTGATTCTTTTTGTAACTTGGACAAGATTTCCACTTGTATGATAATACAGAGATGGGGTTTAGGCTGGTGCTTTCCCCTGGTTATTTCTTCTGTGTTATGTGTGAATGATTTCTTCTTATCGGTTATATGTTTTCAATTGATCTTGCTCAATTCGATTAAGCTTTTGCATAATTGTTTGTAGAAGTAGATCAAGTATTTTGCTTTAGTATATTGCATTATCAAGTGATCTACAAGTGGGAATTTCTACAGCCTCAATAAATCCTTAGGCAAGACAAAATCAATTCTAAGGCCTTCTATACTAACTACTTATTACTACAACTTCAACCTAACATTCAAGGCAAGAAATAAAATGGTTTGTGAGGAGATTTTGTAGATTTTATCATATAAACCTTCTAAGACCATTTTGGGATGTTTGTCAAGTTAGCATAAGTCAAAGAGTAAACCACAAACACTACAAATGAAGAAAAAGTTATGGTTGTTGCGAAAATTGCAATTAAGATAGTATATTTCAGAACACAAATTATTACAACAGCAAATAAATTATCCCTTGAACTTGAATCCCAATGAAAACTAGGGCTGGAAAGAAAAATTACACTATATTTTAATTAACATATAAATTCTTAAATTAAAAGGGCATATAAAAGCCCTAAAATGAAAACTATCTAGCCCTACTAAGGCTGTGAAATAAATCAACAATACAAGATATGATGAATGAGTCTATTTTCAACCATACAAATGCTCAAGTATGATAGCAGTATTAAACAATTCAAAGAATATTATGGGTCAATTATTGGATATGTTGTAAGTTCTTTTCAACTCAAAGCAAGTTAGCACAAATTACATGCATGAAGAGATAGATCTCTGACTTGGGTTTGGATATTGTGGTATGCCTTGTGCAGGATGAACTGTTATGGGAATCAGCATGGCTTCATGAAGCAACAGAAGACCAATACTACTTGAACTAGATGATTGGCAATGCAGGTCCACTTAGTGGGAAAACGTAGGCCATGAATGAACTTAGTTGGGATGATAAATATGCAGGGGTCTAGGTGCTTGCATCTAAAGTCATAGTGCAATATCAATAAATAAACCAATTTTCTAATGGTTGTTTATCTAGTTAGAAGTAGTATTTTCAATAAGATTACATTGCAAGCTTCATACCAATGGCCAAATTAGGTTTCTCATAAACTCAATCAGTTTGGATTGAAATTGAATGGACAATTGGCGTTGTCTCTGGTCTTTGTCATCATCTTCATCATGGGCTTCCTAAATTTCAGAAATGGACTTGTCGAGAAACAATCAGAAGATTTTCAAGGAAATTTTGGAAATATTTGTTTAGCAACAATGACTACTTAAATTTGAAGAAATTTTCATCAATTAATGAGGCATCAACATTGAAGTTCATTCAACCTTTGCAGAAATAATAGAATAGCCAATGATATTGGTACACCTTCATGGAACTAACAAAGTCGTGGAAGTTTTGAGATATTTCAATTACTTAACGGTGAAGAGGAAAGGAATATCCATGTTCTGAAATCCCAACCAATGAAAAAATCATGATTTTGTAGAGTTATTAGTGGGCAACAATGTGGGGTCAATTTCAAACCTATGACGTTGTCATGGCCCACTCAATGTTGGTTAAGATAGGAGGCCCAAAAGTATAGTTGTTCACATCACAAGGTTGAATATATTGTCAAATACTTCACATTCTTTAATGAGAATGGGTAGAATGTTTTTTCAATTTTGTTATTTATAATCGTGAATATTAGTAGTATATTGCACTAAATAGACAATGTTGGAATAAAATCTTTTATTGTCTTTTTACTTCGTGTCACAAATTTATTGATATTTTAAGATTCTTGGTTTCGATTTCCATGCTAAGACTAGATTCATCGTGCCTTCTAGTATTTTTAGTTGTGCACACATCATATTTCTAACTTCTAATTGTATAAAAAACAAAGAGTATGCACAATGACATGTAGTGACATGTGGGCGTCTAATTTACTCAATGATATGCTTGATTTTTTAACCCATTCCAATCCTACCACAATGAAATTAAGAGAGACAAGGACACAGGAAGGACTATTAATAAATGAAATTAGAGACTTTAGAATGCAACTCAAATTGTACTTGAATGTCACGATGAGTATTTGCAACGACCTAGTCACCGATGAGCATCGAATCACACTATGAAAAATTCATTGCATTATGAGAATTTGGTTTCACCTACACTAATCCTCTATAGTAGTTCCTGGACTTGCCTATAGATATAATTTTAGAAATAATCTTACTCCTGCAATTCTTACTGATATGGAACATCTTTGTCCCCCCATTGATAGCTATTTTTTAAGGCAACAAAATAGAACTCTCCAATTGCATCATCGCCTTTCAAAACAATGCTTGAGTATTTCTAGGTGATTGTCGAACCAATCTCTACTCATGTCCACAAAATCCTTGATTTGTCTCCATCCCATAAACCTCTTTTCATAATAAAATTATAAATCCCACGTATGTATTACTCATTCTCTACATACTTGTTACACAAAAATATCGTCACCATGATTATTTGCAGTCAGTATGGGTCTATCATCACTTGTACTGTCCTCCTAAGCAAGTCTCAGACCTCAGCTCTTCAAGTCAAGCTTTGAAAATGAGAGAAAGACATTAAAAATCAATGTAACTCTGGTTCCGCACTTTCTCTCACTGTCACCTGCGGTCCCGCACCTTCTGTGTACAAAAACTGCGAACCTGCCCGCTCTGTCCCTAACGGTGTAGGTGCGGACCCCTGTGAAAGTCAAAAGGCGCAAGTTTTATCTTAAAAAACTCACTTTGGGTTAATTCTAGAGGTTTCTAGAAGGAATTTTGACGTGGATTGTTCGCTCTGAGGTGGTTCATGCATCCCAAAAGAGAAGGAGCTAATCCCTTGATGAGAGGCGCTATCCCTTTGAAGGAGGGCTTTATCCCTTTGAAGGAGGACCTAGTAACCTCCCTCCATTGCACTATAAATACAGGCATTGGGCTGGTTGCTAAGGAGGTTAGAAGCTGAACATTTTTTAGGGTAAATGCTGGTGAAATCAAGACTTCCTAGTTGAGCTTAAGAGGAGAGATCACATACCTTTTTGGCTTCATTGGGGAGTGAGTGAAACTTGTCAAAGTAGAGGAGACTTCTTGCTGGACCCTGGGAGGAGCTTGTACAGCGTCAAGGCACAGGTTGTAAAGTTCTTCTTCTTTTGAATTAATACAATCAAACTCATTTTTCTCAACAAGTATCTCATGTTATTTGTTTCATGGACTCCTTGACTTTCATGTTAAATATGTTTTATGCAATTGGCTTTTCAGGTGCTATTTAATTTGTTTGCCTTGTTTGTGTTTGCAGATTCACGACAAAGGAGCTCATTTGGATCGAAGGAGCGAGGGCATTCACAAGCTTGTGTTGGACCTAAGGTAGGCCCTAAAAACACTTGTTTGACATTGTTTATCAAAGCATATTTAGAGAAAGATAGTGTCTCGTTGGTTTGCTTGTCATTAGGTCTTCTTTAGATTCTAGGAAGGTCTATCTTGTCCGCAAGATCAACTTATTCTGTGTGACA
Organism: Pinus tabuliformis; assembly: GCA_031772625.1. Taxonomy (NCBI): domain Eukaryota; kingdom Viridiplantae; phylum Streptophyta; class Pinopsida; order Pinales; family Pinaceae; genus Pinus; species Pinus tabuliformis. The sequence continues at coordinate 1,919,604,271 of CM062816.1, forward strand.
AAACGGCGACTCCGCTGGGGAGTTATATAGGTAGATTGTAGAGAGTAGTCATGAGCATAGTTCCTTGTCTTGTATCAAGATTGTTAAAAAATGAATCAAGGATTTTATGAGCATAGTTCCTTGTCTTGTGTCAAGCTTGTTAAAAAATGAATCAAGGATTTTAGAGCATAGTTCCTTGTCTTGTTTCAAGCTCGTTAAAAAATGAATCAAGGTTTTTAGAGTATAGTTCCTTGTTAGGTAGATTGTAGAGAGTAGTTATGAGCATAGTTCCTTATCTTGTGTCAAGCTCGTTTAAAAATGAAACAAGGGTCTTGAGGATAGTTCTTTTCCTGTGTCAACCTCACTAAAAAATGAAACAACTCCCACGAGTCTTTCCAAGATTTCGAAAGTAGACCTTCATTTCATCCACCAGGTTGAATGCAATGAAGCTTGGGGGGCATGTACCTCGATTTGCATCATTATGCTGGGGGCATGCGAACTTATAACAAGCATAGTTTTTCGTTTCGAGCTTGCGTAAACATGAAACCGGATCCGAGCATAGTTCTTTTCCTGTGTCAAGCTCATTAAAAAATGAAACAAATCCTCCTCTAATTGAGTCGAGAGTTGGACTAGATCTCATAAATGTTAAGTTGTATATTTAGGTTAGTTATTTCAGGTTTTGCATAATTTTCTTACAGTTTTAGGTCGAGTTTTTCAAATGATCTCGTAACTGAACCTTCATTTCATCTACTTAGTTGAATGAAATGAAGCTGGGGGGCATGCGCTCTAGCAGTTATGCTTAGGGGGCATCATGCACAGTTTTCTCTCTGTTTCAAGCTTGTGTAAAAATGAAACTACTTTTAAGCATAGTTTTTCTCTGTTTCAAGCTTTTGTAAAAATGAAACCTATCTCGAGTCAATTTCAGTTATTTTCAAGACTCGTTAAACTCATGAAAATATCGAGATTATTTTGCTATCTTTCATTCTCGTAAAACAAATGAAAATGCCGAGTTCTTTTAGTCTTTTCCTGCTCGTAAATTAAATTGAAAGTCGGCCATATGAGTACATTTTTATCATTTTTTCGAACTCATTAAAACATACAAAAAAGTGAAAACCATGAGTACATTTTTATCATTTTTTCGAACTCGTTAAAACTTACGAAAAAGTGAAACCTTGGAGTTCTCTTTTAAGCTCTTTTCTGACTCCTAAAACATGAAAAGATCGCCGAGTTTTTCTTTTTAAACTCGTTAAAACGGAACTAAAAAGACGGTCCACTTACAGCTCTTTTCTGACCGTAAAAACATGAAAAGATTGCCGGATTTTTGTCGTTTCAAATTCGATATTGGTTATAAAACGACGTTTCATTGATCGCTTTTTTACTTTTTCGGATCAGGGGCACTAATTACGAAAAGTACTCCTTGGTTGTAAATATCAAGCGGTTCTCTCAAGTATTATTTTATACTTTTTCGGGCTTGGGAGACACAAATTTACGAAAAAGGTCAACCCTGGAGTCTTCTTAAGTTTTTCCAGACTCTCTAAAATTGAAAAACGTCGAGTTTCTCCTATACTGGACTCGTTAAAATTTCACAGTAAAGAACCTATTAAATTACAAACAAGAACGAACCACTCCTTCTTAGGGTTCGAATTTAAACTAAGTTGGACTCATCCGAAGGATGAGCTTATAATCAAGCAAATGTTATCCTCCTCAAGCTTGTCAAAAATAAAGAGGTACTTGCCATAAATGGTGGGGGAAAAGAGAGAAAAATGAGCCTGTTTGTCATACTTTGTAACCACTCTTGAACATGACACTTTTATTCACCTGGGTTGGGAAATCCTTTGCCTAACAGTTGATCAAACCACATTGAAAGTCTTCAGCCAGTTTCTGGGTATTAACTTTGGGTCAATTGTCACCAAGCCATCTGTCGTGTCGTTATGTGTTCAAGAGGTCACTGCCAATAAGCCATTCATCTGCAAAATATCTGTCATCCATCTTGACCATCCCTTAGTCAGTCAACTAAATTTCTTCAACTTGATCTATGATTTCGTGTTGTGGGTTTGCCTGCGACGGATCGCTTTCTATCGACTTCAACTAATTATCTAGAAAGATGATCTAGAAATCATCAGTACCTTGAGATCTGCATGCCTCAATGGCGGGTTTCTCGCCTTTGACGACAGGTTGCATCATTGACCTTCGATCAAAGGATTCCGTGACATGTTCGACATCAACACATTTATTCGCATCTCATGGATTGTACTGGGTACTTTGAGAGCCATTGACATCACTGGTGGTTTCTCTCACACTTGTTAACAGTTTACATCATTGATTGGTAATCAAGTGGTTTTTACCATGTTCGACATCAACACATTCATTCGCATGGATAGAATCGTACTATTTCGGGAAGTAGAAATGAAGATCCTGGATCTAGTTTCCACAATCCAGGCTGCGAGGAATTTTGTATTCATTATATAATGGACTATTCATAAACAGATGGTTGCGTCCATACCGTGTCCACATGAGTCTATACTTGTGATATTTTACAAGATCATTCATGTATCAGAGCAGTAGTTAGTTTTGATCTGAGTATGGGAATGCCTACCTCAACGATGATATGATCTCATATATATATCTTGCATTCAATGTTTTTACAGGTTCCAACCGGGCTCTCCACAAGATGATCCTCGAAATGATAAAGTACTTCACTCTTCCTAAATGATAAATGAAATCCTCATCTACTACAGACTTCGCACTTTAGGGGGCAATCTGTTACACAAAAATATCGTCACCGTGATTATTTGCAGTCAGTATGGGTCTATCATCACTTGTATTGTCCTCCTAAGCAAGTCTCAGACCTCAGCTCTTCAAGTCAAGCTTTGAAAATGAGAGAAAGACATTAAAAATCAATGTAACTCTGGTTCCGCACTTTCTCTCACTGTCACCTGCGGTCCCGCACCTTCTGTGTACAAAAACTGCGGACCTGCCCACTCTGTCCCTAACGGTGTAGGTGCGGACCCCTGTGAAAGTCAAAAGGCGCAAGTTTTATCTTAAAAAACTCACTTTGGGTTAATTCTAGAGGTTTCTAGAAGGAATTTTGACGTGGATTGTTCGCTCTGAGGTGGTTCATGCATCCCAAAAGAGAAGGAGCTAATCCCTTGATGAGAGGAGCTATCCCTTTAAAGGAGGGCTTTATCCCTTTGAAGGAGGACCTAGTAACCTCCCTCCATTGCACTATAAATACAGGCATTGGGCTGGTCGCTAAGGAGGTTAGAAGCTGAACATTTTTTAGGGTAAATGCTGGTGAAATCAAGACTTCCTAGTTGAGCTTAAGAGGAGAGATCACATACCTTTTTGGCTTCATTGGGGAGTGAGTGAAACTTGTCAAAGTAGAGGAGACTTCTTGCTGGACCCTGGGAGGAGCTTGTACTGTGTCAAGGCACAGGTTGTAAAGTTCTTCTTCTTTTGAATTAATACAATCAAACTCATTTTTCTCAACAAGTATCTCATGTTATTTGTTTCATGGACTCCTTGACTTTCATGTTAAATATGTTTTATGCAATTGGCTTTTCAGGTGCTATTTAATTTGTTTGTCTTGTTTGTGTTTGCAGATTCGCGACAAAGGAGCTCATTTGGATCGAAGGAGCGAGGGCATCCACAAGCTTGCGTTGGACCTAAGGTAGGCCCTAAAAACACTTGTTTGTCATTGTTTATCAAAGCATATTTAGAGAAAGATAGTGTCTGGTTGGTTTGCTTGTCATTAGGTCTTCTTTAGATTCTAGGAAGGTCTATCTTGTCCACAAGATCGACTTATTCCGTGTGACAATACCAATTCTTTACATTGGAATACTTTATCGTTTCTCCCTCAGTGAAATAAAGATCCACTACTGTGGCATGGAGATGATTAGTGTCATAAAATGGTGCAGTGCATCCTTCAATATATGTCATAGAACTCCTCTCACCTCACATAACTCCTGTCATCTACAACAAGAAGGGTCCACTGAAACTACCTCGTCTCCATCTCATTCATCCTGAAGTAAGTGGATATTTCTGTGGGTGACAAAGTGTGCTTGGGGATTTAATAGAAGGAATTATAACTATAAAAAAATACAATGTAGAATAATAGTTATCAACAGGAGGAACAACCCTACCAAGCTACTTCTTAACTAGATCAAGATACTCACGAATTACCTCTTATAACGAACAAAAGATAACCTCAACTGCATATAGATTCTACCTATGCATGGTAGAAATGAAAACATTGTCAAAAACAACATCTACAACAACATTGCTCAATTTCTTCTTCTAGTCAAGGGCATGCCCAACTTTTGAAAAGTATCAAGCAGGTCAGGGTCCACCTCATCCAGACTCCTCTTCTTCTCCTACTTTCTCTGTTTATGTTCAGAATAATAGAAAAGGTCTTGGAAATTTATGGCTAGGTAAAAGTTATCAAACCATTTAGGTTCTTCCATTTTAATCATTGCCTGTAAGGATTGAGTCTAAATTGCAAAATCCATTTAGGTTCCTTCTTTTTAACTGAAATTAACCTAAGCTTTGGAGAGTTGTAAGGTTTAATGAATCTAAGTATATTCTACTTAAAATATAGTAACATGGTTTAAAATTGTAGGCTTTAAGATCAGAATATAAGAATGGTACAGAAAAGATTGTATGTTCATGATTACAAGAAATTTTAATTTCATGCAACAAAGTTTGAGGAAGGACTAGTATTTTCATCCTAACAGAAAATTTTCTTGCATCACTCGAGCCATTTGAATTTGAGCATGGTAGAGTCCATTACACAAACAATCAACCACTAATAAAAAAGGTGAAAAGAAAAAATAAATGTTCATGATTACAAGAAATTTTAATTTCATGTAACAAAGTTTGAGGAAGGTCTAGTATTTGCATCCTACCAGAATATTTGCTTGCAACACTCGAGCCCTTTGAATTTGGGCATGGTAGAGTCCATTACACAAACAATCAACCACTAAAAAAAGGTGAAAAGAAAAAATCAAATTTCATGCATTTTGACACTAGAAAAGTTAGGGAGGAGCCAACTGATCTGTAAAATAAGGTCATGCAAAATGATCTATACAATAAGGGCATGCAAAATGCTTACTTTTCCATTGTCTTTTGATTAATTGTTGGCTACAATCAAGATCTGCATTATCATAATCATTAAACCCTTTGTACAATAAGGACATGAAAAATGCTTACTTGTGCATTGTCTTTTGATGAATTGTTGGCCGCAATCAATATATGCATTATCATAATCATTAAACCCTAAAATCTAGATGAAATTTATGATTTGATCATATAAAACCTAAAAATTATTTAACAAAAATCATATTTAGTAAAAAGGAAGAACTCTCTAGAGCCCAAATTCATACCCATGTACAAATGGCCAAAATATCCACGCCCAATGACCTTTCCCTTCATCTAATCGTTCGAATCCCATGAAATCCATAGATCATGTTGATGGTCTTCCTTCTTCTGAAATCCATAGATCATGTTGATGGTCTTCCTTCTTGTGGAATTTCCACGCAAATATCAACAAGATAGAGAAAAATGCAGTGCTACAATGTGGTGTTGTAATTTGTGAATATTTTATTTGAACCCAGCTCTAAACTGGAAATGAAAAAGAAAAGAAATATTTATAATTGAAAAAATAAATGAAATATGTTGCAATTGGGTTAAATGATTTATTTTTAATAAGAATTTGTTATTTTTGCGTAAGACACTAAACTAAAAAGAAGAAGAAGAAGTTAAAATGATATTGGGATGAGTGTAAACATTTAAATATGGCCTCAATTAATAATAAAAAGTTAAATTAATAAAAATAATAAAATTCAATTTGTTATATTTTGATTTTATTATTAACTTGTGAATAGGGTTTGTTACAATACGATGGGTCAATGCCATGGCTTATCAATACTACAAGTCCAAAAACCATAACTTATTTCACAACCAAAATATTTTATAACAATATGACAAGATTTTAACCGTGGATATTCACCCCACATTACAGTAGATATTATTAACTTGTAAAAAATAGGCTTTGTTACAATACCATGGCTTATCAATACTACAAGTCCAAAAACCATAACTTATTTCACAACCAAAGTATTTTATAACTATATGACAAGATTCTTAATCGTGGATATTCACCCCACATTACGGTAGATATTATTAACTTGTAAAAAATAGTCTTTGTTACAATACCATGGGTAAATGCCATGGATTATCAATAGCACATGCCCAAAAAACTTAAATTATTTCACAATCAAAATATTTTATAACAATATGACAATATTGTTAACCATGGATATTCACCCTCACTTTACCATGGATATTAACTTGTAAATTGGATTTGTTACAATACCATGGCTTATCAATACCACATGCCAAAAAACCATAACTTATTTCATAGTAAAATATTTTAATTTAATTTAATTTTACAACATTTTTTTAATTGAATGTAAAAGGTAAAATGTTACAATTTGATATATATCTAAACCCTCTATCCTCACTCACGACTACTAAAAATATTCCCATAGAAATTAAATTAAGGTTTTAATAAAATTAAGCTAAGATGGATCTATGTTTGTTCTTTATATATATATATATATATATATATATATATATATATAAAGAACCAGCATAGATCCATCTTACTATGCCATCTTAGCTAAGCATCGAAGGGATGAGAGCAAGAAAATTGACTAATTATAAGGATCAAATATCTCGAGGTGCAAACCTATTTTTTGAGTGAAAAACTTCACAAAAGGTTTGCACCTTAAGGGATTTGATCCCTCTCGGTGCTTGATAGATCTGGTGTTAAGATGGATCTAGGCTGGTTTCAATCGTGTGCGGTCATACAAAATTTGCTAAACATCTAATTTTTTTATCATTTTAAATATGCTAAATATATCTAAGATTAATTTGGTCAATTTAATTTAAAATTTGCTTAGTTACCTTAGTTTGTTGAGATGAGAGAGACTGTTAGTAACTTGAATGATGAAAATTGATAAAATACAAATTTTGAGTGCAAATTGTCAATGTAACAATTTTGATATATAGAAAATGTGAATACTAAGAATGTAATCAATTACAAACAATCTTCATTGCAATCAATCTGAAACTATTTTCTTATATTGTTCCTATTGTCACACCTATTAGTTTTTCCATTTTCTCATATCGATCATATGAAAAGAGTAGTTGGAATCATAGACCATTCAAATATTTAACTCGAGCTATTGTAGTAAACAACATACCTTGTCTCTGTTTCTCTCCAACATTAATAGTAGTTTTCTCGAAATTCAATAATTGTGACTTATAGAGTGCATGATTTTTTAAAGTTTTTCATTATTTTATTTTCTTTGACATGATTGATCCAAAATATAGGTTTAATATTTTACAACGAGTTAAGTTTTTTCTTTTTATTTAGATAATTTCTTAGACACAATACAATGTGATCAAATTTAAGGGAGAGTTGGGGAGGGGGCGGAGAGAGGGAAGGAGATAATGAAAAAGTTGGAGGGCGGACAAAGAGAGAAAGAGAGAGTGATGGGGGGAGAGAGAGTGAGGTGGGTGAGAGGGAGCAAGAGAAAGGAAGAGAGAGGAGAGAGAAAGAGAGAGATGGAGTTGGAGTGGGGGAGAGAGGGAGGAAAGAACAAAGACATAGAGAGACAGAGGTGGAGAGAGAGAGGAGTGAGAAGGGAGAGATGGAGAGAGAGTGAGGGAGAGAGGAGAGGAGGGAATAGAAAGAAGAGGAGAGGATAGAGATGGGGAGAGAAGGGGAAGGGAGAGAGATGGAGACATGGATATGGAGAAGGACAAGGGGGGAAGTGATAGTGATAGAGTTGGACAAAAGAGAGAGAGAAAGAGAGAGGGAGAGTGATTTGGGGGGGAGAGATAGAGGGAGGTGGGATATAAGGGATAAAGAGGAAGGAAGATAGAGACGAGGAGAGAGATATGGAATTGGAGGGGGCAGGAGAGGGAGGGAACAAGAAAAACATAGAGGGATAAAGGTGGAGAGAGAGACGGGGTGACAAGGGAGTCATGGAGAGAGAGTGAGGGAGAGAGGAGAGTGGTATGGAATAGGGAGAAGGATATAGATAGAGAGGGAGAGAAGGGGAAGAGAGATAGACAGACAGAGAAGGGGAAGAGAGGGAGAAAGAGTGTGTGTATGTTTGGGGGGTGAGATAGAGAGAGGGAACAACAAAGAGACACAAATATAAATACAGATATTATATAGTATTATATTAATAACCCTATAACTATCAAGTGTTGAGAGGGATCTAATATCTCGAGGTACAAACCTTTCCTCAAGTTTTTCACTTGAAAAAAAAAATTTCACCTCGAGAGATTGGATACCTCTCGACGCTTGATAGATCTGGGGTTAAGATGGATCTAGGTCGGTTAATATGAAATTAAAGTAGTTTTTATTTGATATTATAGTCTTAAAAATTAAAATTTCTCTTCAAATTAATTTCAAATTGGAACTAGATCCAATTAGATTCAATGAATAGATTTTTAAAAAATACATAAATTATTTTTTTTATTAAAACGTATATTTTTAGAATTACAAATTATTAGAGATAAATAATGCAAAGTTGGCTCACCTATACACCATGTGAGGATGAACAAGTGTTTAAGGAAGGATAACCTTTCAACCAATCTTTAACAGCCTTTCAATCCCCTATCACTTGTAAGTTTAGATTGCTTGACACAATTAAGATGACTAACATAAAAATTGATTCATATTATTGCAGTACGTGTTAGGTAGTTTTAGTTTTGTTCTTAGACTAAATTAGTCGTTCATGTTAGTCATTTTTAGTTGTATTACTTATTAGCTAGTCACATATTTTAACCGCGACTAAAATAGTGATTTATGTTAGTAGTTTTTAGTTTAGTCATGTAAGGGCCTGATTCCTATTATGAGAGCCTCAATCTATTATACACTAACAGATCTATTTTCCTGCTGATTTAAAAGTAATAAAAGGAGCTTACTGACCTTCTTACATAGCTTTAAACATTTAACATCTTATCATTTTATCATAAGCAACATAAATTAAGGTGAGCATTCTATTGATATCAACTTAACAAGAGTAGTCCATGGAAAAATATCTGTTCCGGTGGTTGATGATGATACCTTTGTCTTATAGCTCCAGCTGAACGCTCCTTCTCACCGACCCAACCGATTTACCTCCCAGCCAACTAGGAAATAAATTCCTAGCCCGGGAAACCTTCACAGGTTCCCTAGCCCTCCGTGCCCAAGTCTAACCAGATATAGTGTGTCCTCAAGAAGAATGTGCAAAACCAGATAAAAATACTTTCCTCCTCTCAAACCCAAGAAACCTCCATAGGTTCCTAAGGTCTCCAAAAACAAAACAAGTCCAAACAATCACAACCAACCCCCACAATCATAAGCAAGACCCCCAACCTCCCCTTTCTTCCTTCCCCCTTCCCTTTTATACCCTCCTTCCCTTCTCCATCTCAACCACCTCTCATTAATGTCATTAACTTCTCATCCATCCTTACAGTTGACTTCTCTTCTCCCAAGTAAGCTAGGAGTACATTTGGAAATGTGACATGAATATAAAATTGAGAATTTAATGGGAAAGGATCATGTCTTCTCCCAAGTAAATCTGAAAAGTACATTTGGGAATGTGAGGTGAATATATATATATATATTGATAATTAAATGGAGAGGACTATGTCTTCTCCTAAGTAAATGTGAGGGTACATTGGGGATTTGACCAAGTTGGCCACTCTGTATTTAAGAAATGCCATCCCAACATTCACTGCTGCTTCATCATACAAGGCATCGTTATACTGATTACAGTCTTGCATTTGTAGCTATTATCCAGTATTCATCTGGTCAATTCCCACAGAACTGTAACATTCATTATGAATATACGGGCTACAGAGAATCAAGATTGATCCCTCCAAACATTATATGCAGGTGAGATATATTAACTGTTGGTTGTAGTTCTTCATGTTATACTTTAAGGGCATGATTATTGTTCGATCACTCACAATCTCAACTACATGCGTACCTAAGGCACTATTATGGATGAAATTAAGTTGATACCAATACAACTAGAAATTGGTACAGAAAAGCAAACCATGAAATATTAATTGAACCAACAAGGTCAAGGATGGCTTAGACAAAAGAAAAGGTTCACTCTTGGAATTCTTCATTTGTAAACACTGTTAGTTGTTCACTTACCAAGCTTGTAAAAATGTAAAGTAAATGTGAGTACAAAGGTCTTATGTTCAAATCCCCTATTATTTACCTGTGAACACCTGTTGGGGGTGGCCCTGTTCACCCAGCAGTTATAATGGTAGCTGTTATAGTGGTAGTAGTAGGGTAGGAATCGACCCCATATCACACAAGTATGAGACCGGCCCAGTTGCTGATTCATCTAATATTGCTAGCCAAGAATGGAAGTCAAATTGGAATTTCCATCTTTTCATTTGACAATGTTATGATTGTCACTACCCACAAAAGAAATATAGCAAGACACAGGTAAAGATATTAGCGTGTCCCTGGTGATATGATAACCATAGCAAGATAGGAAACAGTTTGAAACAACTTATGTTTCTTGCCAGATGTAAATATTGGATATACAACTATACTATATAGACATACCGACAATTAAGCTAGTGTTATGGTTTTTTGAAAAGTCAATTTATTCAGAGTGGCATGTTTCAAAATGTTGCAATGACTGGAGTCAACCAGGATGCTAAGAAGAACTGTGATTTATATTCATATATGCTTAGAAAATACTCCATCAAAGCTTGCAACATACCTGGTAGCCACGCCCACACACAATACTTTCTCACGGTTTAGTTACATGTTCACTGTAAATTTTGGAAGCAAATCAGTTACCAGTATCTTTAGTTAACACTCTAATATGACAAAACAGTAGAACATGGGTCAAAGCAAAACAGGACTGACATAAGTACAAAATTGGGATCGATCTCTTTCAAAAGTTACTTTTCCAACATATATGCATTTCACGAATCTGCCCTCTCTTCAGGCTATGCAGAGATATAATAATGGGCTCTTACCATTCACACTTTCTTTCAGGAAGCTTTGTTGGATCCTTTTGGGAGTGATTTGGAGAGCCCCCGGATCACGGAGACAGTTATGAGCAAAATATAAATGGATAGACTATGATAACTGATTCTTTGTAAGCAGCAAATGCACACCTTCAACAAAATGATAATTTAGATGCCTAATAAGCATGCAGTTGCAATCAAGGCATGAGCTGAAAGCTCTGGCACGGTTGCATGGGCGTACCCAGTTCTTAGGATTTTTGGCTTAAAAATGGCCACAAATCATATGAATTTGCATCGACTTTTCTTATGCATTTTAACTTCAATGTACATTTATATCGTAGCTCCTAGACAGAAACAGAAACCCAAAACACTGGATTCGAGATAGCCTGGTTTCAGCTCTCCTGGGCCATCATATTCAGGAGCTCTCGAGTTCGAATCCAAGGAAACAAAGAATGAAAAGGCAAAAGCCAAGAAAACCCTGAACCATAACAGGTTTCGCTGAAACAAGGCTGGATCTACTCACTCACTCGGTGAGAAATTCAGAAATGCACCCAGGCAGACCAAAGTTTTCCCGCCTTCTGGGCAATGTGGCCTATATAGTGCATACCCCAATTTATAGTGCGTATGTGACTACAATCCCGCAGGCTGATGGCACCCTTGAAGCAAAAGTAGTTTTCCCTGAAGGATTACAGCAAGGTGAAAACCGACTCCAGCTACTAACTTAACTGCTATAAGTGAATGAATATGTAACGTTGTTTTTGCCAACATGCTCTATTTAGCTATTTTGTCAAAAAGAAACCCTTTTGGGAGATTTCAAGAACCACCAGTGAGTTTGATGTAGTATTTCAATACATAGATTTTAAGAGGAAATCCAAGAGTTCCTATTTTCTTATGCCTATGCACCTGTGGCTGTGCAATTTCTTTAGATAATGTATTTATGTAACCAGTTAACAGAATCTCAATGGCATCAATCAGTTTTGCTTGTCAAGTGAACGAAGAGGAAAATTATAGGTAAGTTCGCAGAATCTATGCAGATACATGGATATTATGATTTCACAAGTGTAAAAGTGGAGACTTGGACACAATATACAGAACAGAGGGGTATCATAGACCCATGTGCATGTATTCTGATTTCACTGTTCTAAAAGAGGAGACGACAAAGATATACGTAAGAGGAATGCTATGATATTCTCCCCCATTGACACAAGGAGATATGTGCAGTAGTGAAATAGGGACCTGAAAAATCAATTTAAAATTGAACAACAAATCAAATTGTCTCTCTACGGGGAAAATCAATCCAGCCAGCCCAGAAAAAGGAGTAGTAAATGCAGCCACAGCCAAAGGGGAGGTTGGACTTAAATTGAGGAATAAGCAGGAGTAAAGGGATTTGAATCGACATTATCATAGTAGCAGTTTGAATAGGATCCTGTGATTTCTCACAACATATTAATATTTATCTAATAACAATTCGAGATCGAAGTCGAAAACTCTAATGCGTTCAGTTTTACACTTAAACACGTACGGTCTCTATTTCTTTGATCAAACTTGCAGGTATATATATGTATATATATAGCCTCAGAACTGTGATACTTTGCCACAAGTTCTCGTCTTTTATGGCATTATACAAGACTGCAAAATATACCTTAAATAAGGTGACTGTAATTTGATGACCGCTCTTGAGTGACTGTAATTTGACTTTAACAGAAGAGCTACTCTATATTTGCTATGTGAAACCATAAAATCGATTATCCACTGATGTATATGATGCTTCGGATCTCATAGGTGGTTCAGAATTCGGATCTCTTAAATGCTTGAAAATTTTCTTAAATGATGAGACCCTTCGTTAACTTTGTCAATGCCCTGGAGTTTGGTCACACATTCGGACTGAGGTAGCTCAAAGGCTTTGATTCTCTTCAAGGGTAAACACAGACCTCATCTATTGTGTCCAAAACTGCGCTCTCCTTACCAGGATATTCGGTCATCTTTGGGCTCTAGAACTGGCCCCTCGGTTTTCTAAAACAGGGTTTTATATGATCTTTATCTTGATCCACAAAACTGCAGCCTAATCACTGTTTGCAAAAGTCCCCAGAACTGCAAGCTTCTTCATCTAGGAGCTCGGTCCAATTTTTTTTTTTTTTTCTATAATATTATTTATTCTGTCAGGAATTTTACAGGCGCATTTAAGTTGAAGCAAAACACTAGCTCTGTCATATCCCTAGGCACTAAGCCATTGGACTGCTGTTGAAACATTTTGACATTCTAATTTTCTGGATTTTCAACTATTTAGTAAGAAATTTGATTATGGAATAGCTATATAGTGGGCTTTGGGTCCAGATTTTGAACCATAGCTCTGATACCATGTGTAAGGGCCTGATTCTTATTATGAGAGCCTCAATCTATTATACACTAACAGATCTATTTTCCTACTGATTTAAAAGTAATAAAAGGAGCTTACTGACCTTCTTACATAGCTTTAAACATTTAACATCTTATCATTTTATCATAAGCAACATAAATTAAGGTGAGCATTCCATTGATATCAACTTAACAAGAGTAGTCCATGGAAAAATACTTGTTCCGGTGGTTGATGATGATACCTTTGTCTTATAGATCCAGCTGAACGCTCCTTCTCACCGACCCAACCGGATTTACCTCCCAGCCAACTAGGAAATAAATTCCTATCCCAGGAAACCTTCACAGGTTCCCTAGCCCTCCGTGCCCAAGTCCAACCAGATATAGTGTGTCCTCAAGAAGAATGTGCAAAACCAGATAACAATACTTTCCTCCTCTCAAACCCAAGAAACCTCCATAGGTTCCTAAGGTCTCCAAAAACACAACAAGTCCAAACAATCACAACCAACCCCCACAATCATAAGCAAGACCCCCAACCTCCCCTTTCTTCCTTCCCCCTTCCCTTTTATACCCTCTTTCCCTTATCCATCTCAACCACCTCTCATTAATGTCATTAACTTCTCATCCATCCTTACAGTTGACTTCTCTTCTCCCAAGTAAGCTAGGAGTACATTTGGAAATGTGACATGAATATAAAACTGAGAATTTAATGGGAAAGGATCATGTCTTCTCCCAAGTAAATCTGAAAAGTACATTTGGGAATGTGAGGTGAATATATATATATTGATAATTAAATGGAGAGGACTATGTCTTCTCCCAAGTAAATGTGAGGGTACATTGGGGAATGTGAGATGTAATTACATGGAGAGGACCATGTCTTCTCCTTAGTAAATGTGAGGGTACATTATGTGAGGGTACATTGGGGAATGTGAGATGTAATTACATGGAGAGGACTATGTCTTCTCCTTAGTAAATGTGAGGGTACATTGGGTAATGTGAAATGAATACATATATTTTGAAATAATGGAAGGAGACCATATCCTACCTAATATTCAATTTGAGAAGGTAAGTGGGGAATTTGAATAATGGAAATCATAAATTTTATATTAGACCAATATTTCTCAATATTTTCAGATAATGTAAACATTAACAAAATTTGTAGGATAAGATTTAAGTGGGGCATTACAAGTCACTTAAGTTTGCTCTTTTTTGGTAGTATTTCACTTGGAAAAGTTGTGGTGACTAACTTTTTTAGTCACCTAGCCACTAATTTCTCATTTTCTACTAGTGCTTATAGTCTATGCAAGGATCCATAGAAAATAGATAATTGGCCTAAGATAAAATGCTTTAGGTTCGCAACACATGACCACAAATTTTCATAGAAGTTAGGTACCACAAGTTCCATAGATTCAATATGCTAATATTTTGAAGAGAAACATAGCCATGTCAATATCCTTCAGAAATTTGGACTTATCAAAAAAACACTGATCATAGTGAGAATCTTGAATGTCTCTCAGAGATGTCATTTCGGATGTTAGAGAAGTAATGCAATTCATATTTGAACTTCTTTAAAATTGCAATTAATTTGACTTGCTTACCTGTGATTCAGATCTGAAGAGATTTCATATGTCACATAACACAACTATTGCTTGCTTCCTATACCACAAATAACTCGAAATTGAATCTTCATTATGTAAACTTCGGATGCTCGAAACAGAGATAGTTTTGATGTCATATATATGCTTGAACTAGTACACTACCATACAATTTGTTCCATAGATTAATGCAACAAAATTCATATTATGAGGCATGGTCATGCCATTGAGAACCTCTAGATTTGTTCATAGAGATAATTTGGATCTTAACACAAATATGTAATTCAGATGATTACTTTGTGACTCCTTGGTCTTGAACTAATGGCTTGAAAATGTAGGTCCCATTTATTCAGGTTCTTTGCCATAAAAGCCTAGGTTTGAAAATGCCATAATTACTCACATGCATGGTGTAGTACCAGTCCTTTATTCATCATGTTTTTATATGTTTATATGTGCATAGATTAAAATTTTATGTTGATACCTATTTTTTAACATTTTTTTAAATATTTCACTACTCTAATTATATTATTATGTGGCACATTGATCCATGTGGAAAAGCACTTGCATAGTCAAAAGTAAACAAATAACAATTTCACTTTAGAAATTTTGATTATTTGATTATATAATCGAAATAATAAATTTTCTTTTGTTAAAACATGTAGCACGAGCCCCATGATGATGATGTTCTCGATGAGGAAGAGTTGTGGTAATCCCCCAACTTTGAGGTCACAATAAAAAAGTATGTGAAGAAAACGAACAAACAACTCTTTGAGTTGATTTGCAGTAGGGATCTAGTGTTGCGACTGAGACTAGGATCAAGCAATTGAGAGAAGATATTGAGACATACAAGGTAATAACCATATTTTAAAGTGCATTTATTTTAATGTCATAATTTTAATTCTAAATTTTTTTTTAACTTGTACATTATTTAATCAAAAAAATATTTTATTTCTTATGTAGTGTTATTTGGAGGAACTTCCCCCCCACATCAATCAATTGATACTCAGCTTGGTGTTGGTACTAGTGGAACTGACGAGACACAACATGAGCTATTGGCCAGCACTAGCGCCCCGCATACATTTTCTCTCGGTACTGGAATTGGGTCCACACCGTTGGTTATGACCCATAAGCACATGACCGCTAAACCAAACACGCAACCAGGCTCAAGATCAAGTGGTGATAGAGGTGACCCTAGTACTGATGACACTATGGGTTCATTTCCTGGAGCATCACGTGTTAAGAGCACGGGGAAAATTGCATGCACATTTTTGGTGAATGACAAAGGACTTCTAATAAAAACACCAAAAATTCCTAGTATTTTTTTATGTTTTAATTGTTTCATGTTTTCTATCTAAAACATAAGTCATCTATATTATTATTTTCAAACTAATGATCGTATCTTTTTGCATGTAGGTAACAACTTGTTTTATAAAAAAATATATGACAAAGCGTTAGATATTTTTGGGCCCACCATACACAAAAGGTGGAATTGCCAAAATTCCAACCTTAAAAAAGAGGTTATGGACTACCTTGAAGATCTATTTGGGGTAGATACCTTCAATAAAACCGAGATCAATGCCGCAATCAGGAAATAGTTAAAATATTTACGATATTAGTACAGAAAAATCTTGATAGATAACTCTAGGTATGAGCACCCTCCCATGATTCCTAAGATGGAATGGATGGGCCTCATCGAGGACACAAAGTGGAAGAAAATGAGAAATTGAATGGAAAACACCACCTGGTCAAGCAAGGTATAAATTACATCTTGAATTCAATACTTGTCTTTTCATTAGTTTTGAAAAAAATTGTAGTATATAACATACTTGAAACTTTTCATAGGGTCCCCGGCATTTTGAAGGCAACCAAGGCAAGGCTTGAGAAGCATGGGCAGCTACAAATTGCGGCAAGGTGGCTATTTTAAGTTATATGCATGAATTGTAAGTACACCAAAAAATTTTAACAATATTATCTATTATATCGTATTCCAACATTCTAGTAATTGCACTAGCAAATAACAAAAATCAATACTCTTATGCAATGCAGGATGATGCATTCGGAGCTGAAGCCACAAAGGAAGACCTCCATATTGGTTTCAACTTTGAATTTAAAGGCGTATTCAAATGCTGGAAAATCATGGGGAAAACCCCAAGATCTAGTTTGAAGGACAGGGTAAATAAAAATCAATCCACATTAACCTTTCATTATTTATAAAATACAATCATGTTTGATATAAATCTAATGTGTTGCTTTGCTTTCATTAGCAAGGGATTAGTACAAATATAGATGATCCCATGACTATTAAGCATCATTCCTTTGATATTTTGTACCAATAAGAACATTTTGTTGCTCCTGAGGAACCCAGTGAAAGTGGGGTGCAACCCCAAGATATTGCATCGATAGATGAAGCCCAATGGTAATAGGGTTGTACATTAATCGTGTACTTAATAATTTTTTACTTATGAAGTATGTATTTCTAATTTTTTTAACTTATTCATTTACTATTATCTACTTATAAATTTTGTGGTTTGAATGGAAGAGCACGTCGTACAGGAAGATCCTCAACCAGAAGAGGACCACAAGGTAGTCATTGCAACGGTGTCGACTAGTGCACAGGGTAAATAATTACATTGCAAACGTATTTTTTATTATTAAAAATATACTTCAATGATATTTAATATCAAACCATATAAATTTAATTCTTTGTAGGTGATTTTCCCACACAACAACCTAGACTCTATGAGAACATCACAACTAGAGGTGCAATGCATCAGAAATCCAATTACATGTTGAGAAATCAATAGGGTCACAATTAGGTTGATTTCTCTTATACTAGATAATCGCTTATGAATTTATGTTGCCTTCTTTTACTTTATTACATTATTTTCATAAAACAATTATAAAAAACCATAAACCATAAAAATCACAAAAGAATAATAGACTCCAAGCCAGGGCAAAAACCCCTCCAAGCGGAAACCTAGAAAATTCTTCTCTTCTTATAGAATCAGATAAAATGATAAATCCAAGACCAATACCTCCCACAAGATCCAAGTCAACCCTCCTTCACAACTCTTCTAGAGAGTCAAAGTCAAACCAAGTCAAAGCCTTTCAAATTTCTAATTTCAGCCCCCAGCAACAAAATTTTGGACCTGCAGTTACTTCAGAAATTTTGGCCCCTATAGCAGCTCCAAAAAATCTCACGTGTAAGAGAATTAGGCAAAAATTCAACCTTTTTTCCTTCGCTTTCTCTCTCTTTGAATCTTTAGAACTCTGCTCTTTCTTCTAGGCTTCTTCGATGGTTTTCTCTCTCTTTCTTAGCACAGAAATCAAACTTGCTTGAGATGCTCCAAATGAGTTCAAACTCTTCTCTATATATACATATTGGCAGGAGGTCGAATTGTCCCTTCTAGGGCCAATTTGTTCTTGTGTGGTCACTATTGACATGTTTACTCAAATAAAATTATTTGTTTCAATTTCTTTTAAAAGTACAAATGGGACTTGACTCTTTGGCTCATGACAAATATTCATTTGACTTGGAAAACCCTAGAAGCATGAAGAACATGCTTGACCTAATTGACAAAATGACTTGAGCATGAAACCCATGCTTGAAAATAATATGTATTTTTCTTATCTTTCTTTTACATGAAATATACAATAACATAACTACAATGTCAATTATGAAGACCAAACCTAGTTACATTTTTCAACACTCCTTATTAACTAGGGAGGTATTCATAATTCCACAGTCAGTACAAGGATACTCCGAACTTGAAATATTATCATAAGAAGAGTCAAATAGATAAGCCATCTTTAAGCATCAACATCATAACTAGCATTTTCAAATTGCAACATATAAAGGCCTTGACTTTGAAAATCTCTAGCTCTCCAAAATATTAGAACACAATGTTAGGAGGCACACATATGGAAACCACAATAGCCTCTCAAGGCACATACCCCATATGGATGTTCACCAGGTATGTCCTCCCAAAACAATTCTTATCTTGGATTTCCAACCCTCAAAGAATATCAGTCCTGTTCAACCACTCTTATCTTGGATACCTTGTCCAATCCTCAAAGAGTGTAGGTCCACGGGACTACTTCCTATGTTTTATTCCTAATCCTCAAGGAGTATTGGTCACAAATGCTTATCCAATCCTCCATTCTCCCTCTGAGTTCCTTCACTAAGACTTATGGTTTTTAGTCTTGGTTTAGTATATGACATATGGATAATATGGTGCCCCACATCACTGCCTCTCAATTAGGGAAAAGTTTTACATTCCCTCTTAAGCAGGGAATTTATCTTTAGCTCCCTCTCAAATAGGGAAACATCATCATAGTTTTTTGTTAAACTTTATTATCAGCTACTTCATTCTTTCGTGGAGATCTTTAGTAGTAGTTTCAAGGGATCCTATCTTGCATCATCATATCAAATCATTCTTGAGCTTTGACCTTCCTGGATGTTATGGATCCTAACTCTTCTCAAACCATATTCATGATAAGGTTCGTGCCATCAAAATTATCTATCACTTTCCATCAACCAGCATCTTTGTGATCAACAACATCTTGTCAAACCAATAAATGTAGAGCTCAATTCTAGCTCCCTTTGTCCATCTTGGAAATTGATGTTCAATATCGAATCCCTCATGACCAACAAATCATTTCTTTATTTAATACATTTCCTACCTTTCATGGTATACATAACCATATGTTTTTCCAGACCATCATCGGCGTTATTCTCTCAGTCCATGTCCTTTTGAATTGAGTTAATCCAAACAATTATAGATATATCATCTCAATTGTTATATTTTTTGGCCTTTATTCCTGCAATAGGAACCCAAAACACACCTCAAACAAATCATCAATATCAGAGTTACCAAATCATAAAATCCTTTATTCATGATATCAAGTTCTTCTACTAGCTTCTCTTCAGATAAACACCCCTTTCCCTTGCCTATCTTCTCATTGTACTCAGAGTCCTTTTTCATAATCTTCAACTTGCAAAAATCAATCAATGTATTCCTAGAACGAACCAATGAGTAAGCTTCAATATCATATCCATCAGGGTCTTCGCATCTCCCCCTGAAGTTATCATTTCTCTTTTTCTAACGTTCTTCCAAATACCATATCGAATATTGATCAACATAACTAGGCATTCTTCCCATTTGTCATGCTTCGAATAACCATATGGAAGATTTCTTGTCTCATCTAGCTTTAACCAATATATACCATATACATTATTACAAATATGTTTCAGCATCCATCTCTTTCTACCATATCTCTAAAGACATGAATTCTACTTTTTAAAGAAGATTTCTTTTCTAGCGATGTGAATGCTTCTTTCCTTCATTTTTCATCTAATTGACTTCCTTCATCAGTTATCTCTTTCTTTGAAGAAAATGTCTATGGTGAGACTTCTTTCTCAATATGAGGAAAAAAACTTCAATTATGCCTTCATTTTTCAACCGTACCAGCAAGATTCCTTAATGCTTGTTTCCATAATCTTCTAGACTGCATCCATAAACTTCTAGTGGAATATACTCTTTCCAAGATTATTTTATATATTGAAGAACCTTCTTATCAGGGATCCTTGTGATTCTTACCTACTAGAATATTGTTTGTTTAACAACATGATGTAAAAATATGAACTGTGAAGTTCCAAATCATTTTATCCTTGTCTTGCTAGATGACTGCTTCCAATGAATTGAAACTATATATGTAGATTCTAACTGTAGGTTTTAACCTCATACAGAAATTACCTGCATACGAATTCTAATAACGGAAAACAAAAAAAGGCGAGAGCATAACACATAAAAAAAATATACACAGAGATTTTCCCCTGAATCCAAAAACCAGGAATACCAGCTTGATTTTTCATTATGTTCCTTTCAATGTTACAATACATATATATACATGCCAAAGCATCTGATACCATGGACCGAAAACCATCGCGCCCAAAACCATGTGCGAAAACCATGCACAAAACCATAGGTAGGTCCGCCCACCTAATACAGGGTCCAAAAAAAATTTCCAAAGGGGGGCTAACCGCACACCTCAAACCCCCTGTGACCCCTCCCCCCCCAACTACACAACCAGTGCAACGAAGAGGGGGCTCCACCCCCCCTCTAACCCCCCAGTTAACTAGGATACCTAGTCGTGGAAAGAATATAACACAACCCAGCACTAACATTTCCAAGGTTATATGCTTCCATTAAAAATCCAAGACTCTTCTGCATATGTTGCTCTAGATGTCATCTACTAATAAAAGAAAACAAACTACTAATAGACTAAGTGGAGTTATTTAATAATAAATATCCTTAAGATCTTCATTATTCATCTTCTTTTTAAGTTCTTCACTTTCTTCAGCAATGTTAGCTCTACATTTTTCTTTCCTGTTATTGCTTTTTCCTATTTTGAGGATCCTTAGAACAACCTCTTTTAAAGTGTCCATATTCATTGCATCCAAAGCATTTTAATTTCAACATGTATTGTCTTCCTAGTGGTTGATTTTTTTCTTGTGATGAGGTTCAAACTTTCCAAATTTTCCTTCCTTCTTCAATTTAGCAACAAAATCTTGAGATTTTTCATTGGGATCGATGTCATATTTTTCCTTCAATCTTGTTTCTTCTAGCATACATAAAGACCATAGCTCATAAAAGTTTGGAGTGTCCTTTCTTGAATAGATTCTTGTCACAAAACTGCTCCATTCTGAAGGTAAAGGATTGAGTATAAAAGTTGTTATCTTAGAATTGGAAACCACTTCTCCAAGCCCTTGTATTTGATCCTTCACTTGTCAGATATTAATGAGAAATGAGGTCAAATTTTCATCCTTTGATAACCTTTATTTGTAAATTCTAGTCCTCAAGGATATTTTCTGACCTGTCGTACTAACAGAATATAATTTCACCAACTTGTCATAGATAGCTTTAGATGAACCCAAATATGAAGCAAAGGGAATGAGATGATCCTTGATGGATTCAATGAGAATCCTTTGAGCTCTAACTTCCCATTTAGTATACTTGGCCCATTCTTGACTTTTGTCTTTCTTTGGTTCTGTAATATTTCCTTTAATATAATCCATGACTTCATTTTATGTGAGTACCAAGTCTATTATTCTTTTCCATGCTTGAAAGTTTGTTGGCTCATCGAGCTTATTGCCTTCCTTAAAAAAAGAATTTGTTTCATTTGAAGATTGATACATAGAGAAATATAGTACTTACTTGTCAAAGAGTGACCTACTAGACGACGATGTCTTCAACTATCTTGATGCTCCAAGAGTTTCCAGCATACTTCAAATATGCACTAGAATGATGACTTCTAGGATGGTTGCTACAACAGTATCTTTAGACTGCTTCAAAAACAAATAGTGATGCTTCCCAGGATTCTTGATGACTTCCAAAAGAGCTTCCAAGAGAGAGAGAAAGAGAGATTCTTGTTCAAAATAACAATGAGTAACCAATAGCCTTCAATGAAAAAGAGAGATTGATAGTTGGTGTAGTAGCCTTCCTTTGATCCTTCTTCCTTATGCCCTTCCTTGTGTCCTTAATAAGTGATGTCTTCCAAAGTACTGTGCCAACAAAGGTGATATTCAAGCAGCATTATTCTTCACCTTAGCTCTGAAGCCATGTTGAGAAATCAATAGTGCAGCAATTAGGGTGATAACTGCTTGTGAATTTATGCTAGCTTCTTTTACTTTATTATGTTATTTTCATCAAACATCTGTAAAAAACCATAAACCATGAAGATCACAAAAGAAAAATGAACACAAGATGTAGGATCCAAGCCAAGGAAAAACCCCTCCAAGGAGAAAACCCATAAAATTCTTCTCTTCTTATAGAGTCGGATCAAATGAGAAATCCAAGACCAATACCTCCCACAAGACCCAAGTCAACCTCCCTCCAAACTATTCCAGCAAGTCAAAGTCAAACGAAGGCAAAGCCTTCCAAATTTTTTATTTCGGCCTCTAACAACAAATTTCGGCCCTCAAAAATAAAATTTTAGACCTACAGTTACTTCAGAAATTTTGGCTCCTACAACAGCTCTAGAAACTCGTACATGTGAGAGAATTAGGCATAAATTCAAACTTTTTTCCTTCACTTTCTCTCTCTTGTCTTCTTTAGAACTTCGCTCTTCCTTCTAGACTTTCTCGTTGGTTTTCTCTCTATTTTTTCAGACATAAATCGAACTTGATTGAGATGCTCCAAATTAGGTCGAATTGTTCATTATATATACACATTTAGGAGGTCAAATTGTCCCTTCCAAGGCCGACTTGTTTAGGAAGTGCCAACTTGGTCTTGTGGGGTCAAAATTGACATTTTTTACTCAAATAATTTCTTTTTTTCATTTTCTTTTCAAAGTCCAAATGGGACTAGACTCTTTGACTCATGAAAAATATTATTTTAGCTTGGAAAACCCTAGAAGAATGAAGAACATGGTTGACCTAACTAGAAAAATGACTTAAGCATGAAACCCATGCTTGAAAATATTATTTATTTTTCTTCTTTTTCTATTTGCGTGAAATATACAATAACATAAGTATAATGTCAATTACGAAGACTGAACCTAGTTACATGTTTCAACACTCCCTCTTAACTAGGGAGGTACTCATAATTCCACAAACGGTACAAGGATACTCCCAACTTGAAATATTCTCATAAGAAGAGTCGAATTGATAAGCCATCTTTCAACATCAATATCATAACTAGTATTTTCAAATTGCAACATAGAAAGGCCTTGACTTTAACAAGCTATAACTCTCCATAAGATTAGAGAATAATGTTAGGAGGCATACATATGGAAACCACAATAGCCTCTCAAGGCACATAACCCATTCGGATTTTCACCAGGTATGTCCTCCCAGGACTATTCTTATCATGGATTCCCAATCCTCAAAGAATATCGGTCCTCTTCAACCACTCTTATCTTGGAATCCTTGTCCAATCATCAAAGAGTGTAGGTCTACGAGACTACTTCCTATCTTGGATTCCAAATCCTCAAGAAGTACTAATCCTAGATGCTTATCCAATCCTCCATTAACCCTCCTAGTTCCTTCACTAAGAATTACAGTTGTTAGTCCTCATCTAGTGCTTGACACATGGAGAATACAGTGTCCCACATCACTCCCTCTCAATTAGGGAAAATTTTTACATTCCCTCTTAAACAGAGAATTGATTTTTAGCTCCTTCTCAAATAGGGAGACATCATCACATCCTTTTGCTAGAATTGATCATCAGCTACTTCATTCTTTCATGGAGATATTCAGTAGTAGCTGCAAGGACTCCTATCTTGCATCATCATATCAAATCATTCCTAATCTTTTTCCTTCCTGGATGTTGTGGAGCCAAACGCTTTCTCAAACCATCTTCATGACACGGTTCGTTCCATCATTCTTTTATATCACTTTCCATCAACTAGTATCTATGTCATCAATAACATCTTGTAACCAATCAATGTAGAGCTCAATTCTATATCCCTTTGTTCATCTGGGAAAGTGATCTTCAATATTGAATCCATCATGACCAAAAAATCATTTTTTGATTTTCTACCTTTCCTTCCTTTCATGGTATACATAACCATATGTATTTCCAGGTCATTATCAATGTTATCCACTCAATCCATGTCCTTTTGAATTGAGTTAATCCAAACAGTGGTAGATATATCATCTCAACTATTATATTTCCAGCCTATATTCCTGCAATATGCAACCAAAATACATCTCAAACAAATCATCAATATCAAATTTACCAAATCATAAAATCTTTTAATCATGATGTAAATTTATGCTAATAGATTCCTCTTCAAATCAACATACCTTTGCTTGGTCTATCTTCTCATTGTACTCAGAGTCCTTTTTCATACTCTTCATCTTGCAAACATCAGTCAATGTGTTCCTTGATCGAACCAATCAGCAATCTTCAATATCATATCCATCAGGGTCTTCACAACTCCCCCTGAAGTTATCATTTCTATTTTTCTAATGTTC
Source organism: Pinus tabuliformis (assembly GCA_031772625.1). Classification (NCBI taxonomy): domain Eukaryota; kingdom Viridiplantae; phylum Streptophyta; class Pinopsida; order Pinales; family Pinaceae; genus Pinus; species Pinus tabuliformis. Next base: position 1,919,629,237 of record CM062816.1, read on the forward strand.
TTCGAAAGACCATATTGGATATTGATCAATATAACTAGGGGCTCTTCCCATTTTTCATGCTTTGAATAATCATATGGAATATTCATTGGCTCATCTAGTCTTAAACAAGACATACCATGCACATGATTCCAAATATGTTTCTGCATCTAGCTATTCCCACCATATATCTAAGGACGTGAATTCTACTTTCTTAAGAAGAGTTATTTTCTAAAGATTAGTATACTTCTTTCCTTCATTTTGTCATCTAGTTGACTTCATTTATTAACTCCCTCTTTCTTTGAAGAAAATGTCTATGGTGAGACTCCTTTCTCAAGTTGAGAAAAAAAAAACTTCAATAGTGCCTTCATGTTGCAATCGTACCAGCAAGCTTCATCAAGGCTTGCCTCCATAATCTTCTAGATTACATCCATAAACTTCTAGTGGAATATACTCTTTCCAAGATTCTTCTATATATTGAAGAACCTTATTATCAAGGATCCTTGTGATCCTTACCTACTAGAAGATTGTTTCTATAACAACATGATGTAACAGCATGAACTGTGAAGGTCCAAATATGTTTATCCTTGTCTTGCTAGATGACTACTTCCAATGAAGTGAAACTTAACCTTTCCAAGGCTATATGTTTCCATGCAAAATCCAAGTCTCTTCCACTGCATATGCTTCTCTAACTACCCTAATAATAAAAGAAAACAAATTACTTATAGACCAAGTGGAGTTATTCAATAATAAAGATCCTTAAGATCTTAATTCTTCGTCTTCTTTTTAGGTTCTTAACTTTCTTCGGAAACATTAGCTCCACTTCTTTCTTTTTTCTTACGGTTTTTCCTATTTTGAGGATCCTTATGACAGTCTCTCTTAAAGTGTCATATTAATTGCATCCAAAGCATTGTACTTCGGACATTTCTTGTCTTCCTCATGGTTGATTGTTGTTCTTATGACAAGGTTCAAACTTTCCAAATTTTCCTTTCTTCTTCTTTGATTTAGAAACAAAATCTTGATATTTTTCATTGGATCGATGTCATATTTTTCCTTCAATATTGTTTCTTCTATCATACATAAAGACCATAGCTCATCGAAGTTCATAGTGTCCTTTCTTGAATGTATTATTGTCACAAAACTGCTTCATTCTAAGGGTAAAGCATTGAGTATACAAGTTGTTATCTTAGAATTGAAAACCACTTCTCCAAGTCCTTGTAATTGATCCTTCACTTGTGAGATATTTATGAGAAATGAGGTCAAATTTTCATCCTTTGATAACCTTGCTTTGTAAATTCTATTCCTTAAGGACATTTTCTGACCTATCGTACTAACATAATACAATTTCACCAACTTGTCATATATAGCTTTAGATGAACCCAAATATGCAACAAATGGAATGAGATGATCCTTGGTGGATTCAATGAGAATCCTTTGAGCTCTAAATTCTCCTTTAGTATACTTGGGCCATTATTGAGTTTTCTCTTTCTTTGGTTCTGTAATATTACCTTTAATGTAATCCATGCCTTCATTTTCTATGAGTACCAAGTCTATTATTTTCTGCCATGCTTGACAGTTTGTTGGGCCATCGAGCTTATTTCCTTCCTTACAAAATGAATTCATTTGATTTGAATATTGAGACATATAGAAATATAGTACTTACTTGTAAAAGAGTGGCCTGCTAGATGATAATGTCTTCAATTATCTTGATGCTCCAAGATTTTCCAAGGTACTTCAAAGATGCACTAGAACGATGATTTCTAGGATGGCTGCTACAATAGTATCTTTAGACTACTTCAAAGACCAATAGTGATGCTTTCCAAGATTCTTTATGAGTTCCAAAAGTGCTTCCAAGAAAGAGAGAGAGAGATTCTTCTTCAAAATGAAAATGAGTAACCAATAGCCTTCAATGATAAAAAGAGATGGATAGTTGGTGTAGTAGTCTTCCTTGATCCTTCTTCCTTATGTCCTTCCTTGTGTCCTTAACAAGTGATGTTTTTTGAAGTACTTGTGCCAACAAAAGTGATCTTAAAGTTTCCTTCTTCTCCAAATTAGCTCTGAAACCATGTTGAGAAATCAATAGGGTTGCAATTAGGGTGATTTCTCTTATACTAGATAACTACTTGTGAATTTATGTTGGCTTATTTTACTTTATTATGTTTTTTCATCAAAACTTTATCAAAAACCATAAACCATAAAGATAACAAAAGAAAAAATAACACAAGATATCGGCTCCAAGCAAGGGGAAAACCTAGAAAATTATTCTCTTCTTATAGAATCAGATCAAATGAGAAATCCAAGACCCAAAATCCAAGACCAAGTCCTCCCAAAATATCTGTGTCATCCCTCCTTCCAATCTCTTCCAGCGATTCAAAGTCATACCAAGTCAAATCCTTTCAAATTTCTGATTTCAGCCTCCAGCAACAAATTTTGGCCCTTAGCAACAAAATTTTGAACTTGCAGTGACTTTAGAAATTTCGGCCCCTGTAGCAGCTCCAGAAACTTGCACTCGCACATGTGAGAGAATTAGGAAAAAAATCAACCTTTTTTCATTTGTTTTCTCTCTCTTGGCTTGTTTAGAAATTTTCTCTTCCTTCTAGGCGTCTTCAATGGTTTTCTCTCTCTTTCTTAGCAAAGAAATTGAACTTGCTTGAAATGGGTCCAAATGGGATCGAATTGTCCTCTATATATACACATCTAGGAGGTTGAATTGTCCCTTCTTGGGGCGAATTGGTATTGTGGGGTACACATTTGCTTTTCCAATTCCAAATGGGACGTGACTCTTTGACTCATGAAAAATATTCTTTTGACTTGGAAAACCCTAGAAGCATGAAGAAAATTCTTGACCTAATTGAAAAAATGACTTGATCATGAAACCCATGACTGAAAATAATATTTCTTTTTCTTATTTTTATTTTTACATGAAATATAGAATAACGTAAATACAATGTCAATTATGAAGATTGAACCTAGTTACATTTTTCAACGTTACAATCATCATCAGAATAGCCTCGACTAGAAGATGAAAAAGCAAAAATGGATCAAAACTTAAGAATTATGTAGGTCATAATAAAAAGAGGCATACTTTTTTGTACTTATGTTAGAAAAATATGAAATGTATTTGCTTAGGAGTTGTTAGAGGATGAATGTCAACAAATACGTTTCTTTATCAATTTCTTGTTTTAGTAGTGTGTATGCATGAATCTTAATGTGTTGTTATCAAATTTTTTATAGTAGATAGATTGGGTACTAGGGAAGGGAGAGTGATGTGCGAGGGGCGGGGGGGAGCATAAGAGCTTTTACCTTCACATGGTTGACCCTATTCAGTAGAGAATAATTTAGGATTTGGAGAGTCTTGGATCAAACCTTTCTCGTTCCAACAAACGAACATTTAAGTCAATGTTGACTTCATTGTTGCTCCATTAAATCGATGATCCAGGTGGCTCCAGACACATGCAGAAGCCCCAGAGGACTCAAAAAGGGTCTAAGTTAAAAGTGGTCATAACACTCCCAAACTAGCACTAGATCGAAGTGCTCGTTGCTCTGATTCCAACGGTGCAAACGAAACTCAAACCCAAGCTCATATGAGGGAGAAAGAATCATTCAAAGTTTCGGTCAAAGTTGGGCAGTGGTCCATGTTTAAGTGTCTTACAAATTCACCGTCAATCGGCGTGGGAACCTAGCTCCTGAAAGCAGGCGAATTTGTTGGATACTTAATTTGTTTAATATCCCTTATATTAGACAAAATCAAAAAATGACTATTATATTATATATATATATATATTAAAAGAGGTGGTGAGCCATGACCCCCACCACCCCCATCGAACCCAAACCAACATTAAAACAAATTTGTTAATTTAAAAAAATGTCGACGAGCCGTGACCCCCACCGGCCCAACCGCGTATCACATTGTTAAATATGGGGTGGGCGGCCATGACCCCGCCGCCCCCGGTAACCACCAAACAACATACAATATGGGCCGACGGGAATCGAACCCACCCGGCCACGTGGCCGGCCCGCTCCACGGGTGGCCCAACCCACACATTTAATACAACAAACCCACCACTCAAATGATTACCACATAAATCATAACCATTGATTAAATTTAAAAAAAATGCACCCTAATAAAAATATGCACGTGGATTCTGTGGGGAGGTGGGATTTGATCCCCCGACCTCCCCTTAACAAATTACCAATTTTACCAATGCACCAAACGGACTCCATTGGGAGATCTGCCTACCTTTTGGCATATAACCCCACATTTTCTCAATGCGCAGATGCCAAGGCAGAGAGCGGAGTTTGAGACAGTGTTTTTTTAATTAATTGCAGGTGGAACCATGAGCGTGGAGAAGAGGCAGGTGGAACCATGATTGAGCACAATTTTCAAGAGGGCGAAATTTTGCCAGTGTCCAAATTGGACAAACTTTATGTCAATCCTACACCTATCAATGACACGAACCTAATGGCGTAGACATAATTTTGATCTGAGAAGTAGATCTTCAGATGACTCGGAGGAGGGAATCTTTAAGGAATCTAGATGGAATCTAAAATATTCCTGTAGCCCCAGATTTTCACTTTGTCAGAATTCAGAAATTTGACTGTCGGTTTTACACTATTCGACGCCACGAATCTGATGGTGTAATCATATTTTCCATTTGATCTTTCGGCCACTTTTCAAAGTGGAGAGAAGGTGTCAGCATTCAATGTGCGCGCAGTCATTTCCATGATATTCAACACCACGAGATTGATGGTACATCTAGATCCAGCAGTTTATCATCACTCTTCTTCATATCACTCCTTGATGAGGTATATGCAGTGTGATCATGTACTTCTTTGTCTCTTTGCTTGAGATGCATTGTGTTGTAAAGATCCCTGTTTGGTGTTTGATGTGGGATCTTGTTTTGTTCTTGATGTGAGATATACTTATTGTCATGTTTTGATTGAGATCCCTTTATCGTCATGTTGACGGGATACTCATGTGTCGCCATGTATGTTTGAATTCAGATCCCTTTGATGCCATGTTGGCGGGATGCTCATTATTAACATACGTGAAATTATGTCATGTTGATAGGAATCCTTTTTTGAATGAGAGTTCCTGCAGCGGAACATCTCTTGGAGCCACTCTTGTGTGATGGAATATTCCTTGTGTGATAGAGAAAACACATTCATGTACATCATCACTCTTTCCAACACTTAATGTAGTGGCCTACACCATCTTGACACCAAGGCCCGAAGACATAGTCCCTCCTGGACGAACTCTGTTATCACCGTCTTGTGTTTTATGTTGTTGATTCTTGTCATCTTCCCTCTCCTTTACAGCATGCATATATGTTCATTTATGCTCTTTTAAATGCAATTCTAACAACATCATGGAAGTAAAAGGTCTTGGTTAAATCCAGGAGTTGAGTCAACTCAAATCAATCGAGGAATGTTTGCTCCAAGATTATAGTACTCCAATAAATTATTCTTGAAACCGAGAGGAGATCATTCAAGTATTAATGTGCCTTAGTCTTGTTTAATTTTTATTTAATCATAAAAATGTTTCTTAATTTATTTTATTATTTTTCTTATTCTTTATCTATATTTAACACATTTTATGTGCATTGCAAGTATTCTTATTCCATAAAGTTATCGTCCAAAAATGTAACATGGTTGGAAAGCAAGTGGATGAATTTCTCCTCTTAAGTATCCATTCCATGTTAGGTGTGCACCCTACCTTTTGCATTTCATAAAATATATCCAAATCCTATCCTATGTAGTTAGCATGGCCATAGCAATGAATAAGGAAATTGTATGTTACAACTGTGAGCTCATACCCATCCCTTCGCATCTCATTCAAAAGCAGATTGATGACCTCAAATTTCCTGGCATGTACCAGTATACCTATCATAGTTATGTAAGAGTTCCCATCATGCATAAATCGTTTTTGTCATTTGGTCTATTTTGAATAAGTTCAATGCTAAGCCTTATGATAAATTCAATGCATTATGATCTAAGTATACCTATAAAACTTTGCTCAACATACCTTGTTCATACTTTCCACTATCATGGTTAGTTTTTTAAGCTCATATGTGTATTTGAATCCTATCTAAATGTCCCAAGTGTATTTGAATTTTTGGCCAATTGTAAACTAAAATATTATATTGTGAATATTGAAGTTAATATGGTATAGAGAGAGGTGTGGCTCTCGATTAGGTCGGTTCTCCCACTTAAGTGTTTCCAAGGTAAATATTGTGTATAATGTGTGATTGTGTTATTGTTATTCTTATGTTTTAGATTTTGTTAATATTGCTTTTCTTGCACAAGTTTATCAAACTCTTTAAATCTTCAAGCACTAGATCTTGCATCATTTGTTTTGTGTGCTATTGATTTTTAGGAACTAGATCTTCGAACATGTGATTGTACTATTACAAATTAGTTAGATTTATCACCATCCACATCTCAACCATAACACCATTCTAACCGCTATGATAGGAGGTGTTCTCACTCTCCATCTAGGTATCAACATTATTATTGCCATTGCCACACTTATCGGTATGATGGCACGTCTTCTTCATATGTGTCTTCATCAAACATTGCATATACATTAGCAAATATTGCACACACACAAAAACACATATTCATGTACATCAATGTAAATTGGAACATCAAAAAATTAAATATTCAATGTTTACTCATGTATATGTAATGTTTGTTGAAGACTTATCTGAAGAAGATTTGCTAGCATACCAATAAGTGTGTCAATGGACAACGAGAATACCTCCAATAACAATGATCAAAATGGTGTTATGGTTGAGATGTGGGTATATATATATATATATATATATATGTATGTATGTATGTATGCTCAATTTGTATATTTTATGTACTTTTTAGTAGTTAGTTTAGTTTAGGTTTTAGCCTTTCCAGTTGTGGTTTAAATAACTTTGATATTCGATTATATTATGTGTTATCTTGTATACTGGATTTTTGTATTGAGTTTTGTCACAATAATATTCTTGCACTATACTTTAACAAGAGTATCCTCCCAAAAGAACTAGAAAAGCTAAAATCTCAAAGTGCATATTGTGTGTTATCTTGTGTATTGGATTTATGTACTGGGTTTTGTCATAATAATGTTCTTTCACTATACTTTAGCAAGAGTATCCTCCCATTCTACTATGATTCCATGGGATAGGAGGGTGAGAGTCTTATTAACATTGTTTGGCATAAGTTGGATGTAATGTTGTGCCAAGGCCCAATTATTGTCGATTGCTCCTCTTTGTAAATCATCACGCATTATTAAGTTTGGGATTTCAATTTCTTGGAGAAGGTTGCTATGCTCTAGGGGCTACTTGTAGCCTTTCATGTTGGCTCCAAGAATTTCTCATTGCACATTGATAAGTACATCAAAGGGGCTTGAAGGCTAGTTTCATCACTTTAAGACTTTGAAGTGAGCTATAGTGAAGTAGGGGTTGTTGGTGTATTCCTACAATGGTTGCTTAGTAAGTTGTAGGAAGCTCAAATAACTTTTGTCAAAGATCTTGGGTTGTGAAAGCACTCAATTGTTGAGGAAGGGGGGTGTTGTAAACACAATCACAAATTTGGAAATTTGGAGTGTTTCTATGACAAGGTTGCCCATTGTCGAATTGAGGCTTCTGTGATCCATATCAATTTATGAGAGATTCTTCAGCGTAAATCACATAGAATATCATTTGTCGACGCGTTTCGAACCAACTAGTGTGGTTCATCGTCAGGACAAGTTGAAGAAACAGATCCAGCTTAGCATGTTAAATAGTCTGAGCAGAGTCTCCAACGGCTACTTCGACCAACGGCTAATTTTGACCTTGGGACGAGGGTCAAATTAATATTATTATTACTATTATTTATTTGTTTATTTATTATTATTATTATTATTCAATTTTTAATAAATAAAATAATTTTAATTGGTGTTAATGGTTAGTTAGAAAACTAATTCATTTATTTATTTAATAATTAATAATTATAAAGATTATAATAATAGGTTGTTAATAAAAGTTAGTTAGAATTAATAAAAATATAGGAATGAGGTAACTTAAAAAAATAAAAATAATTGGAACGAGGTAAAAAAAAGAAAATTAATTAATTAATTAATTAAAATAAATAAAATAAATAAATTATTATTCATTTTATTTACTTATTATTTATCATTATTATTATTTATTTTATTTATTTATTTAATGGTTAGTTTTCTAACTAACCATTAATTGGTGTTAATGGTTAGTTAGAAAACTAATTCATTTATTTATTTAATTAAAGATTATAACAATAGGTTGTTAATAAAAGTTAGTTAGAATTAATAGGAATGAGGTAACTTAAAAATAAAAATAATTGGATCGAGGTAAAAATAAATAAATAAATAAATAAAATAAAAATAAATCAATATTAATGTATGTAAATTAAAGAAGCTGGTTATAAAAGGAACTAAAATAAATAAATAAATAAAAATAAAAATAAATTAGTTAATTAATTAAAAATAAATAATAAATAATAATAATAATAATTAAAAAAAATAATAATAATAATAATAATTAAAAAATTAAAATTAAAAATAAAATTAAAAAAATAAAAACAAATAAATAAATAAATCAATAATAATGATAATAATAATAATAATACGTAACAAGAAAGGATTATCAAGTTAAATAAGTTAACTAATAAAAATCATAATCCTTCAGTTAGGAAGAGAGGGCTGGGATCCAACAGCTGCTTATCTTCCATCCGTCCTCTCTATTGAGATTGTTCGGTCTTTTCTCAATTTCAAGGGCTTCCCTAAATTTTTGGTGATGGAATTGCGAAACCCTAGCGATAACACTCGCCTCCTCAATGCAGACATGATGATTGGTACTCTCTGCATGCTCAGCTAAAGCGGAAGACTTGGTTCTCCTATGCCTGAGGTCAGCTGCATGCTCACTAATCCTTTGACTAATGGAGCGACCAGTCTCACCAATATAGGGTGCCCCACAGGAACAAGGAATAATATAAACCCCTTTCATGTCCTTAGGGTTGATAGGATCCTTCACAGATCTGAGGGATTTACGGAAGGTGTTAAGGGGTCTAAAGGTCGAGGGGACATTATGCCTCTTAAGAACCCTAGCAATCTTATCCATGGTCCCCTGTACATAAGGAAGATGGACACCTGGGACCCGCTCTTTCGGTTCTCTTTTAGCCAATGAATTTTTGGCAGCTTTGAGGAAAGCTTTCTGACCCAGGTACTTGTTGTAACCATTCTCAACGAAAACATTAAGGAGGTGGGATTTCTCTTTCTCAAAGCTTTTTTCATCAGAGATCCTAAGGGCTCGAGAGGCAAGAATCTCTCATAAAAAGGTTGCCCATTGTTATGAAAGCTAGGTGTTGAGATTTTCTAGAAGCAAGGGATGCTAAGTGCATATAGTGTTAAATTTTCATATTGTTCAATGTTGTATCGGTTACTTTACCCAAATTATCTTTTCATTAACAATGCATCCAATTTGTTAGCAATATAATCAATCATAAACGTAACTGAAGAAAGAACAATATATCCAGTGATAAAGAAGACAACAGCACAACCATAAGAGACAACAGATTAGTCCAAGACCAAGGAAAACCCCCACTAGAGGGAAACCCTTTCAAATATTCTTCTTTAGTACATCGTCATAAAAATATTTCAACGGAGTACAATGAGCTCAATATATATGATTTGCAGTGGATAACAATGAACCAAATCTACAGATCTGTTATAACAGCAAAGAAACCAAGATCTACCATATCACTGAAGCCAACTGATGTCAATATGTCAAAACCTTAGATCTGAACCGGGTCGCTCTCATCTACACTTTCTGCGATCGACTGACGCTTTTGGGTCATTCTCACGAATAGAGTGTGCAAGTGAATGTAACTGCAGAGTCGCACTCAAGAGGTCTCTATGCGTGCGACTCTGGCACCGAACTGCAAAGACCCAAAGTCACTCCCTTATCGAGTTGTGCGAGTGACCAGAGAGCCAAAGTTGCACCCTGGCTGAGCTGTGCTAGCGACTGTGACGACAGGGTCACTCTCAGGTCTACCTGATGCGAGTGACTGGGGACCTGATTCTTCTGATCTGCCTCTAAACCCAAAGTCGCTCTCATTGAACTGTCTTCAAGTGACCAAAGAGTCAAATTCACTCTTTGGCCTACTTTGTGCCTACGACCGAGGACGGAAAACTTCAAATCTGTGCCAGTGGCTAAGATCCAAAAATCCCTAGTCCAGAGTGAACCTTTCACCTGTAATTACAGACCCAATGTGAACTTTTTTCGATGAACCTGTGCGAGCCAAAACAAAATAGAAGAATAGAAAGATGATGATAATGTGTTCAAATGATCCTGAGGTCACTTCCTTTAATAGGTTTTCCTGAGGGTTAACTTAGGTTTAAGATTGACCCAAGCAGTTACTCATGTGGTTAGGGTCGACCCATTCCATAATGTATGCATGAATAAAATAATTCAAAACTTAATTTCTGTTTAACCAAATTAGGTGATCTTTAGGTCGATTTTGGTCCTCTCGAAAAGAGGAATTTAATGCACATATTATCTTGATCATCTGAGTTGTCCAATGTGGAATTTGACCCTAGTTGAAAAAATTAACACTCCCTCTCAACTAGGAAGAATTCCACCTTTCAATATATGTCAGTTGATCAACCTGTCAAGATTGTCTTTGCTCAACTCTATCTGTTGAAACTTTCTCAGATATAGAAGAAGAATCGAGGAGAAATATCTTCCACCCTTATCTAGCAATAAGATAACTCATCATACAGGGGAGTAAACCCTCAACCTTGGAATATCATCGGGGAGATTTACCCTCAACCCGACATTTCCACTCGGAGCTTTACCCTCAACCCGGAATCCTATTGCCTACCGATCTTCCCAACAATGACTCTTAGAAGTCATGTGGTAGAACACCTACATCATAATTGTCTTAGGTTGTACACCCCAAGCACACCCTCAACTCGTTGGCCAAACGAGGAGTAAATTTCCCAACAAGCCCTACTTGTGGGTATGATGCCAACTGGGGTATACTTTGCAAAGACCAAATAGGGGAGTAAAAAGTAGGGGAGTTGCCTATTGTCCATAATTCCTTCAACCCCAGGGTCCCTTTTCCCTCAATTCCTCGCCCTAGGAGCTCAAACAGGAGGGAAGAGTTGGGTCCGTGTTCTCGATCAACATTGCCCCTTATCCGAAGGGGCCACACCCATCAGTCCAAGCTGCTCTTTGAAGACCAAGAACTTTCCTTTAGTTAATGACTTGGTGAGAATGTTACCAATATGTTCATCTGTCGATATGTGATGGAGCTTGAGAGCTCCTCTCGGTATCATGTTTCGAATGAAGTGATATCGAATCTCAATATGCTTGGACTTGTCATGAAACATGGGATTTTCTTCAAACGAATCCCACTCTTGTTGTCACAGTATATTACTGTAGTATCCAGGACTTGCTCAAGTATCTCTCCAAAGAGCTTTCTCAACCAGACTGCCCTATGGGTAACAAGTAGGGGAGTGCCCTATTGTCCAGGAGTTCCTTTCAACTGATTTGTTTTCAATTAGATATAATATATACATAGTTGATATTAAAATCTTTTACTTAACGCTGGTGGTGAAATATTTTATTTATAAGCTACATTGCACATAATAAATGTATTTTTTATTATTGACATAGTTTTAAATACATGTTAATATTATTTAACCCTGCATATTGGAAAAATTTATGTATGGCGTTTATTAAATTTTATTATTAATACTAATATTTTAAATATAACATATTAATTTTATGTTTTTGTGTTTTCGTAGGTTTGCATTGAAGAGTTTATGGAGTCTAACGTGGAGAGTTTTTTAATCAATGTTTTGGGCTAAGTATCACAACACATCATTAGGTGATCCATGGAGGAAATTTGGACAATTTCGCTAAAAGATCAACTAAATATTGAGATATTTTGATGTTTTTTCTCAAAGCATCTAATCTCATTCAGTTTATCCCTTCCATGCAAAGGTAAGATTAATGATTGTGTTTTCGCAAGTTCGTATTGAAGAGTGCATGGAGTCTTGTGTGGAGAGTTTTCTTATCTATGTATCGAACTAAGTATCACAACCCATCATCAGGATATCGAAAAGAATCTTGAACAATTTAGTTGAAAGATCAGCGAAATACTAAGACATTTTGATACATTTCTTCTCAAAGCATCTAATCTCATTCAACTTATCCCTTCTATGTAGGGATAAGAAAAATGTTTGTGTTTTCACAGGTTTGCATTGAAGAGTGCATATAGTCCTACATAGAGAGTTAGAGAGTTTTTTAATCGACGTTTCGAGCTAAATATTGAGACATTTTAATATGTTTCTTCTCAAAGCATCTATGTCAGTCAACTTATCCCTACCATGTAGAGATATTATAAAACTACATGAACTACATGTATTAAAGATCTCCCTTTTATTCTTCTCATAAAGTAATTGAAGTTTTCTACTTTTAATTACTTCTTCTCATTGTTCATTGAAATCTTTTATGGTGGTTAAAATTGATTAATATAAATTGACATTGATATTAAAATAATTTATTTAAGTTTTGTATTTGAAATATTTTTACAAATTATAAAAATTATACATTTTTAACATTCAAAAGAAAAAGAAATTTTTTCATTTTTATTATTTTCTCTCCAAATTTGTTATAAAATTTTGTTATTTCATGTAAATATCTAAATATTTTATTTATGGTTAGTGAGTTAAATATTTTGACATATCATTCGTATTTTTAAATATATCTCTACTAGATTGTATTATCAATAAATTTTTAATATTTTTAAATATATCTTTCATACTAATTTAAATGTCCTTCCTACTAGATTGTATTATCAATAGATTTTTAATATTTTTAAATATATCTTTCATCCAACCATAAAGAAGGTGAGGAGAAAAGGCTCACCTGGCCTATAAAGAGGGTGAGGAGAAAAGGCTCACCCGGCCTAAGAAGGGTGAGGAGGGCGGCCCGTCTCGACCAAGAGAGGAGCCACATGTACATGTGCGTCAATCATCTATGTGCAGTTCTGCTGTCACAATGTGCTAGGTAAGAAAGAAAGGACTCACATACTCACTAAGAGAGGAGCCACATGTACATATGCGTCAATCATCTATGTGCAGTTCTGCTGTCACAATGTGCTAGGTAAGAAAGGAAGGACTCACATACTCACATTGAAGGCTTGTAATAGATTTCTAGATGTCCTTCCTACTGGGTTGTAATATTAATATATTTTTAAGTGTGTAATATTAATATATTTTTGGGTTGTAATATTAATATATTTTTAAATGTGTAATATTAATATATTTTTAAATGTGCCGCTTGTAAATAATTTTTGGATGTCCTTCTTACTGGGTTGTGATATTAATATATTTTTAAATGTGCTTCCTACTAGGTTGGTATTCTACTAGGTTCTAGTTTGTAATTGGTATTCTACTAGGTTGTAATTGTAATACCAATAGTAATATCAATATCCCGGAACATAGTGCTACAATTAAAACTAACCAATATTTATTTATTTTTTGTAACCAATTTCATATTATTATTTTTTATAACCAATACTTAAAACTAACCAATATTTATTATTATTATTTTTTATAACCAATTTCATATTTTTCATATTTTTATTTTTAAATATACATATATGTGTTATTATTTTTTATTATAACCAATTTCATATTTCTACAAATACATATTTACATATACATATATTTATTATTATTTTTTATTTCTACAAAAACATATTTACATATACATATATTTATTATTATTTTTATATTTACATATAAATATATTTATTATAATTTTTATTATAAAAAATATCATGTATATTTATTATTATTTTTTATTTCTACAAAAACATATTTACATATACATATATTTATTATTATTTTTATTATAAAATATCATGTACATATACATGTATTTTTTATTATAAATGAAATATTATAAGAAAATGTTATATGAACTGTATTAAAGTAGAGCATAGAAGTCATGTTTAGGCCACAGCGTCCACAAAATGTTATATGTACTGCATTGATGCAGCGTGAGGTTTCATAGATTTAAAAAACAAGTGTGTTTAACAAAAATATCATAGATTTAAAAAACAAGTGTGTTTAACAAAAATATCAGACTGAGAACACAACCACGCCTAAATTATAATAAAACGTGACAGGTGTAACTCGTTACAACAAAAAATACCACATAAATTATAATCAAACGTGACAGGCGTAACTCATTAATAAAATAAAATAAAATACCTCTAGATACCCTTCACAGAGATATGAGCATGGCATAATATAATTAAAGGGAAAAAATTTCCCTTCCAAGGTTACTTTTGATTAAGTATAAAGCCATTGTTTAAGGTCATGGCCCTAACCAGAGCACCAGATTTGGTATATAACAACGCCCTTTAACCACTTGGGTTTTGACTTCATCACATAACTTTGGCGTCCGGCCAGATTGCCAATCTGTCTAAAATCTACAACTATGTTATGCAAGGTGCTCTTCTGTTCAATATTTGATGTACGTAAACACTCTTAATTTGTGAAAGGGTTGCAATGGATATAATATCATCAATTCGAGACCATCAGTTTCACAAAACTGATTTTCTACCATCTAAAACAACTGTCATAAAGCATTTCCCAAGAAAAATGACAAACATAAGTGAATTGCAAACACAGAGCATCTATTAGCAACCAATTGTATGCAAAAGACCTTTGAAGTAAAATAGCCCTAATACCACACTCATTGTTACAGAAATCTTGCTTTAAAAGGGCATATAACATGAACCACAGATGTTTCATGGTTATGGTTGATTAACATGATGCAACAGGTGTTTCAAGGTTATGGTTCATTAACATGATGCTTACGAAGTCTTGATTGTTGAGGGCATGCATTGGTATGGTTCTATATAAGCACAGACCCTTGACAGCTATTGTTCATGAAATGCTGGAAAGAAACCAGGACATTTTGAATGTTGAAAATTGAAATGTATGTATAAGAAAATAACCTAAAATAATGTACAGATAAAATCTGACAAAATGTTAGCTGCCTCCTCACATACGAGAAACGAGCACAGAATAACTCAGAAATGGCAGCTTAAGCATTCTTTAACAATAGCAACTTCTGTACATAAACCTTCATCCTGCTATACCATGGTCAAATAGAAATTACAGTAACACCCTCTAAAATAGAAATTACAGTAACACCCTCTAAAATGTATGAGACTTGCAACACCCAAGGAAATTTAAGAACTATTACGTGGTATTTACTATTTTTTACAACAAATATGTAGTGCTTACTAATTAGCCACCATGTGAGAAGATTGGGGCGGTGACATAGTTCCCGACAAGCCTTCCTAGGCATGCCCAGCAACATCCTCGTCTGATGCAGACTCGGAATTTTGTTTCCTTTTGGCTTTCTTTGCCTCGTAATCTTTAACAGCAGCCTTGATGGCATCCTCCGCAAGCATGCTACAATGCAACTTAACTGGTGGAAGTGAAAGATGCTTTGCTATGTCACTGTAAAGAAAATGAAATAGTAATATTAACGTCAACAATTACCAGAATTAGAGATTTTATATTTTAAAAATAGGCAAAGATACTGTAAATGTAACTTCCTATTCCAGAGGAAGAGAACGTATTGATAGCCCATAATATCCCATGTTCCCTAAGTTAAGACGGAACAAATGGACAAGGGAAAAAGACAGATTTAGTTGCCGAAAGTGAGATCATCTAGAACTACACTAATTTGAATTAGTACAAGGTCCCGCAATCAACCAAAAACTGAGACGTAGGCCTTCAAAAAGATGCTCCAAATCCAAGGTAGAGCACCCATGTCTGCATATAGAACTGAAAAATACCAAGAAACAAACATTCCAAGTAAATATGCATGAATGTACCGTAACCATAACCAGTGTTCCACGGTGGGTGGTTGACGCTCCTCCACGCTCCCGGGACGGGAAACATTTCCCACGTCTCTTTTTTTAAGGGAAACTTCGGGGGACTTTTTTCTAGTGACCCGGCGTCCCCCCATATTTCCCCCCAAAATTTTAATAGTGCGCCCGGTACGGCGAAACATTTCGGGGACTTTTTTCCTAATGGCGAAAAGCGTCCCACGTCCCCCGAACATTTCCCACGTCTCTTTTTTAAGCAACTTCGGAAACTTAGGGGAACTTTTCTTGGGAAACTTGGGGGACTCTTTTTACGTATTTTTTATTTGTTTTAAGGAAACTAGGGGGACTTTTTTTCTAAGAGATTTAGGGGGACCTTTTTTCTAACCACGAAAAACATCCCACGTCACCCAAAAAAAAATTGGAGATAAAAATTAAAAACATAAAAAAATCACAAATTTTAATATGATTTAAAAAACGAAAATTAAAACTAAAAAATAAATTAAAACTTTAAAACAAAATTATTCACATTTCTCATTAACCTTATGATTTTACATTGTGCCTTTTGACCTTATGATTTTACATTGTGCCTTTTGACATTGGGCCATTTTCCTTTTGTTGTTGCTTAACATTTTACCTTGCCATCCAAGATTTTCTTGCTGCCAATGCTCGACATTTTCCATTTGCAATTTGCTATGATTCGAATTTACCATCGGCCAAGGACCTGAGACATTTGGTGCTACGGTTCTCATTTTCCATTTGCAATTTGCTATGATTCGAATTTACCATCGGCCAAGGACCTGAGACATTTGGTGCTACGGTTTTCATTTTGTGACTTGGCGCCACCAAATCAGAGTTGTGATTTATTATTTAGTTCTCTTTGAAAAATGTATTAGTATTTTACTATTTTCTTTTATTATTTAGTTCTCTTTGAGAAATGTACTAGTATGTCACTATTTCTTTGAAAAACGTACTAGTATGTCACTATTTTCATTTTGTCAGGGAGCTGCCGGATTGGAACTGCGATTTTCATTTTGTGACTTGGAACTACCACATCAGAGTTGCGATTTATTATTTAGTTCTCTTTGAGAAATGTACTATATTATAGTGCTCTTTTACTATTTAGTTCTTTTTGAGAAATGTATTAGTATGTTACTGTTTTCTATGTTTTCTATGTTTACGTCTAGTTTAGTATTCTATGGCTATTTTAGACTTCAGTGTAATGTCATTTTCAATGAATTTATTTTCGATGTGCATTTTGTAATTTCAATTGTCAAATGATTAATTTAATTTAGATGTACCTTCCGTAATATTAATGTCCATTGCGAAATGATGAATTTAGATGGAACATTGCATAGTGTCAAAAGATGGATTCAATTTTGTAATTTCCTTTTAGATTTACAATTTTACATTGATGATTGTAAAAATGTGAAATGATAATTCTTATTCATAAGAGTCTAATACAATGTCCATTGCGAAATGATGAATTTAGATGGAACATTGCAGTGTCAAAAGATGGATTCAATTTTGTAATTTCCTTTTAGATTTACAATTTTAAATTGATGATTGTAAAAATGTGAAATGATAATTCTTATTCATAAAAGTCTAATACGAAATGATGATCATATATAGATCTATATCTCATAATTATTAACATTTACTATTTACTAATTTAGAAATGATGATCGTATTTCGATCTATATCTCATAATTATTAACATTTACTATTTGCTAATTTAGTTATTAACATATTGTTGGAATTTTATTTTTTAATTTTATATATTAAATTTTTAATAATTTTATAATTTTTATGACTCTGACATCCCCCATTCCCTGAAATTTTCCTAAATTTTGGGGTTGTTTATATATGTCCCCATGTCCGCATTTCCCATCCATCCTGGAAACTCAGTGGAAATTGAAAATTGATAATACCGGTATAAAGAGTCAAACAAAGTACACACAAATGAACTAAAATATCCAACGAAATATATGGAAAAATGCTACGGAATTAGTTCAGAGAGGAGAATAGCGAGCGTACACAGAGATTGCCAAAAGCATCTCTTGTGCAATGTCAAGCACAAAGTGTACCAGAGATGCCATAAAGCACATGTAGAAAGCAATAATCTAATTAGATAATAAAATAAGATTAGGACTAAAAAGAAATGGCAGCGAGGCAGAAGTCGAGATCAGTGAGGCAACAAAGATTTGCCGCACTAAATGTCGACCAACAGCTCACTTAATATCCAAGACCGAGAAGTATGAAGCTTTGTGCTCACATCTAGCTTTTGCATTTGAGGTCCATGCTGCCTGCAGCCTGACCAATCTCATAGGGTAACCCATCCCCACTCCTTAGGGATGTGATCTCCGTGTTTCTCCATTCCTAGGGATTTGGGGACTGTAGGGAAGTATCCCTAAAGGATGTAAAAGACTTTCTCCACATCCTCTAGATATTTTCCACCAAAATCAAAGAGCCCTGAATGTTTGGACCCCCAGCCAAACCAACAACTATGTGGTTCCAAGATAAATATTCATTTACTAGTTCGATGGTCAAATCATGATAAATATTACTTATACAGTGCATGCTAAAATACTGTAATATGTTTCTGTAATATGTTTTTTTATAAGGGGATAATTGCAAATATTTACAATGTTCTACTAAGAAAATTACAGATATACAATACTTTGAATGTGATCCAACAGATCAAGCCCTAGATCAGTCCTGAATCTCCTTGGTTGGTCTGGATCTCTAATGCTGCACCGCACCTGCAACTTTTTCAGACCTGGCACACGCTAATGTTGTTGTATCTTGTGTCTCCTTATTTTCCTTATCTTTGCTTTTATAACTTTACATTGAGCTAAATCCACAACCCTAATCTCCAAAGTGATTAACAACCGAGATTAGATCTCGCCTCAGTTGAGATCAATGGCTGAGATTAAAATATACTCACTAAAAACATTTACATTACTTTTCCCAAAGTTCCTTTAGTTCAATTAGCTAATATAATAATTATGTATGTGTTTTTTCTAAGTTTTAATTAGCTAATATAATAATCATGTGTTTTTTTCTAAGTTTAAAACTTAAGCTAAGTTACATTGGCAACTTGCTCACACTTGAGCAAGTGTCCTAAGGAAATCTATAGGCGACTTTTGCATGAATGGACACTGAGGCCTTTGCCAAAGTACCGGCCCAAGTCACAAACGTCAGAAATCTTTAAGCGACTTTTGCATGACTAGACACTGAGGCCTTTGCCAAAGTACTGCCCAAGTCACAAACGTCAATAGTATGAGAATATGAAACTAGCGTTTAATCAAGAGCACCAATCCCTCTATGTACCTCGATGTTGGTGGCATTGATAGTTGTACTCTTTGTCACAACCCTGGTAAAAATGTACCCATCACTCAAACAAAATCTCCATTTGACACATAAACTTTTCATATCTTATTTTAATGCTTAGAGGATGATATTCATGATGAGGATCCCAATATAGGCAATGATTTTTATGATATGCAGTTATTTTTTGTGGCATGACTTTTTGGGCTCTAGAGGCCATTTAGAGCCTCTTTGTTATGTATTTTTGGTTCATAGATTTGTTATGTATTTTTGGTTCATAGATGGATTGCACTTATTGCTATTTAGTTTATATGCATGGTTGCTATATATGTGAAAAATTTTGCATGCTTGTATATAATGGTTTGGATTCATATGGATGAACATATATGTGTTTTTTCCAAAATTTGTATATTTACATATTTTTTAATCTTTGTAGCATGGCTTTTTAGGTTCTAGAGGCTATTTAGAGCCTCTTTGTTATGTATTTTTGGTTCATATATAGAAACAAAATCTCCATTTCACACATGAACTTTTCATATCTTATTTTAATGCTTAGAGGATGATATTCATGATGAAGATCCCAATATAGGCAATGATTTTTATGATATGCAGTTATTTTTTGTGGCATGACCTTTTGGGCTCTAGAGGCCATTTAGAGCCTCTTTGTTATGTATTTTTGGTTCATAGATGGATTGCACTTATTGCTATTTAGTTTATATGCATGGTTGCTATATATGTGAAAAATTTTGCATGTTTGTGTATAATGGTTTGGATTCATATGGATGCACATAAATATATGTGTTTTTTCCAAAATTTGTATATTTGCGTAATTTTTAATCTTTGTAGCATGACTTTTTGGGCTCTAGAGGCCATTTAGAGCCTCTTTGTTATGTATTTTTGGTTCATGGATGGATTGCACTTATCGCTATTTAGTTTATATGCATGGTTGCTATATATGTGAAAAAATTTGCATGTTTGTGTATAATGGTTTGGATTCATATGGATGCACATAAATATGTGTTTTTTTCCAAAATTTGTATATTTACATATTTTTTAATTGACCCGCTTTTGGTACAGTTTTTTTCCAGTTCCAATCAAGTTCACATTTTTGGGGTAAACCAGTTTGATGACCAATTCGATTTGTGATAACATTGTTTTTATTCCAAGTTCACATTTTTGGGGTAAACCAGTTTGATGACCAATTCGATTTGTGATAACATTGTTTTTATTCCAATGTGTTTTATAACTTCAACGGGAATAAAGTTTATATATAACCTTGGCTTGAAGTATTGTAAAAGATAAGATAACTTTATTAGTGTCCAATGTAGTGTCCTAGGGTAATTTTTGGTCTTAGGGTTTCTTTTCTGGCTAGGGTTTCCTTCATATAATTATCAACAATAGTACACATTCATAACAGTGTGTAGGCATGAATGTAAAGATGCAACAGCATTACTATTCTTCAATGGAATCACAAGGTATTAGTGCAAACTGCCAAATGAAACAGAGAATATACCCGACCAATGATGCCTAGTTTACTACAACTATGTTGTTGACAATAGTTATGATTCTTCAGCAAAAACTATAGAAGTTAGGGCTAGCTGCCCAGAACAGTGAATGTGTCCAATCCAAAAATCCAACAATATAGTACTTCCTTGCAATATCGCAATTTAGCAAGCCAACATTTAATCGTAACTATACGATAACATTTAATCTAAATTCTCCTATACTACTTCACTCCCTACTGTGTTGATTTTACTTACTGCGTCAGGGGTCCGACTGTCCTAGAATAATCCGCATGCTGAGAACAAGGGCCCAGCTGCCTTTTCCGATGGTACCCGCAACCTTCTGTCAAGATACAGTCACAGGATGGATGTCAAAATGAGGCAGGTGACTGCAGTCGGGTGTGGTTCCCTACTGTGGTTACTCGCATCCCTAGGTGGGCCAAATTCAAGGTTGCGGCCTCTAGGATTAATATCATACTGAAGTCGTTCTCTTTTTGACCCTTATAGTGCCTTTGCTGACCTGAACAGAGCTTTTATACCCTTAAACAATGCCCTGTACACTACGGAAAGGTCCCTCACTTGCCCTAGCTAGCTTCGGTGCCTTAGTACAACTCAAGTAGGAATCCTAGAGGTCTGTGGCCTTCATTTTTTGGCTTGGGTGTCTTAGGGAGGCTCTACTGCAGCTCATTCCTCCTTAACCAAACCTCTGATGAAACCAGTTCTTCATTGTTTGAAGAAAACTCGTTGACCAGGTGAATGACTTAGAAAGTTGCCTTCAAGGTAGGTTCAAAGTACTTCAGCTAATTTGTTATGCCAGAACAAAGAAAAAAAGTGTCTAAGTAGGGTGGGATCAGCTCCACCGAAACTAGACAAGGGAATAGTTAGGGCGGGATCACCTCCAGCGACACTAATCAAAGAGAAGGTGTCTTAAAAACCTCAGAGCCTCAGCTAAGAAAATCAAAGATATCCAATCCAAATCGATGATCAAAAGTGATTCCAAATCTACTTTAATTATAGATTTCCTCATGCGGTTTTCTCAAATGTGATGGGTTGCAAGTGCAACCCCCAATTTGGGATTTTTGGCTCATCTACTCCAAAATTTACCCAATGTTGCCCCAAACAATGGATAATTGGGTTTTCCCATATATCAATGACTATAGCCTATAGGGTTGGATAGGCGTTGGATAGGCTACTTCGTCCTTCCATGGTCAATTAATCAATAGAGGACATTACAGTCCCCGCTTCCCAACATTGTTTGTCCTCTAGCAATTGCAAGTTCAGGTGTTGCATGATTGTTTCTTCAAATTTTAAGAATAAGAGGCTTTCTTCACCTCTTACTGTTGCCATATCAACACCCCCTTTTTCTTCTTGCAGCCCAAAAATCATATTGTTGTTTGATGATATCATCATGCAATAGTTGTTGCTTATACCTTCCAAATCATAGGTGAGTTCTGGGCAAAAGTACAGTTGTCTGTTACTGCTGAAGTAAATCCTATTTCAAACAAAGTTTCTCCTGTCAAAATAGTAGCATTCTTCAATAACTTTAGCAAAAAATTGTAGGAAGTTGATCCCCCTTTTTGTGGTAATAAGTTTACAATGATCTCCACAGGCTGTCCATATTTTGATCCATTAGATCTGATAACAATTCCCCAGGAAATGAACAGCAGAGCAGCTGAGTTAGCAGTGGCAACTTCAATGTTTCAGCCTACAGAGGAATTAATAAAAGATCAATTAAAATTGGGAGTTATATTTAGGCCTAAGTTACCAAGATTTGGATACAGATGCGGATCCAGATTCGCTAGATTTTTTTAAATCCAAGATATGGATACGGCAAGTACAAAAAAATATAATAATATTTTTAAATGTTAAAAAATTTAATATATAATTTTAATATTTTAATTATTATAATATTTTAATGTACCAGGTAGAAAATTTAATATTATAATATTTAATAGAAACATCAATCCAAAGCTAGTCTCTAAGTAACATTATAATTTAATTATAATACTCTCGAGTCTCATTCTATGTTAAAAATATTTACACTTATATTTCTATAATTACACATAATAACATTATAATTTAATTATATTTACACATTATGTTATATTTTTATAATTACACATAATAACATTATAATTTAATTACAATACTCAGTTAATTAGAATTATAACATAATATTTGAGTCTTTCTGAACAACATTCTATAAGATGCTTTGTAAATTACAATACTCTCAAGCAATGAATATAATATCGCCGGATTTTCTTTCCTATCAACGACGATGAGGAAGAAGTTGATGTTTTGTCCATGAACGGTTGCTGCCAAGTTGGATGAGGAAGAAGTTGACGTTTTGTCCAGCCGCCAAGTTACAAAGCTCACCTGCTCTCAAAGCTCTACAAACTTGTGCCTTCACCGTTGCGGTCAACTTACAAACCGTCGCTGCCTCCTCCGATGCCTCTTCACTGTTGCTTCCTCCTCCGTTGTTGCTTCACTGCTTCGTTGTTGTGGCCGACCAAGACACAAATCAAGACAAGACAAAACCTGAATTTTAAAAACTGGCTTTTAATTTTTGAAATCCGTTGATTTTTTGTGAAGGATCCGGCTCTGTCATCGAGATCTGTTTCTGGGCGTCCGGATATGATTCTGAATTTCATGGATCCTCGCTAAGGCATATTTTTGCCCGTTCTAGCCAGATCCGAATCCAAATCGGATCATAGGCTCTAATGCCTCCTTCCTTCTCCTATTGTGTCATATTTGTACATCCTTCAATCCTATCCCATGTTGTTCTTAAGGGGGATGTTAAGATATTCCAACACATAGGAAATAGTTAAATATAACTTGGTCTAGTGTAGAGTTAGGTAAAGTGTGTTTCTTTACCATGTGCATTTGTAACTTACAATCCGACGGTCACGATATGTTCTAGACATGAAGTGATTCGACAGTTCATTCTCTCCTCGGTATTACCGACACTTGATCCGTGGCTTAACACCCGATTGGTCCATGATCTCTATTTAAAGAGCATGGAGGGTCATTTGTAGGGTGACCGTTCATGAGAGAAGCTTATGTAAATTTTATTTCTTTTATTAATAAATTGCCTGAAGTGGCCGCATTGGCTCAGGCCGTGGACTGTTTCCCTCTTTGAGGGTTTTAACCACGTCAAGAATACTGGTGTATTGATCTGTGATATGTTTGTGAGCGGTGTCCTTTGGTGTTCTATCTGAGGAACTTACCATGTAAATTCCTACATGGTATCAGAGCTATTTGAGGGCCACATCTGTTGGTGATCCAAATCCGAAGTCGATACAACTGCATCCGACTGTCGTTTCCTAGATCTATTGTTTCTGACTGCTTTCGGGCCGAGAGGACTGCTCTATTGTGTTAGAAGCATCTGTTCCAGTGAGGAACCCCTTTCGTTTCATGCGAAAAGGTTTCCGGTAGCCCTAGCTACGTCATTTTTAAGATCTAGAGGTATACAATCTTTATTTGCAGTTTTAGTTATTTATCTCTCTGTTTATTTCGGTTTATTTCTCTCTGTTTTTTATTACCGGATCTATACCTTTCATTTCTGTGTATGCTCTCTGCCCCGCGACTCTGTGCAATCTGGGCAAATCAAAAACAAAGAGCAAGGATTTTTCTCATGTGTATGCTCTTTTCCGTCGCGCCTTAAGTGTGATCTCGAAAAATCAGAAACATTGAGGAAAATATTTAGTTTCCGGCAAAAACTAACTTCAAGCCATAAAGTTTGGTTTTTTTTGTATGTCCGTGTTGGGTTGTGTGGTTTTTTGTTTTGTAGGCAAAAGGAGATTTTTCAAGTAAGCACGCACCCCAAAGCTTCAGTGGCTAAAAAAAACCTTCCTCTTTTCCAAAAAAGACTAACCTTTTAAACTAGCTCACTTGGTCCAAAGTTACTTTATGATAATAGAGGTCTTGAGTTCAAGTCTTTCTTTTTGTTGAGTTACTTTTTCAAAAATCCATACTTATGTTTTAAAGTTACTTTATGTAAAAGTGTTATCACCCATTATAAAAAGTGAGTCACTTATCATTCTAAAGTCTCTTTATCCTTTATTTAAGTTACAATTTAGTGGATAGCTCATAAAGTACCATTTAAAAGTGACTTTCACTTATTTATCAAAGTGGGCCACATAATTTTTTTTTAAGTGAGCTAATTAAATTAAGTTTGGAAGGGGCGAGAGGGCAGCTTTCTTTAAATATAACATTATCATTCACTTCCGCACATTCACTCACTTCCGCACATTCACGCACTTCGTCGACATCTTCAACAACTTTTCTTCAAAAAGCCATAAACTTCTTCATTCGGAAGCCATTTTCAGAGCCGTTTTTTTTAATTAACATAATTTTTCAAAATCTTTCCATTGAAACACTTAGTTTCAGCATCTACAGCTTTAGTGTCTGTTAAAATGAAAAATCCATGCCAAGTTATTCTTAACAACACCAACTACTTCCAATGGTGATCCTACATTGTGGATTTACTTGGAAGTAAAGGTCTTTACAGAATAACCTCAGGCCAAGAAACTAAACCTAAAGATGAAGATAAGGCAGCCAAATGGGAAAATAGGCAAGATCAAGCACGTGGGTTGATAGGAATGTCTATTTCTCCAGACCTAAGATTCCATATCGCAAAACTTCATACTCCTAATAAAACAATGAAACAGCTCACTAAAGTTTTTGGAATTAAAAATGAAATTAAAGCCCATCAACTTGAAAATGAGTTGTTTACGTTGGACCCCAATAATTTTTCTTCCATTGAAATTTTTTTGTCCAAGTTCAAGACCCTTAGACTTCTCTTGGAAGGTGTTAAGCTTAATAAAGAAGATGGTAGCCTTATCTATTCCATTCTTACTAAGTTGGGACCAGCCTATTCTATGTTGTTTCCACCTTCCATTCTACTAGAGAAGCCTTTATTTCTCAAAGACAAGACTACAAGTCCCCCTCTTTTGATGTCTTTTGTGATTCTTTAATAAGAGAATCAGAAAAACTCTTACATCTTGGTCTTCTTAATCTTAGAAACTCTTCTAAGAAAGCCTTAGCTACCCAGCAGCAACCAAATTCAAAGAATCCTAAGAAGCAGTATCCTAAAAAGAATGGTCCTAAACCAAACAAGGGCCCTAAGCAATTTCACTCTTAAAATGAAAAATCATTTCAACAAAATGATAAGGCAAATAAAAACAAAGGGAAGAAAATTAATAGACATGCCACACTTGTAATCGAGATGGCCACTTAGAATCGAAATGCTTTAAGAAGATGGAAGCCTTGGAAGTAGCAATGAAGAAGCATAACATCCATTTGGAGCACTCTTCAACTTCAACTTCATCTTCAGGAATTGCACTTTTTGCATGTGGTTGTCAAGCATCTCAGTCTGGTTATGCACTAAATGTATCTTCTTCTCATTCTCATGAGTGGCTCATTAATTCTGGAGCTTCTTATCACATGGCCAAAAACAAAGCCATGTTTTCTTCTTTAAATGATTATAACATCAAAAATATATATGTTGGTGATGATAGATCTCTTAGTGTTGTAGGTACTGGAACTATTCATTTAGACAATGGTCAATTTAATGATGTATTATGTGTTCCAACCTTATCCTGCAACATATACAGATAACTCATTCAAGTGAAGGTAAAATCGTTGAATTTTCACCTCATGATGTTGTAATTAAGGACCTAAGAGATCCTAGACAGATTTTAGCTACTGGCATTGCTGATGATTCTACAAGTTTGTATAAGTTTAACAACTTTGGGTCATCAACTCTTCCCTCAGTATTTGTTGTTCATAATGATGAAGTGAGCAAACTTTGGCATGAGCGATTTGGTCACTTAAACTATCGCTCCCTTCAAAATCTATGTAAAGAAAATATGGTGACAGGTCTTCCTATGGTATCTTGCAGAGATGGTGTTTGTTCCAAATGTGTACTCGGAAAACATCATCGGGATAGTTTTGAAAAAAGTGCCTCTTGGCACGCCTAAGCCCATTTATAGCTTGTGCATAGTGATTTATGTGGTCCACTTCCAGTGGTTTCATTCTCTGGCCACAAGTATTTCTTAACTTTCATTGATGATTTCTCCAAACGCACTTGGGTATACTTCTTAAAACTCAATAGTGAAGTATTTAACATGTTCTTGGCCCTTAAGGCCTTTGTTGGAAACAATCTGGACATCAAATTCTTAAGCTAAGATCTGATAATGGCAAAGAATATGTTAACAACAAATTCATCAACTTTTGCACTAAGCATGGAATTCAAATGCAACATACTGTTCCATATACTCCACAACAAAATGGTGTCGCTGAAAGGAAGAATCCACCTTAAAGGAAATGGCTAATTGTATGCTTCAATTTAATGGACTTAGTCTTAATTTTTGGGCAAAAGCAATTAATTGTGCAAATTACATAGTAAATCGCACTCTTACTAAGGTTGTAAAGAATATCACTCCAAAAGAAGCATGGAGCTCAATTAAACTAGGTGTAAGTCACTTTCGTGTTTTTGGAAGTGAAGCATGGACCCATATTCCAAATGAGGAACATAAAGCTTTAGAACCTAAGAGTGAAAAATGTATTTTTGTTGGATATTCTGAAGATGTCAAAAGATATAGACTTATTCCACTTAAATCAAAAAATGTTATCATTAGAAGAGTTGTAAAGTTTGCTGAAAATATATCGACTTACGAGCCTAGTTCGGCGAATGTGCCACCTCTCTCTATCCCTTCTACTTCTGAAAATATTTCTTCTTCAGATGATGACAGTGAGGATGACAATCCTCCCCCACCTTCTCAGGATTCTCCTTCAGCGCCTCAGCTTCCAAAATGGGTCCGTGCTACTCGAGATGCAGCAGGTGCTCTTGCAGGTGATCCTACAGATCAGCAACGTACACGTTCTCAGTTTGATAAAGCCTCTTCTTTACTAGCTCAAGCTTCAGCGAATCATGATCTTAACACCTTTGCAGAAGCTTCAGGCCATCCAGATTGAGACATAGCTATGAATGAAGAATATTGTTCATTATTGGCAAATGATACATGGGATCTTGTTCCTCTTCCAAAGGGATGAAAACTTGTTAGATGCAAATGGTTTTACAGAAACAAGTTTGGAGCAGATGGAAAAGTTGATAAACATAAAGCTTGTCTTGTTGCTAAGGGTTTTTCACAAGTTGAAGGCATTGACTATACTGAAACCTTCTCCCCTGTTGCCAAAATGAACTCTATCCGCCTTGTTCTTTCCCTTGCTTCCTCTTTCAAATGGGAAGGCCATCAGAGGGATGTTAAATCTGCCTTCTTGCATGAGGACTTACATGAAGAAATATATATGGAACAACCTACTGGCTTTATACAAACAGACTCCAGCCTTGTATGTCGGCTTAAGAAATCCCTTTATGGTCTCAAGCAAGCCCCTCGGGCTTGGTATGCCAAAATTGATAGCTTTCTTTTAGATACTGGCTTTTCTAGGTGTCATTCTGACAATACTGTCTACACCAAGAAAGTGGGCAAGTCCCTTACCATTCTTGTTCTTTATGTTGATGATCTTATCCTTACTGGTAGTGATCCCAACCTTATAAAACATGTGAAGTCCAGCCTTAAAAAGAAGTTTGAAATGACAGACTTGGGACACTTGCATTATTTTCTTGGTCTTCAAGTCTTGCAATCCAAGGAAGGTATTTCCCTTTCCTAGTCCAAGTATGCCTGTGATCTTCTACACCACTTTCACATGGAAGACTGTAAGCCAGCCCCTTCTCCCTTTCAGTCTGGAGCCAAACTTTCAGTCACTTGTACTTCCCCTGAAGTTGATGCTACCTTATACCGTCAGCTTGTAGGAAAACTTTTGTATCTGACCCATACTCGTCCTAACCTTTCCTTTGTTGTTGGCCTTATTGTTCGGTTTATGCAAAACCCACATGAAAGTCATTGGAAAGCAACTAAAAGAATACTTCATTATGTTCGAGGTACAGTTCAATTTGGGATTCATTACAGTGCAGAAGCATCTCCTCTATTGGTTGGTTTCACTGATTCCAATTGGGCTGGTGACCCTGATGATCGGAAGTCTACTGCAGGTTATCTCTTCACTCTTGATTCTGGACCTATAACATGGGCTTGCAAGAAACAAAGTGCCATTTCTCTTTTTTCAACAGAATCAGAGTATCGTGGCATCGTAGAAACTAGTAAGGAAGCCATGTAGCTTCGTCAGATCCTGTCAGAGTTTGGCTTTCAGCAGCAACGTCCGACTACACTTTGGTGTGATAATCAAAGTGTCATTCAACTATGCAAAGATCCAGTGCAACATCAGCACAACAAACACATTGAACTACACATGCACTTTAACAGAAATCTCATTCATGACCATGTTCTTGAAGTGCAATATTGTTCAACCGATGATCAAGTTACAGACATCTTTACAAAGGCTCCCACAGAGGCGAAGTTTACTAAACTTCGATTTATGGTTGGAGTTCAGGAAGTTGTCACTAAGGGGGGATAGGCTCTAAGGCCTCCTTCCTTCTATTGTGTCATATTTGTACATCCTTCAATCCTATCCCAAGTTGTTCTTAAGGGGAGATGTTAGAATATTTCGACACATAGGAAATAGTTAAGTATAACTTGGTCTAGTGTACAATTAGGTAAAGTGTGTTTCTTTACTATGTATATTTGTAACTTACAATCCGACAGTCACGATATGTTCTAGACATGAAGTGATCCGACGATTCATTCTCTCATCGGTATTACCGACACTTGATCCGTGGCTCAACCCCCGATTGATCCATGATCTCTATTTGAAGAGCATGGAGGGTCATTTGTAACGTGATCGTTCATGAGAGAAGCTTATGTAAATTTTCTTTCTTTTATTAATAAATTGCCTGAAGTGGCCGCGTTGGCTCAGGTCATGCATTGTTTCCCTCTTTGAGGGTTTTAACCACGTCAAGAATACTGGTGTATTGATCTGTGATCTATTTGTGAGCGGTGTCCTTTGGTGTTCTATCTGAGGAACTTACCCTATAAATTCCTACAGGATACACAGATCCGTGGATCCTGGACCCTCCACCAGCAGATCCGGTAACATAGATTTAGGTCGTCCATATTTTGATCCATTAGATCTGATAAAAATTCCCAAGGAAATGAACAGCAAAGCAGATGAGTTGGCAGTGGCAACTTCAACGTTTCAACCTACAGAGGAATTTATAAAAGAACAATTAAAATTGGAAGTTATATTTAGACCGTCAATTCCTGACAATTTAGATCATTGGTAAGTTTTCAATGATGATAAACAAAAATTAAGATTTATCAACAATATGCATGAGTTCTCAGATTCTCAAGTTAGTTATAAAGAAGGGTGTGAATATCAAGATGATGATGAGGAGGCTATGATCTGTAAACTATTGTGGATATTCCACTGGACAAATCTAATAAACTTATATTTAAAATCTGAAATTCTACACTATCACAACAAATATAATAAACTTATATTTAAAATCTGGAATTCTACACTATTACAGTTTTATTTCCTTTTAGATTTCTAGATTTGTAGATAACTGTTAATAGTTCATGCATGTGAATTAAAATTATGTAGAAAATAGAAAACAGTGAAATAAAAGCTCACACACACATTAGACACAAGATATGACCTGGGAAACTCTTTCGAGAGAAAAACCCAACTGGAAGGTGAAGTCGCTATGCTCTCTTTCTCTAAATAAAAAATGTCTGCGAGTACAAAGAAGTATGGTCTATGGCCTGTGGGCTACTACAGTGCACAAATCATATGTGTGCTCTATCTCCTATCCCTCTCGGCTATTTTTGCTCAGTTATGGAACACATGCACTCGAAAGAATGGTACCCCTTTTCCTCCTAGTGGCCCGGTTATAACATAGCCCGATAGCCTACTAGTGGTTAGGTTTGACTACCTAAACTCTTAACCAGTATTACAATATAGACTCTTCTATAATCTTCTATGTCATAATCACGTGGCGAGCCCCTTTTTCATGAATAATAGGGGCTAACATGGCATCTTCTCGAATTATGGTGGTGAAAACAGATAGGTCAACTTCTGAGTGGCACTACTTTCGCAAACAGACTCTAATTGACATTATTCTTGTGTCGTTGGAAAGGTCTCTATGTGTGCAATAGGAAACAAAGGTGTTGCGCTAAAGCGGCAAAGTTTAAGGCCCAGAAAAAGTTGTTTAATGCCTCAAAACACTCCCGAAAGGTTTCAAACCATGTTTTGCCAAACTAGATCCCACCGGTAAATGTGGTCATGTGAGTTGATTCCTCCACTTTTTCCACTCTGAAAGCATCCCTCTCAAATAAGTAACTAAAGGCAGTCGAGTGTGCTTACGCACCCTCACCATATGAATAGTGAGTGACTCCGTCCCTCTCCTTGACAGTCGAGTGTGCTAACGCACCCTCACCATATGAATAGTGAGTGACCCCTAAGAAGTAAGGGTAATCCGGGACTGGGAGAAAACGAGAAGGGCGTATTGGGAATGGCGGGGGGATTTTTGAATGCGGGCCTGGGTAATGTGATAATGGGAGAATGCGGATTTAACATAAAGTGTGCTTACGCACCCTACCGGTGATGGCGGCCTTAACAGTCGAGCGTGCTTATGCATCCTCTCCTTATCAGTCGAGAAGGCGTCAATTTGATCCATCGTGCCCCCTCCCGCCTCGGAAAATGGTTCGGTGAGTGGATTCGGATGGGGCCTGATTCAGTTCCGGACAAAGGGAGAGAGATCTTGCCTCTCCTAGTTCGGATCGGAGTACCAACGGACCCCGTCCCGTGCACCTTTATAAGTTGGATGACAAACAATATAATGATCAATCTGAATCACCTCTCCCCATTTTCAGAGGCTTTTTGTCCCCAAAAGCTTTTAATGAATGAGGTGAGGAATTTTTCCTCCACCTTCTCTTGGGTGTACCATTTAGCTTTGCCTGGAAGTTATCCCTTCAACCCAATCTGCCAAAGGTCATGCTGCCCCTGCCTTGTAGTTTTGGACCTCTTCTACAAAACTGTATCTTTTGTCAACTTTGCTTGAGCATCTAGTGCCAAATCCTCCACAGAAGGTAGGACATGTTCCTCTGATTCTCAACATTCATAGCTGAGTAAATGCGCATATATGGTGGTAAACTGAGTCGATAAGCACTATCAACCACCTTTTCTAGTATCTCGAAGGGACAATACCGTAGAGCCTTGATTTTCTTATCAAGCCCCTATAGCCTCTCCTTGTTCAACTGCAGTCATACTCTGTCTCCCACCTTGAACGATTTCTCAGTTCTATGTTGATCATGCCTGGCCTTATAGTTATAATGTGACTTCTGCAGTGTATGGATCTGCCTAATCTTTTCTATAAAAAATTTAGCCCTCAAGGCAACTCCTATAAGATCTTCCCTCACTTCTTGCTGCCTATAAATGTGCTTTTGATATTTGTATTTATTCAAGAAAAGAAATATTATTTTTGTTATATTTATCAATGAGTTTCTTGCTCATTGAAGTAGGTCAAGCACATATTTAAGTGCTTCTAGGAAATCAAAGAGTCAATGTATTTATTGAAGACCCTTAAGGGCATGTTACACTATGTATAAACTTGTATAAGAGTTAAAGGAAACATCTCCAAGCAAAGTCAATTCCTCTCCATGCAAACACATCCTCCTAGCAAAAAAATGATGAAAAAACACCAAGTCGGCCTACAGTCAACAAGTCGACCTCAAGTCAGCCTACAGTCAACAAGTCGGCCTAAAGGAGGGACAGTCCTCTATATATAGAGGTTGTCCATTCCCTCTTAACGACCAATACACTCGCCTCTAAAATCAGCAAGCGAGATAATTCAAGGAAAAGTGAAGAAGGACAAATTTTAAGGGGTCTCCAAGTGCAAGGAAGAAGGAAGCTATTTCTAGGGAAAAGTACAGTCACACGTGCGAGAAAAAGGAGGGCAGTTTGCGGTTATATCAGCAGCAAAATCACAGTCATATATTCATCTTGGTTTGGGCTTGAAACTTAGGCCTACAAGGCCTCCCACTAGAGCGAAGAAGAGACTCTCTCATACAAAGGAGAAAGGAACCAAATACACTACTAAACCTCCCACACGTGCGAGAATTTAGGGCTGCAAAACTATCATATCAATTTTGTACCTACACATTGAAGAAGGAGCTCGGTTGGTCAAGAAGAAGAAAGAAATCATCATTAGTGAAGGGCCTCACTAGAGACCAAGGATAAGTGTCTCTTCTAGGGCAAGTACAACAAGGACTACCGTCGATTGTAAGAAGAACAAAGTGCTAGAAGAAGGAGAACGAAGTGCCGGAAGAAGGAGGACTAAGTGCTAGGGAACGAAGTGCAGGAAGGAGGAAGGACTTGACTTGTGCTTGGAGGATTTTCTAGTCTAGGGTTTGGCATTAATCAATAAGAAGCTTCAATAAGAGAAATTTACGAAAGGGTTTTCCTCTCTAAGAGAGAGAGGTTTTGGGCCTAGCAGAGAGCCAATATCTTGTGTTATTATTTCTTATCTTTTGGTAGCAGTTTGATGAAGTAAACAGACACACTAATAATAAGAAGAAGATCAAGCTAAGATAAATTGGAAAAGTGTTTCACAAATTGTTATCAAGTTTAGAAGAATCTTATTATACATAACTTCCCTTGATTCTTCAACAAATTGAAGACAGCAAATATCCAAAACAAGTTTCAAATGGGGACTTTCCTGTAGATGTGTGGACTACTCTGTTGTAAGAATGTTGTATATATACCAGATTTTCATCCCAGGTCTTCGAACGCTTCTAGTTGTATCCCCTCAAAAGCTGCACCAAAGTCTTGTTGACTACTATTTGTGGATGGAATGTTGTAGATTTCTTCAACTTCGTGTCCATCTTCTCCCACAATGTAGTCCAAATACACCAAGAAATCTTGTGGCCCTATTTGAAACAATGCTCCTTGGTAATCCCAAAGTGCACCTAGACCTATCCAAAGAACAAATTTGTTGCTTCTTTCCCACTAATGGTTTTTTTCAAGGGCATCAGAAAACACATCTCGCTGAACTTGTCAACTACCATGAACAAGTAGTCATGTCCCTTCCTAGTTGTTGGTAAACCTCCCACAGTCCATGGAAATGCTTTCCAAAGGACGAGTAAGTATGGGTAAGGGATGGATATAGACCTTGTCTCTTGTTGTTAGGTTTGTCGGTACAACAAGGCATGCATCCTCTTATTAAACCTAGCTTCCTGTTCTTGCATCTTGGGCCAATACACATGCCTCTGCAAGTTGGCCACAGTCTTCCCTACACCAAAGTGCCCCGCAACCTTGGAGGTGTGAGCCTCTTTAATCAATTACAATCACTCACCTTTAGGAACACATAGCTTATCCAGCCTCTAAAGTAACCCATCCTGGAGTGTCACCATTATGCACATGACTCTGACTCTGCAACTGCTGAAACCAATGTGGAAAAAGTCGGGATTAAATCCTAAAAATCCGATTTCCGACTTTTTGCCGATTTTTTCACTCCCGAAAAAATCGGGATTAAATCGTAATACTCCCGATTTAATCAGGAGTCGAGCCAAAAAATCGCCAAAAATTTGACAAATGGGAAGATCTGGTTTCTTCATGTTCAATTTGGAAAGATCCACGGTTTTCTCAGGCCTTATCTTATCATGTAGCTTCATAGGTTTGAGTGTCAAGTGACTTTCACCTGCACAATAAATATCATTACATTCACTTTTCAAATAATTATGAGCTACTAACTAATCCAGTAAATTGATCTACAACAATTGCAAAAACCACCTGCTACATCATTCTGGACTTCTGCTGCTTGAGAGAGTACCAGTGTAAAAGTTAAACATATTACTAAGAAAGTCATAATAAGGGAGGAAGAAGTCATTTTCAATTGCATAACACAATATATTTTTTCCTCTCTTTAGATCTTCTCTCTGGAATAATGTAGATTAATGCTTATGCATGTGGATTTTATATTCTTTTGAATGGGTTGATTTTAAGGAAAGCTTATCCTGAGCGTTTCCAATTTCAGTGTCCAAGGTATGAATCTTTCTAGTAGTGAAGACTAGATCCTTTCGTACAGTGGAAGGAATGTTTCCTATTTTATTTTAGAATTTCGCAATAATTTCATCAATCTAGACTCTTACTATACTAGAGTTCTACTCAGAATCTTAACAATTTAAACTCGTTCAATTTCTTTTCTAGGAAGTCCTAAAGGTAACATTACTAAATATGTTTTTTAACCAAAAAAACCCCATCCCGTGGCAAAGTGGAGGGATGTTTCCAATTTTATAATAGAATGTCTCGATACAACTATACAGTTGCTTCCCTAGGGTTTTGCTTCTAGAGGACGACTGAGTCCATTTGTATCCCTAGGGGCTGGGCCTTCTTCCTCTAGAGGAAAAGGCAAAGCCATTCCCTATTCCCATAAAAGGGGTAGAGGATCTCAATGACTGATTACTTTATGACATGTAGATGACTCATGATATACATTTATTATATTTTTTGTTGATATTTTGACTCCTGAGAGTTGAGACTCAGACAAGACTCAATATTCAGGGGTTGATTCACTATTTTGATATGTGATGTAGCACTAGACTTCATATACATATTATATATTAGCTTTCTTTACATGTTTATGTGGAAATGCATTTATTTGATGTTGTGGATACATTAGATGCTAAAAAAATAAAAAATAAAAATGAATATTTTTGTATTTTTTTAATTTTGCAGACTTTTTGCCGACTTTTTCAAAAAAATCCCAGCTTTAAGGAGTTTTTCAGTTTTTGGACCCTTGTCGATTTAATCCCGACTTCGACTTTTGCCACATTGGCTGAAACACCTCCTTGAAGTCCTCATCCTCTGAATATGCCTCTCTGTATGCATCATGGGTGAATGGCTCCATATGCATAAGAGTCCCCAAAGATGTGATCTTTGATGTGGGTGACCTTGAAAGCATGTCAACCAACTTGTTTGTGCTACCCTTCTTGTACTTGATCACCAAATGAAACTATTGTAGAAACCCCATCCACTTGTAATGCCTGGTTTGTTGTAGCTTACTCTGGGCTTGCAAGTACTGTAGTGGTTGGTGATCTATGTGGATCACTATCTCCTTTCAGAATGGTAGCAATACAGGCCTTCCTCTTTACATCAAGACCGCTCCCATAGCATGTAAAAAATCCTTAAACCTGGGAATTTATACTGCAACACTGATGATGTTTCTCCTACTTGTTAGATTTACGTAACCAAGTTATTTGCAGTTTCCTACGGCAAACATCGAAATACATACACTTGAGCCTACACCAATTAAATTATATGTCGAAAACAAGAACAGAACAATAGAGAAAGATACAACAACACAAATGACACAATAATTTTTGGACAAATGTCCTCGGAGAAACCCAATGTGGGAAAACCGGTGAAGCAGATCTGAGGGTTTTAATTATTATGCAGTTGTTTTCTGAATACAACTCTAGATGCCCTCCCAACAATCCAATTACAAAGAAATCAACTGAAAAAAAGAAATTTGTGAGATTACCCCACTCTACCCGGCAAGTTCCAGCTGCTCCGACAGCTAAACCAACATGTCCCCAGCGATTTTTGCGCTGCCTCTGCGTAAGCCCAGCGTCAGCCTCTAAGGCTCTGTGTTAGCTTAACTGGGAATCGATTTGCCTTTTGGAGCAGTTTCCAGCCCTCCCAGCTCAGAAATGTCAACCCCCTTAACAAAGTCGAACTTTTGCTTGGAGAACTACGTTGCTTCTGCGTGAGCCCTTCTGGCTCAGCGTCAACCTCTGCATGAGCCCTTCTGGTTCAACGTCAACCGCTCCTAGGTCCTGCGTTGCCTCCTTCTGGTGTCTCTCTGCTATGTATCTTGGGCTCTGGAGAAGATACTCCAACCCAACTATCACTACCCCTCACTGCACAAGCTCACTATCGATATTCTCCTGGCAACTACTCTGCTTCAGAAAATCGAACTTCTGAACTCACTCTGTGTCTTCCAAATGACCCTCAAGCCTCCTTAAATATTTTTCTAGTTGACATTCAACGACCCAGATTAGAAGCTAATCAATGGCTTAAGATCATTTCTGCTTGATCCTCGTCTTCTTCTAGAAGTTACACCCACAATTTATATTAATACCCTTTAATTATTTTATTTTCCTAAGTTTACACCGAGTCCCATTAAAAATAAATAATTATTTTAATAAAATTATTTCTGCGTTGAATTTCCCAAAACGCTTTATGGGTTCTTTGGAATACATTTACCTAAGCCTCCCTGCAAAATTTGAGGCTTAGAGCACATCTGATGCTACCAGAAATCAACACTCCCTCTTAGTGAGGAATGTCCTCTAGCAATGCATCTTGTTGAAGCATCACCATGTTCTGTAACATCCTCCCTCTACACTGCTAATGTCTAACACGCTGTCCACCAACCACTGCGCAAATGTTGTGTATGACCCTTCCACTATCAACACTGCAATCATACTGCAACTCCCTCTGAATTTTTGCATCTGTGCTGCTGCTGGCACTGCCACTTCCAACTGCCCCTGCACTGCAAACTGCTGCTACTACTGCATCAGCAATGGAAAAACATCCCAAATTACTGAACTAACTGTGTTCAGTGTGATACCATGTGAATGTTGGAACCTGACTGCTGCTAGTCTCTGCGTTGACCCTCTGAATCTACTGCGCCTCTGCTTTGTGCCATTTGCACTTCTGCCAACTTTGCCCTGCGTTGTTCAGTCTCTCGCGCTCCTAGCCACTGCAATTGTCTTTCTGACACTCCTCAACACCATCCGACACTAGTCCATCCTGCTACTACAAAACTGGGCTCCCATAGCAAGGTAATGATCCAAGAGGTGGGCTCCTCAAGGATCCTGCCCATTTGTAGCTCCTTCGAACTACAGCTCCAAATCAAACCGCCTCCCTCATGGAGGTATCTCGGCTGTCATGGCAAACTCCTCCTCGATCTTCATAGGTGCTACTCCTCCTCGATCTTCACGGGTGCTGCCTTCGGATCATGCTTCTCATCTTTGTCCTTCTTTCTAAGAGACATTGTATTGTGTAGTGACCCATTTCACCACACATGAAGCATTTGATCTTCGAGACGTCCTTCTTACATCTTCGCTGCTCCTGCTGCCCCTTCGATGCAAGGGTTGCATTCTCCTCCTCCTCCTTGGGCTTCGACCCACTACTGTTGCTTCCGTCAAGCTTACACTTGACTAGATCTCACCTTAGTTCCTCTTGCTTAAGAGTTGCCCACATCTCATCCCAATTCGACAAAGTCGCCTTGCTCAAGATACTCTGGACAAAGACTTGCCATTCATCTAAGACAAAATTGAGGGCCAGTCTAACCAACTCGAAATCTTGAGGTGTAGACCCCACAGCTAATAACTCATCTCGGGTCTCCTAAAGCTTTGAGGAATGGATCCACACACTCCCCCTTCTGTGTCTAAGCAGATCTCAGTTTCTGCTCAAGGTACATCTTCCGCTGCTCAGAAGATCAAGGTACATCTTCCGCTGCTCAGAAGATCCCTGATACAGCGTAGACAACACACATCCCACATCTCCTTAACAATCCCTCTGCTAGCAATGTGACAGACCACATGATCCTTCACTCCGTCGAGGATCATTCTCTTTGCCTTCGCCATTTCTGCCTTGTACTTCTTCAACGGATCTACATCTGTAGGCACAGCCACCATGTTGTCAACATATGTCTTGAGAGCATGCTCATCTAGAAGGAATG
Organism: Pinus tabuliformis; assembly: GCA_031772625.1. Lineage (NCBI taxonomy): Eukaryota > Viridiplantae > Streptophyta > Pinopsida > Pinales > Pinaceae > Pinus > Pinus tabuliformis. The sequence continues at coordinate 1,919,667,679 of CM062816.1, forward strand.
ACATTCTCACCTTCCAAATGACGTAGTTGGATGCCCCATCCAACCTGTCTTGATCTCTCAAGCCAGTGGTTGTCATTTCTACCATGAAAATTGTCGAACTGCTCCTCTCTGCTCTTATTGTTGCTACTCAGCCAATAAGAGAACGGACTTCTTGGTGGGAAGTATATTGAGGAAAGGTTCCCTCACAGTGCTTCTCTTCTCTTCTGACGTGTCTTTCTGCCCAGCAAAAACGGCCTGCAAAAAAACTGTGTCCCACCAGCTCTTCCTCACGCTGAGGCTTCAGCACTGCTCCCTTTGCCACAACAAGATTTCAATCTGGAAGCCCTTCTCTCTGTCGACTCACTCAAAGAGAGACTGCCTCAAAATTCATCCCTCCAGCTAGGACTATGCAAACCCTCTAGGGTTTCAAACTGCTGCGTCCTGTAGCTTTTTCGACCTCCTTTTATGCTTAGCGTTGGGTTCTCTGGCATTGTTCTTCTTGCTTCACCTGCACTTGCTCTAATACCATGTGAAAATTCATTAAACTCGGGAATTTCTACTGCAACACTGATGATATTTCTCTTACTTGTTAGATTTACATAACCAAGTTACTTGCAGTTTCCTACCACAAACATCGAAATACATACACTGCAGCCTACACCAATTAAATTAAATGTCGAAAACAACAACAGAACAATAGAGAAAGATACAACACAAATGACAAAGTATTTTTTGGATAAATGTCCCCGATAAACCTAATGCAATAAAATTGGTGCAGCAGATCTGAGGGTTTTTATTATTATGCAGTAGTTTTTTGAATACAACTTTGGATGCCCTCCCAGCAATCCAGTTACAAAGAAATAAACTGACAAAAGAAATTTGTGAGATTACTTCACTCTACCCGGCAAGTTCCGGCTAATCCGACAGCGAAAACAACATGTCCCCAGCTATTTATGCGTTACCTCTGCATAGGCCCAATGTCAACCTCTAAGGCTCTGTGTTAGCTTAACTGGGAATCGATTTGCCTTCTGGAGCAGTTTCCAGCCCTCCCAGCTCAGAAATGTCAACTCCCTCCACGAATTCAGACTTCTGCTTGGAGAACTCTATTGCTTCTGCGTGAGCCCTTCTGGCTCAGCATCAACCTCTGCATGAGCCCTTCTGGCTCAGCGTCAACCCCTCTTGGGTCCTGCGCTGCCTCCTTCTAGTGTCTCTCTGCTATGTATCCTGGGCTCTGGAGAAGATACTCCAACCCAATTATCCCTACCCCTCACTGCACAAGCTCACTATCGATGTTCTCCCAGCAACTGCTCTGCTTTAAAAATCAAACTTCTGAACTCACTCTTTGTGTCTTCCAAATGACCCTCAAGCCTCCTTAAATAATCTTCTCGTTGACATTCAACAGCCCAGATTAGAAGTTAATCAATGGCTAAGATCATTTCTGCTTGATCCTTGTCTTCTTCTAGAAGTTACATCCACAGTTTATATTTATACCCTTTAATTATTTTATTTTCCTAAGTTTAGACTTAGGGTCCCATTAAAAATAATTAATTATTTTAATAAAATTATTTATGGGTGGAATTTCCCAAATTGTTTTTTGGGTTCTTTGGAATACATGTGCCTAAGCCTCTTTGCAAAATTTGAGACTTAGAGCACATTCGATGCTACCAAAAACCAACATAGCATACCCACTTGCCTTCAGAACGGTCGCATACAAACCTTCCTCCCTGCATCAAGACCGCTCCCATAGCACACCCACTCACAATTGTCTCCACTTCAAAGGGTTGTTGCAAGTTTGGTAATATCAGAACTGGTGCCTAATTGATCTTCTTCTTTAGCTCTTCCAAAGCCCTTGTTGACCCTTCCCCACTGGAAACTCTTGCCACTCATTGTTATGGTATGGAGTAGTGTTGCTACCGCTGAAAACGAGGCTATGAATTTCCTCAAGTATTGTGTTGCCCCAATGAAACTCTTGACCTCAGAAACATTAGTAGGCACTAGCCATTTCATGATGGCCTCCATCTTGGCAAGATCTATCTCCAACTCTCCTCCACCTATCACATATCCCAGATACACCAAAGACTGTTATGCAAACTCACACTTCTTGAAATTTGCTAATAGATGGTGCTTAATTAATGTCTCTGGTACCTGCGTCAAATGTGAGATGTGATCCTCCCAAGTAGCACTATATAACAATATATCATTTGAATAGACAATAACAAATGAATCTATAAAAGGGCGCAGTACATCATTCATTAATCTCATAAACATCCCTAGTGCATTACATCGGCCAGATGGCATGACTAACCACTCATACAAACCTTGTTTGGTTTTGAAGGCGGTTTTCCAAGTATCTTCTTCTTTTAACTTGAACTCGGTGATATCCAGACTTTATGTCCAGCTTGGTGAAGTATTTTACTTACTATAACTGATCCACTAAATCATCTATTTTGTGGCAAGGGGTACCTGTTCTTGAGCATGATCTTATTCAACGCCCTATAATCTATACACATCTGCCAAGTCCCATCTTTCTTTGGTATAATGATGGTGGGTAACCAACATGGTGATGTACTCTTTCAAATGACACCTTGTTCCAGTAGTTGTTGTAGTTGTTTCTACACCTCACTTGCTTCTATAATTGACTACCTGCACAACCCAATGTTTGGTAATGGGGAGTCCGCAATAGTTGGATCTCATGCTCCACTCCCCTCTTAGGTGGTAACCCTTTAGGCTTCCAAAACACATCCCTGTATGCCTGTAGCAACTCTTCAATTGTTTTTGTTTCTTAGTACACCCCTCCAGGGATGCCTTGCCTCTTACAAACTCTTCTACAGACTGATTTTCTCTTAAAAACAATAAAACATGCTTCTTGTTAGAACTGATCAATTACTTGGCTTGGCTTGCACTTACCAGCGAAATTTTTGACTTGCCTTTGTGCGTGTTGATGGTGAATGATTTTACATTCTTGACAAGCCAACATTGGTTGGCTCTCCGCATGAATATTGCATCTCGCATGTACATGTAGGGACTCCCAAAATGACTCTGCATACATCAAGGGGGACCACATCTAACTCTACTTCATCAATAAAATCAACATTGATGGCAAAATTGTTTTGTTACCTTCAGCTCAACATCCTTATTTACCCATCCCAATGGATATGAGCTCGAATGGTCACGAACTTCCAATCCCAATTTCTTGACCAGCTCCATTGCAATGGGATTAGCCTGCGATCTGAGTCAAACAGAGCATTGATCTTGGTCTTCTTGACCTATATCTTTATATGGAAGAGTTTGGTCATTCTTTTCTCTTCCTATTGTTGAAAGCTACTCAGATTCACTTCCTTCTACATGGACGTGCAGATGATCTTCTCATCCACGTCCAAGTTGCTTTCAACTTGGTTGCTCGAATCAATGGCCATGAGATTCTTCTTCTTATTGTACTTTTTGTTCTTCGATTTAAGCTTTGGATGCAACTTCCAACTCTTCTTGTGTGGTCGTCAATGTTGCAATGGTTGCAGTGGTTGTTGGAATCTTTGCACTGGTGTGTTGTGGTTGTCATCTTTTTATCGTTTCCCCCTTTCTGCTTCTTCTTCCCCTCCTTAGAAGCATCTTTTTGTTCCTTCTACTTCAATCCAATTGATTGTGCTTTCTTTAGGGCTATGTTCTCCAGGTATTATGCCTATACATAAGCCTCGTCCACCGATTTCGGCTTGAATAACATCACTTGCTCTCGTAAATGGCATTGTATACCCCCCAAACACTTGACGAGTACAACTGGGTTCTTTGGGGAGACACCCAGCATTATAGCCATCTTTCTTAACTTCGTGGTGTACCCCTACATGCTTTGCCCTGGCTTTTGCCAGAAGTAGTGCCATTGGATCCACAAGTTCTCTACGCCCAATAGGCTAAAACTGTGACTTAACGAGGGTTTTGAAGTCCTCCCACTTAGTTATTGGAGGCTCTCCCTCCAACCTCAGGGTCTTCATGTGGCTTTCCCACCAAGTTAGGGCATGGCCCTCTAATTTTAGCCGCACAAAGGAAATTTCTTGTTCTTCTTCAATTTGATGGACATTGAAATACACTTCCAGTTGTTGCAACCAGTGATATAGCTTCAAAGCGTCGATATCGTCGTGGTATGGCATGATATCGACCTTTACTTCCAATTTGAACAAGGGTCGGGATTGATTCACGACACTTGAACTAGGTTGATCTTTTTTGGGTTTTTTTCTTCGGTTGGTTCTCTGTTTCTTCCCAATCTCTTGATCCCCTTCTGATTCGTACTCTACATTAGAACCCCCATCTTCTCTGAATATCCCAGGGTTGTTGCTCAGGGTCGTCGTGAGAAAATTTACATTACGATTTATATCCATGACTTGTTCTAGCCACGAAAACCTCTCCTCTGCAGGATCAAGAGGGTTATTCATAGATTCCTCAACCATGCTTAGGGTTTGATGACTTTTGGCCCAACTGATCTAAATCCCCTGCAAATCTCCATAATATACCCAAAGAAACTTACTCTAATACCAATATGATTATTAAACTACCATGGATATTCCATTGGATAGTTTAGCACAAAAGATCTAATAAACTTATATTTAAAATCTGAAATTCTACACTATTACAGTTTTATTTCCTTCTAGATTTATGGATATGTAGATTATTGTTAATAGTGCATGCATATGAATTAAACTTGTGCAGAAAATAGAGAACAGCGAAATAAAAGCTCACACACATTTGATACAAGATATGACCTAAAAAAACCCTTTCGAGAGAAAAACCCAGCTAGAAGGTGAGGTTGCTTTGTTCTCTTTCTCTGAATATAAAACGTTTGAGTACAAAGAAGTATGGTTTGTGGCCTATGAGATACTACAACGCACAAATCCTCTCTATGTGCTCTATCTTCTATATCCCTCTTGGTTATTTTTGCTCAGCGATGGAATAAATGCACTCGAAAGAATGGCACCCCTTTTCCTCCTAGTGGTCCAGTTATAACACAACCCAATAGCCTACTAGTGGTTAGGTTTGACTACCTAAACTCTTAACCAATGTTACAATATAGACTCTTCTAGACTATTCTAGATCATAATCACATAGCAAGCCCCTCTTTCATGAATAATAGGGATTGACATGGCATCTTCTCGAGATATGGTGGTGAAAATAAGAAGGTCGATTTCTAAGTGGCATAACTTCCACATACGGAGTCAGATTGATGCAAGTCTTGCACTGTTGGAAAGGTCTATATGTGTGTTGTACCTCTAAGATAATAGTGGTCAGCTATCAATGCCAAAGCATCTAAGATAAATGTTTTGGGGGTTTTTGTTTTGATTTGGGAGACCAATGAATAAAACAAATATAGAACTGATATACCTAACCCTTTGAATAATATCACTATTTTAGTAAAGTGCTGCTATAAAATTTCACACAGTGATAAAGCTTGAATAGTGGTGAGCAGAAAACAAAAATTAATATGATTATCACAATTCTCGGATAGACAATTATATAATCATAAGTATGAAAACCTCTTACCGATATTCAAAAAATTCAAGAGAATATGCTTATGCTTACAACAAGATGTTGATGATTTATTGATTCAGAGGGAATTAATTAAACAAACAGTCCATTAATCCATTCTCTTTAATGATTATCACTTCAGAAAGCTTATAGGAATAGATTGAAACACAATTATTCTTACCTAGTTATCTCTGTAAAGTCATAAGAATATGAAGAAAAACATGAGTAATACTGGAAAAACTTACATGAAACACAAACTGTGCAAAACAGAATTCAGAATCCTTTGCTTCGTATTGAGGTTCCAAAAAAGTCAAGTACATCAAATATCTAGAAATGCTTCATCAAGGGTGCAACCAGGTTCAAAGCTGAATAGTGAGTAATGACCAACGAACAATGAACCCCTAGATAACTCGAGAAGAGAGTTATTTATACAAAAATAAGAAAATATCCTAAACTGTTTAAGGATTTATTCTAGGAAAAGGAAGAATCTTCATGCAAGAAGATAGAGACAACTATTGAACTGCTTGTTGTTGTCCCCGTTATTTAGGTTCTACTGGCTTTGGTTTTTGATATTTTGCCCTTTAAGCTGCTTGTTTGTTTGATCTTTATGCTGGACGTGATGTTCACTTATGATCTTTCATCTGATACACTTTGACCTCTGTGAATATCCTTTACTGTGTCCTTTTACCTTTACTGTGCATTTCAAGTTTTTACTGTATATTTCAACAGTAAATCATTTAACTTTTATGTCTCAGCATTAGGTAATTTGGATTTTGATCGTCTCGTTTGTCCTTAACTGTATGCAGGATTTTGAATTCATTTTCTTGTAAACCTGGAATAACAGGTTTCGTATGATCACCTGCAAAACACAACAAATGTTAAGAAAAACATAGGTTGGCAGAGAGGGCTGAAATGGCTTCATTTTGAGCTGAAAGGTCTATGGAAGGAGTCCGAAGTGTTATCAGAAGGTAAACAATGGTTATATGGGTTGCAGAGGCTTAGGGTGGCGCAAGAGGGTTTATACAGGTTTTTATGTGTAAACGGGCGAAAAGAGCGAAGGTGAGGGTTTAACGTTTGAACGGGTAAACGTTCAACTTTTCAAAAAAATTGGCGGGTTCATTGATTGATGAACAGTGGCGGTTTTTCGGTTAGACGGGGGAAGCGGTTTAGGAGGGCCATCGCACCGCTTTTGTGGTGCGGGCGATATTTGGGAGGGGCCGCCCGATTCCACTTATCATGTGACACGTAGCATCGGGGGTCAAGGGGAAAACCGCCTTATCGGGCAGGTAAAGGATGGACATCGGGTGCAGCCGATATGATCACAGGTCGTTGGATGAGGGGGAGGGATAATCAACAGTGATCGGGAGGCGAAGCTGCGCGGCGATTTAGACAAATTTTTTGGGGGGCCCATGGGTCCAATTACTGGCGGTATAAGATTATCTTAGGACTTAATCTCATCGGGGACGCTTTAATACAGGCTTAAAGACTGTGGGCAGGTTTTTAATATATTTGTGGGATATGGGGTAGTAATATAGTTTATAAAATAAACTAAGGGCGGGGTTAATTTATATAAAGGAGTTAAATACATACAGGACAATGGGTTTCTCGGAAATTTATATAATAAAGTTAAAAAGTTAATATGCGGTGAAATGAGCGGAAGGGGTATTGTACTTAGGTATATGAAATGTTATGCGCGTTCCATACACTTAGTACTTTAGGATAAATGTATTTGGTGGGTTCTTTACATAAAACATGTTTATAAAGGGGTTTTCCTAGGCAAAAGAACTTGACCTTAGGAAAAGGGGTTTTGTGAGGAGGTTGAATGATTTATAAGAGAATTTAACACCTTTCCTTCTTAAGTTATCAAGCCGAGGGTCTCTACCCAAAGATTTAAGGTGGTCACTACCCAAAGTTGCCAGTCCGACACCTCCCTACCTTGCGGATCTTTCATTTTCCATATAGTTTTTGTCAACTTTCTATGTTTGGCATAAGCCTAGAAAAGCTTAGTGTTCTCATCCCCTTTTGCTAGCTAGATGGCCCTACTCTTTAGCCTCCATTCAGCGTCCTTTGCTGCCAGAATTTCCCTCCATCTAGAGCTTAAGCTTCCCAATGCCTCCCTGGATAGAAGGTCACTAAAGCCCTCTTCATTTGATTCAGCAACCAGACCAATCTTCCTTTTTATATTGAGAAGCTCCTCCTCCTCCCTAATCCTTTTTTCAGTGGCCCATCCTTTTGTCTATTTCTTAATTTGCTTCAAGTTCTCTGCAAATTGTTGCGTTGCAGATCTACCATCGTCCCCATCGAAATGCCTCCAATTATTGTTGACAAGCTCTTTGAAGGACTTGTCCTGAAGCCATTCAACATTCATTTTAAAGGGTCTTGCCAATTTTTGAGTCCTCCCCTTCAGCTCCAAGATGATAGGGGAATGATCTGAGACCCCACCCACCCCAATCCATTGGCGAAGAAGGTTGAGCTTATGAACCAAAGCCTCTGCAAGAAGAAATCTATCAATGCGCTTGGCCACCCTGTCCAAGCCAACTCTTTGGTTTCTCTAGGTAGATTTAATTCTAATAGGCTGCAAGTCAACCAAATTGGAATGGCTTAGGTGATGAATGAAAAAATCAGACAGGATGTCTGGTTTGGCTCGATCCCCCCACGACTCAGCGACTCCAATTGAGAAATTTAGATCCCCTCCCATCACCAATTCTCCCTCCTTAACAATGTCTTCCCCAAGAGGTCAATCTAAAAACGCACCCTATCATCATGAGGGTCGTAGATATTTAAAAAGGTAAAGCTCATACCCAATTCCACTGAGAATCCCTCCAAACCCAGGCCTAAAAAGATGCTCTATGAACCTTCCATTTGAATTTTTTGAGTCCCACCCTAAAGTATGCCCCCCAAACTAACCCGTGGCATCTGAGCCAATAAACCTCAAATAAGAAAAAAGTTTTTCAAGAAAATTTGTGATAACATCCCCTGCTCCTAAAGTTTCCTATAGGAAAATTATGTCAGGACCAACCAACTAGATTAGTCGATTAAATACAGTTAAAGTAAAGAACAATCATTGGGACACAACACATTGGGCCTTTAATGCTCTAAGGGCCCTATCCATGGAAGATTGTTTACCAGAAGCGAGCTCCTCCCTAGCTCTTGCCTGTGCTAGAGAGATATTTGATTTACGACCACGGCCTCTCCCTATACTGGGTGGGTTTGGGATGAGACCTAAGCCTCCTCCTTGAAAGCCCATAGATTGTCTACTAGATCTGAGATTATAACTAGAGAATTTGACCCCAACCCCATCAGAAGACTCAGATTCAAAAGATGTAATCAGGAAAACACAACCCGAATGAATCCCAGGAATCTCATAGACAGCTTGTTGCAAAGATAGGGAGGTTACCAAGTTTTGAATGACATCAACCTTTTGTTCAAATTCCATACTCTTTCCAAAATTTCACGAAGGACATGGAAGAAAGAAGATAGAAGGGGAAAAGGAGGGTGTACCCTGAGGGACACTGTCTGACATCGCTACAGTGCCCAACTCCATTTTGACCTCTGGATATGGCTTCTTTCCTTCATCTTGAACCCGTTGGGAGACCAAGACCACTTCATCCTCTTGTTGGGGTATCATGTTCACATCATTGACATGAGGCTCAGTCGAAGGACCCCCATCTGTACTCTGAGCCCTCATCCCCTCTACCCCCTCAGAAGGGTGATTTACATAAACTTGTGGCTCTAGGCCCATCCAAAGCTCTGTCTGTACCCCAACACTTTCTTTTAACAGGCCTACATGAGCTCCCTTCTCAGCCTGACCTCCAACTTTGTCGGCATCCCCATTCTTCCTCTACTTCTTATTATAACCCTATTGAGATTACTTCTGGTTGTATGACAGATGGCAACTACCAATTAAATGCCCATACTTATGACATTTGTTGCACCTAAAGGGGATCCCTTCATAGTCCAAATCCCGCAGCCATTCCTTTCCTTTACCAATGTTCATTGACTGATAGAGTTTTTCCCTCAAATCCAAACTAACAAGGATTCTGGCAACTGACCAATCTTTTGTCTCCCAAAATGAGTAGTCCGCGTTTAGGAATTTCCCCAAGGTGTTGTCGATGTTGGTAAAACTCTAAACATTCCACATATGTGTCGGAAGGCCCAGGAATACGAACCCAAACTAGAATAACATTCATCTTCTCTCTATGAGCATCAAAACAGGGGCCCATGGCTTGAAAACCACCAAAGTTGAATCAATAAACCATACCTCCTTAACTATCGTTTCTATGTCCTCTCGGGACTTAAAAACTAGGTGAGCCCTACTAACAAAGATTTTGGCAACTGACCAGTCTTTTGTCTCTCAAAATGAGTAGTCCACATTCAGGCATTTCCCCAAGGTGTTGTCGATGTTGGTAAAACTTTGAACATTCCACATATGTGTCGGAAGGCCCAGGAATACGAACCCAAACTAGCATAACATCCATCTTCTCTCTACAGGCATCAAAAAAAGGGGTCCATGGCTTGAAAACCACTGGAGTTGAATCAATAAACCACACCTCCTCAATTATCTTTTCTACGTCCTCCCGGGGTTTAAAAACTAAGTGAGCCCACCCTTTCACCATGCACCGAATCTCTAGGGAGGTTCAGACTCTCCTTCATACATATTGGTCCCTCCAGATCTCCAAAGTTTCCACTCGAAAAACTCTTCTCCTTACCCTACCGACCAGAGATTTACCGGCAAGTTCAATAGCCTCACTCATTTCCACTTCATCCCCAACACAAATACTGTATTGAATCGCCCCGCTCTCGCACTATAAAACCTTCTCCTTCTTACTTTTCTTTAAATTCTTCTTCTTACCGCTCTAACCTTATGTCTCCTTAAGGGCCTTAACCCCTTGACCTTCCTAGACAGCTTCAATGATCAGCGCCCCTTGAAACAAAACAGGCTTTGAAGCGGCTACCTCTAGGAGAACATCAAAACCTGCCAAAAGAGTGCTTACCGTACCCTTAAATCCTAAGTAGTTGGGACGAATGCATTGGATAACCCTAGGGATGAAAGAAATGCAGGGTCCCTTCCCTCACAAAATCGTAGCTCACCGCAATCCACAACCCTATTTAACGAACTATCCCCAAAAATATCAGTTATGCCTCCCCCCTTGAAAAAATTGAGTTAACAGCAACCTCCAAAGACTGTTCTACCCACTGCTTCTGACCATCCAGCGCAAGAGAAGGCGAAAGAGGAATAGAACTAACCACCGAACCAACAGAGAAAACAAAACCACTGCTAACTATAGGGCTTACCACACCAGGGTCAATAATTTCTAACTGCCGCCAACGAGGGCTCATCAACATGCACGTCGAGGCCCAACTGAACCTGTCAGTTATGATTCAAAGCTCCACCCTGGACTCTGACTGAGCCCCCACTGAGAGCTCGGAAACCTTATAGTCACCGGCGAAGTAAAAATAGACCCCTTGATAGGGTTTTCGAGCTCGAAATCTACCTGCTCTGCACTGTCCATCTCCAGTGACACAATGCCACCTCGGATCAAAAACAGGGACATGGGGAGGGGCACCAACTGTTGAGGGCCTGCACGATGACATCAAAATGATGGGATCCACCCCAAAAATAGTAAAGAAACTCAAGAGAAAACCATACACCGCCTATCATTGACTTGGGCAAGTGAGAGCATGTTCCTACAGCAAGAACTTCAAGCCTCTGATAAAGGCCCATAACTCAAACAGAATGCCCCCCCTACAGTGGACAAAAAACAAAGCCAACCATAACTACTCCATCAATGGTTATACAAACCTTGACTGCAAACCACCCCTGCTAACCCTAACCTCCAATAAATCATCGCCATCTCCAATCTCCCAACAATCAATTTTGATATCTTTCGCATAAATAAAGTTACTTTATAAAAGTAATTAATTAAAATTACCTTATATAAAAGAACAAAGTTATATATAAACAAAAAAAAAAATGTGTTATTGAAAATGTTTTTTTTTTAAGTGAAAGAAAATACAGGGAATAAACATATTTTCCAAGACACGACACCTAACTGGAGTATCTCTTGTGCACACATCCAGGCATTATACAACTTAATTCCAATGGATGATCAGCCACTTCACGAACACAATATATCCCCTGAATCTATTAATAAATCAATCCCTTGGGCCTATTTTCACGGTTCGGCACATAATACTGGTTGTAGTGGTGGAGCCATATTGTACCTCACAGAGAACCATTTTTTCAAACTTAAGATGGGCCTTGGCATAGGCACAAACAACTTTGCAGAACTCAACAGTCTGAGACTTCTTCTGATTTTTGCATTAGAAAAGCAATGTTGTCAACTTCAGATTTTCGGAGATTCAAAACTTGTCATTAATTGGTTCAACTTGCAGTCACAATGCCACGTGCACACGCTCAGGAATCTAGTGGATGAGATCATCTCATTAAAGGCTCAATTTGACTCCATTGTTTGTAATCACATTTATAGGGAAAGGAACCATATTTCTGACAGTCTTTCCAAAGAAGTAGCACAGCAACAACCTCATGGGCAATGGATGATATTGGATTATCAGGGTCAGGATATTTATCAATACTACCACAGGCCGTTTATTGAGCTTCATCAGAATGATGCGAGTCTCCATGATTTTATTTTTGCCAGCTTTGGACATAACTCTACAGCCTCTCCTGTTGTTGTAGAGAGATACTATTTTGCTCATATTAGTTATACATTTATGTTTTAAACTGATTAACACTCATATTTTTGTATGACTTAATCAGGGGGTGACATGACCACATTTTGGGCTATGACGCAAATGTAGCTATTACAGCATGTAATTTTCAATATTTATATAATGGAAATTACGATTTTTTCTTGGGAAAAAAAGTGAAAGGAAAATACAAGGACAAAAAAATAGGCCAAGTTGAATCACTATCAGATTAATTATTAAGTGAAGTTATTTTAAGGGTTTTCAAAAGGACCTTAAAAAATTTTCCTTTTCTAGTATAAAAGGAAATGGAGTCATTCAAAAATGAAGAAAGATTTTCCTATAAAGGTATTTTAATCACACATCATGAGTTAATTACATTAAAAGGGAATATCTAAGGGAAAAAAGTTAATATCATTATCAGTATAAGCAACGACAAAAATTAGATAAATATTAATCTGGCGAATCAACTATTAGTTTTAGATGCCAATATAGACGAAACAATACATATTTTTGGTAAAAGGTATGAAAATTAATGATTTACAAGTGACAGTAGATCATTATAAGTACATATCTCAATTTTGTGTTGTAATTATGTATGACAGAAAGGTTGACATAATTCTTGGTTGACCTTGGTTTAAAGAATTGGGTACGTTCATGTTAAACATAGAGAAAAAAAGATTTGATGTTTTCTTATAAGGGAAAGATGATCACATTCTGAGACATGACAATGAAGTCAGAATCGATAATGCCCTCGTTAGAAAACTTTAAAGATGTTACGAAATTGATGCCTCAAAAGAATCAAAAACCATATCAGAGAAGCAAAAAGAGCTTGAAGAGGTCATATCCAATAAAAACGAAGAAAATTCTCATTTAAAAGATCATATCCAGAAACTACTTGCACAAGTCAGAAAGTGTAAAACTAAGAAGCACAAGTTAGAACAAGAAAAAGAAAGTTCTGACAAGAAGCTCAACGAATGCTATCAAAAAAAGAAGAGGAAAAATTACGCTAAGAAAACCTTAATAAAAAATTATTAGAACAAATCAAGTGTTTAAAAGATGAGAAGCTTGAATGCCAAAATAAAGTTGACTTAGAAAATGAGGAACTCTTACGTCTCAAAAACCATAATCAAAGTTTACTCACTCAAATTAAGAAACTTAAGGATGATAAGAAATCATTGAAAAACAAATAACAAGAACTTTTCATGAAAGAAATATCGAAGTCTTCAGTCCAAGTCAAAGAAAAAGGAACAAACACAGAACCCATTAATCTCATAATTCAAACAAATCCAAATCCAATTGAAGTGAAGACATACTCAAAGGTTGCAGTTCAAACAATGGAAATTCCAAGTGATGATTCAGTAGCCAACTCAACAACAACAATACCTGAAGTAAATCAGGAAATTGCCACACACATGATAAGGGAAAGTCAAACCAGAAGAACTCCTTATCGACATCTAAATCACAAGAACAAACTTCTCAATCAATCTATGTATCAGTATCACTCAAAACATAAACATTAAACTTATGTTCAAAAGAATATTGAAGTTTGTCCAATCCACTCATGTGATAAGGATTCATCACAAGTTTCTTGTCACCGCAAGATTCCACAGAAAATTGACTTAAGATGGTCAAATCCCTTCTCAATTTGGCAATTTTATTTATCACTCCAAGGATCCTATCATCATGTATCAACGAAGATGATAACTCGAAGAACTCTAAAAGATACGAAAAGATTAAAAGACAAAGAAACAAATGAAACACCTTGTCAACAATAAGCTTTGAGGACAAAGCTTTTTGAACGAGAAGGCAATGTTATGAACAGTGTTTTAAAATTCGGTCAAACCGAATTGGATTCAGCCGAGCCGACCGAGTCGGACCTCTAGTCGGGCCGGCTCGGTAGAAAAACCGATTAGAAGGCCGGTTTGTTACCGAACCGATCAAGCCGACCGAACCGAGCCAGACCCCTGGCCAGTTTGTAAGGTGTCCCAATTGGTGGATGGGGAAAGACTGGCTATGGACTTCATTTATGAGGCTATGGATCAAGCAAAGGAGCAAATAAAGGCAGCATACAAGGATAGAGTGGCTGAGTATGGGCCCATTTGGGAAATCATTGATCAAATATGGAACAATCAACTCCATCGCCCTATACATGGCATATGCAACTGGTTTTTTTTTAACCCAAGGTATCATTATATAGCTCTGGAGGCAGAAGCTTCATTGGGCAGTGGGGAGGTTAGTAGTAGCCAGTAACACTGGTGCCTAGTGATGTTTTATAGTTTACTTTTGTTGTAGAGGCCATTTAGAGCCTCCTTGGTTATGTGTTTTTGTTTTGATCTCTATATCATGTATGTATTGGACAGTGCATTGGGTGCCATTTTGATATAATGGATATATTCATGAGCCTACTTTGATCATATGTTGTCTTCTCTCTATATTCTAATGCGTTGTTTTTGGAAACATGAATGAAAATCTTTAAAATTATGTTTTTTGGCCGGTTTTGAACCCGAGTCGGAGTTTTAAAACATTGGTTATGAATATAATTAATATATATATATATATATAATGTAAAAATAAATCATAATAAACAAATGACTAATTAGTGATTAGTATAGAAGAGGCATGTCTGTAAAGACATGACCATTCATGAAAGGGGACCTGCCTAGGTATATATGCAGGCCCTCATTTGTAACATTCTCATCATATCATATTGTTATTCAAAAACAACTATATATTATTGTATCATCAATGGATATCTTCATATTCCAAGTCTTTTGGAGTGTTTAACCTACTATACGAACTTTGTTCGTTATAGGCTCACTCATGAAGAATTATGTGAAACGACATTCACTTTACCCAAACGTCTCTCATCATGACCCACAAATTGAATCGAAAGGAGGACAAACCATGTGAAGTGTCTATCGTACATGACTCAAATTATTCACTCAACCATTTGATGGAGCTGCCATACAATTTCACATGTTAGGAATGGGGCTATACCCATTATTCATTCATGGCCATTGCATACACTCACAAATTGGCATACAAATATTTTGGATCGAGCTATCTTGACCTACGTTGAGTTGGACGATGGACGGGGTCCATTGCACATCATGTATTGAGGGTGGCTGCTACATATTTGACGAAAAGGGGGCCGCATAGGTCAACCTAGCATACTTGAGAAGCCGTGGGGTTTTATATCAACCTTCTATATTTGAGGTTCATTCGACTCACCTTGGAAGTTACTCGTATTTTTTATTAGATAGTGTATTCTTTCATGAGATGATTGTTTACATCAAGCATGGGTTGCTCTCATACTCACATGGCATCAATAGCACATATTACACAGCCAACTTTCACAAGCCAGCCAAATCATGTTATGGGCCAGCATGGAACCATTGTATCCAGCAACCTTGAAATTGTCCCATGTAAGCCAATGAACCAGCTTTACCTTTTATACTCTTTTAAATATGTTTCC
Source organism: Pinus tabuliformis (assembly GCA_031772625.1). Taxonomy (NCBI): domain Eukaryota; kingdom Viridiplantae; phylum Streptophyta; class Pinopsida; order Pinales; family Pinaceae; genus Pinus; species Pinus tabuliformis. The sequence goes on from CM062816.1 coordinate 1,919,683,352, forward strand.
AGCAGCTTCTAGAATCAAGAAGATATTAATTTTTTATTGTAAGACGTAAAGCTTGAGATTCTAAGAGCAACTCCACTTCTTTCTTAGAGATGGCTGGATTTCGAAGACTTCTATTGCTTGGGGTTTGATGATAGTCGCTTGGATGTACTCGGAGGCTCTGAAAGCTATCATGTAGGTGACATTCAGAATGTTATTCTGTTTTGAACATGTACTTTCAGGCACACGAATTTGGTATACTATTTCCATCTTTTGTTGAGCTATCATTGGAGATTTGTCAACAATTGTATTTTTGTTTCTACTTATGGATTGAATGTACACACACATAACTTCCGGTAACTATAACCCTCCTTAACATTGGATGTTGTCAACAGATGCAACAACCCTAGGTTTATTTCTACAATACAAGGCAGAAAGGAAAGAATAATACTAACTTGTACTTCTCAGTCATATTATGACTTTCTTATCTTTAGAACAGCGTCCCATTTATGCCTTTGTTGTGACTCCATTCACCTAATAGACTAGGTGCTAATCTCTAGCCCAACTCCTTTTAATTTTCCCTTCAACTTCTAAAATTGTTTTGCTGGAAATTACACTCATCACCTTGCACATCATAGCTTTAATTTCCACAAACCCTAATTCGGGAAGCCTCCCTTGAGCCAGAGGAGTGCCAGCCTGAAGAGCAAAGGAGAGTTGGCGAGGTGACAGTGGCCAATCTAGGTGATGGGGCCTTTTACACATTCAAGATAACAGATAGATCGGTAACACACTCAACCCTCCTTCAGAAGATTTGTACCATAATAAAAAGCCCTGCAAGAAAATCTCAGATCTTTAACCAGTAGATGACATGGCTAGAGACCCAAAAAGGCTACATCCCAATCAACACACTTAGGCAGGGAAGTGAAAAAAAAATTGCCCAAAACAAGGATAAAATAGAGGGGAAGCCAAAATGAATAGGGAATAGCAAGGGAATCTAGTTTTAACATATTTAAATATAATTTAATTTTTATAGATACTACTACGTTAGTAGCAAAAATTATGAATGATTATGAATTGCAAAACACTGATCGAGCAATCAACATAATGTGGAAAGTATTAAGAAATGTAACAGGAAGCTTTTCAAGGCCAAGTAAATTTCACAATGCAGATAGGTAGAAGAAACTATAATCACAGAAGATTGATCGAAGCCTGAAGATAGAAAGTTCTTAGTTAACAATTGTCATTAGGCAGACATGCAATCAAGCAAGGCAGAAAAAGCATTTTTACAAAAGAGTTGAATAGATGCTTAAAACAAAACAAAACAAAAAAGGCTATAATCATCAATATGCAGTGGACTGCCATTCCAGCAATAAAATTCACCAAAGCATAAGCAAAAGGAGAACAAGCAGGAATTTGAGAGAGAGGATCAATGGAATATCATTTTCTAAGGCATGTGTAAGAAATATCCAATTCATAAATGGTCAGTAGCATAAATCAGGAAAATGTGATAGATTGTGGACTGCAGAAAAACTGCAGTCAGAGAGTTGTTAATATAGATGGTGTATATAAAGACAAATTACATTGATGTATAGTAATGGCCGAAATAGTTCAGTGGGACTCTTGAAGTATATCATATAACAGTAGCAGAATAAGTGGTACATAGATAGCACGTTATCATAACAGAATAAGGATAGATAATGGATAAACCCTCTGTAATAAAGAAAGATTGAAAGCTGGAACAACAGCATCAGTAATACAATGATCAAATTTGGAGAAAGTTAAGCTATTTTCTTATTTATGTCTTGTTGTTTTGAGATGGAGAGGAGGGTAGCTAAATCTTCTTACTGCATACCACCAAACAATTAGAGCATTTACAATTATGTACCATGCTGCAGGTCATTAATTCCAAGATTTCAAAATTGGGAAACAAGAAGACCAGGGCCATATACTAGAAGTGCAGTACCCACTAAGCTAAGCAGAATAACTTAAAATTTCACACTACATATAGCTGATCCATCACAACCACATTAACAAAGAAGAATAGCACTACTAAGGAAGTAGCAATTAGTGCTACTTTAGAAACTATTCCAGACGAAGGATAATTTTATCTACTCCAAAAAAATATGCTGAACTATAAAAAGAGATTACAAAATGTTATGTAAAAGACTAGGTAGTATTTAATTTTAGGTTTATTTTTTAATTTTAGGTTAATTAGACAAAAGGGCACAATCATAAGATCATGCCCTTTCCCCAAAGGGTGCCCATGGCGATATATAAGCCAGGAACCCCCACTATAAACAATCATCATCGGTCAATTATATATATATATATATATATATATATATATTTCTCTGCGCATCTAGAAGTTATTCACTTCAGGTGGTATCAGAGCAGGTTGATTCTCTGCCTGCAAAACACAGATTCTCACAGACGCCATCGATCATCAGCCTCACCTCCTCGTTGTTACCATAACTTTGCTGGCCGCCCCTCCGCTCTGCTTGTTCTGCAAATCCCTAAGTAGTCATTACTGTCCCCTCTACGCCATTCTATTGTTGTCCTGCTTGTGTTGTCCCCATCCCTGTCCATGTTCTGTTGTCCCTACGTCGTCCACATCTGCCATTAGCACCAATCAACAGTGTCGGCATCCGTTCTTTCATCCGCCATCCCTGCGTCGCTTTCATTCGTCGTCCCTGCGTCCATCACCATATCTCTGTTGTGCTTGTTTTCCACAGGTCCTCTCTGCGTTCCGTCCTATCATTCTCGTTGACCCCTGACCACCATTCAAACAGCCAACCCTTCATTTCATTGAGTCACCTGTCTTTTTCCCTCTCCGCTAGTACCTTACGCAACCGCAGCAGCCTACATTTTGTTCAATTGAACTTCGCTTCTCCATCCTTCACTAACGTGGTCCACCGTCCACCACCAAACCATCGGCTCCTGCGATTTCCAACCAACTGGTGTTGTTCCTCTGCCGCAATCCCCAAAGTAGTTGTCTTTTACACTGGTCGGGACAAGTCAACCACAAACGCGACGGTTCATTGGGCTGGTTTGTAATCAATTGTAGTGATATAAAATTTATTTATATATACATACTCACCGAGATTAAAACTATATATATATATATATATATATATATATATATCATCACATATATTATATACGATATATATAATTGAGTTATATATAAAAATATTATATATATATATATAGTTTAAAACTATATATATAATTAAATTAATTATATATATATATATATATATATATTTAAGCTGGCAGATAAATACATGCCCCCACAAACTCGCTCAATGTCGACAATGACAATGGCAGATTTCCAAAAAAAAATTGGTTGACGTAAAGCATAAGATAAATAACAAAACAACGATGAGGTCAATAAAAGATTAGATGATTTCCAAATCAAGCTTAAGGGGCAGGCTAACAATATCAAAAGACTTCAGGATACGACAAATCGAATAGAAATATAGATGGAAAATCACCGTGTCCAATCAGAAGTGGATCACAAAGAGACCTTAATATTGCTGAAACTTCTGTGTAAAAAGATGAATTATACACCCGCACAACTACTACAAGAAGATGAAGAAAATCAAGAGCACAACTCATCAGATTCAACAAAATCAACAAACTCTCATGAAAAAGCTGAATCCCCAAAAAAATCAACGACACCGCACCAAGAAATGAGTAACGCGACTCTTACAAACAAGCAACTTTGGGATACCTTTACCAATCAAAAGTCGAAATGCCTAAATTCGATGGAAACGAAAAAAACAATGTTGCATGGATAAATAAAGCAGAAGAATACTTTGAGATATATAACATCAATGATGATGACGAAAAACTCAGGCACGCATCCATGAAAATGGAAGGGGAAGAATATAATTGGCATATGTTGTGGAAAAAGCTATGAAACCGGATTCGTTCATACCCCCTGGCGAATCCCGAATCGGTCGAATCCGACACGATTCTGGTCGGATTCGTGTCCAAATTGAAGGGCACGTCGTGTCATTTTCTGACACGTCGTGTCACTAACGTGCCGCAATTTTCCCAAATCGTGTCACGATTTTTGTGCGTGTCCTGTCTTTCTAATTCCGTCACATTTAAATAATATATGCTAGCATGTCCGTCAGTTCCATTAAAGTAACAGAACATCGTTTTCGATTTTATGAAAAATTTACCACGGAACGCGTCATGTCTCTCGAACTATGAAAATAAAATTTAATGGCGGTCTCCTTCGCAATTATGAATATAAAATCTAATGGCGGCCTCCTTCGCAATTATGAATATAAAATTTAATGGCGTTAGTGATTGGGCATCAGCAGCTAAATTTCAGATGAGAAATAGTGAGGCAAGTTGAGTTATGACGTTGTGGCGATAGGAACATTCATATGATTGCAGTGTCGCTGACTGAATGTGGAATCTGAATATTACACGTGACAATTCAATTCAATTCACCGCCCACTGCTATATATATAGTTATATAAACACCCAGGTTCCCAGAACTGCGTGCCAGCAAGGCCTGTGCCAGTTTCACGAACATATTCACTGCCTACGTCATTGACAGCTGGATTATTGGCAACCAGCCATGAACCATCCTTTAATTTTAGTAAAGCATATGTATTGGTTCAACTCTAATTTTAGTAAATATAAAGAGAGTAAGGAATATGATTGTTTTTAGCAACTTTGAGGATGATTTTTAGTTTAATGAATTTTAATGCAATATTTTTTTTTTTATAGTTATCTAGTATTTAACTTTATATCTAACATCACATTAGATATAGCATGTGACTCATTATATCATTAATTAAAATTTGTATAAGAAATATGCTAATATCTAATTTTTAATGTATATATATATATATATATCTATATATATATATATATATATATATATATATATATAATAAAATAATATATAACGTGTCTTAACGTGTCCTGTTCCGGGGGTCAGCGTGTCCCGAATCCGACACCACGAATCCCGAATCCTACGTGTCCCGAATCCCCGTGTCAGGTGACTTAGGGAAAAAGACAACACACGTCATTAGTTGGAGAAAATTTAAGGATGCATTCTTTCAAAGATTCCAAGGTGTAAAGGAAGAAGAGTTCTTTTCAAAACTCATCAAATTACGACAAAAAAGAAGTGTGGACAAATACACTCAAGAATGGTAGACCTTAGTAACACGAGTACCTGGGTTATCAAAATCTCGTCTAATTCAATCATATGTCTCGGGACTCAAAACCCATTTACAAGTAGAACTTGAGATGCATGACATTACATCAATAGAAGTAGCAAGACGAAAAGCAAAAATAGCCGAAAAGAAATTCGAACAAATATTTTGGTCAAAATCAGAAAAAAAACATATTCAAGACGAAGAATACCCCAGTATGTGGACTCAAATAATACAAGATATGTTCCACCACATCGTCGTGAAGATGAAAAATCTAATGTGGAAATGCAAAGGATAAAAGAGGGTAAATGCAAACGCTGTGGTGAGAAGTGGGACCCCAAACATAGATGTGCTAAAGGAAAAGAACCAAAGAACCTATATAATTGTGAAGCAACCAATGATTCAAACAGTGAAGATTCTGACATAGAAGAAACAGAAGATGCCCCAGAATTCTCACCAGAATTAGATGACGGAAGTATTCCACAAGTGTCATTATCAGCTATGACAGGTATATCACAACCTCAGACCTTAAAGTTAAAAGGACACATAAAGAAGAACAACGTAGTGGTTCTCATCGACTCTGGTAGCACACACAATTTTTTAGATGCAACCGTGGCAAAGAGACTCAATATTTTTTCATTTCCCTTACCAAACATGAAAGTGATGGTAGCTGACGGTAAGAAGATTGAAAAGGTGGGGAAATGCCATAAGGTCAAATTGCAGATTCAAGACTTTAATTTAGAGTCTCCGTTCTTCACGGTACCGTTAGGAGGAGTAGATGTAGTCTTAGGTATCCAATGGCTACGAACTTTAGGTACTTGTGCCGCCAACCATCAAGTACAATTTATAAAATTCAAATGGGGAGGTCAGAAGTACAAATTACACGGATTCCAAGCACCAGAGAATCAAATTGTATCATCATCTCAGGGATCTGGTGAAAGGATGGGGAACACAAGTTCACTATATTTTTGACCGGGAACAGGACCTATTACAATAATGTTTTTTTTATCGGGACGATAGTTCTGAAAATAAAGATTACCCGTCTTTTGTCTAATCTCAGGGGAAATACGATCTGGAGGGGCTAATTCAAAGCCCTCGGGTAAAATTAGAACAGCTCCTACATTTAAAGCCCTTTTCTTGCCATTAGCAAGAACTTGTTTCATTGATGAAGATGATTCGAAAAGGAGCACCCGCTTATGTAGTACAATGTCACCAATTAGAAATGTTATCTGCAAATATGACCAGTGAAGAGTCACCAGAGATACAAGATCTAATTCGGAAGCATGAAAATGTATTTCAAGACCCACCTATGAAGATGCCGCCTAATAGGGAAATTGAGCATACAATAGAAGTCAAGGCAGGGTCAGACCCCGTCAACCTCAAGCCATACCGATATCCACATCACCAAAAAACGGAAATTGAGAGATTAATCCAAGACCTTTTAAAGTGTGGGACCTTGATCGTCTTGGAATATCTGATCAAGTGGAAGGACTTACCCGAAGAAGACGCTTCTTGGGAGAATGAAGCATTTTGTCAACAACACCTATCGTTACGCATGCTTTGAGGACAAAGCATTCTTTCGAGAGGAAGGCAATGTTAAGTAAAAGATTAGTTAGTATTTAATTTTAGGTTTATTATTTAATTTTAGGTTAATTAGACGAAAGGGCACGATCATAAGATCATGCCCTTCCCCAAAGGGTGCCCATGGGAATATATAAGCTAGGAACCCCCACTGTAAACAATCATCACCGGTCAATTAATTATTAATATATATATATATATATATATATTCTCTGCGCATCTAGAAGTTATTCACTTCACAAAATCAACAAATTAACCTTGCCTTTTCATCATTTTGTACCCCGACATAAATGAAAAATCAAGGCTTTTCAATTTGCCGCAAAGTAAAGTAGTGCTACTTAAGATACTATTCCAGATGAAGGATATTTCTATCTACTCCATAAAAATATGCTGAACTATAAAAAGACATTACAAAATCAACAAATCAACCTCACCTTTTCAACATTTTGTACCTGACATAAATGAAAAATCAAGGCTTTTCATTTTTCATTTTTCCACAAAATAATAAATGTCACACATTGGAGAATGCCAAAAGTGACCTATAAGTTACAATGGCAAAACAAATCCCATTTTCTGACCTAGGAATTTTAGATGAGATGCAACTCTAATCCAAGTCTAATTTCCATTTTCAAGGAAAATTACTTTAAGAACAATACAACAGTAGGCACTAGTTAATTTTCAGTTAAAGATCCACGTAAGATTGGACTAGGATAAATATTGCACTACAGAAATTGCAACCAAATAAGACTACAACCAAAAGATAGTTAATAAATAAATAATTTACCTGTTTTTAATAGACACCACGTGTTCAATTTCTTTCCCCTTTATCCATTCACTCGCTGGAAGATGACCAAAAACAAGATCCACCATAAGTAAATGATATGGGATATGTAAACATGAATAAAGTGCCATTACAATTTACAACATAGGTTCCTGGATCTGAAAGAAATGGAAAGAAAATGTGCAAAACTATCAAAGAAAAACTAGAAATTCAGAATTATACAGAGCAGATTCATAACCCATTCTGGTATCAACAGCTCTATTAACCCTACTTGCAAACTTCTATTGCAAGATAATGACAATTATAAAATTAGTAAACTCAAAGCTTCCCCCCATTTGAATAAAGAAAAGGATTACTGAAATCAGGGGAATACTCGTATCATTACACTTGTCCAATCCTAATGCACTTTGCTATGCACTCACAGCACAAGTATGCATACAAAATTATTGTCAAAATTTCAAATATATAGATTCAATCAAGATTCAAAACTGACCACAATTCAAACTTGTACAGAGCAGATTCATAACACAGTCAACTATACTTGTGTTCTTGCCTTAAAACTCCCATAAGCCATAAATGACTAGTTTTGTACAATGTAGAGAAAAGAACAACAGGAACTAACATGCTGTCAACTTTGTTCGAGTGTTAGTCTGCTATAATACTGTACTTCATTATAGGTATTCGAAATATTTGGTTTGGGTTTTGTGGGCTCAACGTGATATGAGAATCATCTTCAGGTGTGGACTTCATTTCACCTTTAAATTTTATTCTAGAATTTCTGTGACATATATGTTCTAATTGTATGTTTCCATCATTTTTTTCTTTTGTAGGAGGGAGGGAAGGTGCTGGGAGATTCATAGTATTTTTGTCTGTGTTTAATTTTGTATTTTTTAATTTGTCAGATGGGCATGATTTCTTCAATAGTTTTATTAATAGATTTAATCTACACTCAAAAATAAACCTTTGTAACTTAGGAATGTGTGTCATTATCCTTGCATGTTCTTCGTACTTAACAATAATAATGGAATACATTTGGAACGATGCCTCATACATGCACCAATTGAAATGGAATTCCTATCGTCATTTATTAAATGTTACCTCAACAGGGTCTTGATTCGATGGTAAAACAGGGGTGTTTCATACCTCCCACCTAGGTTCAAATACCCCCTAGAGACATGTTTTTCCCCTCAGGTGCCAAGTCACCCCTTCTCACCTACTCAAAATCAGGCCTCCAGGCAGATGGGGCCAGGTGCTAGTCCCATAGTCACAACTTCTAAAACACAGGCATATTTTGAAACATAGAATTTTCATTAGATCTTGACAAACCAATTTGATGCGCAGGGGCTCTATAAAGTAAATAGTGTTCAAAATTAAATCTAAAAAAAGCAATGAAAACAATAAGAACACTTACACATGATTTCACAGCAAAGTTTCATTTGGTTTATTGGAGTTAAGATTCCTTCAACTCTCATGAGCCAGGAACGAAAGAGCAGATATCATTAACAAAGAATTGAGGATGATAGTCAAAGGTAGCTTGCCAAGTCAACGAAAGCCAGACGATGATATTCAAGTTTTTCCAACGACATGCTTGTGTTTGTGTTCATGAATGTACCAACACAAACAAAAGCAGTTAGGGCTAGGTGCAACTCCTGTGTTTTAGAAGAATAGATACACCCAACTCATGGCCACTTAGCTGAAGGATTCTGAAACGAATGGTGTTAGCTGAAGTTTATCCAAAGAAGCCAAATCATAATAAGAAAAGCCAGTTCAAAAATATATATATATGGATGATGTAAATGGAGCCCCAGTTCAATGAAGTATTAAACAATCTCCCAGGATTCCAAGGTTCCATTGTCGCCATATTTGGTCACACCCAAAGGTAATTTTAAACGATGAGGCCAGGAGAAAGTTGCAAGTGAATTTGGAATAAACACCCGTAAGACCCTACGCTGATGCCCAATGATGTTATGGAGAGTACAACTCATGCTTCTCGAAGTAACCTAAAAATAAAAATCCTTATATATTTTGATTGACCTATTTGGAATAGACACAACCATCAGCCTAGCACTTAATGAAAGCACCACATATTATGGGGAACTGCCCATTTATGGAAATAACTAAAAAATAAAAATAAAATGATATATGACATATATCTGCATACCCACAAAAGAGAAGGCAATCACAGAACCACAAAGTCAAAAGCCTTGAAGCATATGCATTTATGAAATGGTTGGTTTCTTCATTGACTTTGATATGCAATTTCATGACATCGCCACAAGCCAAAGCACCCACCAAGCCAATGCCAACATTGGGGTCATTCTTGTCAAAGGATCCCACATACCCCACATTGCATGGGTTGCAGTAATCATCCACCATTCTTTCGTAATACCCTCGTCCATGATTCTTTGTTATGAATAAAATATATATATATATATATATATATAAAATAGTCATAAATAATGATTAATTAACTAGTAATTAGTATATATACAAGATGCTTAATTTAATTTAGTGTAAATCTTTGATTGAACTGTTAACAACCTCAGCAAATTCAGCGGAACAGCCAATCTCCAGTTTTTGGAAGGCTTAGATTTTTGTTTCTACAGATACTTCTTTGTATCTGCTTCCTCTCATGGACAGTTTGACTTAAATGGTCTTTTTCTGATTTCTACCTGTTGTATAAGGCGGTGTAATATTTCTCCCTCTGAGCACAGGTTTTTTGGATGACATATGCTCTGTTTTATTTGTTCTTGTATCCTCTGGTGAGCTAAAATGTAAAGTTGTTGTTGGCATATCTCAGGAATACACTCTTGTAGTGAATATGCGAAATGTAGCTTCATCATTTTATTATGAATGAAATTACGAGTATTTTTCTCCGGAAAAAAACAACCTCGGCAAATTCTTGGAAAGCACGAGAGATGTGATGATGCTCTGTTTGGATTCTTTTTCACAAGTATGCCGCCAAAATTCCTTGTTTTGTTCTCTAGGCGATTTCATGATTGGAAGTCACCATACAATTTATAGGAAATCTGCAATATGTTGCTATATCCCAAGGAATTCAAACATGAAAATTAGTGGAAAGGGTATAAAAAGTTTGGGCGATACATGCACAACATCCATCATATACTTAAAAATCAAAGCTTCATATTGAAGCTCCTACCAATGAGATTGTGTGAAACAGATCCTTGATTGTGTAAAACCCTGTCCCTTGCATGCATCCCCTGCCCATATGGCTCATCATTTATTAGATTTTCAGAGTTACTCCAGCAGTGATCACACCATGATTAAGGGCACTTCATGTGATGTGGGCTGCATGGTAGATGGATGACCCTTGATTGTTTAATGATGGGAATGCACATGCAGAGGTGGCTTACTCTCAAATGCTAGACCTTGTTTGATGATCATGTGGCATTCTTTCCTTTGAGCATGGAGACCTTGACAACTAGATGAATTCTTCACAATGGTCACATGGAGGTTGACTTGCTTACTTGGAGGACACCTTGCTTTGGAGAAGATGCACTTGGCATTCTGGAGGAGGTCATCAAGCCTTAGATGGCATGGGCACACTTGGATCGCTTGCATAGAGGCTTTTACTTGATTTATGATAGCTTGGGTGAAGGGAGTGGTGATGTGGGTGTGATGGACCCAAAGGAACACATTGCTTTGGAGTGTTGGATCTTTTGAAGGCTTCTGGAGAGCGAGTGCTACACAGATCTGGTGGAGTGTTCATGCCTTGGAGACTTGCTTGTTTTATGATAGCTTGGGTGAAGGGAGAGGTGATGTAGGTGTGATGGACCCAAAGGAACACATTGCTTTAGAGTGTTGGATCCTTTGAGGGCTTGTGGAGGGCAAGAGCTACACACATCTGGTGGTGTGTTCATGCCTTGGAGACTTGCTTGTTGACAACATTACCTTGGAGCTTAACATGTGTCCTTTTGGTCTAGCGCTTTACATGTGTGGGCCTACTCATGTAGAGTGTGTTACCTATAGAAATTAGGCCCACTTTATATTGTTGGCCTCCCCTACCTCTCATATAAATAGAGGAAGGAGAGAGTCCTTTCACTTATCTATTCATTCATCATCTTGTTGCACTGAGAGAAGTGAGGTGCATTTTACAGCCTAATATTCAAGAAATTCCAACATTTGTCCCATGTTCGTAACATTGCATATGTCAACCCTCTGTGGAAAACCTCCCGATAACATCTGGAAATCACAAGTTTTTCAACTCATTGATGATATCAGCCAAGTTTTTCAGGTGTTTTTCAAACTTGAAAAACTCGCAATTTAATCGATAAACTCTCGATAAAATTGCAATTCGATCCAAAATATCGTGACTCTTTTCCAGGCCACGTACAAGTTAGGAAAGTCCAATTTTTTAATTTTGTTACTCATTTTGTACTTTTTTAATTTTGCCAGGTTTTTGCTGATTTTTTCAATTTTCTCTAGACTTTTCAAATTTTCGAACCTTTGCCGATTTATTCCCGAGTTCAATTTTTTCCACATCGTGTCAACCCAATATAATAAGTTGCAAAAAACTAAAAATATAGTAAAAATAAATCTAATGCAAATGAAATAGTAATCATTCACTATTCTTATATGTATAAAAATAACAATATAAAACCAAAATCATATCAACTACAACAAGATGAGGAATAAGAGAATTCTATTTGGAAACATTCCTAGTTCTTTTTATCAACTCATGGTATAAACTTGAAGCCAAACCTTCCTTCTTTTCACACTACTATGAAAAGAAAGAATGAGAAAAAAGATTGGAGACTATTCTAAGTGAATCCTATCGAAAGTAGTATTTCCTACTGGTTTAAACCATAACATATGATCCCGTAAAATGGTGAGTTGCATGATATACACACACACACATATATATATATATGAAGAACACCAACATAGATCCATCTTAACTTGGAACCTTATAAACACCAAGAGATTTGTGTCTCAATTTGTTAAAATTGGCAACTAGGGCCAAACTCCACCTTGGACAACTCATATGATGGAGATGATATTTTTATTGTATTCCTCTTTCCGAGAGGTGCAGGATTGATCTGATTCTGACAAGTAGAAATGGAATTATGAATTTATTTCTTCTATGGACAAAATGTCAAGGTCAGCCAAAAGTCTAATGTAGGCTCATGAAGCCCAACAGACGTGTCTCTTCATCTTCAATGTTGGGTATATATAGAGGAGTCATTTTCCTCATTTGGTCAATCATTACTCACATTTGTCTCTCTCTCCTCATCTGATTGGATGTATGGATTTCTGGACAGCCTCTTTCCTCCACACGTCCAGGATTGATCTAAAGATGATCTGATTCTGACAAGTAGAAATGGAATTATGAATTTATTTCTTCTATGGACAAAATGTCAAGGTCAGCCAAAAGTCTAATGTAGGCTCATGAAGCCCAACAGACGTGTCTCTTCATCTTCAATGTTGGGTATATATAGAGGAGTCATTTTCCTCATTTGGTCAATCATCACTCACATTTGTCTCTCTCTCCTCATCTGATTGGGTGTATGGATTTCTGGACAGCCTCTCTCCTCCACACGTCCGAAGGACGGTCTGTGATTTTCTGTTTCATGCATTGACCAAATTGCAGAAGGTTTGACCAGCGTTGACTGGGCAGCAGTTGACCTTGTTTGACTGCGATTTTCTTGGAGAAAATTTTGTTTGGGCAGGCCGCATTTCTGGGCACAGATTTTGAGGCATTCTAAACTGTTTGAACTTTGACCAGCATTGACCACAGGGAAGTTGACCGCAGGTTTGACTATGCGTTGACCGAGTTTGACTGATATTTTCGGGACTGTTTTGGGCTGATTCGGACTGTCCTTGGAGGCCGAATTGACTGGGTTTGACCAAGCTGATTTGGAGGTGTAATTCTGCTAAGTTGACCAACATTGACTTTCTGGTTAGGGCATCTTGTTGACTGCAGTTTGACTGGACAGATTTGACTGTGATTGGGCAAGTGAATTTTGTATATTGTACTCTCTCTCTCTCTTTGCTGAACTTTTGAAGAATAATAAGAAGACTTGATCAAAGTGTTTCCCCACATTGGGGTTTTTCCCTAGCATCCGCTAAATATTGTGTCCTCTTGTCTTGGCTTGTCTTCTGTTTATTATTTATGTTCTATCTGCATTTACTATCATGTTAATGTGATTGCTAATCTGGAAATTGATATTGGGCTAATAAGAAAAATTGAAGTAAATTGCTCTTAAGCATAGAACATACCATTGTTATCTAAAATTAACACAATTGTTGTTTGGGTCTCACTTGATGCATAATAGATCTGGAGTTTAGATGAATCTACGCTAGTGTTAAAGATGAGATGAGAGTAGCACATTAATCTCTCTGATGTATTCCTCATTGGATCGTCTCTCTGTCTTGAGCACGAAGGTTCTCAAAGAAGTTCAAGGTTGTAATACAGTTAAGGTTTCACTCTAAGGATGCAAAGAAGCTAGGGTTTACCCTAGAGGAGATTCATTGCGGAGGAGGAGAGAACGAGACATCTTGTGTTGAAACCAAGGACAGCTTGCTGGTGTTTGATGCTTTGTTTGTTGGAGATCATTCTTGGTTTTCCCTAGCAAGGTTTTGGATAGCTTGAAAGGTTGTACCAACTTTGTGATAAAGTTGTGGTATGTACATGTACTTCATATATATTAGCAATATATATGATGTACATGTACATACCACAAGTATTGTACAGCTATATATATATATATATATATATATATATATATATATATTAGCTGTACAATACTTGTGTAGATGCAGATTTGAATTTCAGCGTGCATTATCTTCTTGATTAAGTAGATTTCAGCATTTGTTATTCATCTTTATTGCGCAAAATTAAGCACTAAAAGTGTTAAGTGATTTCACATATAATTGGAAGATGCGAGAGCAGATATTCTACTGTGAACTCTGTTGTGTTAAAGTTATTTTCAGATCTAGTACTTGGTTGGACAAGTATACCCTAGGTACTGAAATTTGTGGGCATGTGTTCAGTATCTTCTCGTGGGCTGTCCAGTGCGTTGGTTGAAGTGAGATGAAATATTGTCCATTGTTCACTGTTGTAAGTTAATATTTAAAATTTCCCATATTGCTGAAGTTTACAAGGACTAAATAACCTCTTTGGGAGGTGAAATTTCTGTATTTGCATTATAAAGTCATAATGCAGCAATTCATACATGATATCAAAGCTATCTTGTTGAAATCACTCTTCGTGAAAAGGGCAATTGGTATTCAGCTGCAGTGTACCTAGGAGGGGTGCTTGACTATGAGAATTTCAAGCCCTAGGTGCCTAATGTCCTTATGATTTCAATCAAGCATGTAGATCGCTGAATTTAATTAACACTAAAATTAAATTTTCAGACCATAACATCAATCACACAATAACTAGAAACTAAACAGCAGAAATATAAAAATTAATTTCTCACACACAGGTAATTACTCCTTCAAATCAGATTTTCATTGAAAAAACTTACAAGGAAAACTCCACATGCTTCCCAAAAAACAACATTACACAGTTACCAAAATTGCATCGAATTTGAAGTTTGAACTTCTACAGGCTGTTTGGGAGATACAGCTGCTGGAAAAAAACAGCAACAGCAGTTCTCTATTGTACAGCACTACTCTACAATTTTGCACGACTGATGTGCATACAGCACTACTCCACAAGTTGTACAACTGATGTACATACAGCACTACTCCACAAGTTGTACAACTGATGTACATACCAATGTTGCGAATATCGGCATAGGGCTAAAATCGGCAAGGGTCCGGAAAACCAAGAAATCATAAAAATCGGGAAAATATCGGTAAAAAATTGGCAAACATCAGCAAAATTAAGATACCATAAAAATATTTTTATCCGCTAGGCCAAGAAATCGTGATTTCAAGATAACATCAGGGTGTTATCGAGATGTTTGCAACACTGGTACATACAACACTACTCTACAAGTTGTACGACCAATGTACATCGCTATTGTATGGATCTGTACAGTGCTGTCCAGACGGCTGTACAGATGTCCGTACAACTGTACGGAACTGCTATCTCAAACTGTGTTCTGCCTGAAAATGCTTCTTCCCCGGCCACTTTCTGCCTCTCTTTCTCGCTCGCTCACTCAAATGTATGAAAATGCCTCTCCCTTGTCCTGTCTTTATAGTTTTAGCAAAGAATCTTCTTTTAAGATTACTCCTAGTCTAAGTACAATATTAAACTCAACTGCTAAATACAAGACATTCATTTTGTTACTAAAGTGAATTACAAAATAGAATTACTTTTCCAAAAAAAAAATCACTTTACAAAAAATATATATTATTTTCTTTTCGAAAGCATCTCAAACTACTTTATCACATACACTAAACATGTGTGAAAGTTCATGTTCAAACTATAATTTTCAACATTCCTTAGCAAGGAAGGAATTCTGCACCAATCCAAGTTTGTCTCTGAATGCTTCAAACTTCCCTTTTCCATGGGCTGGGTCAAAATCTCAGCTACCTGCTGATCCATGAGAAGTTGAAGCTTCGCTGCTCGCTTATGAACCCTGTCTCGTATGAAGTGATATATAATCTCGATATTCTTAGGCCTATCATAAAACATTGGATTCTCATAGAGTTTGATACAACTTTATCATAGAGATATTCTTAGGCCTATCATGAAACATTGGATTCTCATAGAGTTTGATACAACTTTATCACAGTAAATGATTGTACGATCTAATTTCCAATCAAACAATCCTGCAAGTAACTTGCAAAGCCAAATGGCCTCACAACTAGTAGTACTAGCTGCCATGTATTCTACCTCTACTGAGCTAAGTGCCACAAAATTCTGCATCCTGCTGAACCACGATACCATCATTGATCCCAAGCTAAAGCAGCACCCCGAGGTGCTCTGACCAAGCAACTTCACTCCACTATCTCCAAAATACCTCAAACCATACTCCATTGTGCCCCTCAAATACTTGAGCACATATTTTGTTGCTACCCAATGCTCATGTCTTGGCTCCACCATGAACCAACTCAAGGTGTTCAATGCAAAACATATCTCTAGCCTAGTTTTGACTAAATATATCAATGAACCTATCAATTGCATGTACATTTTTGGGATCCACCAACTCTAAATCTACAATTGTCACTTTCTTCAGATTAGTGATCATGGATGTAGCCATAGGTTTGCAATCCTCCATCTAAAACCTTTTCAGGATTTGAATTACATACTTACTCTACCCAAGGAAATCTCCCTTGGTCTCTGCCAAAACTCCAACCCTAGGAAGAAATGCATCAAGCCAATGTACTTCATCTTGAACTTTTTTGCCATGTTTGTTTTGCACCCTGTAATAAGTTTTTCTAATAAGCTTCTCTGCACTTCTCAAAAACAAGTCATCTACATATAACA
This sequence comes from Pinus tabuliformis, assembly GCA_031772625.1. NCBI lineage: Eukaryota > Viridiplantae > Streptophyta > Pinopsida > Pinales > Pinaceae > Pinus > Pinus tabuliformis. The sequence goes on from CM062816.1 coordinate 1,919,700,276, forward strand.
TTGAAATAACCATATCATTCTAAGCAAATATATAATATAAGTTAGAATATGCTTTGCTTTTAGTGAATCCCATACTCTGCAGATATCCATCAATCTTGGAATACCATGTTCTTGATGCCTACTTGAGTCCATACGATGTTTTTTAAATCCCACACACATCGAACCCCTTCCCATTTACCTCAAAGCCCTAAGGCTAGTCTATGTACAATTTTTCCGCAATGATTTTAGTAAGGAAAGTTGTCTTCACATCCATCTAATGTATCCTCCATCTAATAAATGAAATCAAAAACAAAAAAAGTGTGCCTACTAACTAGAGCAAATGTCTACTCATAGTCCACTCCCTCTCTAAGAAAACCCTCTCACCACAAATGTTGCTTTGAACTTCTCAATGCTACCATCTATAGCATGCTTGACCTTGTAGAGCCACCTAAAACTCACAACTTTCGTCCCCTCTTGTCTTGGCATTATGTCTCAAACACCATTCTTCATGATGGAGGTATACTTCTCCACCATGGCATCCGCCACGGCCCACCATACCTGTTGGTATGCTGGTATGTTGCCTTCTGAAAATTCAAAGGCTCGGAATCTAAAATGCTACTCGTCGATGCTATTATAGTCTAGAAACTTCTTCAAAGTTTGATCTCTCTAAAAGTGCTCCTAGGAGTCTCAATATGCTCTTGAGCATTTCTCGATGTCTAACTAAGCCATCAAGGTGATAGAGAGTAGAAGGGGCTCATGTCTTCCCTTCTTCATTTGAAGGCTATTGTACTACCCTAAAAATCATTGGTGACACTAGCTCAACCTTTGAAACTTCTTGCTCCTAATCCTTTGTCACTAGAATAGGCTCATGGGAATTCCTAATTACAAAATCTTCCTCAACCCTTACATCCCAAATCATTATTGTCTTCCTCTGCTCCCAAATATAGAGCTTGTAAGCCTTTGAAGTTTCACTGTAACCCACAAATAAACACTTCATGTTGGAGGCTCCAACTTGGTCCTCTTCTCTATCAATACATGGATACAACTTTGGACAACCAAATATGTGGTAATGAGTCACCTCGAGCTTCACACCGGTGAATGCTTTCTCGAGTGTATGAGGGCATTGGTTCTACATGCAAATTGCATTGTTGCATGCTTTAGCCTTGTTAACCACCCATATGTTTGGGCAACCCTAGGAGAAAAGTTTCCTCCTATGATGCAATTTTCCAGCCAACAACCCTATCATGATCCACAAATAGTCAACCTCATATGCCTCTCATATATTCTCTGGTCAATGTTTCCTTTCATCTAGCCTACTCATCTGATGACTTCATTTAATGTTTAGGAGAATTCTAGCATGGATCATAAGTTGAATTAGATAATAGACCGCTATTGGTTGTACACTTGTTCCCATGCTTCACCTTGGTGGTTATCACTTGCCCCTAGTCTAGTGTGACCTTTGTTGGGGCCTTTCTTTCACTACCTAAGAGGGGCACAAATAAGAGACTCTAATTGATCTTACATGTCCATTTTTATCCATACTTAACACCTTCTATCATCCCCATGTATCCACATCCCATCTTCGAGTTGATTTGCTATTTGTCACTTATATTGGTTATCCCTATCTTCCTCATCCTTTGAGTAGAGCCATGGAAACTTTGCCCTAAGAGGTCAATGCAGCAGAAAGAAAAGAAAAAGCATGGGTCGAATGTTAAAATGCAAAAAAATGGTTGGCATAAGAGAAAGTGTGTAGACAAAAGCACTTCAAGTTGGAGGCTCCTACTTGGTCCTCTTCTCTATTAATACATGGATACAACTTTAGGCAATCAAATATGTGGTAATGACTCACCTCGAGCTTCACACCGGTGAATGATTTCTCTGATGTCTTTTCCTCTAAGATTATACGAGGGCATTGGTTGTACATGCAAATTGTATTGTTGCATGCTTTAGCCTTTTTAACCACCCAAATGTTTGGGCAACCATGGGGGAATATTTTCCTCCTATGATGCAATTTTCCAGCCAACAACCCTATCATGATCCACAAATAGTCAACCTCATATGCCTCTTTGGTCAAATGCTTCCTTTCATCTAGCCTACTCATCCGATGACGATGGGTCATTTAATATGAGGTGCATTAACCACTTCTATATTCAAGTGATTTCATTTAATGTTTAGGAGAATTCTATCATGGATCATAAGTTGAATTAGATAATAGACAGCTCTTGGTTGTACACTTGTTCCCATGCTTCACCTTAGTGGTTATCACTTGCCCCTAGTCTAGTGTGGCCTTTGTTGAGGCCTTTCTTTCACTATCTAAGAGGGTCACAAATAAGAGACTCTAATTGATCTTAAATGTCCATCTTTATCCATACTTAACACCTTTTATCATCCCTATGTATCCACATCCCATCTTCGAGTTGATTTGCTATTTGTCGCTTATATTGGTTCGTCCTATTTTCCTCATCCTTTGAGTAGAGGCATGGAAACTTTGCCCTAAGAGGTCAATGCAGCAGAAAGAAAAGAAAAAGCATGAGCCGAATGTTAAAATGCAAAATAATGGTTGGCATAAGAGAAAGTGTGTTGACAAAAGCCTAGCTTGAGCTCTACCCCCCTCCTCATTAACCCTCACCAAATTCATGGTTAAAAGCATGATCTATCTAAATGAAAAGACCTTTGAATATCCCAACCTAATGAACAAGAAAGGGTCAATAATGGTTATTATGAATCAATGAAAGCTTGTTATCCAAGCTATATATGTGTAGAATTTCCACGAAACTCTGATCTGTTGATAAGAACAATCTGAAAAACACTTTCTTTTCTTACAAACACATAATTTCTCTACTCAATTTGCAGTGGAATTAGGAACAGAAATAAAACACAATCACACAATTCAAGACACAATTTTTATTAGGGAACCCAACTGGGAAAACCCTCTGCTTGATGAGAATTTTATTGATAGAAAAACTGAGCAATTGATCTCTTACAAAATACTATTGTTTCAATCTGAAAGACACACTTGTCTTTCCTGCTTGTTCTAAGCTTGAAACCTTTGCAAGACTGTTGATCTCTATTGCCCTCTACCAACCTGTGCACAAGCTTCTCTTGCACACTCTTCCTCTCACAAGCTCCACGCACAAACTTGTGCTTCCTATTGCTTGGTCTCACCAACTCGTGCTCACCAAAACAATGATTAAACTTGTGCCTTCGTTCCTCCTTTTAAAGGCAATTCAAATGGTTAAAATTAGTGAGTTTTCTAATTAAGGAATTGAACTGGAGCTTTTCTAGTTAACAAAAGTCAACAAAACTAGTTAATTAGATCCTCCTAAAATTTAGGAGGCTAACTCCACTTAAGCTTTCAATTCCCAATTTAACTCACACTAGAAGATCAAAACTTGACCTTCAACTTCAACACATCAATTAACTACCTCATGCACTCCTAACTTTTAGGGAAACTCCTAAATTTTAGGAACTCGACCATACACAAAAAGTAACTCTACTTTGACTTCTTGAAATAAAGCACAAATCAAGGAATCACTTTTCTCGTTAATTTTCAACACTCCCTCTTAGTGAGGAAGGTGTTCCTAGAAGAACCTTATCCACCTGGATCTGTCTCCAACATGACCATGTTCTTCACTGCTACAATTGCTCCCTCTAAACTATAAGGCTTCCCTACTTTCTTCTGTGGAACCTGTTTTGAAGACATGTTCTTTCCCACCATGCTCTACGAGCTCTGCTCCTCTTCATCATCCTACTGGTCAACCCAACTATAAACTAGCTTAGACATAACTGAGATATCAGTTGAGGCTCCATCTTGAGAGCTTTATCCTGCTTTCACTCAACCATCACTTCTCTACTCTATGCACTACCTGCCTTGCTGCTCAAGGTTGCACCTATCTCTACCTGCAACTTGTAGAGATTCTTCATCCTCACACCTATCTACTTCTTACATCCAGAAGCTAAGTGTTCGAGGTACGCCTTACCTCTACTGAAGATGACATTGTATCATTTATCCTCAAGGATAGCTACTGAAACCAAGTTCTTCATCAGCCTTGGAACATAGAGAACATCTTTGAGATGAAGAGCATTACCTAACTCCCACTCGAAGCTAACAATACCAACTCCCCAGGTAGCATACTTGCCATTATCTCCAAGCTCGATATTCACCTGCATATCCTTCTCTTCCAGCTGACTAAAGTACTCTCAATTTCTAGTCATATGAAAAGAGGCTCCTGAATCAATGTACCACGTATTGCTCCCTACTGAGCTTGGCATGCAAGTTATCAATGAGAAGTCCTCCTCAAACTGAGGGGCAAACTCATCTACATGAGCTAATGCAGCTACATGCTCCTTATTCGATCCCTTCTTCCGGTTAGGACACTTGGAAGCATAGTGTCCAAAAGTAGGACAATGGAAGCATTTATTTTACTCAAATTTGTCTTCTTCTTGCCACCCTTTTGACTTTACCTGCAAGAGCAAGATTCTCCTCCTCCTTCTCAACCTTGGAACCCTTGCCACTGCTTCTAGAAGTCTCTACTAGCCTAAGCCTTAGCTCTACCTAGATGAAGTCACTCCATAAGTGTTCCCAATCCGGCAACTTATCTCGTCCAGTAATACTATGAACAAATGTATGCCAATCTTTGGTAAACCCATTCAGAACCACACACACTAGCTCTATGTCTATAGGCTTCTCTCCAACAACTGCTAGCTCATCACGAACTTCCTAAACTCTGGTGAGATAGGCAGTGACACTCTCACCATTATGCATCTTGATTGTCCTCAACGTCTCTTGGAGGACCATCTTCTGGTTCTTTGAAGAGTTTTGGTAGAGCTTGACTAAGGCATCCCACATATCCTTAGTTGTATTTTTACCTGCAACATGAGGAACTATATGATCTCGAAGTCCATCCAAGATCATTCTCTTTTCCTTGGCCATCTACCTTTGGATGAGCCTTAACTCGTCTGGATCTGAAGGTTCTACAACATTGTTCTCAACAAATTCTTTCAGCCCAAACTCGTCCAACAAGAACAATATGCGAACCTTCCAAACACAAAAATTTTAGGAGCCATCCAGTCTATTTTTCTCCCTCAATCCCAATCCAATCTATTTTGCTCCCTCAATCCCAATCATGTGTGAGTTGTCATCTTTCAACTTCGAAGACTCTTGTGTTGATCGATTTATGTTCAGGGCTCTAATACCATGTAGAATTTCCCCAACATTTTGATCTGATGATAAGAACAATCTGAAAAAACACTCTTTTATTACAAACACAAAATTTATTTACTCGATTTGCAACGGAATTAGGAACAGAAATAAAACACAATCACAAAATTCAAGACACCATTTTTTTATTAGGGAACCCAACTGGGAAAACTCTCTGCTTGATGAGAATTTTATTGATAGAAAAACTAACTAGTTGATCTCTTACAAAATACTATTGTTTTAATCTGAAAGGCACACTTGTCTTTCCTTCTTGTTCTAAGCTTGAAATCTTTGCAAGACTGTTGATCTCTGCTACCCTCTACCAACGTGTGCACAAGCTTCTATTGCACACTCTTCCTCTCACAAGCTCCACGCACAAACTTTTGTTTCCTATTGCTTGGTCTCACCAACTCGTGCTCACCAAAACAATGATTAAACTTGTGCCTTCGTTCCTCCTTTTAAAGGCAAATCGAATGGTTAAAATTAGCGAGTTTTCTAATTAAGGAATTGAACTGGAGCTTTTTTAGTTAACAAAAGTCAACAGAACTAGTAACTGGATCCTCCTAAAATTCAGGCGGCTAACTCCACTTAAGCTTTCAGTTCCCAATTTAACTCACACCAGAAGATCAAAACTTGACCTTCAACCTCAACATTGCCTCATGCACTCCTATTTTTTATGGAAACTCCTAAATTTTAAGAACTCAACCATGCACAAAAAGAAACTCGACTTTGACTCCTTGAATTAACGCACAAATCAAGGAATCAATTTTCTCGCTAGTTTTCAACAATATGTGAGTATATGGGGGGTGATGAAAATAAGCCTAGAACACTCAAAATAGGTGATAACTCAGACCCCACGATTGCTCCCTCTTTACATTTTAACACTAAAGGATGCTATGAAATCAAAACCCAATATAAGACAATGGCATCCTCCATGAAGTAAAACCCACACCATGTCATTGATCACTTGCACCTACTAACTGATGGGTAGGCCTAGGAATTGTTCCTCCCCCTATGGTTGGAAGTACCTAAGAGGGCCTTATTATAACCCTCCCATACCTAAGTATGGTAACTTGTTTATAAATCATAAGCTAGGAAGACATTTGGAGGTGGTGCTTGTGTGAAGTACTTTGATGCCTTCAACATTGAATATGGCCCACTTTGATACTTTTATGGTTCTTGCACCCATAATGTTGATCTCACTTGATTCTGTGAATGTGTTAGATCTTTGCTCCCACGTACTACCTCCATCACTTATAGAGCACTTTGATAGAAGGTGTTGGACATTTATTGAGGAGCATTCACCTTGGGATGCTTGCACACAATTGATGACCCCCTCACTTACCTCTGCAACCTTGGACACTACCCTCCAAAGCCAAGTCATTTCCTTTAGAGCTGATGTACCCCAATGTTGACAAGACGCCTCCAGAATGGCATTGCACCTACTTAATGGATATTGCCATGTTTTAACAATGTAATGATGATGCTGACATGGGAACCCTCTGGAGAGAATAATACATTATTCTACATGATGACATCATGCCCTAGCACTATGATGTCCCTTTCATGATGCTTGGATTGATGACATGGGCATCCTTTTGGAGGGCATTGGGTTGATGATGCCTTGATGATTTGGCACCCATTTGATGAGGACACATGACATGTGGATGAGATGCACCCTTTTGGAGCCATCCATTGCATTTTCGACAAGAAAAGCACCTTTTTGGAGGATGATGTCACCATTGGAGGGAATTTGGCTCACACGAGGATTATATGAGTCATATTTTTATGTTTTATCATTGAGTTAGCTATCTTTGAGGATCAGCTTGTGACCTATGCAACTTGTAATCACAATCTAATATTATTTTAAGGCTTTTTAGGCTAAATTAAAGGAAGTTGACTTGGTTGCCCTCATATAAGTAGAGGGAGGTTGAATTACCTTTATTCATTATTGTACTTGGAGATCACACAAACTAGCTACTTATCTCTTCTCTCTTAGTTATTTATATTGTGTCATTGTTATGAACCAAAACTTGAATAGGTTCACCATATAAACATACAAATTACATTCTCTAACCCCTATTACTTGAGTTATATCTGGGCTAGAATCATTTGGCCTAATGAGGACTTGCTAGTTCTTGAACTCCACTGCAAAGCCCTTGTCCTCCATGACAAAAATTAAAGGCTAATTCTTCCTAAGACATAGAGCAAACAAAACATCATCAAAATATAAAGAATTACCTATCCTAAGCTGGAAGGGAATAATACTGAGTCCTACTACTATGTACTTGGTATCATAACCAAGCTCAACCTATGCTCCTAAGTTTTGATTCTTTAGACTAGAAAACAACTACTAGGATGATGTCATATGTCGAGAATTGCATTAGTAGAAAGGCGAGATCTCATCAAGAAATCTTTCTCAAACTTGATAACAAACTCATTCCACTAACTTTCTACAAAGACTGCTACCTTCTTCTGCTGCTACTTCCCTTTACCTTGCTTCTCTGACACTATTATGCATAAAGACCATACTTATGCCAAACAAAGCACTTGATTTTACTTCAATCCTTCTTTCCTAGCTATGAGGTTGACTCCTCACTCTTTCCCTTACCGTCATTGGGTCCTTCACCTCTGCCCATATATTACTAACCAAACAGAGTTAAGCTCTCGTCACCACCCTTCTTGTTGGCCTCTGACTCCATGTAAGTCTCCTCCTGGACACAATCATCCCTAAGCCTCTCAAGGTCAGGAAGGTTTTCTCGAGCACAAATACCTTTAGCAAATGGTTCCCATGAAGTTGGGAAACCATTCAGTGCCATGTTCATTAGCTCTACACCTACAACCTCCTCCCAAACCTCTACAAGTTGATCACAAATTTGTGTGATCTTCATAAGGCAATCAATGATTGTGTGTGATCTAGTCATCTCTACGGATCTAAGTCTTGTTTGGCTATATCATCTTCTTGTTTATGTTTTAACTCTTGAAAAGATTGACCAAGGCATCAAACATCTCTTTCGTCATAGTCTTCTCAAATACATGAGGGATTAGATGATTCTTTATGGCATCCAAGATCATTCCCTTGGTCTTCACTTCCTTTTTGTTGAGGGTTGCAAGTCTCACAGCTCTATAGGCAGAGTCACAACATCCTCGACAATATCCTAAAGATTATTTCCTTTCCCTCTTTTTGAAATAAGTAGAAATCCTTTCCTCTTATTGAAATAAGTAGAAATCTTGATAACTTTTGACAATTAGAAGTTCTAAAAACTTGTTCTTGCAGGGACCATGTCAATGCAAAAGCTTAAATAAATTATCCTAAAGCATGCTTGCAAAACCTTTATAATATGTGTAAGTCCTTTATCCATCTAGGTATCAGCTACCACTTCATCCTTTTGATGATAGGAAACTAGACATCTCATCATCTTCCCAATAGACTTGCATTTGGAGGTTACATCAAATCTATACATGAAAGAAATATTTAAATGCAATTTAGAACATGAATTATAACTAGTCATAGCTTGTTATACCATTAGTAAGAGAGAACCCTAATGATTGGCACCATTTGAAGGATCTCTAGTCACCCTTATCTATTGAATATACACTTTTCGAGAAACTTATTATACCATTCGTAAGAGAGAACCCTAATGATTGGCACCATTTGAAGGATATCTAATCACCCTTATCTATTGAATATACACTTTTCGAGAAACTTATTGGTAGTATATCCACTCTTAAGACCACTTTGGAAAAAGTGTCAAGGCTTAACACTTAAGCATCCTTTGAGTTATCATAAGATTCCTATTGAAATATTATACATAATTCTCAAATATATTCTGCTCCATTGGAGTAGTCAAGGCTTATTGCTGTTATACAAGCGGTTTCTTCCTACAGATTGCAATGATTGTACGTGTACACTATGACAACCATTTTTTGCTAAGAGATGTAAAAACCCATAAAAGAATCATCTTATGGAAAGAAAAAAAAAAGACCCTGATTAAGTTTAGATAGAATACTCTATGACATGGACTCTTTTCAAAGCTCTTGTTTGGGGGACAATGCAGACTGACTATGGAGTATTCATGGATGTAATGCCCCTCCTAATTATATAATGATTAATTGATTAAAAGATGAATATAAGATGATTAAAATGTTGTTTAGATATATGTGTGTCATAATAAACAGTGGAATAAACTATGTTTGGCATCCCAAAATAGTTTATACAAATTTTAAATCTCCTCCGTCTTCCCTGTTTGGTTCAACCTCCTAGAAAAATGGGACTTCCCCATGGAAGGGACTCAGTGTTCAGCTAATGGTGCAGCACTGGGAAGATTTAATCTTTCTTTTAATCCAAATTTTTATCATATGATCATAAAAAAAGATGCTGACATATTCTCCTCGTCTCCAAAACTTCAAACATTAACTACCCTTCATATATAAATTTATATCTTCATTATTTAATACAATTAAGAAATTACCATACAAATTATCAGATAACAAGTGACAAATGACAAATAGCAAATGACAAATGGCAGATAACATTTTGAAAGGGGGAGAATGACCTATAAACCACCTCTACTAATGTGGTTGGGCACAAGGAAGTTCACTTAAACCAACTTGACGCATAGGGCCTCTGAAAGTAACAATGTGTTGAAACTTAAAATACACCACGAAAGCAATAACACGGCCTATATAGAATTTGACAGCGAGGATTCATTAGGTGTATTGCAGGATTCAATCGCCTACAACTCTCGTAGGCCAAATATGAGAGCGAGCAGATCATCATAAAATTGGGGATGATAGTCAACGGTGGCTGCTGAAAGTGGGGTGTTGATGCTGCTTCCACCGTTGTTCATGTTTTCGCGGTGATTATTTGTTTGTTTTCGTATTCATGGACGCGCAAGCACATACAACAACTATTGCTTTTCCGGTAAAAGTCTTGGTTGTGTTCGTATTCATAGATGCACCAGAAGACACAACATCTATGAAGCCAGATGCAAATCCTAGATATCGTTTGGGAAAACAGATACACCCACTGAACTCACTTGAAAATAAAAATCAGAAGGTAAATTTGCTTACCCACAGAAGAGGAGGCAATCGCAGAACCACAGCCGAAGGTCTTGAAGCATGCATCTGTAACTTGGCCGGTTTCTTCGTCCACTTTGATCTGCAATTTCATGACATCACCACAAGCCGGAGCTCCCACCAAGCCGGTACCAACGTTGGGGTCATTCTTGTCGAAGGATCCCACGTTGCGTGGGTTATTGTAATGGTCCACCACCCTCTCGTGATACCCTCTTCTATCATTCTTCCATATTGCTGGAGCAGCAGCAGCAAGTCGTATGTTCGAAGCCTGTTCGCCAGCACGAACAACCCTCCCCAGGCTTCGAACCGCCCCGCTCAGCAACATGATTACTCCTGCTCAACGATTCCCAACAAATTACAGACTCCAAATTACGCGTGCATACAATTTTAATTTAAATGGGTTTGATGCAATCGAGAAACAGAAGATGTTAATGGCAGAGGGCGTTTATATAACGAGATCCACGACGACTCCCACCGCTACCTCACCGACTCTATTGAGTTTTAGAGGACACGCGCCAAGAACTCAAAATCCCTTGGGCATAGTGGCACTGCAACCATGGGTTTTGGTATGATTAGGTTCGAATCGATGGATAGAAAGGAGTGCATTTTGATAAATATATTGCATGCACTCTCACATTGAGGTTATTTCGATCATTCGTAAGAATTTGATAATCTCACTACTCGTTGACTCCTACTTAGGTGTGTAACCATATGTGTCTTGTTCAGATGGGTTCATTAGGATTTTTATTACTAGCATTTGCACCATATGTTGCAAAGGAAACGCCGTAAGGCAATGACATAATATATATTGTCTAATTCATCAGCTCTTAATGACTGGTCTTTTGATTTAATGTAAAAGTGGTTTCCACCTCTTGAGACATTTTGTCCCTTTTTACACTCAAAAAAGACACCAAAAGAGAGATTGCTACTTCCACGACCCTCTGTTGTAAAATGCTCTCCTCACTACAATAATGACATCATGACTATGATTATCCATAGAAAATTTCAGGATCTTCACAGGAATTGACTTGTTAATAACGTTGTAGGGAAGTCCAAGGAAGTACAAGCAAGATGAAAATTGGACACTCCTCATATTCCCATGAACCATATTATGTAAACTCAAATGATTGATTGGTCGTTCACAAAAATATCCACAACCTTGGCACCTAACCTTGCAATAATGCACATCATATGGATTTATTGTGTGAACATGGGCACCATCATGGTAATTTTTAAAAGGTGGAATGGCAATGCAACAATCCTTTTGCAGACCATTTTGTTCAGAGACATGTTCATAAGCCTCTTCTACACTAAAATGAATGTGTTTATCTCACTACTTCAATGTAGATTTCACAAATTCCATCTGCTTCACATTTCTTATGACAAGCATGTTCATTACCACAAAGATATTCAGCAGAGTCACCAAGTTAAAATCCCCTGTCTAATCAAAAGCTAATCAAAGGAAGAAGACACTTCTCTTTCAAAGTCCACTCTTGGCTTCTTGGTCTATTTCCTTCTGAATTTTAGCTAGACGATGTACTATATAAGGATAAGCCCTCTACCAATGCAAGTTGATCAAATTCCTTCCTTCACTCATTACATTTTTCTCCATCGGGGCCTACTATGATGAGCAATGGAATGAGCCTAATGTCAGAATAGCATGACAAGTCTTTAATGTTTTCATCCCCAAAAGGTAGAGCAAGCCATGGCATGCACTCATAGGATGAAAAAAAAGTTTCTTCATCTCTGCCACTGGAAATGAATATAATGTCAAAACCCTCATGAGCTTTCAGAGATTCTTTCAAATTTTTATATACAGATATCAATCTTGGAGTGAATTTCTGACAGGGAAGACACCACTCAGCTGTGAAATTGGAGTGAGATACTTCAATGAGCTGCTGGTTTTGCTACTCTTAAGTAGTGGTGTTTACTTAAAAGTTTCCCTGAAACAATCGTGATTATGCTAGTTGATATTTTATGAATACTCATATACATATAATGGGTGAAAAACAACACAAACACACATATATAGCCAAAAATATTCCATTTCCAAAAATTGCAAATCATGAAGAGTTGTATTCCTTTTATGTCCCCTGAATGAGAGGTACTTCTTAATACCTTATTTATAGTACATCTCTCAAGTAATTACATGATAACAAATAATACAAAAATTAACAGGTCAAAAATCAAAACTAAATGTCTAAAGGTCACTAGCATTCATCAGAATCAACAACATTGATCAAGCAAAATAAAACTGTGCAGTAAAATCGAGAGATCTATTTATTTGAGATTATAAATTAAGTAGCAGATATCTAATTGGAAGAAAAGAGAGGGAATAGGCATGACAACCAATTCATACCTATTCAAAATATATTGCACTGTGTCTAGTTTCTGCACAACTCGGATAGTAAACAAAATTCTGACAACTTTGTCGAAGAGAAGTATAGAGTTCATTTCACTAAGAAGTATAGAAGGATCTTATATTTTCGTGACTCCATTGTTTAAAAATGGTTTTAATTCATTCTTCCTTGCTTTAAGAAACTTACATGTCCTTCTCTTCACTTTCATCATCAAAAACCTTTGTTTTTTTCCTTTAGTCTTCACACTCAAGATCATCATTAGACTTACATGTAAAATCATAATCATGCTCCTTTTTCTCATTCACCACTTCATTTAATTCTTTTATTACAGTTGTTGATTTAATACTTTCATCAATTTGTTCAATTGGCTTCTAAATTTATTCTTCTATGAGATTCAAATCTCCATCAAACTTATTAGCAACTTTGTTTTCAACTTTTTTCTCTCGTGTTATTTTGAACACCCATATATACAAAAACGATGTTAAAAACAACTTTGTTATTCTCTTCAGTGAGAGCCTCCTTATCTTCCTCTTCCTTCTCTTCCTTATCTTCCACTCCTTTACAAACCTCTCATGTTGTAAATCAGTTGTCTTCCACATGGATTTCATACACAAGTGGGCTTGTGTCACCAAACTACAATATATCAATAAGTGATTTCTATTGCATCATGTGCAACCACTCATCACCAATTAATAATTCTTCATCGAATTTGACATCAACATAATTTTCATTCACCCTATGGTGGGTTATCCGAGCATGCATGTTCTCATTAACAAATTCAACTTCACTAAATTCATTAGTTGTGGCTAGATTCACCCAATCACATCTCACTTTGTCGTCATCATCCACACGTGTTGTATGTTTGTCTCTTTTGTGCCAAACTCTCCTTCCAAAATCTTCCATGCTTCTTTAATTTTGTGACCTGAAATGTGGTTGTTTCTTCATCCCTTCATATTCTCAAATTAGAATAAGGGCAAAGAAATTTAACGGTTAACTTAATTGAAGGCCCATAATTGTTTGAATGATGTTGGAAGGAATTCAAATACATAATGGAATATAATTTTCATTCACCCTATGGTGGGTTATTCGAGCATGCATGTTCTCATTAACAAATTCAACTTCACTAAATTCATTAGTTGTGGCTAGATTCTCCTATTCACATCTCACTTTGTCGTCATCATCCACACGTGTTGTATGTTCGTCTCTTTTGTGCCAAAATCTCCTTCCAACATCTTCCATGCTTCCTTAAGTTTGTGACCTGCAATGTGGTTGTTTCTTCATCCCTTCATATTTGCAAATTATAAGAAGGGCAAAGAAATTTAAAGGTTAACTTAATTGAAGGCACATCATTTTTTGAAATGATGTTGGAAGGAATTCAAATACATAATGGAATATGTTGATGACAAACCGAAAACAAGATTCTCTAATTAGAAGAAGGGCAAGGAAAGTTAAAGGCGGACATAAAGAAAAAAGTGGAAGTGTCCACAAACTCAAGATTTCAAACACTTAAAAAATGTCTATGTGACTTCATCAATGATGAAGAAAAGAAAGAATTTATGAGATAAAATACTGTCAAATAGTCTTCGCATAGATATACTTCTCTTGGAAGCATGTCAAGAGAAAATATAAAAGGAGAAATTGGAAAAAACTTAGTCTCATTTTTTGTGAATCACATAATAAAACTTATGTGGATAAGGTAAATTTGTGCCACCTATTTTTGTCACATGTGGATAGGGAAATAGAATAGATAATTTTATTGAGTAAATTAAAAAATAAAAGTGAAGGGAATAAATTAGATTACATGTCTTTTTTTATTGTACATAAAATTTTAAACAAAATCATAACAAAAATATTTACATATTTTTAACAAAATGATAATAAAAATATTCACATGTTTATAACTTGTTATTGGACTATCTAAAAATAATATAGATGTATGACCATACATTTTAAAATAATAAAATATAATATATAAAGCTTAAAATTAAATAAAATGGAATAAAATTTCCAAATAATAAAATATAATGTAATGTAATATATAAAATATAATAAAAAAACTCATATTAGATAATAAAATACTACTATTTAATTCAGCATTTGATTCCCTAAACCTCGTCCATTTTTTTCATGGAAACTTCTAAGTAAACACCACTACTTAAGAGTAGCAAAACCAACAGCTCATTGAAGTATCTCACTCCAATTTCACAACTGAATGGTGTCTTCCCTGTCAGAAATCATTGAAGTATCACAGCTGAGTGGTGTCTTCCCTATCATAAATCCACTCCAAGATTGATATATGTATATAAAAATTTGAAAGAATCTTTGAAAGCTCATGAGGGTTTTGAGATTATATTCATTTCCAGTGATAGAGATGAAGAAACTTTTTTTTCATACTATGAGTGCATGCCATGGTTGCTCTGCCTTTTGGGGATGAAAACATTAAAGACTTGTCATGCTATTTTGACATTAGGCTCATTCCATTGCTCATCGTAGTAGGCTCCGATGGAGAAAAATGTAATGAGTGAAGGAAGGAATTTGATCAACTTGCATTGGTAGAGGGCTTATCCTTATATAGTACATCGTCTAGCTAAAATTCAGAAGGAAATAGACCAAGAAGCCAAGAGTGGACTTTGAAAGAGAAGTGTCTTCTTCTTTTGATTAGCTTTTGATTAGACAGGGGATTTTAACTTGGTGACTCTGCTGAATATCTCTATGGTAATGAACATGCTTGTCATAAGAAATGTGAAGTAGATGGAATTTGTGAAATCTACACTAAAGTAGTGAGATAAACACATTCATTTCAGTGTAGAAGAGGCTTATGAACATGTCTCTGAACAAAATGGTCTGCAAAAGGATTGTTGCATTGCCATTCCACCTTTTAAAAATTACCATGATGGTGCCCATGTTCACACAATAAATCCATATGATGTGCATTATTGCAAGGTTAGGTGCCAAGGTTGTGGATATTTTTGTGAACGACCAATCAATCATTTGAGTTTACATAATATGGTTCATGGGAATATGAGGAGTGTCCAATTTTCATCTTGCTTGTACTTCCTTGGACTTCCCTACAGCGTTATTAACAAGTCAATTCCTGTGAAGATCCCGAAATTTTCTATGGATAATCATAGTCATGATGTCATTATTGTAGTGAGGAGAGCATTTTACAACAGAGGATCGTGGAAGTAGCAATCGCTCTTTTGGTGTCTTTATTGAGTGTAAAAAGGGACAAAATGTCTCAAGAGGTGGAAACCACTTTTACATTAAATCAAAAGATCAATCATTAAAAGGTGATGAATTAGACAATATAGATTATGTCATTGCCTTACGGCATTTCCTTTGCAAAATAATAAAATATAATATATAAAGCTTAAAATTAAATAAAATGGAATAAAATTTCCAAATAATAAAATATAATGTAATGTAATATATAAAATATAATAAAAAAACTCATATTAGATAATAAAATATTATTATTTAATTCAGCATTTGATTCCCTAAACCTCGTCATTTTTTTCATAAAATGATAATTCCTTTCTTTCCCTCCCACAAAAAAGCTTTGATGTTATATTATTATTAATATATAATTGACATGTATATCGTTGTCATGCATATCATTGTTGGACGTTCCTATCCTAGGATCAAAAGTAAATTATTATATTATAAAATAATATAAACCAACCATCGTCTCCTTACATACTATGTATTTTGCAATTAGCAATATCGTAAAAGGAAAAACAACATATTTGCAGTGGCTGGTGAGAAATTAAAATCCCTTTATATGGCCAAACCATATTATATATCTTGAACCACATTTACTTATTTTTCCCATATGGTTCTTCATTTAGAATGCAAGAAAATAGTATATGGATGTGGTTAATCATCAAATTGATCATTGAAGCGTATTTAATAAAACATGGTTTTTAAACACCTATTAAAGAAGCACATTATCATAAAATACATAATGAAATCTTCGTGAATCAGCTACGTTGATCAAGGTAGCTCAAATTTTACTCATAGTAATTAGTTGTTGCATACTTTCGCACTGAGAAAATCACCCCATCATACAACACATAATGATATCTCTCTAAATAAGGTATATTGATCAAGATAGCAAGAAGTTTACTTGTAGTAATCAGTTGTGGCATACTTTTGCATTCAGAACATCACCCCATAATGTATATACAATATTCCTATGTTATGTTTAACGAAATGAAAGAAATGGAAAGCTAGAAAATGCAATTATTCACATGAATAGAAGGTTTGATTAATCGACAACAATTATCTTCAGGCTTGAAATCCTGCATAATTTAGGAAGTACAACTATAATGAAAAACACATTCAATTGAAAATAGTTAAAGAATATTTCGTAATAGAATACAGGGAGATATATGGTTATTGGTGTGTACGATAAATTTCGCAGTAATGTAACCAATAAAAACTCAAATTGAATAGCAGCTAGTTCTGGAGTATCCATTTGAGCATAAATAGGAATGTAATTTGGATTCACATTAATACAACTATTGAGCAAGGATATTTTTTATTTTTAATTTTATTCTCATTGCATTTTCTGTTTTTCTTTGATAGAGGGAAGACAAAGAAATTTTTCATTTACCCTATGGCGGGTTATCTTAGCATGCATGTTCTCATCAACAAATTCAATTTCACTAAATTGATTAGTTGTGGCTAGATTCACCCATTCACATGTCACATTGTTGTCATAATCCACATGTGTTGTATGTTCGTCTCTTTTGTGCCAAACTCTTCTTCCAAAATCTTCCATGCTTCCTTAAGTTTGTGACCTGCAATGTGGTTGTTTCTTCATCCCTTCATATTCGCAAATTAGAAGAAGGGAAAAGAAATTTAAAGGTTAAATTAATTGAAGGCACATCACCATTTGAAATGATGTTGAAAGGAATTCAAATACATAATGGAATATGTTGAAGACAAACCGAAAACAAGATTCTCAAATTAGAAGAAGTGTAAGGAAAGTTAAACGCAGACATACAGAAGAAAAAGGTGGAAGTGAGTGTTGACAAATTCAAGATTTCAAACACTTAAAATGCATATATGACTTCATCAATGATGGTATTGGATTTCAAACACTTAAAATGCATATATGACTTCATCATGATATTGGCAGATAGTCTCCAGGTAGATATAATTCTCTTAGAAGCATGTCAAGAGGAAAGGTAAAAGGAGAAATTGGAAAAACTTAGTCTCATTTACTATGAATGACATAATAAAACTTACCAGAAATGATAAACAGAGAATTTATGAGATAAAAGTATAAGCGGATAGTTACTAAAAATGATAAACAAAGAATTTATGAGATAAAGTATTGGCGGATAGTCTTCACGCAGATACAATTCTCTTAGAAGCATGTCAAGAGGAAAGGTAAAAGGAGAAATTGGAAAAACATAGTTTCATTTTCTGTGAGTGACATAATAAAACTTACGAGAAAAGATAAATGGAGAATTTATGAGATAAAGTATTGGCAGATAGTCTTCATGCATATATAATTCTCTTAGAAGCATGTCAAGGGAAAAGGTAAAAGGAGAAATTGGAAAAACTTAGTCTCATTTTCTGTGAATCACATAATAAAACTTATGAGAAAAGATAAAAGGAGAAATTGGAAAAACTTAGTCTCATTTTCTGTGAATCACATAATAAAACTTATGAGAAAAGATAAAAGGAGAAATTGGAAAAACTTAGTTTCATTTTTTGTGAATCACACTTACGAGAAAAGATAAGAAAAATTGGAAAAAACTTAGTCTCATTTTCTGTGAATCACATAATAAAACTTATGTGGATAAGGCAAAATTCGTGCCACCTATTTTTGTAACATGTGGATAGGGAAATAGAATAAGATAATATCATTGAGTAAATTAAAAAATAAAAGTAAAGAGAATAAATTAGATTACATGTCTTTTTTTATTGCACCAAAAATTTTAAACAAAATGATAACAAAAATATTTACATATTTTTAACAAAATGATAATAAAAATATTTACATATTTAGAACTAGTTATTAGATTATCTATGAAAATTTATATATATATATATATATATATTTAAATAATAAAATATAATATGTAAAATTTAAATAAAATAAAATAAAATAAAATTTCCAAATAATATAATATATAAAATATAATAAAATTTTTATATTAGATAATAAAATATTATTATTTAATTACGCATTTGATTCCCTAAACCTCATCCCTTTTTTCATAAAATTATAATTCCTTTCTTTCCCTCCCACAAAGAAGCTTTGATGTTATATTATTATATATGATAATTCCTTTCTTTCCCTCCCACAAAGAAGCTTTGATGTTATATTATTATTAATATATAATTGACATGTATATCGTTGTGATGTATATCATTGTTGGACGTTCCTCGTTGTCATGTATATCATTGTTGGACGTTCCTATCCTAAGATTAAAAGTAAATTATTATATTATAAAATAATATAAACTAACCATCGTTTCCTTATGTACCATGTATTTTGCAATTAGCAATATCGTTATTCATTAAACGAAAAAACAACATATTTGTAGTGGCTGGTGAGAAATTAAAACCCTTCTATATGGCCAACCATATTATATATATTGAACCACATTTACTTATTTTTCCCATATGGTTTTTCAAGGTATGGATGTGGATGAATCATCAAATTGATCATTAAAGCCTATTTAATAAAACATGGTTTTTAAACTCCTATTAAAGAAGCACATTATCATAAAATACATAATGAAATCTCCATGAATTGGCTACATTGATCAAGGTAGCTCAAATTTTACTCATAGTCATTAGTTGTTGCATTGCATACTTCCCCATTCAGAAATTGGAAAAACTTAGTCTCATTTTCTGTGAATCACATAATAAAATTTATGAGAAAAGATAAAAGGAGAAATTGGAAAAACTTAGTTTCATTGGAGAAATTGGAAAAACTTAGTTTCATTTTTTGTGAATCACACTTACGAGAAAAGATAAGAAAAATTGGAAAAAACTTAGTCTCATTTTCTGTGAATCACATAATAAAACTTATGTGGATAAGGCAAAATTCGTGCCACCTATTTTTGTAACATGTGGATAGGGAAATAGAATAAGATAATATCATTGAGTAAATTAAAAAATAAAAGTAAAGGGAATAAATTAGATTACATGTCTTTTTTTATTGCACCAAAAATTTTAAACAAAATAATAACAAAAATATTTACATATTTTTAACAAAATGATAATAAAAATATTTACATATTTAGAACTTGTTATTAGATTATCTATGAAAAATTATATATATATATATATATATATTTTTTTAAATAATAAAATATAATATGTAAAATTTAAATAAAATAAAATAAAATAAAATTTCCAAATAATATAATATATAAAATATAATAAAATTTTTATATTAGATAATAAAATATTATTATTTAATTACGCATTTGATTCCCTAAACCTCATCCCTTTTTTCATAAAATTATAATTCCTTTCTTTCCCTCCCACAAAGAAGCCTTGATGTTATATTATTATATATGATAATTCCTTTCTTTCCCTCCCACAAAGCTTTGATGTTATATTATTATTAATATATAATTGACATGTATATCGTTGTGATGTATATCATTGTTGGACGTTCCTCGTTGTCATGTATATCATTGTTGGACGTTCCTATCCTAAAATTAAAAGTAAATTATTATATTATAAAATAAAATAATATAAACTAACCATCGTTTCCTTATGTACCATGTATTTTGCAATTAGCAATATCGTTATTCATTAAACTAAAAAACAACATATTTGTAGTGGCTGGTGAGAAATTAAAACCCTTCTATATGGCCAACCATATTATATATATTAAACGACATTTACTTATTTTTCCCATATGGTTTTTCAAGGTATGGATGTGGATGAATCATCAAATTGATCATTAAAGCTTATTTAATAAAACATGGTTTTTAAACTCCTATTAAAGAAGCACATTATCATAAAATACATAATGAAATCTCCATGAATTGGCTACATTGATCAAGGTAGCTCAAATTTTACTCATAGTCATTAGTTGTTGCATACTTCCGCATTCAGAAAATCACCCCATCATACAATACACAATGATATCTCTCTAAATCTCATACAATACACAATGATATCTCTCTAAATCATGTACACTGATCAATATAGCACGAAGTTTACTCGTAGTAATCAGTTGTGTGGCATACTTCCGCGTTCAGAACATCACCCCCCATTCTGCATATACAATATTCGTATGTTAAGTTTAACGAAATGAAAGCAAGAAAATGCGGTTATTCCTATGAATAGAAGGCTTGATTAATGGACAACAATTATCTATAGACTTGAAATCCTGCATAATTTAGCAAGTACAACTACAATGAAAAATGCATTCAATTGAAAATATTTAAAGAATAGTCCGTAATGGAACATAGAGATATATGGTTATCGGTGTGTATGATAAGGTTTGCAGTAATGTAACCAAAAAAAGAAAATTGAATAGCACCTAGTTATAGATACAAATAAATATGAATGTAATTTGGATTCACACTCATACAATTATTGAGCAAGGATTTTTTTGTTTTTTATTTTTATCCCATTCTCATTGGATTTTTTGTTTTTCTTTGATACAGGTGAGGCAAAGAAATTTTCCTGTTGCACAGACCATTGTAGAAGAAAGATTATGAATATTGTTATTTAATGTATGACTTTACATTTTCTATAATCAACTCCTTACATAAAACAAGGCTCACATTGTTCTCAAACAACAAATTGCCAATCACAGTGTTTATTGTAGCACATACTCTTTTCTTCAAAATTGTACAGTTAAAAGCCGAAGTATTAGCTAGAAATCCAGAATAACTTCATCACATGCAACTTTCAATCCATTGCTCTAATAAAAATTTAAGTTTCTCAGTATTAAGGTGGTTAAATACACAAATTCCAAGGTATAACTTTCATTAGCAGCGACCCTGCACAAAAATGTCTGCTCTACCCATCAAATTTAAACAGAAATATCCTCCTCAGTGGAAAAAATCCTGACTTTTTTCATGGTAGACTTCCTTCGAATTTGGAATATGCTCTACCAGTACTAAATTGTAATGTTTAATGTTTTGTCTTATATAGAATAATGGATGTTGCTGCTTGCAAAGTAAATGAGTAACTAGTAATTGAGGGTACAAGTTCACATTAATATTTGCACACACCCAAAACATGACCCCACTCGTTGGCATCTCTTTGTTCCTTTGAGAGCATACAATTGTTTTCAATGCTGAAAAATCATGGCCACTTGTTTCTTTTTGATCGACAGTAAAACTCAAGAAATCCCTTCAATCCCCCCTTCATTTAGACGCCCTGAAAGGAGTCTATTTTCGATGGAATCAAATCACCGAGGCTAGTGAACTGAGAGTAGCCCAACTGCCCAACTGTGGACTGAAATAGTTGGTAAGAACATAAAAGAGAATAAAGTTTACAAGTGAACAGATTGACGGACTTAGTTCTTTGTTTCCATATTTGTATTTCAACATCCAACTCAGCAATGCCTATGCGTGCTCCTCCTGCCTCTCTGAGAGTATTTTAAAATCTATCTTTAGGTTATTTTGACAAAGAAGCATCTCTTTGTTCCTTGGGAGGCATACAATTCTATTCAATGCTGTAAAATCATGACCACTAGTTTCTTTTTGATCGACAGTAAAACTCAAGGAAGCCCTTCAATATCCCTTTCATTCAGATGCCCTGAAAGGAATCTATCTTCCATGGAATGAAATCACCGAGGCTAGTGAACTTGGAGAAGCCTAACTGCCCAACTGCGGACTGAAGTGGTTGATAGGAACATATAAGAGGATAGGGGTGCAGGAACAGGGAGTGGGTTATTCTTTGCTCCAATGGAAAAGTTTAAATATCATATGCCCGGGACCTTGGAAATGGCACAAACAACCAGGTAGAAGTATAAGCTTTATTTCAAGGATTAAATCAGGTTTACTAATTTAATTATTATTGGGGATTCTGAAAATTTAATTTGTCACCTTGCAGTTTGGCACTCACTAGCTCAGTGAATATCATATAGCAGGGCATCATTAGGAGAATCAAAATTCTCTTACATAAACTTCACTCCTCAATCGTGTGCCATGTTCTTCGTCAGGAGAACCAAGCTGACAAAATAGCAAATAAGGGAGCGGATTCAATGGGCAAACAGTTTATTTCCTTATTCCACAACGAATATGAATAAAATATTAAATCATTTAGGTCAGCACCGAGTGGCAAAGTTAGAAGTAAAATGGCATGTAAGTATGAATTTTATCTACCTCGGGTCGGAGTGGCGTAGTATTTCCTCTGAGATGATGAGGCTACGAAATAGGTACTGGCTAAGTCTGATGTCGTAGGTCCTGACCTTTTATCAGTGCACTACGTGCGATGGAGATGGGCACGAACACACCAGGATGAGCCGTGCAGTTCGTTATGAGTTGCAGAGTGTACTGAGCTCCGAGTGCGCTAATGCAGGGTTCGAATGGTTCCCAATCGCCGTAGATTATCTGTTAGACATTTTGGAGGTTGTGTCGTTTTATTTATTTACCGGTTTAATTTGTTCAGAATTTCGTAAGGAATCACAAATTTAAATGGTGAATTCTTTGCAATTCTAGTGTCCCATTTCAAAGTACTGAATCCATATACAGTAAAAAAAAAAAAAACCCAAAGCCAATGTAAATAACAAAAATCATGATTTGATAAAGAAAATTTCACAGCCTTCCAGCTAAAGAGTCCAAAACCTCTAATTACTCCAAAAACATCTAATAGTTAAACAACGCCTTGCCAATCTGACGAGTAACCAGGTTGAAATGTAGAAAATAAGGGACGAGGGTGGGGATATGGTACGAATGACGGCTGCTGCTGGCCATGGCATCATTAACTCGGATGGAAGCTAGAGATTTAGATATCCTCCAATCTACCCGGAATCAGAGGCAGTCTGGCTCCCCTTCCTCTGAAAGCTCAGTAAATCATAAGATATTTACTAAAGCCTGTAAAGTTTTAGGTGTTTTTTGGCATGGTTATAGAACTAGATTCCATAGCAAGGCAGCTTCTTTAGCCTTGCTTTCTTGAATTCAGGCAGATGTTCAAAGTCTGATCTTTCAATTTTTGCAAAATTTTGATGTAACATATAAAACAAAAACAAATCCAAATAAAAAAGAAGAGTTATGCATAGATTTAAAAGAACAATCGAGTCTTGAAGAAACTTGCAGGGGATTATTAAGATAAAGAAGGGAAAATATAATGAAACCAAGGACGATCCATGAAAGCTAAATTCATCTTATTACAAATTATGTTTAACTGGACTGAACACGGGACATCACGGAAGAGTAGGCAAACTTACATTTAGCCTTCATGTTGATTGCAAAGAAGCTCTCGCGTGTGCCAAGGCCTGGAACTTCGAGCTCTTTCCGGGGATTTGGCCTTCCTGGTGGGATTTTTGGACACCGCTGGGCTGTGTTACTGGTGGTGCGGGGCAAGGGAAAAGTGAACGATATAGGTATTGTGTAGGACCGGTGAACACAGACGGTGTACCATCAAGAGGATTTGAAGAGCCGTGTGTCTAGGGCAGTTGCAGCGGGCAGGTGAACCGGGTCCAGCTGGGATTGTGGGCGGATTGTCGCGGTGGCGATGGCGGTGGCGCAAAATATTTTTTATTTTTATAGTCGTCCCCTTGTTATTACGCCGTAGATTACCGCTCTTTAATCGGATGGTCAATGTTATTTTGATCGTCTAACATGAAAATCAAGGGCAGAAATCTGTACACGTGTGGTGGGAGGAGAGTAGTTTCCAGAGGGAAGTTATTACGCCGTAGATTACCGCTCTTTAATCGGATGGTCAATGTTATTTTGATCGTCTAACATGAAAATCAAGGGCAGAAATCTGTACACGTGTGGTGGGAGGAGAGTAGTTTCCAGAGGGAACGCCTTACGGCATAATTATATCCATTGTCGTATAGAATGATCATGATTGTGTTATTCTCAAATTTATTAAAATTAGTGTGATATAGTCATAATGATTTTGTTTGGCAATATTCAGATCATCTCATTAAAATTAGAGTGATATAGTCATTAAAATTAGAGTGATATAGTCATAATTATTTTGTTTTGCAATATTCAGATCATCTCATTTCATTTTCCTTCATAGTGATAGAATATTCTAGGTTACATTTTTATATGGAATGATACCCTAAATTTGAAATTATCTCAAATTAACACCGAGAATTAAGGAATGTACCGTTTTCATTAACTCAAACTTATGAAATTGTTTCCCAAATTAGGCTTGATTTTTTTTTTATTTTCTAATGTTAAGAATGAACTCAATTCTTTCTTATAAGGAAGTATTTAGAAGCACCATACAAAATTCCTTATGGAAGTTTTTTTTAGACTATTCATGTAATTTCGATGCAATTGGAAACATTATTCATCTACTTTCATTGTATAAGATGCTACATTATGCATCACGATAAAACAACTTTAACAAATGAAGAAACATTCTAAATAATCCCCAAAACATGCCTTTAAGGTAGCAAATATTTATAAAAATATACACAAAGACTTAAAACAACTAACATATAACATCATTGACTCAATAGTTACAAGCTAACTATCATATCTTTATGGACAAGGAAGGGTCGATATACTTCATCATATAATCGTTGATAACTAAATATTTGTTGTGTTTTGGATGTTATGATCAGTGCAAGTTAGGGTTTTTAACAAGCCTTGAATTTAGTCTTAAATAGGTGTTCCGGGGAAAATCATCATAACTTTCACTTCGAGCATCAGATTTGAATTATGTAAAAAGAAATTGAAAGTGCATTAGTTGTAGTTTTTCTGGTATAATTTTTAGGGTCGAAGGTTGTGTTAACGGTGTTGGGCATTGCAAACATGCAGGGGATCTCCCCAATGTGAGGTCCCAATTAGACCTCACATTGTTTGGTGTAGGAGTCCTATCTAGCTATATGGTCCGGCCACCGTGGCAAAGGTTTTAGAGATAAGCCTTGGTTACAATACACACACAGGAGACGACAAACACCTCTTTGTGGCATCAAGTATGTAAGCTTTGTGTGACACCAGATGTAAATGCACGGGGAACTTCCATGGTTGGTAAAGGGGAAACAGGCCTCCAGTTAGAGAAGTAATAGTATTATCCTAAGGGAGACTCGGACCAAAGAGAAAGGCTTGTTGATTACTTACAAGTTAGTTCACACGATAAACAACAATCATGAAAGCATAACAACACTCATTCAATAATATCCATATCTAAGCAACGAAATAGTCCATCAGTCTTAGTATGTAATTAAACCAACATGATTGTAACCACCCCTCCCACATTTACCCAAATCCACGAGCTCGCTAGGGTAAACATGAGATGAGAGTTACTATGCGTGACCTGATTTCCAAGGTGCACTTATGGAAAATGGGGTCCACATGTCCAAACTGATTGCAACACACAATCACACTGTTATCATCTTAATTTGGCCTAACACTTTCTTTTCAATTTGGTCTCCTTAAATTTAATGGAACTTTTCTATTTTTGGCAGTTTTTTGGGTTCTAAATTTCTGAGACTGTTTTGAGGGCCTAAACGACGTTTTCAAGGAAAACATAAAGACCGGAAAAGTGCAAGATTGGTTATGGGGTTTTTATACTATTTCAAGCCTCCTCGTGGAGATCTTCAAAATGGGGTATTATGATAGTCAAATGAAGATCATATGCCAAAGTTATGACCCTCGAGATGTTGGAGGTCTGAATTACTCATTTATACAAACACTTTGTGTGCATAGTACCTATAGGTTATAAGTACATATACGTTCATTAATTCAATAAACTCACCAAAGAATCAGAATCGACACAATGAAAAAGCTAAACATTCACTCTCAACTCAAAATTTGACCTAGACTGACCAGAACATACTAGGCATTTCATCAAACACATGGCAAACATGTAAACTACAAGTTATAAATGCATATCTGAATACAGGGGTCTCATACTTATCTGAAAACCATCAAGAAGGTTTGTTGCCCTCTCATAATAGCTGCAATAGAATCTCTTAGGTAATGCATTCAATAACCATTCATTTACCAATCAAAACATTATGAGAGCCATAACTAAAATCTGTCATAAAACCATGCTTATAACCAGAATAATAACATTGATAGAACAAACATCAAAGCCACATCATAACAAGTACATTTACTCATAAAATACAAGAGGAAAAGAGCTCTTATTAACATATGAAAAATCCAACCAAGTCAAGGACTTCCACGTACCACCTGACCATAGATTGGGCTGAACCAAATCTCTCTTCATCCAATCACCCCCGCGCCATATTCCAAGCATGAATGTGGGATCTCATGGAATAACTAAACATAACCAAACCAGGGCTTCCAGAGGCCAAATCACCTCAACCCTCATCTAGTAATTCCACCTCACGGTCGGAAATCACTAACCATCACCATACCGATCTCTAACCAAGCTATCTAGGGCTCTAGAGCATTTGTTCCAACCTGGCTCGAAGACTAGTAACTCAATCCACATCTACCACAAATCTCTAGAGCATTTGTCCAACCAAGGCTCTAGGACTAGTAACTCAACCCACCAAGGGTTCCAGAGTGTTTGTCCAACCAAGGCTTCCAGGACTAGTAACTCAACCCAATTTGTTTCAAGGCTTCCAAAGCGTTTTTCCAACCAAGGCTCTAGGAACTAATAACTCAACCCACAACCATGAGGAACATGAGCACCAACTAGAAAACAAAAGGGAAAAACCCACAACACCATGGCTATTCAGGAAATGGCAAGTGTAGGCAAAACCACTGTCAATCCAGACAATCCTCTATGCCAATGACATATCATAACCAAATAACCACTTGCATACACCATGCATGCCAAAACTAGCAAGTAAATCATACATGCAACTCAGTACCTGGAAAGCAATCTAGTTGTAGATGCTAATTCCGTTGTCCCCTTGTGCTTTTTTGCATTCCTTTCCTTCTTTCACCAATTCCAATGTGCTCCAAGAAAACTCTAAGTGTGGAAGAGTGTGAGAGGGAGAGAATAGAGAGAGTGATCCAAGATAAAACTAACAAAAATCCATGAATTGATCCTCAGAAGCCTTTTTATCATTAAGGGATTTTTTTCATTTTCCCTTAATTTTCCTTCAATTTCCTCCTCATTCAAATATGTGACATTTCACCTTCCTTTTCTTCTATTTTCCATTATTTTCATAAATAAAATGTCAATTAATGCATCTTTAACTTTGCCATTGCCTTTGTCAATTTCCATAGCCATCTATTAATCACCAGTGATCCCCATCATTTGTTTTTGCCCAACATTCAACTTGGAATACGTGTCCCATGACCTTGGTCTTTTTTTTTGCCTTTATTAACGTTATTACATGGATTTTTAATCAGGGCCATTACAAAACCCTCCCCCTTGGGGGAACACCGTCCTTGGTGTTCAATGACACTTATAAACCAGCAAAAGACATGTTGCCTATGGAGCTTTATAACACAGTGCGATGTAGCATTTATATCATATCATACTGCTGAAAAACAAAACCAACATATCATGAACACCATACCGCTTATTGTAGCTTTATAACACAACTCGATGCGGTATTTACAACTTACGTATGCATATACATAGACAGAACCGAAATACAATACCAAAACATATACCAAAAGACATCCACTCAACCAACAATAGAGAAAGATACATAGCTCACATCTAATCAACCATCTCCCATGTAGCTTCATCGGGCCCAAAGTGCTTCCATTGCACTTTAACTTGCTCGATTGATCGATTCTGGAGCATGAGCATCTTTCGTTGCAAAATGCACTGAGGTTCCAATTGGAATTCTCCTTCTGGTTCCACCTACAATACAAACCAGTCAATCACATGATCAACATATTTCACATACTTCTTAAGTAATGACACATGGAAAACATCATGGAATTTCACTATCGGAGGCAATGCAAGTTGGTAGACTACTAGTCCAACCCTCTCAAGAATCTTGAAAGGCTCGCAATACTAAGGTGTCAACTTGGCACATGATCCAATCCTCAAGGAGCTCTTCTTTGGCTTGATTTGCAAATACACTTGTTGCCCAAACTGAAACTCCTTAAACGCCCTGTGTTGATTTGCATAACTCTTTTGCTTGTCTTGTACTACCTTTAAATTCTTATTGATAACCTACATTTCCTATTCCATCTCTGCCAATATGTCCACTCCAATCAATACCTTGTTAACTGGATCACTCCAACGGATGGGAGTATTACAACTACACCCATACAGTGCCTCAAATGGACTCATCCTCAAAGATTCTTGATACCCATTGTTGTAAGGAAAATCCACTAGTGAAAGATACTCTTCCCACTTTCGCTGCTAATGCATAACATACATCATCAACATGTCCTCCAAAATCTTGTTGACCCTCTTTGTCTGTGGATGATAAGTTGTACTGAAGGACAACTCTGTACCCAAACCTGCAAATAACTCTTTCCAAAACTTGGAAGCGAACATGGCATCTTTGTCTTACACAATCTTCTTAGGAATACCACGTAACCTCATTATCTCCCTGATGAAGACATGTGCTAGCTCACTAGCTGAATGAGTAGACTTCACTGGAATGAAGTGAGCTACTTTAGTCAACCTGTCAACCACAACCATGATATAATCATGTTGTTTAGTCATCCTTGGTAAACTTGTAATGAAGTCCATAGAAATGACCTCCCATTTCCACTTTGGAATTAGAATCCACTATTGTAAACCACCTGGATGTTTACACTATGCTTTTACCTGTTGACAATCCAAACATCTCACCACAAACTCTGCCACCTCTTTCTTCAAATTCATCTAATGGTAGAATTTCTTAACCGTTGTCAATGTCTTTTGATATATCGGATGACCTGAATACAAATTGACATGAAATTCCCGCAAGTTAAGCTTCTTGAGCTCAGTGTTGTCTGACACATAGATATTGTCCCTAAATCTCACCAAACCATCGATTGTGAGATGATAATCCTCATCCCACTTGTACCTTGTTGTTGTAACATGTGCTTAAGCTACTGGTACCTGTCATCTTGTTGTCTTGCCTGCAAGATCCAATCCTATAAATTTGTCCCATAAGCACTCATAGCTGCTATATGATTTACATGTTTCCTCATGCTAAGAGAATTTGCAACCCTATTCTCTTTACCCTTAATGTACCTAATCTCGAAGTCAAATTCACCAATTGTATCCAACTACCTAGCTTGTTTAGCATTCAGATTCAGTTGGTCAAATAAGTATCTCAATCCATGGTGATCACTCATCAAGATGAACCTTCTACTAAGAAGATAGTGTCTCCACATCTTCAATGCATGGATGATCGCTACCAACTCAAGATCATGCATCACATAGTTTTTCTCTTGCTCTTTTAGTTTCCTTGACTCATAGCATACTACTTGTCCTTCGTGTATCAAAACCCCACCAAGTCCTCTTTTGCAAGCATTTGTACACACCATGAACTCTTTACCCAGATCTGCAATCTTTAAAACTAGAGCATAGGTAAGCAACTGCTTCAACTACTCATAATTGGTCGCACATTCCTTTGTCCATTCAAATTTCTTTCATTTTCTCTGCAATGATGATGAGCCTCTAAATTATACATAAATTAAGGCCCATCTAACCATCCTTCAACACATTAAACATCTTTCTTTTTTTTGCGTATTTTTAACTTTAATATGCTCATTAGGAAGGTTTATGGATAATTGCATATTTGTGCCTAACATTATTTATTTATTTTGAATATTGGGTAGATTATGAAGATTTGGTAGAGAAGATAATTTAGGGACTTCCTCCCTACTACAGGAGGATTAATATTAAATAATAGATCAAAAAGATATTCTGGAATCATGGCACAGATTGTGGAGCTCCAATGATTGAGAAAATTTAGGAATGTGTTCCCTGTCATTTAATGCAGATTCCTAGTATTGGGAACCATATCCACTAATCAAGGGATTTTGGTGGGGAAAGTTTCTTCCTTTCATGGGGAATGATTCCTAGCCATTTTGTATAAGTACCAAGTCGAAATTGCCTCTAGGGGTATATTTTTATTAGTCTTCTTGTGGAGAGAACTCATATTTTTGCAGCTCCACTTTCAATTTTTGCAGGGATGTAATTGTATTAATGGAAATAATGAAGATTGGTGACATGTCCAGGTTCTAAAGCTTGGTCTCCTTCATAGGACTCTGAGTTTCCTTGGGCTTGGCCATCTCAGGAGTCTCAAAGCCCTTTTGTATCATTTACTTTTCTTCTTTTCACTTCTTATTCACATGCATCTCTTGTTCTTGCCTTTTTTCTATTTCTGCATTTAGTATTAATGATTTCTTGTTGTATGATTGGGTTAAAGGGTTGAAGTAAGTTATTTTGCAAGATCAAAAACATCATGTTATCATTAGAACAACTTTGGAAGGTCATAGTAATCATTGAGTTACTTGGATTAGTTTGTTTATTCCCAAATCTAGATTTCTGGAAGTTCTTTGTGGCAAATAAGAGTAAATTTCTGTTATTTTTTAGAGCATGCTAACGAGTTTCAATCGAGTTGATTCCACTTGCATCAAATCACAAAAACATTCTAGTTAATAACAAAAATTACCCCATTGCATTTTCAATTGATTAGGTTAGGCATTTGATAGATTTACTAGCTCACTAGTTCTCGAATTTCTAGATTTTAGACTAGTAATTTTCTGCCATTTTTAGCATGGGTTAACATAGGTCTTTTTGAGTGATTCCACTTAGAATGGATACCTAAGACATCATAGTTAATAAAAAAATTTATCTCATCCAATTTGAATTTTATTTGGTTGGTCATTCGGTGAATTATAA
Organism: Pinus tabuliformis; assembly: GCA_031772625.1. Classification (NCBI taxonomy): domain Eukaryota; kingdom Viridiplantae; phylum Streptophyta; class Pinopsida; order Pinales; family Pinaceae; genus Pinus; species Pinus tabuliformis. The sequence continues at coordinate 1,919,731,806 of CM062816.1, forward strand.
CTCCCTAGAGCAAATATGTTGTTTCTTGTAGTTAACTACAAGAAACCCTGTAACAATCTTCTAGTGTGTATATACTTGCCCACATTCACTCAAGAAGCTTGGTTATGATCCCTTAGGGTAGAATCAAGACCCCTAGGCTCTAAATCAATTATTAGGGAAAACTAAATACCACTTAGGACTTGCCTCTTTACCCATGCAAAATATTTGAGCGAATTGGGCTATTGAACAAATTTATGAAATAGATAATACAATGATGATTTCCACATCTGATGAACTCTATTAATGGATCTAAACTCTTTGAAATGTAATGGTTGACATTTATCTTTACTTTATGCAATTAGAATAGATTTATTTCATTGTATTTTCTTTCTTGCAATGGGTTAAGTTTTCCATTTCGAGCATTTCATTTTCTGCAATTAGTTTAGGATATGATTTTATTACATTCACTCCATTACATCGTGACATCAAAGGAAGGACACATTGTATGTTGTACATATGGTGCCGATACCTCTTAAGTTTGTACAAAAGCCAGGTTGATAATTAAAGTTGGTAGCCTTGGGAGTTGCAACATTCTTGTTGCAATACCGAGGCTTATCACTTTTTGGCATCGTTGTCGGGGAGGTGTCAAAGTATGCATTGTTTTCTTCCCTAGTTGATTAATTTCTTTTACTTTATTCAAAAACAAAAAAAATGCATTAGTCATCTTTCATTTCAAAAACAGAAAATTTCATTGCATTAGTGTTTTCATTCAATCATAAAAACAAAAAACAAAATTTCTCCAACGCCAAACCCCCCCACCATTTGATCACGTGGTGCAGTAAGAGCCACATCACCATTCACTTTTGCAGGTAGAAGAAGAAGAGGTGACAGAGAAGGTAGAAGAAATGGATGGAGATGATGACAATGAAGAAGATCTTCTTGGATTCCCCATTCAATATACTAATGTCAGTGTGCATATGAAGAACATCCCTCCATATTTTCTTCCAAACTTTCATGGTCTAAGGTCAGAGGATCCAGAAGCCTTTCTCTTTGAATTTGAAATCCTTTGTAGATCTTATGGTTACTTACTAAACACTCGAAAATTGAGATTGTTTCTGACAACATTGAAGGATAAAGCTCTTAAATGGTTCATGAGTTTATGGACTAATTCAATAAGATCATGGAATGATATGCAAAAGATATTTCTATAAAAATATAAAGATCGTGATCTTAAAGAATAAATTTTTTGAATGAATAAAAAAGAAGATGAGAGCCTTGAGGATCTAATAGAGAGGTTCATGTATAATGTTAAGAGGGAAAAACTACAATATTTAGGACCCGACACACTAAAAACCCTCTTACTTAGAACAATTAGGGATGGATGGATTGATATTCTTGATCTCATGAGTAGAGGTGATGTATACCAATTATCATTTGAAAAAATTTGTGAAACATGCAAACACATATCAAGAGGAAGGGCAAGAGTGATTCAATCAACATCAAGATCGGTAAGTCAAGCTAAACTTGGAAATTTTTTGATGACTTTAAAACAGAAATTCTTAGCAATCTAACCAAACAAGTAGAAATGCGAAGAATACAAAATGAGCAAAAAGAAGAAGTTGATATTTATGTTGTCCATGCAGAATCACATGACGCTAAATATTTCCCCTCATTACCAAGGTTGAAGGGAGTTTACCAAGAGGACAATGGAGCAAGTCGATTGCTAATGCAGCTATGTTATGTAGTTCTAAGAGGACCATGGCAGTCTATTAAACCTGATATGATGCAAGAGCCTAATTCACAATTTCAAGCTTATGTACATCCATATCAAATTAATTGGAACACACTCTTTCCTTGACAACCTTGACCATCTCAACCCCAAAACCAATCTTGGCAACAAGGTTGACAAGGAACTTATGGGAGCCATCCACAATATCCTCCATACTGGACTCCATGTTATCTCTACCATCCACCTCCACCACAACCACAACCACATCCATCTCAAATATCCACTCCCACTCAACTACCTATACCACCATTTAAGAACCCACGCAAAGAAGTAACTCAACCCACTTACAATGCTAAGGTACAACACTTCCAAACATCTCCTCTTGATCTAAATGGTATTCATCTTAGCTCAGGAAGAGTATTGCAAAAAAATAGATTCTCTTGATATCATTGAAGGACCACATCAGAAGAATAAGCTTCAAATGAAAATACCAAAGGATCATCGGCTGCATTTGATGAAGAGTATACATCAAAATCGGAGATTGAGAAAGCTCACTTACGGTTACCATCAAACCCTCCATGTGTTCAAGAGAACAATCAGCAAAAAGAGGAAGATTTGAATTTCATGGAAGAAGAAGACATCCAAGATGATCCAAATCAACAAGTGGACCAGGGGCATCACAACTATATTGAAATATGGTTCCAGACAGTCACTAAGTTGCAGCAATACTCTCTTCTTCAACTGTGTTTGGTATCATCAAAGTCAAAGCATTCGGTCTCTTACATCTAGGTACATGTCAAAGAATACATTTCAAGCCTACACATCAGTTTATCTGTCATCTTGATGTGCACTTGGCTTCATTGGAAGTATTCCTACACTTGAAAATGATTTTGTTTTTTCAAGTAGAGTAGGATAGGAAAAGAAATAAAAAATGAAAAATAAGAGAAAAAATAAAAATCTCAAGTGAAAACCTCCTTTGAGGCACCTGAGATTGGCTCATTGATTGAAAACCTCCATGAGGCGGTCAATGGTTTGAGAAAAAAGAAAAAAGAGGAAAAAAAAGGATCCTAGGTGAAAACCTCATTTGAGGCGCCTAGGCAGACCTACTAGTTGAAAACCTCATTGAGGCAGCTAGTAGGCCTATATATATATATATATATATATATATTGCTCCATGTATCTCTCTAATGAATTTAGGTTTTCTCCAACATTTGCAAGCAACAAAAACAAGTTGGCACCAAAGAAAAGAAAAAATTGGTCAAAATTATAGTCAAAGAAATTAAACTTGGACTTTTTTCTCCTTTGCTCAGGTGCTCCAAAAGGGCAAAGGCCATGCCAATCTATCACCCCCATCTATTTCCACCATCCACCCATCATTCCCAAGCTTTTCCCATTCATTTTCCTTGTTGTCTTAAAATACTACAGGAATGCTCTATTTTACTACAGGAAACATAAATACATAGAGCATAAAATTAATTTTGTCATATCTTGAAAACCATGCATCCATTTGCCAAGTTGTTTCAGGTGGAGCTGCATGTGGATGATAGTAACATGCTCAAGCAATTCAGCGAATGCCAGTGCACAATTTTTGAGAAATTGACCTCCATCACCTACAACCATTTTTGAATTTTCTCGATATTTGTGCATCCATTTGCAAAGTTGTTTCATGGGGAGATGCATCTGGATGATGGTAACATGCCCAAGCAATTTTAGCAAATTCCAGTGCACGGTTTCCAAAGAACTGGACTCCACAACTTCATCCATTTTTAAATTTTCTCAAGATTCGTGCATCCATTGGCTAATATTTTTTATGGGGATGCACATAAGGATGATGGCGACATGCTCAAAAAATTTCAGGTCAATCCATTCTACCGTTTGGGAGATATGGACAAAACAATGTTGCTATAAGGCTTCCTGTAGTACTACAGGAGTCCTAGTTTACTACAAGAAATAGGCTTAAAGCTATAGGAAGGTATGAAAGGTGAAATAAAGTGTGGGAAATGTGCGTAATGGTGGAATAAGGTATAGGGAAGGTGAACAACACCCATGGCCAAGCCCATCACTCCAAGAAGGTCAGATTTGACTAAGATAGTTTTCTAAGGTAACTGGAAGATAGAGGTTTAAAATCACGAAGCTATGAAGACATGTGCAATATAAAACAAAGGAGAAAAACAGCTCCAGAGGACCATGGATTAATCATCAACTCAACAACAACATGCATGTCTCCCCAATAACCATTAGGTAGGTATAGGTATGTAATATTTGTGACCTCTTCTCTTGAGAATATTATAGTGAGAAATTTGTTGTCAATGCATGGGATATGAGGTTTTATAAGCTAAGGATGGGTCAGAAGTCTCAACCGCCTTTAACTAGTTAATTTCAACTCACTTCTTCACTCATGCAATGTAGAAAAGCCAAATTAGGAAGGGTGATGATTTCGAGGAATGGGGACAACAATTAAAAGAATAAATTTCTACAAAGGTCAAGTCACCACAGCACTCCAAGCCCTCCATCCACTTCATATCCACTATCTATCCATCATTCATCCATCCCATTTCATAAAAAAAAAAATCATATTTTTCAAGAACAAACTCTACACTCTGTCTCACCCTAAAAATTTCTTGAAAAAACACATAGAGCACATCCTCTCCATTTTCATAAACCTACACTACTCCCTTTGAGCCCTAGCATCATCCTCCAAACCCTCTACATCATTTCTCATCACTCCCATACAGTTAGAAGACCCTAAAAGAGGAGGAATGACTGCTACAGGAAGGCAGAATGTTGCTACAAGAAGGAAGAAATGAACAAATTGTGCTAAAACCCAAAATGGCAGTGCCTAAGAGATACCTAATCAAAATAGAGAACTCCAAGGCCATTAGGAAATCATCTAGGCCATAAAAGAGAAGAAGAAGACAACAAAAGGAAAGAAGACATTCACCATCAAAATAGAACTCAAATTACAGTGATGAAAAGAGGCTTTCCAAGAGGTCTCTAATCTCTTTCTAGCTTTTGTCCAAGACCTAAAAGATGTTATAGAAATGGGAGAAAGACATGGAAGTCAAGTTCAGGGCCTACCCTAGGCTCAAACTATCATTTCTGCTCAAAACAGGTTTAAACAGGGTTTCTTGTAGTACTACAGGAATTGCTACAGGGTTTCTTGTAGTACTACAGGAACCGCTACAAGGTTTCCTGTAGTTAGTACAAGAATTACTACAGGATGTCCTAGTTCTCATGTAAAGGCACTTTCAAGGTTTCAGAGGTGTCCAAATGGTGGAAAAATGTAGCAAAAGGTTGGAAAATGATGTGGGAGACCTTGCCAAACTAAAAAAATATTCAGGAACCCATCTTGAATAAGGGAGAGAAGGCAGGCTAATGGTCTCAAGAAACATTGCGATTTTTTCTGTGCACAAACAATTTTGGAAAAATGAGTGAAAATGGAATGAAGGTTTCAAGGGAGAGGATATGAATGAAATGGATCTACAAGCCAACAAAGTTCACTTGCAAAGAGGAAAGTTATGTTTTTTCTTGAAAGACTGTTAAACAATCATGAAAAGAACAACTACATTTTTGTGCTTGTCCTTGCAGAACTTACAACCAAAATTCTTAAGAGAAATGACCGAGGAATGCACAAGAGAGAGGCTACCAGGGCCATGAATGAGGCACAATGAGGTCACTAAGTTGCTCAGAGGATGAGCAACACTTTCAGCAGGGGGGTATGATGGGCCTCTAAATTAGACATAAATTAAGGCCCATGCCTCTAAATTAAACATAAATTAAGGCCCATCTGACCATCCTTCAACACATTAAACCTCTCTTTTTGCATTAGATAATGTATTTTTAACTTTAATATGTTCATTAGGAAGGTTTATGGATAATTGCATATTTGTGCCTAATATTATTTATTTTTGTAGAATATTGTGAGAATATTGGGCATATTATGAAGATTTGGAGGAGGAGATAATTTAGGGACTTGCTCCCTACTACAAGAGGATCAATATTAAATAATAAATCAACAAGATATTCTAGAATTATGGCACAGATTGTGGAGCTCCAATGATTGAGAAAATCTAGGAATGTGTTCCCTGCCATTTAATGCAAATTCCTAGTATTGGGAACCAGATCCACTAATTAAGGGATTTTGGTGGGGAAAGTTTCCTCATTTCATGGAGAATGATTCCTAATCATTTTGTATAAGTACCAGGTCAAATTTTCCTCTAGGGGTATATTTTTATTAGTCTTCTTGTGGAGATAACTCATATTTTTGCAACTTCCCATTCATTTTCTGCAGGGATGTAATTGTATTGATGGAAATAATGAAGATTTGTGACATGTTCAACTTCTAAATATTGGTCTCCTTCATAGGACTTTGAGTTTCCTTGGGCTTGGCCATCTCGGGAGCCTCAAAGCCCATTTGTATCATTTACTTTTCTTCTTTTCACTTCTTATTCACATGCATCTCTTGTTCCTGCATTTTTTCTATTTCTGCATTTAGTATTAATGATTTCTTGTTGTACGATTTGGTTAAATGGTTGAAGTAATTTATTTTCCAGGATCACAAGCATCATGTTATATTGGAACAATTTTGGACGGTCATAGTAATAATTGAGTTACTTGGATTAGTTTCTTTATTCCCAAATCTAGATTTCTAGAAGTCATTTGTGGCAAATAACAGTAATTTTCTGCTACGTTTTAGAGCATGCTAACAAGCTTCAATCGAGTTGATTCCACTTGCATCCAATCACAAAAACATTATAGTTAATAACAAAAATTACCCCATTTCATTTGCACTTGATTAGGTTAGGCATTTGATAGATTTACTAGCTCACTAGTTCTCAAATTTCTAGATTTTAGACTAGTAATTTTCTGCCATTTTTTAGCATGGGTTAACAAAGGTCTTTTTGAGTGATTTTACTTGGAATGGAGACCTAAGACATCCTAGTCAATAACAAAATTTTTCCCATCTAATTTGGATTTGATTTGGTTGGTCATTCGATGAATTATAACTCCCTAGAGCAAATTTGTTGTTTCGTGTCGTAAACTACAAGAAACCCTGTAGCAGCATTCCAGCATGTATATACTTGCCCAGATTCACTTAAGAAGATTGGTTATGATCCCTTAGGTTTAATCAAGACCCCTAAAATCTAAATCAATTGTTAGGGAAGACTAAAGACCACTTAATACTTGCCTCTTTACCCATGCAAAATATTTCAGCGATTTGGGCTAATGGACAGATTTATGAAATAGATAATACAATGATGATTGCCACAATCCGATGAACTCTGTTAATGGATCTAAACTCTTTGAAATGTAATGATTGACATTTGTCTTTACTTTATGAAATTAGAATAGGTTTATTTCCTTGTATTTTCTTTCTTGCAATAGGTTAAGGTTTCCATTTCGAGCATTTCATTTTTTGCAATTAATTTAGGATCTGATTTTATTAATTCACTCCATTACATCATGACAAAGAATGACACATTGTATGTTGCACGTATGGTGCCGATACCTCTTTAGTTTGTACGAACCTCAGGTTGATAATTAAAGTTGGTAGCCTTGGGAGCTGCAACATTCTTGTTGCAGTACCGAGGCTCATCAAATGGTATGATAGGATAGGCAATCCGTGAGAAGTTCCTGATGAACCACCTATAATAATCTGTTAACCCCATGAATGATCTAACCTCATCCACATTCGTAGGAGCTATGCATTCCCTAATAGCTCTGATATTTTTTCAGATCCACTGTTATACCCTCCTTGGAAACCACATGCCCCAGGTAATGGACCTTTGTCTAAAAGAAACTGCATTTTCTAAGATTGGCATACAACTGATGTTCCCTAAGCAATCTCAACACTGTTTTTAAGTGTTCGACATGTTCTTCCTCATTCTTAGAGTATATCAATATATCTGTAATGTTCCTAAACAGGAATTTAAGTGATAAACCAATTAAACAAACAATGCAATAATGGAAAATTAAAAACCATTAGCAAACACCCATGAAACACTGTAATACTAGAACTGCTGAGCCATATGTTATGAAATATGAGAGCACGAGTACAATATATAAATGGAGTAGTGCACCTGGGTTGTCTCAAGGACAAGCTGGACCAAACTCAGGTGGTAGAATAGCTGGAAAGATGGTTGTTCAGCGGCTGCTCTACTATGCTCCGCGTTGTCCTAGTAAACCGTTGATCTGCTGACTTCGACCTGTTGGAAAGTGCCCAAAAATTGCCTAGAAAATTCTTCCATTTTAACCTTAGACTCCTTGGACAAAACCCATAAAAACCCAGAAAGGGATTTCTCTGATTTTGACTTTGGATTTTCGGCCTCTTGAGAGCTGCTCTCCAACTACCTCTGCTGACTTTCGGCTTGCTGGAAAGTGCCCAAAACTGTCGAGAAAATTCTACCCTTTTAGCCTTATACTCCTTGGACAAAACCCAAAAAACCCTGAAGGGAATTTCTTTGATTTTGACTTTGGATTTTCGGCCTCTTGGGAGCTACTCTCCTGCTACATCTCTGACTTTCAGCCTGTTGGAAAGTGCCCAAAAATTGCCCATAAAATTCTTCCCTTTTAATCTTAGACTCCTTGGACAAAACCCAAAAAAACCCAAAAGGGAATTTCTCTGATTTTGACTTTGGATTTTCGGCCTCTTGGGTGGCTAAATCAACCTCTGCGTATTTCTGGCTGCCCAGAAAACACGCAGTCCCTTCCTTTGCGTGGCTGGCTGAGTTGTGAATCGTTGCTGGAAACTCCTGCAATCTCTGTGGAACAACCTCCCTAGGGCGAGCACGGATGGTCCCCCGAAGTAGAGGTTGAATCTTCCCTGCGGAAGACTTGTGGCTAAACAACCGGTAGACTCGCTAACTAGCAGAGCGTACAAGAGTACGTTTGTTTGTCAAATATTCAGAATTACCCCAAAATGAGAGCTGGTCTCTCGTTATAACTCCTTGGGCCTCCCTTGTCTCATGTGGGCCCCTCCATTCACTTATTCGACTTTCCCTCCAAGCTATTCAAATGGGCCAATTTGAATTCCCATGTGGGTGGCCCCCACATTCCACTAGCAACCAAATTAAGTCGAATTGCCTCCTAAGTCCGAAAATGATAGGTTCTCTTCCTTAGCCAAAATTGTGCAGAATTGTGTAGCAGCACCCTGTTACAAATGTGTTTGAGAAGGGACATGACAATATCATTAATGAATATAATAACAAACTTGTCCAAATAAGTACACAACATACTATTCTTTAAGCACATAAAAGTAGCTGGAGCAATAGTTAAACCAAAAGGAACTACAATAAACTCGTAACGCCCATACTTGTTCTGGAAATCAGTCTTATAGATATCCTCTTATTTGATGCGTACCTAATGGTATCATGATCTCAAATCAATCTTTGAGAACACTGTTGCTCCCTTCCATTGATCGAACAAGTCTTCAATCCTCGACAACGAATACTTGTTCTTAATCGCCACCTTGTTCAAATGCTTATAATCAATGCATAACTTGAGAGTACCGTCCTTCTTCTTTGCAAACAATACTGGTGCACCCCAAGGTGACACACTTGGCCTAATGTACCCCTTGTCAATCATTTCCTTCAACTGCAACTTCAGTTCCACTAACTCTAGAGTGCTCATCTAGTACAGTGCCTTTGATGTCAGTGCTGCTCCTAGTACCAACTCAATATAAAATTCCACTTCCTTGTGAAGCGGTAACTCTGAGATCTCTGTTGGGAATACATCCTGAAACTACTGCAAAACGGGTACCTATTCAAGACCTTAGCATCCTCAACATCCTTACCTTTGACACTGGAAATATGCACTACAAATAAGACATGCCCTTTCCTACGAATGTGCTTTTCCTGCATAGTTGTAACCCTCCTCACTGATGTAGCCTTCTTCTTACCCTGCAAGATTATTTGTTCCCCATTTTCATCCAAGCACTCAATAGCCTATCATAACAATCCACCTTAATCATGCGAAGATACAACCAATCCATACCGAAAAGCATGTTGTATGATCCCAACGGAAGAATATTTAGATGCATTGACATAGGCATGTCGTTCAACTCAAATGTACAAGATCTTACCTAGTGATGAACTCTTTTCTTTCTACATCTTTATTCAAACCACGCTTATCCACCAAATTAGGGTTAACATAATTATAATTAGATCTAAGGTCAATCAAAATAGAAACAACTTCATCACAAAGCTTATTGTCCATCTTGATAATAGATGCCTAATGATCAACCTGTCTATTATCAAAAGTTGCTTAAATCCATGGACTACTTTGTCCAACATCCCCGATTATCTATGCCTCCTCAGCACTATAAATCTGTGGTCTACCACCTTGATTCTATGGACAATCCCTCATGCGATGATCCTTTCGACAAGTCCAACACTATAAAGGCTTCCTTCCATCACCCTTGTTCTACTCCTCAGACTGAAATCCCTATCTTCTATTAGTTGTATTGAACTTCTTATACAATGTTACATTCTCTTTGTTACCTATATATGGTAATCTTCCTCACTTCTTATCCCGCTTTCCCTTATTCTTCTCATCACCTTTCCAATCCTGCTTAGAGTCATTCTTACGCTTCGATTGCTCATAATAGTGCTTCAAATTCCTGATGGCTTCCTCCAACGATCTATGCTCATCAAACTCGATCTTGTCCTTGAAGGCTAACGACAACCCACTGATGAATCTATGAATCTTGGCCTTCTCTTCCTTAAGATAAGGTGCATATCTCAATAGCTCCAAGAACCTACTAGTATACTCCTCATCGGTCATAGATCCCATCTTCAACTCATAGAATTCCTTTACCATGTCATCATAATATCTCTCAAATAGATACTTCTTCTTGAAAAGTCTCTCGAACTCACTCCAAGTCAACTCCTCTTCCTAAATACCTTTGACATTCTTTACATCTTTTCACCAAATGTTTGCTTTACCTTTAAGACTGAAAGTAGTTATCTTGGATTTCATATTTGATGAGCACTCATGCAATCTAAAGAACTTATTCATCCCAAGTAACCAAGCTTTCTCCATCGAAGGTAGGTGGCTTTGCTTTCTTAAACTCTTCTTAAAAATATTGCTTTTCACTTGTCCTATATGGACAGTGATGATGATGTTGTCTCTCTGAACCAAAACTAGAATGAAGTCCACAGTCATTATCCACCCTGTCAGGTGTATCCATGGACCTACCATCTCTAACTGTATCATCCATGTCAAACTTGTATCTTGATTGAGACCTATTGCCATATGCGCCATTTTTTCTTTCCTCCTGTCCATGACTGATCCTAATTAATCCCTGTCTCTGGAGGTCTGACAAACTTTGAAGGATAATTGCATTAATATCTGCTTGTTTCTCCTGTGCCTTAGCAAGTCTTTCCTATGACTGAATTATTTTGTCATTATCCGCCTTACAACTCCTTAAATCTACTTTCAAACTTCTCAATGTGTCTTCTATGTAAGGGGCGTACTAATCACCATGCTTATCATCTAATATGTAAGGAAAATCACATGAACTGTAGTCTACCATTTTTCTTGTCATCATTGACATTCTTCCTGCAAGCATACCATGTCAGATAACCAAATATAAACAATCTTAGTGAAGTTTAGGGGAGGCTATCTCGTCTGCAAGATAAATCTGAATTGGCACAATGCATGTATATATATACATATAATGAAATCAACATATCAAACATACCAACATCAACATTATCACTTCTACATGACAACATAACTACAACAATGACTGACACCATGCATACATAGCAAACACATATACAACCTACATGCATGCATGACAACACGTTTCGCCCATCTAGTCCAAGTGTTGAAACTGGGAACCCTGATACCACTTTGTAACCATCCCTCCCACATTTACCCAAATCCACGAGCTTGCGAGGGTAAACATGAGATGAGAGTTATTGTGTGAGACCCCGATTTATAAGACGCACTTATGGAAAATGGGGTCTACATGTCCAGAACTGATTGCAACACCTAGTGACACACGATCACACTGTTATCATCCTAATTTGATCTAACATTAGCTCGCGAGGGTAAACATGAGATGAGAGTTATTGTGTGATACCCGATTTCCAAGACGCACTTATGGAAAATGGGGTCTACATGTCCAGAACTGATTGCAACACCCAGTGACACACGATCACACTATTATCATCCTAATTTGATCTAACAGAGAGACTGAAAAAGTGTGAGACCAATTTCCTTGTTAGTTTTCGGCCTCACCAAAGAATCATAATTGACACAATGGCAAAGCTAAACATTCACTCTCAACTCAAAACTTGACCTAGACTGACTGGAACATATAAGGCATTTCGTTGAACACATGGAAAACATGTAAACTACGAGTTATAAATACATATATGAATACATGGGTCTCATACTGATATGAAAACCATAAAAAATGTTTGTTGTCCTCTCATAATAGCTAAAATAACATCTCTTAGGAAATGCATTCAATAACCATTCATTTACCAATCAAAACATGATGAGAGCCATGACTAAAATATGTCATAAAACCATGCTTATAACCATAATAATAACATTGATAAAACAACTATCAAATCCACATCATAACAAGTACATTTACTCATAAAATGCAAGGGGAAAAGAGCTCTTATTAACATATGCAAAATCCAACCAAGTCAGAGACTTCCACGTACCACCTGACCATAGATTGGACTTAACCAAATCTATCTTCAACCAATCACCCCCACGCCATATTCCAAGCATGAATGTGGGGTCTCATGGAATAACCAAATAGAACCAAACCAGGGCTTCCAAAGGCCAAACTGCCTCAACCCTCAACTAGTGATTCCACCTCACGATCGGACATCACTAACCATCACCAGGTCGGTCTCTACCCAAGTTGTGTAGGGCTCTAGAGCGTTTTTTCCAACCTGGCTCCAGGACTAGTAACTCAACCCATATCTGTCGCAGGGCTCCAGAGCGTTTGTCCAACCAAGGCTCCAGAGCGTTTGTCCAACCAAGGCTTCCACGACTAATAACTCAACCGATGTTGTTCTAGGGCTTCTAAAGCGTTTGTCCAACCAAGGCTCCAGGAACTAATAACTTAACCCACAACCATGAGGAACATGAGCACCAACCAGAAAACAAAAGGGAAACCCACAACACCATGGCTATCGAGGAAATGGCAAGGCTAGGAAAAACCATTATAAATCTAGGAAATCCTCTATGCCAAAGACAGATCATAACCACATGCATACACAGTGCAGGCCAAAACTAGTAAGTGAATCATACATGCAACTCGATACATGGAAATCAATCTAGTTGTAGTTGTTGATCTCGTTGTCCCCTTGCACTTTCCTGCTTTCCTTGCCTTCTTTCTCCAAATCCAATGTGCTCCAATAATGCTCCAAGAAAACTCTAAGTGTGCAAGAGTGAGAGAGAGAGAGAGAGAGAATAAAGAGATAGATCCAAGCTAAAACTGACAAAAATCCATGAACTGATCCTCATAAGCCTTTTTATCATTGAGGCCTCTCTTTTCTTCAGTTTTCCTTAATTTTCCTTCAATTTCCTCCTCTTGAAAATCGATGACCTTTGACCTTCCTTTTCTCCTATTTTCCATTATTTTCATAAATAAAATGCTAATTAATGTCTCTTTGCCTTTGCCATTGCCTTTGCCAATTTCCATAGCCATATATTAATCACCAATGATCCCCATCACTATGTTTTTTTCCCAATATTCAGCTTGGAATGTGTCCCATGACCTTGGTCTTATTTTGCCTTATTAACTTTATTACATGGATTTTTATCCAGGTCTATTACAACGACCTTTAGATTCCATATGTGGCTTTTTACATTCCACATGTGCCTCTTGGACTACATTACATACAACTTATTACGAAAGACAAATTTCATATAAGATGGTGACTATATGAGACAAAACTACTAATAAGACAAAATGTTATCAAATTGACAAGTTAATTTCTTCCTCATGGAGCTCGTTGGTAATGTATGTGTGTTGTGCTCTAAACTCCGTAGAGATGACTTTGATCCGAACCGGAAATTCCGTTGCATACTGTATCTTCACCTCCGTTGCTTCTATCAATATGGTTTTGGAGCTTGATTGTACACTATTCCATAGCCATGACAATTTAATGTGGGCCTTAGCTAGTGCAAGGGAATATTGTAGAATAATGTCTTTGGTGATCTCCAAGCCCTCTTATTTTGATGCTTGATTGATTTTTTCTATGTACTACCCGATTTCTTGAATGATGATTTATTTGCCTCTTATTTCTTCAAGTGATCATACTGAAGGCATCCTGTATTTTTTTGTTAGAGACTCGAATTCGTTGTGCAGTCGACTATAAGCGACAATAGTGTTAGTCAATTGTTCTCGAAGATGGATGTAGTTGTGATAATGGAATCTTAGTTGTACTCCATCTATCTCAACGACAATTTTTTTCTTTCTAATCAGATGTTGTGGAACATTTGGATATTTGGTAGACCAGTCCCAGATTTGATCAACAACTTTGTTTTCCACTTTTAGGAGCTTTAAGACTTCTTGTGCTTTCTTTTGAATGCCAATGAGGGGCGCCACCACTTGTTGAAGAAGTATCATTTCATCATACAATTATGCAATGGTGTCCTTCATTGGCACCCAATTCCTCCTGTATGGTTGATTTTCATTCTACCATGTTGAATTTGTGGGAACATAATCGATGATTTTCCACAGTGAGATGTTCCGCTTGTTGCTCTACTGCAACCAACTCTTTCCTCAGTCACGCATTCTCATTCAACAAATACTCCGAGTTGTCCTATGCTACTATAGAAAAAGAAACATTGGTCGCCATGATTGCCCTAGGATCCCTCATAGTATTAGCAGTTGTCACCTTTTATGTGGATACAAAGATTGGATTCTAAGGATCATCTGGGAAGTATCTGTGCCTTTGTTGCACGATCATTTTCTTGAGTTGATCAAACGTGATGTCACACATGTCTATGACTCTGTCTTCAGGTGGAGGTGTGACTCCCATTTCATCAAATGGGAGATGACCACCCGTAAGAGGAGGTTCTACCGAAGAACCTAGCTCATCATCTATGGGATTGATCCAGGTGGATATTGGTGGCCACCCACCTATTCCACTTAGACCCTCACCATTGTTTTTGTTTTTGTTTTTTGTTTTGTTTTTGTTTTTGTTGTTTTTACCAGTGTCCTTAATTGTAGCACAATTTACTATTTTTGGCATTTTTTTGGGTCCTGAAATTCCAAAGCCGTTTTGAGGCCCTAAACGACGTTTTTGTTTGGCAAAATGCCTTTAGCGATTTCCATGGAAATTGCATCAGCAACTGTAGTTACGACCCCGGGAAGTTGGCTGCCCAACTAACCCCAATGGGGCCCATAAACTCTTGGTGTTACATTGCCTCAGGTTAGGGTTTTGGTTGTTTAGGATTTTATCTTATTGTTCAATAATGAAAAGGCCCTTGAGCCTCATTGTAACTGAATTCAGAGACATCTAGTACCCACATCTCTTCTCAGAGATAAGCTACCATTGCCCGATCTAGTCTTATTTCTATTCTGTTTATAAGCATATTTTATTATTTGATATTAATGAAATGAAGTGTTATTTCTGTTGCATCTCTGTATTTATGGTTATATCTATAATTTTTTGTGTTCCTATTTAAATCTGGATCAGGGATAGATGGTATCATCTTCCTCTAACTCTTCCTCTATCTCCTGAGTCAATTGTTCTTCCTCCAACCTCTATGCTACTTCCTCCTCTTGTGACTACCTTTGTCGTTCTTCTTCTACTCTCCTTTCCTCTTCTTCTTCCTGTTGCTTCTTGAGAAACTCTTCTTGCTTCCTCTTATCCTCTTATTCTTGTTGCATCGTTCCCTCTAATTATCTCATTTCTTGTTCTACTTGGATAACTCCCTTATTCAAAGGATCAACTTTCCATTTCCTGCTATTTTCTCCTGTCAAATCATCCTTGATCCTTTTCCTGGGAGTTGTACTCTTTGCTTGAGGAGTTGATTGTGGTGCCTCCTGTACTTGTATATCTTGGGGAGAACCGACTTTAATTCATGTATGTGTTGTTCTTACAACATTATACCAGTTCTTTACCTTCTCATCTTTTGTTGTAGACATTGATGAATATCCCTAAGTGAAACCAATCCTTTCACAATGTTGCCTGCACACTCTTGTGGTGTTGTATCCGTGAAAATCCTTGATTACAAAGTGCAAGCAATCCAACTCCTATATTTATGCCTTCTCCATCTTATGGCTTTTCAACTCACACAATCTAATACTCAAACGAAAAGTGGGCCAAGGGGTTTTCTTCCTTCTGTGAAGGACTCCTGACAACCCTTTGTTCAACTCACCTTATTAATTACATATTGTGTCATGAGACGAGGAGAAATATGACATCCAAAGCATTGAATATATGTACCTTTAGGTGCAGCAAACCAATCTGCAATATCATGTATTGTCTCCTTCACTTGACCAGTCATGCAAGGAGGATCGATCTCATATATCATCTTAAATATGACCATGAATAAATGCTCTACTAATATGACGTATGCCCCTCTAAAATTGAAATTTGACAATACCCTGCAGTGGAATTAAACCGAAAACTTATCCTATGGGGTCCAGTTCCAATACATTCCTAGGAATGCATATTGTGCACAGATCCCATCTAATAGAAATGCAGACATATAGAACTTTGGTGCTTGGTTGACCTTAGAGATGCTTTAACCTACCCAACATGACGCTGCATCTCAAAAGGCAATATGTCTTCCCAATTGAAGACTTTGCCACGAGTAACTACCAGGTTGAGCATATATATCTAGTTCTCTTCAAATACTTCAACGTTCTTTCACCCATGCAACCTACAACACATAACAATGAGATACTAATACACATCCTTGAGAATCCTGGTCAAGTAAACTGTAGATGGGCGGTGTCAGAACTTACCAGGCTCTCGACACCAAAATTGGATGATGTCACTTGTGTTGAGATCAAACCATCTAGCGTAAAAATTGGTGTATACTTTGTGGGCTTTTGCATCTTATAATAGGTCTGCATGTCTTCTCCATAATAGGTGGAAAGTTGAACAACGCTTTCACTTCAAAGCACCAGATCATAATCATCCATGTGTGTAATAATCCATTCAATCACTTTTTCACAAGGAACGACTCGGAACTTGAATGAAATCATGTGCATTATGGACCACTTAATATTAATGTATACTTCCAAATCTTCCAATTTTTCAGAGAATTGTTTCTGCATGAATGTGTCTTTGATGTCTTTCCACGTGACCTTAGTGGACTTGTCTATGAAGCATTGTGTATCTGCATAGATGGGAATGGTAAGCTTTGTAACTTATACTACTTCTTTGGTGCTCACTTCTGAGGCTTCTTTGGAGGCCAGTCAATGTTTAGCAGGAGGCAATGTTCCAATAGACGACGAAAGAGTAACAATATTAGCAACTTGAACACTTGTATGTGGAATCACACTCGTGACGACGAAGATTAGCTTGATGAAATATTCTATATGTTACAAGAAGTAGCTTAGAAAATCATATTCATAGATCCATCAAATGTAATTGGGAACATAAGACTATCAATGACGGGACATTGCTACTTGTACAAGCAAGAAATTTGCATAAAAACAAGGAGGGTGCACTATCACAGCATGAAGTAAGTTCAAGGGTTGTTAGAGGCTTTGAGGTACACTCATGCGCTCAAGCAAGAGGGAGATATCATCAAGGGCACAGGGCACACTAACTAAGCATAAAGGAAAATCATTTGATCCTTCAAGGTGCGCGGATGGGCTTAAGGAGACTAAGAGAGCGCAAGGGCACACTCCAAAGAGATGAAGGGGTCAACCTTTTAGACCTTCAAGCCTTCAAGGTGTGCTCATGCGCTCATGAGGACAAGGACGGTACAAGGGCACATGCTGAAGAGACAAAGGGGAAAACATTCAAGCCTTTACGGTGCGCTCATGTGATCAAGGACTGATCCAGATTTAAACAGGAACGCAATAAAATACAGAGATAACCATAAAGACAAATATGCAGCAGAATTAATACTTCATTTCATTAGTGTAAAATACTGAAATATGCTTACAAATAGAAATGGAAATAACCCAGCTAGGGCGATGGTAGCTTATCTCTGAGAAGAGATGTGTCGGCTACATGCCTCTGAACTGTTCTCCAAAAACTGTGTTACAATGAGGCTTGAGGGCCTATTTATTGTTGAGAAACAATGGAAAACCCTTCACATTCCAAAACCTAACCCTAGAAGATGAAACGCCAAATTGTGGGCCCCGTTTTTTTGGGTAAGTTGGTACATCAACTTCCCGGGGTCGCGAATTGGTCGTACTATCTCCGTTTGACGTGCATGATAGCCCGTTAGGACCCGAAAAACTGCTAAAAATAGTAAACTGTGCTATAATTAAGGAAACAGAAAAACTGAAAGAGACAGTTGTGGGGGTCCAAATAGGATAGGTGGGTGGCCACCAACATCCACCTGGATCAATCCTCCCCCCTTAGGAAGCAATGGTCCCCATTGCGTTGAGTTCCTCCCTGAGATGAGGAAGCTTCTGCTGAGCTGGGTCTCTGGTGAGCTGTTCTGCAATCTCTAATGTGTCCAGAAATGGTGGGGAGCATGGTCGGCGATGGTCCACATTGAACACTTGGTGCAAGTGAAGGAATGGAGGAATGCTGTGCTTCAAAGCATTGTTTCCCATAGCCTTGTTACTGGTGTAAGGACCATGTCGAAGTGGTCTAAGTTTCTGATGGGTTCTGGTAAGGTGCTCCCTCTGCAAATGTAACCAAACTTTGTTGCCCACCTGAAACTTGTGTGGTACCCCTCCGGGTAAGGAGAAGTTGTTGTTGTGTTCTGTCACGACTGTATCCCTCTGTTGCTGCTGCTGTGTGGAGGAACCCTTCGTGGGGGTCATGGATGTAGCAACGATCTTCCCCTTACTTTGGGAGTGAACCAGACAGAAAATAAATTTCCTAGTCTGTGAGATGAGCTTGCTACCTTTCTTAGCAGTGATCAAAGAGGTGGCAGTAGGTGGGGCTACCTCCGGTATCCTGTATAATGAATTATCCAAAGAAATGATGACAACGCGAGGCCTTGACTCATACACAGCATGTCGCCTCCACAAGTATGGCTGGCCTAATAGTACATCACAAACATCCAGAGGTGTAACATCACACAATACCTCGTCTGTGAAGGGCTTGATGCTGTAGGGAAGGCGACACTGCTGACGAACTTTGAGATCTCGTCCTTCGTGAAGCCAACCGATATTGTACGGTTGTGGGTGTGGTGTAGTTGGTAGGCCCAACCGCTTCACGACCTCTGCTGAAATGAGGTTCTTTTGGCTGCCACTGTCGACAATGAATTGCAGCGGCGAACCCTTCACCCACATCTGTGAGTGGAAAAGACTTTCCCCCTCCTCTGGATCTTCGGGCTCATTTTTCTGGATCTTGGCAGTAGCAACAGTGGCGCTGGGATCCGCATCAATGCTCTGCTTCCCTTTGTCATTCCCCTTGTCGGGTTCTAACTCAGAGTCGGAACATGCATATGATTTGGAAGCCTTCAACTCGGCCAATAGCGACTGCTTGGTCCGACACTCACTTGTGTTATGAGTGGGACTCTTGTGGAACTCACACCACTTTCCTGTGTCCTTCTTTGACTTCGTGGTGTTGTTCTTTTCTTGCGGCTTCGACGGGTTGTCTTGGGTCACCCCGCCTTGGCTTTTTCCTTTGGGCTTTGGATTTGCAGATCCAAAGTCTCACTTCTTCTGTTTGAACTTTTGCTCGATTTTGACAGCGTATCGGTATGCTGTGCCGAGTGAGGAGATGTTCAAGAACTCCATCTCTTCCTGGATGTATCTGTGTAGGCAGCCGCGGTATTTGAGTACCAGATGCAGCTCAGAATCTTTGATACCCAATTGTGTGCGAAGGGTATGAAAAATGTTTGTGAACTCCGGCACATCTTGGTCTCGTCCCTGCCGCAGTGTGGTCCATTTGATGTATTTGTCCTCATAGCTTTTGACAGGGTAGTACTGCTCCTTGATGGCATCCCGGAAGTCATTCCAAGTGGGTGCAGCTAAAAACAGTGAGCCTGTACTTTCATCCTTCTGTTCGCAGTAGGTTTCCCACCAGTCCTTGACGTGGGGGGCTACTTTGAGAAGAGCGAAAACAATATTTTCTCGACTTGAAAATTCATGAACAGAAAAATACCCATCGAGCAGATTTAACCATTTATCTACGACATCTGCGTCTATTTGACCCTCGAAGATGGGGATTTCAAAATTAACTTGTACCTTAAACGGTGTGGCATTTCCAGAGTAGC